>OW121848.1:58100386-59300386 GCA_933228895.1 Platycnemis pennipes
GCGGTAGCTGCAATAATTTTCACAATTCAACAAGTATTTTTAATAAGACAAGCAGGGCTTTCATAGTCAAAGACACTTGACTCTTGACAAATAAGTGTTTCAGCAAGAGGGTTAAAAGAGAATATTTTTTTAGCTTTTCAAGATGGAATATACAGGTTGTTGGTAGTAAAGAATCCTCTTTACGAAAAGGCATAAGCTAGGACGGAAAACGAAAACATTCAACCTCATCCCCCTTAAAGAACAACAGTTGCTTCAGAAACCTTATACTTGTCCGGAAGACTGAAAATACATACATTACAACCGTAAGATTAACCAACATCAGTTTTTCTCCATTGGTACGCTTCATCCTAAGAAATACAATTTTTACATACTATTTCAGTCAGGGTTTCGGAAACCAGGTTTTGGAGATTCTTCCTATAATTCTATGAGATGCCAATGATAGTGACAGAACAGCTTTAATTTTTGTACAACCGAGAATACATTCCGTTAATTTAGCGGGCATCTAGCACTAAACGATTTTAACCATTTAACTATTGCCCGTATCTTCCACTCTACGATCTCCATTTTTCTGTTTGGGATTTCTATCAGTTGATTATGTACGTCTTATTTTAAAACTAGCGTCACAATTAAAAAGAGCTCCTTGTCATGCTCAGTTTTTTTCTCAAATGTGGATAAGAGATCGGTTTCCGAGCTTCTGATCATTATATCTAACTTTGGAAAAGAAAACTCGAGGAACCAAGAAAGAAATAGAATAACAATTAACTAGATAAGACAGAAACACTTCAGACAATCTTCACAACAATGTAGACCTTTTTTCATTCCTATTGAAACAAAGGATGTTTTGAATATCACTGAAAACTTGCATACTCGATCTCTCAATGACATATCCACGGAAAACGTTCTCGCCACGTGAAGCATCCTTAGAGAGGATTGAATATTTAAAAAGATAAAAGGAACTGTCCATTTAAGAGAAAGGGTTAACGTTATTTTTATTTGCAACTGGTGATTTTCAACAGCGAACCGAGAGTGGTGAGGAATAATTTGGTACTTGAGAATTCCTAAATGATGAATGCGTAGCAGATGATCAAAATTATTAATCGAATCAGGCACAGGTAAGTGGCCACTTTGAAATGTGGTCTTTTTGGAGGTTCAAGATGAGTACTATATTTACATATTTTTACATAAGCACTTAATCGAGAGTAAAAATCTCGGGAAGTGGATTTCACTAAGAGGTTCTGAAGATATGATTTCGACGAGTACTGTAAAACTTGAACAACGACCGCACATGATGGTGGCGAACGTGATACGCAATAGCTGTGTCTCAGCAGAAAAATTAATTTCGTAATTTTCGCAATAAAACGACGACGCTCTATTTTAACTCCTCAAATTCAGTTGCTGCACCAGGAAACTGAGAGTAAACAAAGGCTCGGCCCCATCCAAGCGTTTGATTTTGTATGTGCCTGTGAGCGGGTTCATCCATGCATCATCGCCGCGTCCCTTGTCATACCGTCACACGCGCCCACTCGCGACACACTAACGGGGAGCGTAGAAAGTTTTTGACCTCTCTCTCCAAGGACCGAATAAACCCCCTCCCCACACACTCTCGCAGACCCTCCCCCAAATCCCTCCGTCGCTCCTACCTCACCCGCAACACTCCCCCCGTAACCCCAGACACTCATCTCCCGTCCCCTCCTTTCCCCGCACCGCGCAGAAAAAACCCACCACCACAAATCATCCCCCACCACCCTCCCCCTCTTCACTCTCACCCTCCTCACGAATTCCCCCTTCGGGTGCCGCCCGCCCCTCCGCTCGCATTCCCAGAGAGTTGCGCACTCTTCCAAAATGAGGATCGATTAGTCGGGGAGGTGTGAATGTAGGCCAGGAGCGAGAGAGAAGGAGAGGGAGAGAGGGAAAGGAGGAAGAAAAAGGATGAGAGGGATGGTTGGTGGGAGGGAGGCAGTGGGATAGTAAGGGGAATTGGGTGGCGTCGGGAGGAGGGTCGGCTGACAGTGCCGGGACAATGGCCGCGCGCGCGCTGCGACGTCCTAGGTCTCGACGGGGAAGGAACAGGGCCGGCCCCCACGCCGGTATCCCCCCGCACCCGACGAACGCGACGCGCAGGGCCGCTGCTGCAGATGCAGATGTTGTAGGGTTAGGGCCCTCGCGCACGGGCGTGGGTTGGGTGACGATATTTCTCCGTCGGCTTGCGTGAAAGAGTCCACATGCACACACAGCCACTGAAAGGAGTTTCCTCGCGCCACGGAGGGCAGATCGGAAGGAGTTCTCGTCTCTAGCCCGATCCAACCGTGGTTTAAGAAAACGGGGGAGGAATGGGGGAGTTGCGACGACCACTCGTGGCCGTAGGAGAAATTGCCCGCGGCTTCCCTTATCGCCTCTATCTGTGCTCTGAACTTGGTCGAAGGGAGAGCCAACCCGTGCCTGAGTCTGACGTGCACCGCCCCATCAAATTCTCTAATGTACCGCCAACTCTGGCGTTGGCTGGATTGTTCATCGCTGCGGGGATCCAGCCCATAAGGGACGAAAAATATTACCACCCGCACCCCTTCTGCCTGGGTCAGCAGGTGTAGATTCTGTGAAAAAATCATAATACACTCTCCGAGCTGATAAAGGGCGAGGCTCTTTAAAGAAAATTTCACATAAATGAATTTGGGAGGGGTATTCCTTGAAATAAAACACACACTCAAATTCATTCCCCTACTTTGGCGCTGACATAAATTTTTGAGACAATTTCGCCCAGCGAAAACAAAACAGGAAATATCATTACATGCACTGGTTTCATTCATGTCGGCAAAGTCAATTGTCAATTGATATCAAAGTCTATAGTTTGCGCATGCTCCTCTGTCCGTTGACCTTGGAGAGATACACGGCTCTTTCGTGATTAATTCCAGCAAGTTTCACTGAAATAATATTGCATCAGGATAAGATAACAGTTAACTATGCCGGCTACTACAATTTCCTCCTCTCACAAAATTTGTGATAGTGATTAACTTCAACAGTTTGCCAAAATCGATATTAAAATAGAGAAGCGATCTCAGCGATCAACCAAAAGGTAACAACCAACCGAAATACCTGCAACGGTAAGCAGTTCGTTGGGTTTAGCTCCATTTGTTGGGTATATAAACTCGTAGTCGGGTCGATCTGCAGTGAGCACTGTAGTACTTGTCTCGGTATTTACCGCTGTCACATCGGGGGAATTAATAAGTCCATTAACTGCTGCGGAAGCCTTTCACTTCTCCGACCGCCAATCCAAAAAAACTTTCTTTTATTTTCGGATTTTATTTTGTGTTCCATGCGCTCTTAAGCGTTCAATAATCCACCTCCCGGAATGGCCCGGGTGAACAAACTCAAGATACAAGGGGGGATGCATGCATGGGCTTTATGACTCTTTAAGCACCGTGGTTCCTTTACCGCACTCTCCTCGCACATGCGCCAGTCCCTAATGGCGGCGCGAAAATGTTCCAGTAAATGAAGCGAACAAAAACATCCACAAACTTGACGGTTTTCGTTGGATTAGGACCCGTGCATCTGTATTTCTGCTATGGTTCAACGATTTTCATATGATCTCGGAATCTAAAGTGATATCGGCTACTATTAATCCATGCCCATTCCCTTCGTCCAATCAAAAATGCACTCTTCAAGAAAGTTATCACAATATGCCTCTCACAATTTTATTCACTTGATGGCCAAAAACACTACCCAGCCAAAATACAAGGAATTCCCGATAAAGCATTTCATTATTTCGGCATTAAATTTTTGGCGATACGATTTCAAGATTTAAAATCTTTATGGTTACGATAAGATTTAATCGCTCAATCGGATACTGAACGGGTTTTCTGGATATCAAGAAACGAATTCTTTTTTCAATAAAAACAATAAGAGGTTTCTCCAGAAGACAGTTGAAATGATATAAGACTTTACCACCGGCAAGGCACATTAAAACAATAGAATAAAAAAATGTAAGTATCCTTGAGATGCGCAGAATTTTGTATTTTGTGTATATTAAATGCCCGATGAATATATTAGTTAACGCGCGTCATTATTGCTCATACTTTCATGTTATACGCCAGTTATTTGACACAACAATGAGCTTCTACTTTGTACACTCCCGTGAAAGCATCCACAGTACGGAACATTGGTGAAATAATTCATAAAAAATTATATTCTTTCAGAATCGTGAAATCGACAACTCCATTCAACTCTGCAGTGGCGTATCTGAAGTCCTTCGCAGATTCCGAAGGAGAGGGGAAGAGTGAACTGTGAGTGACGGCGAAGAGCGATA
Organism: Platycnemis pennipes; assembly: GCA_933228895.1. NCBI lineage: Eukaryota > Metazoa > Arthropoda > Insecta > Odonata > Platycnemididae > Platycnemis > Platycnemis pennipes. The sequence goes on from OW121848.1 coordinate 58,104,687, forward strand.
AATGAAACTGCCAGCATCGCGAACAGTTTTTCAAGAGTCTCTCAAGCCGGACATCGAATCGTTAAGTCTCCGAGCACACGGACCGCATCACACCGCCTCGCCACGGCTGGAGATCTTAAATCCTTTCCATCCGATTCCCTCCGAAAAGGGACCACGTGATCAGTAACTCCTTCACTCCACTCCCTCCCTCCCTATCTCTCTTCTTTTGTCTCCTCTCTCTCACTCTTCCCTTTCCTCGAAACAATGGCAGCCATTGCTTTCTTCGGGCGGTCGATTTTTTCCTTATCTCTCCATACTCGGGGACGGTAGTCTTCTAATTTTGATATCGATTCCGACGGAATCTGAACAACAATTCCTTTTTATTTGGCGGCGAACGGATCAAGACCGCTGCGAATTCACACGCAGGAGATAGCTTATTTTTAAAAAATATCCCCGGAAAACTCCAAAATGCCGAGTTAAAATTTTGTCGTTTCCCTCCATGCAAAGCAGCCCTTGAGGCATTCAGTATTTCAGTGTAGGGGAGCGACAGTTAGTACCTCATGCAGAGGTAGAGATGCCAAAATGCGGGCTCTCCACACATTCACGCCCAAACCGTTCATGAAAGATGTAGTCAATCTAAATTTTATATTCAAGTCCAATTCCACGTGCTAAAACAAACAACATTCCTTTCACTAAATGCAGAAAGGTTGGTTGGTTATTCAGGGAAGGCGACCGACAGCTGAGGTCATTTGCGCCATTTAGGATATGTGGGTAATTGGGTAATGCGGAGGATATGGAGGAAGGGTGGAGAGGAACCCGGCGTCGGCATTTGCCTACTCTTAACGAAAGGCGCCAAGGGGACCACGGCTTAACGTCATATCCGACGTACGGAGTTCTGAACTTGAAATGACCTCCACTAGGCACTCAATTGGGGACCGGTTTTCCACTGAAAAAAATCCTCCACTGCCGGGAATGGAGCCCGGGCCCTCGGGATGAGAGGCCAGTACTCTAGCCACCACACCAACCCGATCCCCAAAATTCAGGAAGGCTAAGCAATAAAACAGAGGGGCTAGTGTCGCGTTTCCCCTCCATTTTCACAAAGCCTACCCTCTAAAATTCAACACTTCAGACACTTCGAAAAGAGAATTTATAACTTAAATAAATTAGACAAACAAAAGGCTGGCCAGTAGATCTTCAGCGGCAACAAGAGCACGTACAATCTGTACGAGAAATCTGCTACTTTTCCCTTGTTAGACCTCATTTGGAATACGCTGCCAGTGTATGGGATCCCTACGAAATCGGTCTAAGTAATGAACTTCAACGTGTGCAGCGAAGATCGGCAAGATTTGTAAAGTGACGATACGATAATTATATTAGCGTAACCAGTCTATTAAATGAATTGAAATGGGAATCATTGTCAGATCGCAGGTTGAAATTTAGACTTAATCTCTTCCACAAATTCCAAGGCAATATTTTCAGTGATGATGTTAAAAATATTTTACGAACCCCAACTTACTATGGCAGACTGGACCATAATCATAAAGTTAGAGAAATTGATTGCCGAACTGACCGATTCAAAATGTCCTTTTTCCCTCGCACAATTAGAGATACGAATAACGGTAAATATGTCCTATCGGAGAGTAGCAATGAATAGCATTGGTAGCTGCAGGTTGGTATGAGTACTTAAAGCTAACCCTACTAACAGAATGTTTTTGCATGTTTGCTTTGCAATTTCTATCTTTTTTAAATAGTGTAGTTCTGACTACTATATTAATACTATTCCTTTTTTATGCATGATATGTAGTGCATGTTTGGTGAGCAATCACCCCCTGCCACACCCTTGTGGTGGCTTGCAGGGTATTATGTAGATGTAGATTCTACTCTTAGAGTCATGTCACATAATTTTCTCAGAGTTAAAGTTAGCAAAGGTCTTAAAATAGGATTAGGATAAAATTTATTCCAGAAAATTTATCACGCGTGAACTATCACAGAAAATTCGCTCCTTTCACGCAGCTTCACACCATGTCTAAGAGGAATCAAGTGCACGTTGCGCCTTCTGGATCAATACAGAAATTAGGTGGACTTTAAAATCGGGAATGCTTAAAGCTTACTAATGCTCATGGGACAATATTATCATCTAGAATCGTAATTAGTTGTTCTTAAAACACAGAGAAATACGAGGAATAAAAACATTCGGTTCGGTGGATTTAAATGGGAAAAATCACAAATCTACAATATCTATGCGGGGTCTCAGCCCAGAGTCTTCTGTTATGTAACTGTGAAACATGAGGTTCAAAACTTACAGCGAGAAGAAATGCATGCATTCAATAGCTTATGTCAGAGTGGTTCGAGAAGTACAATTGATCTGGTGACCGTAGAAACCTCGTCAAATCACTTTAAACATTATCATATCGTAGATTAAAGTATATACAGAGTTAATCTGCTTCAGAATATAATGTGGGAAGGCTTTCTGAAGATGTTGGAAAGATATAAAACTATGGTAGGTTAGACCATGAAGATAAAATTAGAGAGAGAGATAATAAGAAGGAGGTGTTTTAGAGTCAATTCTTTCCACGAACAATTAGGGGCAGTAGATCCGCGAAGATAACACACGGAAATTAGAGGCATAGTAGATTCTGATGTAGAAGATTAATTTGTAGTTATTTTTTTAACATAAACTACTCAGTTCTCTCCTCTCCTTCAAGAAATTGGCAGTGGCCACCGAACTATCGGAAAACTATCTTTGTGCCTTTTATTTATGTGCTTTTTTATACTTTTATCACGCCTGTAACCAGCTTTATTGCTATTTGTATCTCGCACTGCGAAATTCCATTGAACATATACATATATATGTATATGTATGTATATACTAATATAATATGAGGTAATTAATGGACGTATTTGTGGAAATTCCGACCAATCAATAATTAGTACATCACCATGTATGTGCTAACAATTTAACGCCATTTATAGCCCCCCCTGCCACACACCCTCACGGTGGCTTGCAAGGTATCGTGTAGATGTAGGTGTATATGTAGATGTAGCTAACAGTTCAGGTCCCTTATAAATGCATATCTAACATTTTCCACAAAGAAGAAGCAATTTACATCTAAGTTGCATGTCAGTAGGGGCATGTGCGTCTAGTATCTTCTTATTCCTGCATGATAGTGAGTGTATATTTAGTTCTACGATTTAAAATGCATGCCTGGTGGTGGTTAATCCCTTCCACATAAACCTATGGTGGCTTGCAGGCTATTCTGTAGATATAGATCAACGATTAATCGAATAAACTAATGAAGTTAATGAATTATCTGAGAGAGAAAACAAGCAAAGATAAAGTTATATCCCCCAGCCCGCCATCGGAACTATCTTTACACTGAACTCCACTTCCACAGTGAACTCTGCTCGTTACTCATTTCGGTTCAAAGGTTTTTTTTCGAAGGTCTCATTACAGCCCCAAGCAGGGCATCCTTTAATCTCGAGATACGAGTCCTCTCGGTCGATAGCAGCAGATATGGGATCAATATCGTTAACGAAGTGACCCAGCAAGGCGATAGCGCAATACGAATCGGGGAGTACGAAACGATAGCTGCGTATAAAAGCTGGCAACGATTGGAAAAGAATAGTTTTGACAGTAAAGACAAGCTGATGACTGAGCATCGCCAACGAAGTTGGTTGACCTTAGGATGCATCAAACTTTGGGCCTGCTTCTGCTTCGTGGAGCAGGCTTACGGGGGAGTAGGGGGAAGGAATGGATTAAAAAATATGTTTCTCAATGCTTTATGACACCACCGGGAGGTCCGTGGTCTGCACGAAGCTTCCCCTCGTAAAAGATCGATGGATTCTAATCAGAGGGAGATGTATTAATCTGATGAGAGAGATTTAACACGGAGCGCTAATAATTTTATAAGAGAGGGAAAAAACGATGAGCGGTAGCATGCAGAGAACATTAGCATGGCGTAATTTTCTTCGATCGAAACACAATAAATGAATATTAACATCATCTGGAATGTCCACTCCGCCATTACCTCGAATGACGTTACTGAATCTCCGCTACTTCTTTTGAAAATCTCTTCGCTTCCCAGAATATTTAACAGGGCTATGAACGGCTGAAGATTAATGGCATTCTTGTTCGTAAAATCAAGTACGGTATCTTAAATTGAAGTGTCGACTACGTCCTCTAGGTTAAAAAACCTCGGTAGAAAAAAGAACGGCGTAACATTAATCAATCCGAGCTCGACTCCCCGACTAATCGTATGATTAACTTATGTTAACTGAACCCATGCATGACTAATGAATGTATACCTCAGTGAATTCAAACGAATGCCAAAACCATCAAAATTGTATTGGTGTGCATATCAGCTATAACACATGTATAGTTTAATAGTGGCCACCTCGAGAACAATTTCATTACGACAATGAAGGTAAAAATGGATCGATCGAGTGACAAACGGAGATGTCTTAAAAGTGAGGGACTAAAGAAGTGTGTTGAAAAAATAAGATGGGACAATTTAATCGGATATATCTTAAGAAACGATGGGCTGATAAAAGCATTTGTCGAGGGAAAAGTAAACGGGAAGAAAGGAAAAGGCACGCCTCGGATGAGGTAAATGGAACAAATCGTAAAGGGTGTGGAAGAGATGAATTATATCGATATAAAGAGGTTACCCAATAGGAGAATCAAGTGGAGAGCTGCGTCATACCAATATTAGGATTGTTGATCGATGATGATGATGGCATTTTAACATTACTAACTTATACATGATCTATGAGCTATAAGATAATGATTTAACTTATCTATCAAATTACTGGATAATTCGCAACTATTGCATTACTTTGTATAAGCTAATAATTTACTGTCATTTATAGCCAACATATCACGTGTCTCTTAACTGTGTGTCTAATATTTTCCTTGGGGTGGCAGCATTGTGCCTCTGATTTGCATATAAGTAGTGTATGCACGGAGTAGTATAATGTGTATGCCTGTGTGGTGGTAAGTGCAAAATGATTCTCTTTTATTTGTATATGCATGGTTGGAGATGGTTTCTTCTCTGCCACACGCCCTTTTGGTAACTTATTGTATATTCCTAGGGGAACACTTGATGTGACTTGGACCGGTGGATACATCTACATAATACCCTGCAAGCCAGCTCAAACGTGTGTGGCAGGGGGTGAATTCTCACCAAACATGCATTACGTATCATGTATTTAAAAGGATTAGTATTAATATTTTCGTCTAGACTGCAATATTTAAAAATATAAAAATAGTAAAGTAAGCATGCAAAAACGGGCTGTTAGTTGGGTTACCTTCAAGTCCTTACTCCAACATGCAACTACCTATGCTATGGATTGAATCACTCGTAATGGACATATTTACCGCTATTCATATCCCTAATTGTACGAGGAATTGTACGAGGATATGCAAACTACGCATGGCCACTAACTGGAGGATAACACTGGAACCGCGAGAACGGAATACGAGACGAGCGTTTGCCAAAATAGTGCTGATATGAAAATAAAATTAGGATGAAAAAACGGAAGTAAGCACGAGGGAACAAAGGCCGAGGCGAGAATGGGGTGAGTGGATGGAAGAGGGAGAGTCAGGGTCGCAGAGTGGAAAGCAGGAAAGGTCGGCCGACTCGGAAAAATGGATGAGCGTGCACGTAAACAAAGGAGGGTTGAAACCGGCGATGGAAAAGGTCGAGTGGCCATATATTTTCACTCGCGGAAAAGCTTGCATTTAGCCAACGATTTTACCACGCATTAATGGAGGTGGACATTCAACGGGACGATAACTATCCTCCAATTTTCTAGCATGTTTACATCTAAATGAGTTTTCGGCTTGTGTAGTCTACCTCACGCTTGCTGTATAAGGGTTGTGTTTGTTGATATTCATCCACATAATACCCTGCAAGCCACCATAAAGGTGTGTGACATGGGGTGAATACTCACCAAACATGCACTACATATCATGCATAAAAAGGATTAGCATTAATATACTAGTCTAAACTTCACTATTTAAAAAAGATAAAAATAGCAAAGTAAGCATGCAAAACTTGCTTTTAGTTGGGTTACCTTCAAGTCCTTATATCAACATACAGCTACCTATGCTATACATTGATTCACTCGTATTGGACATATTCATATGTCTAATTGTACGAGGAAAAAAGGACATTTTGAATCTTTCAGTTGGACAATCAACTTCTCTAATTTTGTAATCATGGTCCAGTCTACTACAGTAAGTTGGGGTTCGCAAAATATTTTTAACGTCATCACTGAAAATATTATCTTGGAATTTATCTAAGAGAGTAAGTCTAAATTTCAATTACAACCTTACCAAATAGGCATTAGTCTAAAATTGTTAAAATGTTTAAATACTATAGATACTAACAATCAAGTTCCATGAGAAAATATAGTTGCTAGTTTGCATGTTAGTAGTGCATGCTTGGTGATCTTCACCCCCTGCCACACACCCTCGCGGTGGCTTGCAGGGTATCTTGTAGATGTAGATGTCTAAATTTCAACCTGCGACCTAAAAACAATTCCCAATTTAATTTATTTGATAGACTGGTTACGCTAAAATGGTTATCGTACCGTCCCTTTACAAATCTTGCCGATCTTCGCTGCACACATTCTACACTTTCATACATCTACTCCACATCTGCCTTGGGTGACAGTAATCACAAGACGAACATGTACGAAAAATCAGCTACTTTTCCCTTGTTAGACCTCATTTGGAATATGCTGCCAGTGTATGGGATCCCTACGAAATCGGTCTAAGTAACGAACTTGAACGTGTGCAAAGAAGATCGGCAAGATTTGTAAAGGGACAGTACGCTAACTATATTAGCATAACCAGTCTATTAAATGAATTAAAATGGGAATCATTGTCACATCGCAGGTTGAAATTTAGACTTGATCTCCTATATAAATTCCAAGATAATATTTTCAGTGATTACGTTAAAAATATTTTGCAAACCCCAACTTACTATGGTAGACTGGACCATAATCATAAAGTTAGAGAAATTGATTGCCGAGCTGAGAGATTCAAAATGTCCTTTTTTCTTCGTACAATTAGGGATATGAATAGCGGAAAATATGTGCAATACGAATGAATGAATCCATAGCATAGGTAGTTTCATGTTGGTATAAGGACTTGAAGGTAACCCAACTGACAGCACGTTTTTGCATGCTTAGTTTGCAATTTTTATCTTTTTAAATAGTGCAGTTTATACTAATATATTAATACTAATCCTTTCAAAAGCATGATATGTAGAGCATGTTAGATGAGAATTCACCACCTGCCACACACCTTTATGGTGGTTTTCAGGGTATTATGTAGATATAAATGCAGATGTAATCATCGGATAAGAACTGTAGTGACCGAAGTTCCAAAAATTTGCATCAAGAGGCAGTTTTTAATATGATTATATATTTTTTCACTTATTTAATGCCACGTAATGAATAGATAATTTACATCTACACGACACCCTTTAAGCCACCGCGAGGGTGTGTGGCAGGGAGTGAAGATCACCAAGCATGCACTATTGGCATGCAAACAAGCTACTACATGGAAACATGCTATATGATAGGGTCACATGCAGCTACATGGTAGGTATGTATATAGTAATAAAGAGGTTGATTGTTAATATATGCATCATACACGAAAGACTACTCTACAATATTTCACCTACCTATCCCTTTGCTATTCTGCCTATTTTGTTCTCTTGTAGTACGGAGGAAAAAACGACATTTTGTGTCTACCAGTACGACAATCAACCTCTCTAATCTTATTTTCTGGTCGAAACCATTGTCTGTTCATTTCTCATGAAATATTATGAATGCAGAAATAATTACAGGGTTTCTACAAGATATAGGTTTTCAAATTTTATGACTTTCTCCTGATCAACATTTAGATTTTTACTGACTTTTGCAAAAGCAAAAAAGAGCCTACGTCCGTAATTCTACGTGAGGTGGGGGAAAATATTGACATTATGGTAATATTCATGCATTACATACAATATTCATACACTTTGCATGACTAGGAGAGTATTATCTTATAAACAAAATCTCAGGTACAATTTCTCCATACTAATGAACAAATTCAAACTTAAATAAAATGCCATAAATTGCACACAGCAATACTGTAGATCAACTATTAAGCAAAATGATTCATCACAGGATAATATTCTGCACGAGAAAATGCACATTAACAAAAGTAACCCAAAGAAAACGTCCTAAATAGCACATAAGACTTTTGAAAAACAATTTTGTTCACCTCAGGAACATATTATGGCATAATAAAAAGAACACTAACTAAACGAAGGTAAATGAGGGAATAATTGACCATATACCATTAGTTGAATTTTTAGGGGATAACTGATAAAATAAGCCTTCTTCCGGTTCTATGTTTTCGCAGTTCAGTTGGACTTTTGCAATATAAGGTGCATTGGCCACCAGTATTTTCAAATTTACTGACTCTGCATCGAACTTCCCTAATTTCCTGACTTTACTGATTTTACTGACCTATAGCAACCCTGAATTACATATGTTGAGAAGTATACATCATGAAAATAACTAAGTGTTCCATTACTCAATCACTTACAAATCATCATCAATATCCATCAATCGTGGGATCAGTTCCAGTCAACCACAGACGTTCTTCCCACGTGCTTATCTCTTCATGAGCTCATACCTCATCACTTTCACAATTTCCATTTATGTACCCCGTTCACGACTACACGTACCTACAACTTAAATATCAAACTTCTAAGAGTTATGCAAAAGACGTTTTTGACCTACCTAATACTTACATAACCTTGTAATCACCTAAGGGACCAGAAAATATGCGGAAGAGTTATTATTTTTTATTAGTTAAATGAAAATTACGGATATTTTTTCAATTATGTATTTATTATATGCCCTAGAACAGCCCTGGTGAAATTTATCAGAGTATATAGCACAACACGTTTAGACAAAAACAAATTTGTGCTCCGGGTAGCCGAAAAGCCACCCGAGCCAACCCGTGATTCTATGGTTAGCTGGCGAGGACTTAATCACGCCGTCATCGCATCCACCAAAGACTCATTCCACCAATTTAAGCCAAATAAATGGAATTTTATTCGGACTTACTCGGAAAAGTATAAAAGTATGTTGCATTTCATTTCATTCACTTTGCCAGAAAACATGGCTTTAACAACCCAGATTCTATAATAATATTTTTTCAATAAATGTCCCAAGACTAGATCTGATGACTACTCATACTGGGCTTATTTTCATTCCGTTCTTCAAGTAAGACGCGTAATGGTGTGTTCGAAAAAGTAGTTACGGGTACTCGCGCATTGAGAGGTGAATGTTAGAGGTATTTCATGAGAGATGCGTAATTAAATTACTACCAGCTACATTCTATTCCAAGAAAGAGTGAAAAGTAAGCCGGAATGATGGATCTAAAGCTATAATTGATAGGAAACAATTGTGTTGCACCCAAAGCTTGGCCACTATGAATAAAGTCGGACGACCGGCTCGCGAGATTGCATGAGATTCCCGAATGGTTGACTGAGTAGGGAAGAGGTCAGCGCCCTCAGAGCCCCATTCCTGGTCACTCCATTCTCTCATCAGTATTCAGCTCAAGCTTCAAAGCCACAGATATTTGAGAGCGCAAAACGGTTTTCCACTGATTTCGTGGTATTTGAATTGCGTCCACGGGTGACGGATAATTCCGAAGTTCAAAGAGTTCCGAGAGTCAATGGCGCGTGAATACCGAAAAGGCCTGACCCCATAAGAGATCCGTGAGATCGACACGGATGTCTGTTTGACATATAGTCCAGTAATAATAACTGTCCTCCAAGATTCCCCCTTGCCATACAGCGTTGAGGTGGCTTTCAGGATAGTCCTAAATCTCTAGCAGTTGCCTAAGTAGTCTCCTACGTCTAAAATTGAAAATGACCTTCATTTGACGCAAGGGAAGACCATGAAGTTTAAGAGGCCATAGGGTACCGAAAATCCCTGCCAAACACCCATGCGGAGACTAGCAGAATATTACATAGATGTAGATGAAACTGTCAACCTCTGGTGGCTCTTTGCGTGTACGCACGACCATATGAAACAAGCCGCCCAACGCTCTGAAATCGGCCAGAAGAGGCGTTGTTCGATTGGGAATTTAACCACGTCTCCACCGCCGTACCGCCCTTCGTCGTCCGCGTCCAACGGCCAATGCCCAATCAATGCCGTCACGATCGACGTCAGCGCAATACTTGCGAGTGGAGGGACGAGACGCAGATAAAGAGTTGTGGAGACGTGGAGTGAAAGGATGAGAGGACAGGCGGTGGAGGGGGAGAGAGGGGAGAAGGGAGAGAAGGATAACTCGGAGCGACCCAATCGCCTAGAATTCACATTCGCTGAAAGGAGAATCCATCGCGGGTGGTCGTTCGGAGATTATGAAGATGGATAATTACGGGGATGAATGAGGTGCACGGACCATATTTCTCGAATTGAAAGAACGTTCACTTCCTGCACACGATGTTCTGTCGAGGCATACTCGCGCGATGGAGGAAGGGAGGAAGAGGACGAGACCACTGAATACCAGATAGAAACTCAGGTGATTCCTGACCTGTTTCCTTGACCAACATTTCTCTCTCTTGCGAATTCTGACTAAGAAAAATATGAACCTTACGAAAAATGAACCCAATGAAACCCTTCAGAGATTATTTAAATATCACGCAAGGAAAAATGCATGATGATCGAATTATCTTCACACGATTATCTTTTCGCAGATAAAACTATTATAATTTCATTCAGAAGTGTTGAGGCATACATTATGTCAGACAATTTGAATGCTCGTCGCATTACCCATTAAAAATACTGACAAGTATAAGATATCGTAGACGATAACGTGTCACAGCCACTCCTACAATCAATAGGAGTTTACCTTTCACAAGTTTTTATAGTAAGAATTGAATTAACTCTCGTTATTGTTTTGATCGAAGAATATTTCTTCAACTTTCAAAAAACTTCCGAGAATCAACCTTTAGCTGTATGTATCTTGAGAAGGTTTGGTGGTGATTCAAAATGAACTATAGAGGTGGATAGTAGGGTCAATTCCGTTGTTGGACAAGAAACAAGTGAGACTACATCTACAGGATATCCTGCAAGCCACCGCGAGGGTGTGTGGCAGGGGGTGAAGATCACCAAGCATGCACTACTAACATGCAAACAAGCAACTATAGGGTCTCATGCAACTAGATTGTTAGTATCTATAGTATTTAAACATTTTAACAATGTTAGACTAATGCTCAAAGATAAGTAACTACGAAAAGTAGTACCCAAATCTACTTCAGGCACCGAGACGATAGCTTGGATCCTAACCTTTATGGCAGGTTTGACGACAACACTAAATATTATTAATATTCCAGCGCTATGATCTAGTAAATTAGGAGGAAGATGAAGAAAGCGATGGGGTCAGAATGGAAGGTAAATGCGGAAGTACTAGGAGAGGCAGCGTAAGAAAGGAAATGACCAAAGTAAATTGTGAGGCTGAGTAGGAGAATGAAAAAAAAGTATTGCGTAGATGAACTAGTAGATACGGACAATGGAATATTGACGGACGTGAAGGAAGGAATTATAGGCAAGGCAAGGGAGGGAAAATGACCGACATTCGCGTGAAATAAATAGATGAAAGTGACACGCTGCTTCGAATTCATAGAAATCTCTCCTTAGGTACGTAGTGCATACTTGGTGATAACTCACCCCGCCACACATCCTCGAAGTGGCTTGCATGGTAGTCAGTAGATAGACAGTATATAATTGAGATTGGAATGGGGCATTCAAAAACGTAAAGTCGAGGAGTATTGAATCAAAACTCAATCATGCCGGTGAACATAGGAAAATCTATTTTAACTATAACACTGTTTGAACATGGATCTTTTCGTAGGCCAATTAATCATTAAACAACAGGAAAGTTAACAAAATTCAGGGATTTTACCAGACCAATGAATACTATTTCTTATATACGAGCACCCAAAACCTCTTCGCAATCACATTATTAAATACTATAACTACGCCATATTCTGTAAGCTACCGCAAGGGTGTGTGGCATGAGGAGAAGCATCACCAGACATGCATTTTAAATCAGAGAGAAACAAATTTACACCCACCAAAATGTAGTCATAATGGCAGCGGCAGGAAGAGTATTCCAACCAAGAGAGAACGAAGCATTCATTAAAATGAAGAATTAAAAACTTGTAAGTGATGAAATTACGGGTTTTTCTTCTACTATATACGATCTCAGCACCATCGGCTCACATAATATAATCCAGATGAAGGAAAACGTCAATGGATATTTTTGTCTTTCACTGGCATTGAGATATTTGTAACTCCTTTGACGAACATGAAATCAATATGAGAGAGATATCAGCAAAATAACAGCGTATGCTTTCCCGGCGAATTATATAAAAGGATACGTAAGGCGGCCAAAACCTCCGGAATGACACTCATCTGCCCTGATGACGGTGCACGAGTCGAGCACCGAAACGTCGGCCATGGACCAACTAACCCGGTGGAGAACCCGAGAGGAATTTCTTCAAGATATCAGCAAGTATGCAAGGATCATGATAGTACATATTAGAGTCGTATAAATAATATGGACGTTGAACGTCATCTGCCCAAATAAGGCACGTCTATACGACGTTTCCATCACGAATGCTCTGAACCCATGGTTCAGTTTTTATGAGTCGGTGGTTGGAGGGGAGGGAGGAGACACCGGGGCTGCAGGAGCCTATATCGAGGCACGAGCGGAGGCAGAAGGAAGGCGTAATTACACCAATAAGGACAGGGGAAAAGAGACGACCCACACGGGTGGTTAGGGAAAAGGGGGGAAGGGGAAGGAGTTAATAGTCTTCCTGAACCCCGCTTTCGGCCACTACTTGCTGCGTTTAATTTCCCCACGCTACCCTTTCCTCCATGCAGGACACGTCCCACGCTTTGACAGATAGCTTTGTATCGGGCTAAAAGACCACACTCCACTCTCTTTACCCCCGACTCCGGAGATCTTTTGTTGTCCACGAGGGGGTTAGCGGAGGGGTCGTCGAGCCCCGAAAAACGGGAAAAACCACCCCCCACGCAGAATTCCCCGAAATTATTCCATGCTCGGATGGCAAATGGCCCCTGTGGTGAACCTAAGCGTAAACGCAATCACTCGGTGGTGGGACTACCCGATGTCACGGGTTGCCCCATTCCGATCCCAGTCGTGCACCTCCCTCGGATGTTCCAAGAGTCGTTAGGCGAGGAGGCGAGAGAGGCACTCCTTTTCCTTTCACCAAGTCGATATGTCGGCCCTCAACCCAGCGCCCTCGAAGGGCGAGGGAGACGGGTGAGAGAGAAGACGTTCGAGGAGGGATGGCGATGAGGGGTGGAATCTCATGCAGACTCCTTAGGGCGCATGTGATTCACGCGGAAGATGATGGAGAAAATAATTTAACGCGCGCATTTTTCTTCAAGCCGTTGTGACCTTATACGCCGCGGAAAATGTAGCAGTTGCACGCGTCGTATTCAGTGTTTACCCCACACTGGATTCGCGCCGACGCCGTAACTTTCATTTCACTAAAATGCATCTCAAATCGTACACACTGCAGACATGCAGCTAATAAGTCAAGCAACGATGCACGTAATTATTTGGATTTGGTGGGAGGGGTGGTTATTCCAATAGAACCCGGCAGTAAATATATTCATTAACATTGTTCTTAAATCAGATTTGACGTACAGAGGCTCACAACCTGAGGGAAACGTATGGTGCTCCAAACTGGTGAAGCCCGCTGAGAACGCAGGGCAATTTTAGGGAAGTCCGCTGAGCTCACAGTTAAGACTAAGAGCATGTTAGAAACTCAGAAAAGCGTTTGATAAGGTGCCCCGCTTTCAGGCTACTCGCGAAGCAAGCATCGTACGGTATAGACAAGAACATAATAGTCTGTATAGGAGACTTTTTAAATGAACACGATTAAAGGGTGGTATTAGATAGTGCTAGCTCAAGTGAAGTCATAGTTACATCGGTTATTCCTCTGGGAAGCGTGATAGGCCCAATTTTATATCTTCTTCACGAAAATGACTTGAATGCAGAAGTTAAAAATAGGAAGTTCCGTCTTTTTGCCGATGATCCAGTGGTGCATAGAGAAATTAGTAATGAAGAGGACAGTCATTCCTTAGCAAAGGATTTAGATGCGATTGATGATTGGTGTATTACTTGGCAGCTTGAATTACATTTGAAGAAATGCACGGCAATGAACTTTTGGAAAAAGAATACCTTTCCTCGGAATAATTATTGCATCAAAGAAAAGAAAATATCTAACGTAGAATCTAATAAATACTTAGGCGTCACCATCACTGAAGACATGTCATGGGGGAAACACATCAGGGAAATAACTAGTGTAGCAAACCGTAGATTGGGATTCGTAAAAAGTGTTCTAGGCAAATGCGATGAGAGAGTACGAGAAAGAAGCTATTTTACACTTGTAGGGCCTCATTTAGAATATGCCGCTAGTATATGGGATCAGTACGAGGAAGGTATGATAAAAGAATTAGAGCGTGTGCAAAGGAGATCCGCTAGACTTGTTAAAGGCCGTTACGATAATTGTATAAGTGTTACGAGTTTAATAGAAGAACTAGGATGGGAATTACAATCAGAAAATAGGTTAAAATTTAGGTTAAACCTTTTAAGTAAATTCGAAACCGATTTGTTCACACATGACGTTAAATATATAATAAGAACCCCTGCATTTTATCAGATTTGTTTTGATCAGATTAACAAGATTAGAGAGATAGATTGTCGTACCGATAGATTTAAAATGTAATTTTTACGGCATAGCATAAGAGAACATAATAGGCAGCATAGCAAAGAGATAGGTAAGTGATATTTTTAGGGTAGACTGTAGTGTACGAAGCATTTACTAGCCCATGCATGATAGGGAAATACAGATAAATATATGTAGAGACATGCCTTTATAGCTAGTAATCACTTCATTACCACGTAGATACTAATCGCCTAGTTGTCCGGGACTGATATATTTAACATGTTTCCATGTAGTAGTAGCATTGTAGCTTTTAGTCGCATGTTAGTAGTGTATGTTTGGTGATCTTCACCCCCTGCCACACACCTTCGCGGTGGCTCGCGGGGTATTACGTAGATGAAGATGTGCCAATATCAACCAAAAATAGATACCAAAAGACCCGTCATGGCGCAAGTGCCTCAGCATAAATTGTACCTACCAAAACTTCAAAACTGATTTTTCCCTCTAAATAACCGTCTAATGAAAAAATTCAAAGCAAGACATACACAGGCTCTCTTTCAAGTGTTCAGAATTTTTATATTGAGGTGGCTCTACTCCGCTTATTTCGCTTAAGTATTGTCCTAAGAATGTATGCGCTACAATCATTTTTTTCACCTTTTTCTTTTGGTGGCCTGCAGGACTCAATCAATGCTATTTAAAACAAGAAAAGCAGCGGTCTGCCATGATCAAAATCTGTACAAAAATAAAACTTAACACAATGAGATACAGAACGAATTCGAAGAAAACGAGGCGAACACATTTATTAGGCTCTAACGCAGCAACATCACAAAAGTAACGACACTACTCCCCCCGCAGTGGATAGAAACCACGCTCGTAGTCTAGATCCACTTTTCCTTGTTCCTATCTTTACCAAACTCCCGTCACGCCGGGACATACTCTTTCCCTTCTCGCCTGTAGTTCGTCTGAGCCGCTGTCTCCCTCCCACTTCAGTTTCCGTCTTCTTCTCCCTCCTCTTCCCCTTCCTCCGCGATGAACTTTTCCATCCACTTCCATTCGAGTGCTCCCAAAAAAATAACAGAGTCGAAAACCGAGTCTCCCCTCCTTATAATCCAAGCGTGCACCCGATATTCAAAAGGAAAGCCCGCGACTACCGCTATTTAATACGCAAGCAGACAAAAGCCTTCTTAAAGACACAAAGACACGCTTGCAATTGAACTGTGATCATTTTCAGCATCCGGCGACACGCTGACGTTCCGTCATCAATCGTTTACCAACAAATAACAGACAATTTCCTGATTAGTCCCAGATATTCATGGCCAGAACCTCAGTCATTACTGAGATAGTCTTCTTACAGACTACGAGTTCCGTTGAATCCGAACTGAAATATGTTCGCGTAAGAAATGCGCCTGGTTTACGTATATGTAATACCCTGCGGGCAACCGCGGAGGTGATTTCTTTTCACTTGGCTTACTCAAGGAATTCAAGGATGCTACTCATGATAATTCCAGCACTCAGTTTAATAATGATTGATATCATTCTACAGGCAACGAAGTGCCACACTTCTATTGAATTTTTTATCGTAAATAATGATCTAATGTTTCAATGCAGCCAAATCAATATTCTACTCAATAGATGGAAGGAAGGCAACAGAGGTTTTGAAAGAAATGAAATATATATATAGGAAACGTATAATTTTACGGAGAAACAACTCCACAGCTAGTTGTCTACAGCGATGCTTAACTGTTTACCTTTGATATTACACATTTTACTTCTAGAGACACCAAGTGTTCGAGCGTACCCGAGTGCTTACAAGTTTGGAGCTTCTTACGTGACTGGGAGTGGAGCTACGATGACGCCTTTGTGCTAATTAAATCGCCGCACATGCGGCATCACAACGATGGGGACTACGCAGCTCTTATGTTCGTTACGAAACAGGCGTGATTTGTTTCGCAAACTAGAATTCTTGGCAAATGTAGGCAGGTCTACCAAGTGGCATCGAGGACGTATTTAACGGAGTTATATGCAGAACACGACTCTTTCCCGAATGAAATGAAACGGCCGAGTGTTAACCCGGCAAACATGTGCTCTCATATTCATTGGCACAATAAGTAAAATAAGGCCTCTGAAAGACTAAGTCTAGTATTACGGCACTCCGCGAACTCGAGGAAGTGCGCGTATCAAAAACAGATACGATGGAGGACGGCGTTAGGACGATTCTATCGGTGGAAGCGAAAGGGGAAGGAAATACTCCTGATTTACTACAAAAAAATTAAGGATTGAGAAAGGGAATGGTTGCAAAATCCATCAAAGAACGAGCTTGGTTATAATTCAAGAATGAAGCACCAATGAACAACTTCGCCAGTGGAAATAGTTCTCCCTTCAGGCTTTTAGAGGCACTGAAGAAGAGGCATCGAAAAATATAATATAGTACCAACGAGATTCACTCACCATTTCACATGGCAAAAAAAAGATCAACTGACAATGCTCCCCCCATGAGACGGCAACTATCCACGGAGATGAGTGCCGCTCGTAATATTCTCTGCAGAGCGCACAACGGGTACGTGATCAGTGCATTGTGGAAAGTCTGGAAATTCAGACCAAAAGCCGCAGACCGGAGAGCAAAAACGACATAAGGCAAAGGAATAATAGACTATCAAGAGCAAATTAAAAACAATTTGATTAATGAAAACAATGTGATCAGTGATTTTCAAGTATGCCGAAATAGAATTTCAAAATCACGTGAATCAGTTTGGTTTACAAATACATAAACTTGACACAGCAGAATATTTTTATTGGAACTTACGGAAAAATTTTTGACAAAAAACACTCTAACCCCAAAGATGAATTTTAAAAAAATTGGAAAAAAGATATTGGAAAGATGAAGGAAATTAATGCCAGTTTAATCACTCAATACTTCGAAACAATACGATTGTACTGAGGGTGTAATTTAAAAGAAATAATTTTTCACTATGGAAGTCAATCGATTTTCACGGGTGAAGGAGTAGTAGCTACAATAGCAACATTAAAATGTCCATATAATGGCTATTATAAGAGTAAAACAAATGTACATGACAAAGAATACCGTAAAAAAATTGAGCGTGCATAGCGATAAATATTTACATTCGAAAATTAAAACGTGTAATTACCGCAGGGAAATGAAATGGAAAATATTAATATTATATTTGATAGTACGGAATAAATTAGATAATTCTACAGGAATTTCATGTCGTGAGGACATTTATCATTAACTGTCTATACAAATTTCCTTACGGTGAGATAAAAAGTAGAAAGGCTTCGGCCTTATAGGGACTTAGCTATCTCTTTAATATTTTTTTAATCAAAGTACACAATCACATTTTGCCAAACATTATTACACATATCTATCAAACTGTCACTGTCTGCGAAGCTAACTACAGCTACTAATATTGAAGCTATTGCTAAAAACAAATTTAAAAGTTTAACAAAACCAGTATTAAAATGTTTTTAAATTGATAAATGATTCTTAATATTTAATTCAGTTTCCCTCTGTTCCTTGTTATCCTGTTATGGAATCGAACATGGGAGGAAGAGAATCAGGTACAAGGCAACAGGACACAATAACAGACCACTCCCTCCAGCAATACAGAGATGCCCGATTGGTACGCACCCTCTGTTAATAAAGACAGCCATGGAATCTAATAAAAAACACGTATTCGAATCGAAAGAATACAAATACAACGAGGTCTTCAACGATGCATCATCTCTCAGTTCGTGCGGAATAAATAATAACAAAGGCGGGCAACCAAAATTGCCCCAGTGTTAAAAGATGGCTCGCTGATTACAGACCCAAAAGAAGTTGGAAAACCATACTTGGTAGTGCTTAACCTGAGGCTTATTTAACCTCGAGGGGCTTTTCTCAGTGATAAGAGGCCCAAAATGTTTATCGGTAATACTGTGTTATCAGTTATCTACAGCAAACATTTCGAGTCGAGTATACTTGATAGTGAATTGACCGAAAATTCCACCTATTTTCCTCTTTAAGTCCCATTACAAAACCTTCCTAAGAGAAAAATATCAGAATGACACATTCACAAAGAAGATATTAATGTTATTTTATTCGGGTCGAGTTCCAGAACACGTGCTTCTTCAGAGACCCACCTCTACAAAGGCTACAAAGGTTCCGTATTAGCTATGATGCATAAATGAGTTCAACACCCATCTCACACAGAGAAAACATTAAAAAACTCTCCGCGGTCGGAGCAAATCGGGAAGAGGCGATCTAAAGGACAGACTGGCGAGATGCTTCCAGGTGCCAAAAGTATAAATAAACCAAATCTGAAGCCGAGGAGACTAAGAGGTGAACACTGAAGAGAACCATACCGTCGAAGAAAAGTAGACGAAAATGACTCGGGAGGGGAGAAGAAAGATATTAAAGACGAAAAGAGGTGACTATGAATTTCGTCCATTATAACAGTAAAAATATCACGCCCTAGGATATGAATCCAATTACAGACAACAATGATAAAAAAGAAATCCCAGAGGCAACAAACTCACTAACTGGTGAACCGTCCACATATATGAGGTGTTGGACAAAAATTTTACACATTGCACGGTCAATTGAAGACTTCAGCATCGCTCTCTCCACTCTTACTATTCCTAGCGTACGGGCAGCCCAATGATCGATCGCTGCCTAGTTAATGGATGCAAAAAATATTTCGTAGCCATTGCTTACGGCACACAGTTTACTACACCTCTAGGTTCATTAAAACGCTAGTAACACAGGGACTATAATAAAGGTCAGTAAATGATAGATTGGCTCATTATTTAGGGAGCATCAAACTTGCGGGCTTAAATCATAACTGCTGAGATACGGTGAGAGGTGTCGCCTTTAATCGAGAGGGCTCGATGAGGTGTTTCCACGGGGAAATGTGGGAGGCATCAAAACGATCATTGCAGGTCACATTCTTTACTGTAATCTCCTTACCATTCCTCGATAAGATCCACGTATTTTGATGAAGGCAGACCGTTTATCAAAATTCATAGATTAAAATGGGCCACATCTGCTCAGTGTGCTCACAGGAATTAAATAAAAAGGAGGCAAAACCACTCATCAACATGTATGTAAGATTAGATCTAGATATATAAACGAGGAATGCGAATGGTAACAATGAGGCCACGCTTTATCCATAAACCCCACAATCGTGCGACACTCACCAACACTGTTGCCTTGTTGCCTTCGTCCAGGAGAAACTCCATGGACTTGGCCCTCGAGTCCACCACCACGCCGACTCCGCCAACGCCACCAACACCCTGCTGAACACCCTGCTGGTGCACGCCGGAGGCCACATTGGAGGCGGCCACATTGCACGAGGTCGCGTCCACCTTGCCCCCGACGCCCCTGCCTCCTCCACCGCCATCCTCACCCAAATCCATCAAGCTGGTCGACCTGCCGCCCCCGCCGCCGTTAGAGGCGGCCGGGGCCTGCCTCCTGCCCCCGTCCGACCGTCCACTGCGACAGCATCCTTCTTCCCGGCCTGCGCCACCCGCCCCGTCCGCCTCCCGACTGCCGCCCAGAACCGCCGCCGCATACGCATCCTTCCCGTCGGGCAGCTCGCGATCGATACCCGGGTGCGCCTGCGCCTTCACGCCGCCCCCCACTTGTTGTTGGCCGCCTTCTCCGCCTCTCGGCGCCTTCCTCCGCCGGAACGAGAGCCGTGTGAGGAAGGAGAGCGCTCCCCCGCCGCTCTTGGGCGGGAGCGGAGGCTTGCCCTCGGACCGCATGCTGCTGCCACCGCCGCTGTCACGTCCGCCCTTACCTCCTGCCGCCTTGGAGCGGTGCTGCTTCCCGCCGCTCTCCTTCGCCGCCGCCCGGTGTCCCTTGTTGCCGCTGCCGCCGGAAGCCCTCCGCAGGATCCCCTTCAGAGCCAGGCGCCAACCTTTCCCGTCCGCACCCGAAGAGCCACTCGCGGACCACGACGCGCTCCGCCCCTTGGCCCTGCCACTGCCTTCCGGTATGCACCACCCTTCCCCCTCCTCTTCTTCCTCCCCCTCGTCGTAGTCTTCGTCGTCCTCCTCCTCCTCCCCTTCGCTTGCACTCCGACCCTTCCCCTCTCCCCCTATTCCACCCTCCGATCGGCTCCTTCCATTATAGAATCCCTCGACGGCGCTTTCGCCGTGCCAGTAGTCGCTGGCAGCGTTGCCGAATTTCTTCCGCCGGCGGGTTTCAGCCGCCTCTGCAGCGTCCAAGCGGCCCGCCGAGGAGGAATGCACGCCGTGGCGGCCCGCGCCGCCGAAGAAATGCAGACGGGGGGAGCGGTGGTGCTGAGCGCCGCTCTTTTCGATCCCTCCCGAGAATCCCTTCCCGCCACCCTTGAGACGGTCTCCCCCTTCTCCTACCGCGAAAGGGCGATGTCCAGAGGCGGATCCCGACTCCTCCTGCACCCCTCTCCCCCTTTTGGTTTCCCCTAGGGAGCGATCCTCCGACTCCCTTACCGCTATTTCTGTCTTCGCCTCCTCGCCCCGCCCACCACCACTGCTAACACCACCGACGCCCTTTTTCCCCTCTTCGACTCGCGCCCCGACCCCTCCCACTGAGCCCGCCGTCGACCCACGGCCCAACGCGCACGCTGCACCGGATGCCGCCGCCGCCCCCGCACGGATCCCCTTCTCGCCCTCCCCTCCCTTCCCCGGCGAAACTTCCACCCGGGCTGTCACACACTCCTCCTCCCCGTGGTCCTCTTCGCCATCCGCCGAGCCGCGGACCGGGAGCCCTCGCTGCTTCCGGAGACCTTCCTCGCCGTCACTGCTGCCTTCTGCTCCCCCGCGGCCTTTGACCTGTCCCGGCTCCGCACCCTCGCCGTCGGAGCCACTGCTGATGCCTATAGAGGAAGGCTCGCTGTCTTCCTTCCCGGGAAGGCAGGCGAGCGTCTCCCTCGACGCCTCGCCTTCCACCACTCGGTCACCTCTTCCAGATACTGCGGGAGATCCCGTCGGATCGTGACCGGGAGAACCTCTCTCCGGCGTTGAAGTCGGCTTCTCCTGACCCAGTTCCCGGGAGGCCAAACTGTTCACCGCGGTCCCGCCGACTAAGCTGCCGCACGCCTGCACTCGGCCCCGTTCCACACTGACGTCCTCCTCTGGGCCTCCTCTTCGCTCTTCGCGGACTGCGGCCTCCTCCGCCCTGACTTCACCGCTCTCCCTCCTCTCCGCGTTGCCCTCCTCTTCCAGCGCCTCCTTCCCTCTCTCCGTAGACCCGCCCCCCGGACTCACGTGCCTCGGGCCTCCCTCTACCACCCACGCTCCAGCACCACCACCGTCGGCGCTGCCGACGCAACCGGAGGCACCCAGATGATAGCCCACGTCCCTGACGTCACTGATCGCAAAAAGAGAACTCACTGCTTGCGCTCGCTCGGAGGCAATGAAGCTTCCACCCTGCGCTTCCGGCACTCGCCCATTCAGCAGTAGTAACTCCTCGGGTGTCTTCCCATTAGCCCCGGTCCCCTCCCTCCCGTTGGGCCACCGCCCCTCTGAGCCACGAGTGGTCCCCTCTACTCCCCTTTCCCCTTCGAGTTCCCTCCAGCTTCCTCCACCCTCCCTCCACCTCTTCCTCTCCTCCTCTTCACTTCCCACCCATCCCAGCGCATTTCCCTTCCCCCCGACATCCTCCTCATCCTTAACTCTCCCACCCTTCCCCCTCCTCACCCACATGTCCTCAACAGTTCCCCCTTCCGAACCCTCTTTCGCTTCCTCGACCACAAATGCTTGCGTCGCTTCCCCTCCCGGCGAAGTCGCGTCACCGTCCATGCCGCCGCACCCATTTTCGGACACCGATTTTTCCACTCCCTCGCCGTCGAAAGTGACGGAGGAGACCTGCCCTCCTGAGTAGGCCAGAAGCAACGCCTTGCCCACCGACTTCTCCTCAGCTCCCCAACCTCCAAGTACACCCAGAAGAGATGCCTCCCCATCGCCGTCTCTACGGGATGCGTCGATCTCATTAATCGCTGTCCTGCGATTACCCTTCCTGGAGCTCCTGGGAGACTCGCTGGACGCGAACCCTGAGTCGCCGTCGATGGTCAGCGACTTGGCGTGTCCCTCGGAAGAATCCTCATCGTCCGCCCTCGCAACGACATCACCGTTGAACGACCTCTCCGTCGGCGTTTCGTCGCCCCAGAAGCCGTCGCCATACTCGTCGTCGCACGCCATCTCGCCCCCGGAGTCCTCCGGGTTGATGCCCCCGAACTCGCCGAAGTAGAAGTCGTTCCCGCGCTCGGACCAGGAACCGAACCTCTCGGGGACGCGCCGGAAGTCGGAATCTGGACCACGTAACCCGTTCTCCTGCATCTCCGGCTCCAGCCTGAAGGCGTTGAGGGAACGACCGGAGTACATCTGCCGATCCGACATGTGCCGGAGGGAGCGATTGTGGACGTGGTTCCAGCCGCCCTTCCACGGAGCGGTGGAAGGGAGGTCATCGCTTCCCTCTCGGCCCTGCTGGTCATCGCAACGGTTCCCCACTAGGTTGAGGCTGTCGAAGCTGCGGTATGATCGGAGGCGGTTCACTCTGGGACGAACAGCCGTCGGTGAATCGGAGGATGGCGGCGAAGAGGACGAGGAGGAAGAAGAATAGGGCACGGCGGGAACCGGCGGGAATGAGTCTCCGGTCAGCGTGTCCGAGCTGCTGTTGTCGCTGGTCCCTTCCTCCTCCTCGTCGCCGGAAGATGAGGAGGAAGAAGAGGAAGTCGACGGAGAGGACACGGGAGGAGAAACCGGGGATTGGGGTGGGCCGAAAGGGTCACTGGAAGCCGTAGTCCGAAAAGGCACCAGCTCATTCTCCAGCTGCCGCTCCAGGGATTCGAACTGGAGGAGACTGCTGGATCTAGAAATAGATCCGAGCTCGTCCTCGTCAGACAGGTCACCCGACGTGACGGGCGTTTCCAGGAAGGAGGTGGTTGGGTCCTTCCTCCGGCGCTTCTTGGGCACCTCCCCGTCGGAGCCTCGACTGCCGCTTCGATTGCCGTCGATATCGAGGTCGCAAGCTACAAAAGAACGGAAAACATATTAAGCATTTACGTACAGTCGTGATGAGGAACTTGCTAGCGCTAACTCATGGTATCTGAATTTCTTTTCAATAGTATTTTGAAAATTACTTCCACTAAAAATTTTATCTTCCAAGAGTTATTTACTTCAATTTTCTAATTCTTTCGACAATGCTATCGAAACCTTTAACAACGTGAAGGACGCTAACTCGATCATTTGTCCATAATATAAGAGAATAATAAGAGATGCTGACGTGATCTCTTCTCCATAATGCCTTCGACATTCATCGCTGAACAACGGTTAACTTTCTAAGTGACGTGAACGACAGCAAGGAAAGACGTAAATGACAACAAATATGCTACCGTCATGAGAGGTTAAACCATTGGTATTAAAATATAACTATTAATTTATGCTATAGGTAGCTTATAACCGAATTATTTTTAAACTAGATCATTGCTTTCTTTCTAAAATTATGAATAGATATAAAAATGGGGAAAATTTAAGGTACACATACAAATTCAAAGACATTTTGCATACCTTCTCATGGCAAAGCTTTCAACTCTTAAATGTAACATCATTATATGTTCACTCTTAATGCAACCACAAGTAGTTAAAGAATCATTCGATTTTAATGGTTTAGACCGTTTAATATTAAATCCATACTAGCTCTCGTATATCAATAAAGCGGATAAGCAGGCATAACTTTTTCACGACGCGCTGACTAACACAGCCTCGGGCTCACTTCCCCTCTTAAAGTGTGACGCTTTCAATCTTTTTAGTTGTCCAAAAATAGGAAAACAGCTCCCTTTGTCTAGCAGTCAGACGACTCATGAGAGACCGAATACATTCCAGGGTAAAAAAAGACCGAACACTATTTTTATCAAGGCGTAATCCATATCCTCAGACGACGGCAGATAGTATTTGACTCGCCCGAGGGACTTTTATCGGGCTGCTGTAAGGCCCCATGTCTAAAACTATGACAAGAAAGAGACGAATAGCGGAACATTTATACATGTACTTAGGTTATGTGTTTTCTAGTACTTCACAACTACCAGGCTAAAGATAACTAATAATGATGGCATGTTACCAGCAGCACAAGGAAAGGATAATAATATTCGATTAATTGATAAAGATAGAAAATTCTAATTCTAAGCCGTATCACGAACTGCACTAGACATGGGATTAAAGGTGCTCCTACGGCTAAGGTTATATCACACCGTTAATCCAAGATCTTATTCCTCAGATTATCCATGTCCGTGTTGGCATTGCCAACGAACATATTTCGTTACTTCAACAAATTTTCACCTACATCTACATAATACCCTGCAAGCTACCGGAAGGGTGTGTGGCAGGAGATTAACCACCAACAGGCATTTTCAATCAAAAGAGAATGAGATTTACGCTTACTATCATGCAGGCATGTACAAATACTGTCCCCTCCATGCAATACCTACACTACAAGTAGGTACGTGTAAAGAAGAGCAATGACGATTATCAAATATAATTTTCGGGCCAGCTGCTGCTCGTTGCCTCACAAAATCTAAGAAGATAAAAAAGGCGCAAAAAAAGGTACCTACATACACAGAAAATACAAGATAAATGGGAAGGACTCAAGTGGATGAGGAAAAGAGTACAGAAGTATGACTTCATCAGGTAAAACGTCCAATCCAGAAGGAAAACTTTTATCTCCAACTCCTCCTTTGCTTCTTCAATTTGACCTAATTTCTCGAATGATCGATGGGTAAAGAGTTCATTTTGACGGTGTGCAAGTGTTCATATCTAACAGAAATCGCGGTACAATCACTTTTGTCCGACATGGAAAACAGTTGAATGAGCGCAACATCCTTCCGCTGAGAGAAAATATTTAAGAGTTTAACTATTATAATTTTCCATACACTCAAAATGCCTCAAGCACACTATTAATTTATCACTGGCTATAGTTTCCTTATTTTTTCCTAGAAATCAGTTACAAAAAATGACCTCTCACAAAGACAAAAGTTTCCAGTCCAGCGATGATTGCTGGGATATAAAAGCGAAGGACAAAGACGACAATTGGGTTGTGCGCAAGTACAGAATAAAAGCAGAGCAAATTATGAGTTGACCCCGCACGGATAACAAAAAAATTGTTTTAGTATACGTAATTGGAATTTGCAAGCCTGAACACACAAGCATAGGGATGCAACAACGTGTTTCAGTACTGTCAGCGTTTCCTCCCCATATGCTATTTCAGCATTTAATACAGAACATCTTCTTCGACACATCTAGGGGCATAACAAATAATGTCATTAGGTTGACGCTAATGTTTCACACAAACATTTATCTCTGCACTATTTTAACTTCGTAAGCGGCTCTTATTGGCCGGCAATGAGCATGTTTTAAAAAAATAATATTAACTATAGCAGTGAATGCTTGCAACTAGAAGTAAGATATATACATCCCTAAAAGCCACCTCAAAGGTGTGTGACAGGGGAACATGGATATAAAATGCACCGTATCATTTCGCGTAAAGAAAGGAAATGTTTCCTATTGAGAGTAGGATAACGATGGCTACTTTTTCACCACCTTTGGTCGAGATTCAACTGACCACGCAAACCTGCACAGATAGAGGGATATTCATGTAAGGGACGGATATAAAAACTGTGTAAGGAAAATAACAAAAAAATTAAATGGACACATCTGATCAAAAGATCAACTTGGGATTACGACAGGACCGCTCTCTCAGAAACAGCTAATACGCCGTTAAGTATTAGCTTGGATCATTTCCACAAAATGTTTTTACCGGGAGGCCATTTCCTCCAGCACAGTCCCGTGAAAGTGAACGTACTCCATTCACTACCCCGGGCCATGAGTACTTTCTTTTACTCTCTCTCTCGTCCATTTTTAGGGAGTGTCAAACTCACGCTCGACCTATTGAACATAATGAGTCCCTGGTATTGAGCATAGGAATAAAATTAAACGAGCTATAGCATCGGCCAGAACTAATTTCAGACAAACAACGCCCCTATGATTCGATGAAAAATTACATTATGGGATCTACATCTACGCAATACCCTGCAAGCCTCCGGGAGGGTGAGTGGCAGGGGGTGAAGATTTGTTTTGATATGCTGCAAATTGTGTTCTCTTGTAGTACGGGGGAAAAATGACACTTTGAATCTATCGGCACGGCGTCAGCGTCTCTATAGCCTACGGTGGAGAATGACCTGGACCAGGAATTAATATGCATCATCGACCAAATATTCACAGTGAAATGCATATTTTTGAAATCTAGAGCTATGATATCCTAGCTATTTAACCCCACGCTCTTACATAAAACTTCCTTGATCCTGATAAGCAACCACTGTGTCCCGGAAAATGTTCAATTTCCTCAAATAAACTACTGGACAGAAGTCCTTTTATAATTTTTAGGATCAAAGTACTTCAGTTATTAAGTTTAAACTATGGAGAATTCTACCATTATATGCGGTATGAAATTCAAAACGAAGGTCGCGGTTATTAATTTTCACTGTTTGATGAAAGGGATTGAATAGTTTCTTCCTTACTTTTGACTTAAACGGTTAAAAATCTACCAAGGACTTCACATCACCTACGGTTTTAAGTCATTGTGCATTTGATTAATGAATGACTTGTACAAGTACAACATTAGAATACGAAAATGCAAGAAAATATGTAAAAAATGTATTGTATTCATAACAAGTACGGAGAAAACCCCGACGAAACACTGCAGTCGCGAATTATTCTTCGATTATTATAGCAGTCCATTCAACTATCCTACTTCAATTTTTCTATGATAGCCTGAACGACTGTCGATACATTACAAATATCTGTAAAACGAACGTCTATGCTGAATTACTCACCTAAACTTTAAATGCATGGAATACCGTCGACGAATCACTAGGCATATACTTGTGCTCATTTTTCCCCTGATCAGAGGAATATTGTCAATGAGAGGAGGAAATACCATTAATTAGTACCCACACCTCATAGTATTTTGAGTATATACAATACTAAGAACGACATATTGAAGGCAAACGGATTGCAGTTGGCTGCCACCGTTCACAGTTTTATTGACATATACTTTTCCCTTGTTAGACCTCATTTGGATATGCTGCCAGTGTATGGGATCCCTACGAAATCGGTCTAAGTAATGAACTTGAACGTGTGCAGCGAAGATCAGCAAGATTTGTAAAGGGACGATACGATAATTATATTAGCGTAACCAGTCTATTAAATTAATTGAAATGGGAATCATTGTCAGATCGCAGGTTGAAATTTAGACTTAATCTCTTCCACAAATTCCAAGGCAATATTTTCAGTGATGATGTTAAAAATATTTTACGAACCCCAACTTACTATGGCAGACTGGACCATAATCATAAAGTTAGAGAAATTGATTGCCGAACTGACCGATTCAAAATGTCCTTTTTCCCTCGCACAATTAGAGATACGAATAACGGTAAATATGTCCTATCGGAGAGTAGCAATGAATAGCATTGGTAGCTGCATGTTGGTATGAGTACTTAAAGCTAAGCCTACTAACAGAATGTTTTTGCATGTTTGCTTTGCAATTTCTATCCTTTTTAAATAGTGTAGTTCTGACTACTATATTAATACTATTCCTTTTTTATGCATGATATGTAGTGCATGTTTGGTGAGCAATCACCCCCTGCCACACACCCTTGTGGTGGCTTGCAGGGTATTATGTAGATGTAGATGTACATGATAGCCACCTAATCAAAAAGATAAAAATGAGAATTTTTAAAGTAACAAAACTTTTTATATTTAAGTTTCAGCATACCTACCTATAATTCTCATGAATCTGAAACAGGTAACAGGAAAATGAGGATATGTACTGCTATCTATTAGACATCACTTTAAACCCAACTGCGACTTACATACTGATTCAGGATCACTTTCTATCGCATTTCCACCCCGTGACTTTCAGAGAACAACGCACGCGTACATTTTCTGCAATCAGCATAATAAGCAAAATAGCAGCTGGAAGACTACTGGAGTTAACACCGTAATAAAATCATAACACGCTGATAATAATAAAATACATCGGTCCATGAATATGCAGATGAAGTTTCAATAAAATAGTTATTAACGAGTTTATTGTAGTGATAATGCAACTAAAATTACGTATAACACACACATGAACGATTATAATTTATTGGATAATACTGGAATGAGAGAAACCGACGGTATCGTGACATTACTCTCGCGAAACATGATAATGCTTTACGACTTTCCCTGCGTTTGTTGAAGACCGCAGATGCGGGTATTATTTTGGTCAGTAGAGCATGGTTACATCACAGCCCTAATCAGAGGATCTCAGGCCTCTTTCAAAATAATGAATACATTACAGGAGAATATTCCTGGTAAGTATAATTGGCCTACTAAGCCAATATTCATGAAATAAAATCATAAAAGGCCATGGTTTGATGTGCTTTCTGGGATATGACTTAAATAACGATGTAAAATCTCTTTTAAGACTATTAAAAGGCAATAGGCATCAGTACGATTGGATTCAGTCCCCTCGAAATAAGTGATTCTACTCTCAAATTCGAAGCAACCAACACTGCGGGAGAAACTAATCAAATATTATATTATCTTAATGCCTTTTCACCCATCTACACCTTCTATCTATCTATCTTGCCTTCACTTCTTTTTCACCGCGTAATTTGAGCATTGTTGGATAATTCATCTCCCGATGGTAACGATCATTCGCGTAAAATTTGGAGTGTCTTAGAACCTAAAAGGCAATGTCCCACTTCCCCGTTAACTCTCTCAACCACTGCCCACCCGTAATCTACAGCCCTTACCTGGGCATTCCTTTTCTGGCCTACAGCGTTTCAACATCCATGCTCTATCCTGAATTCTTGCGTATGTGCTGTATGCCGCAAAGGCATTATACCTTAGTCCAACTGCGACAGATTTGTACTTAAGTGTATTTCATCCATAACTTACATAATTTAACTGAATTTTATCCTGAATTCTAACACTACGTCCGAGGTCTTAAATAGGGAGGGAATCAAGCGAAGAGAGAGACCGCCAAAATTATACTCTGCTGAAAGTCGATGAACTACCGCTCCCTCAATTCAACCAAAATAAAAAACTTTCCATGATGGTAATTTATATCTCTTCATACGGGATTTCACATGAAAATGCACGGATAAACAAGATAAATAAAATAAGATCGTTAGAAGAAACGTATCATCAGCAAAGTGATTTTCCGAAAAAGCTAAAGAAATGTTATAAGTAACAACCAAGTCAAAAAAATAGCAAGTAAACATATTTGCATTAAAATGAATGATAATATACTTCATAAAAGTTGAAGGCGCAGTAACGGAAATATAATATATTATATTATCCTTTGATTTTAATAGCAGGAGTAACATATGCTCCTGTTTGACGTAAAGGAAGGTTTTTTTCTATTTGGATATTGTGATGCAACTGAAGTCACCAAAAATCAATCGTTCTTCCAGAATAACCCAGAAATGCCATTTTTTCGTCAGCCAGTAGCTCTACATACAGGAAATAGCAATGAGATCACAATTAGAAAAGGCATACAGCAGGGATACAAACATGATTGGCCTCTGATCAGCACTGCATCAATATTGTGTTTGCAAACGCTTACCGCAGTTGAAACGTTTTTAGCACGGGCAATTATCACCATCTCGAAGGGATGCTTGTGAATAATTAGGCTCAAGCAATGCGCGTTGGAAGAACCGAAAGACAGCGCATACAAATAACGAGCAAGGTCGAACGAATGAAGCTGAACAAAATAACGGCTGGAATCATTCGCTGAGCGATTCCCTGTGTTTTGAGCGACGGATAATTGGAGGTATTTCTCCTCACAACACCAGCACACGCATATTTTTACATATGTAATGCGAGCAAATTCTAATACGTGGGTCCGGACCAAGCATACATTTAGGGTTGGTGGGCAAAAATAATTCATAGATGCATGATCACGAATACAACACGGTCCGTTAAGCAATTAATAACGAACGCATCGTCACGAATATCTACGATGAGCTAAGTTCTAAATCCAAGGTGCGTAAGTTTTTATTTTGGAAACCGCGGCATTGCCATTAGAATTTCATGAATGGACGCCATGAATACAACGACCACTTTCGAGTTTCGGTTGGGAGTGTTTGTGAACAGTTGGAAGTGGGACAGATTTCTAAATCTCAACGATTACTACAGTCCACGCGTGGATAGACGCCCTCCGTAAAAAGTTATGTGAATGGGGAACTTGCATGATTTTTTTTTATTTAACAGGCGGACAGAAAATTATTTTCTCGATTCAACAAAGAAAACTGCATGTAAATCTGAGTTTTCCTTCGCGAGATATTGAATGCTAAATATAGCGACATTTTAAAGCGCGCCGAAAACTCCCTCCCCCCCAAGCCACTGCGAAAGAATCCCCGATGACGTCAACAGTGCCTAAACAATCGCCCGAAGCAGTCTACCGCTGGGCTAATTGTAAGAGCGCACCAACACGGGTGATTCAAGCGAGCCTATTCAACCCAAAAGTGAGCCCACCTCTGATTTTTAATTGAGTAGGTAATCACTTAATGGTATACAGTTGATATTTCACGTCAATAATGAGTAATATCTAGGCAAGATAGTTTAAATCTCGAAAGTTCATCTTACTTTTGCAGTGCCCGCTCCATGCATCGACCCAACTCCCTAGCATTGTAATTAGCCAGCGAGATGAGTTCGAGGCATAAGTATTGTTTAACACCTGGCTGTAAAAATACCTCAACCAAGGTGCCTAATAAGCAATTTATTAGGTTGCCTACAAACGCAAGAAGTATATACAATGTCAAAAAGTGACTGACTAACCCAGACTTCTATCAAAGGTGAGGTGTAAGCGTCCCACTCAAGAGCCCGACGTATCTCTTTCTCCCGTGGAGAAAGTGCGCATCTCGACAGTGATTTGTTGATTACTTCCAAAACATTCATTGCTCTGCGAATCGTGAGAAGCAATTTTTCGGCCCTGAGTGGTGTTTTAGTAATTTTATTGGCAAATTAGGTGACAGATAGTATTGTTACTCGATACGAGTTACAAGTTAGAGTCAAGATAGTTTAATTTCCGAATCCTTTTACGTGCCAGCTGAGTTGAAATGTACTCACTGTGCGATGTGTTTTTTTGAGAACGTGTGTATTAGGTCTGATGCTCTCAAGTTAATAAAAAAATGCCTTTACAAGGTAGATATATTTTGCTATTGATTTGGTGCCGAAGTTTTTTTTATCTTAATACAATTACATCGATCTGTAACGTTATGTAGCGGCGTAGTGCAGTGCTCATCATAATCTCTTTAGCATGACACGAGGCAAGTATAAGACCCAGGGTCATTGTGTCTTTTTATATGTATGTAATCGAGACTTGAGAATGGTTTTATGTTTCGGTGGTGTAGTTATAGTGTTGATGTTCATGAGAATTACATTCAGGTAATGCTATACTATACTCTGCCACAAAAGTTGTTTGTGGCCCACATAGGTATTTAATTAAAGGGCTACAAAGTACATTTGAAAAAATTAGGTCTTTGAATTATTATAGCCATTTACAAACTTTATGCTGGCATTGAATGTGATATGGTGATGATTAAAGAACACTGTTTAGCTTATACTAATGCCTTTCCATAGATTGCTGGGTGTCGGGCGGTAATGATTTTTAAATCAATAAGCGGGTTCATTTGTGCTGAGTGTTTTGAATAGCAGGTGCTACTTTTCCTTATTCCACTACCATTTAATGTATGGGATAGAATTATGGGATCATGCCCCAATGCCCCCAATGTATTTATTCAGCAAAGAAGGACGATCAAGATCAGGTTTTATGTTTTAAAATTGCACTTTAAATTCCTAAATGAATTTACTGAAGGTAAAAATATTGACATTTCCTTCTGATATTGATGTTAGTGTTGTTTTTCTTGACAAAGACTATTGCAATGTATTTTGCTGAATGTCCGATGATAATAACTAAATCATAGCACAGCACTTAAACCGGTGAATGTTGGTAGAGAGGTAAATGTGAGCATAAGGGTTATGACTTTCAAAATTCAGTGATACTTCTGGCGAAACTAAAGATATGTAATAAGATAAGTAATGCTTCAACTTCCTTTTACCTGACATCCAACAGCATGACGTGGATAAACGTGCTTCGTACTATTGGTTTTGAAAACAAGACAACTATTCTTGTTATAACGTAATTAATTATTACCAGTATACTATTTAGTTTCATTGAAGAAAATAAATCGTACGCTGGGAAGTCCATTCCCTATAATGAACTTCATACGGACTATTAAATCAAGGGTAAGTCATTCCCGATAAGACCAATCCTCTAGATTTATGCCTCGCTCTGATAAACTAACCTTCATTCTCCGCATTAATAAGTATTATAAACAAAGGATTCTAAGTAAATATCTCTCATTTATTCTAGTTGTATTCATAAAAATCGAAATTTTGAGGCAAACGACGGTAACTTCATGCCGCTGGCTTTAAATGCACACATGTCCACGATATCACACAAGTATTATCGAAAGCAAATAACAAAAAATCACTCGCATGACCTCATTGAGCTACATTACTTCTTGTCCAAAGGTTTGTTTGCAAAATTACCGGAGCAAAACAGCTGTAGCCATCATCATTTTAAGGTAAGAGACTTTCCATTGGTCCTTACGAAGTTCATCAGCTTCGCCTTACAAATTTTTCATAACGAGAGTTTTCTCCCATCCGGTCAGGAGAAAAAGTTTTCTTTTTTTCCGCAGACGCATAGCAATCATTTGTCATAACAAATGCCATGAGGGTCATGGCATCAATTTCAGGAATATTGTCCGAAAGAGCGGCAACGTAATCATCCATTTTTTTTACCTGAAATATTCGAGGTAAAAAGTCTATTTTATCATCCCGAAAGTGCATTTTAAATATCCCAAGTAATAATCGTGACACAATAACAATAGGAAAACTTACCCAAGAATAACAGCACACGAACAAGTGACGGTGAGCGACTAAATCCTCCACCAAAACAATGTTTACAGCATGCGTTGGTGTTTTTCCCGACTCAGACGGCAGATTAGGCACGGATGACGTCACACCTAGCCTCGGCAGAGCTCGGGTGTCTTCGCGCAGTGGTCGGCTCAGAGAAATTTTGCTTGATTTTTTTAGTCAATTTTTTATTTCTTCTGATGATGAATGGAGATAATTTAGTTATTTTTGCGAGCTAATATTTCCGTTTTACCTGTTCAAAATAGTTTTTATAGCAATCGTCGACCCATGCAAGTTCCCCATTATTTCTATGAGGCGCCGCAATTTTTTTTACAAGAGAAATAAATAAAATTTAAATGTCAATGCAAGCGTAGATTATCCCTTGCCTTATCCTCCGATAAGGATCTATGCGGCATGCAAAGATCCCATTTACTTTTTGAAATTCCCATTTTCAAGCCCGTTTATTTCAAATAAATTTATCCTCATGAAAGCCAGAAATAAAATAAATTGGGTTTTATACCAACAAAAATTTCAACGGCACACAAAATATTACGATATGATGTTTGTAAATGTATATCTGATTCAGAACATCTTGATTTACCCGTCAAATCTATATTTTTACAAAAACAATACCAGAAATGTGAGGGCAAAGAGTTACAGATGACTACCGAATAACATCGCGTAAATTGTGAAGGTAAGCTCATTTGGGTACAAACGGTAATAAATTACAACTTTCTCCGGGTGCGAATATCATTTAATGAAAATTCAATCAACTCGAATTGGCTCTTCAACGATACAAGTTATATTATTTTCAAACAATCAACTTACATTTTTTATCAAAGAAGAATTAAAGTTTCAACGCCTGGTTTTTTAAGTGAATAACATAATGCATTTCCTTTCTAACGACGAATGGGGCAGTTATTAATTTTTAACTTAAAACATTCCATATGTATGAATTTGAGATCGCCGAGGACTAGGTATGTTACATACACACATTTCCAGGAAACACCATAATAGCAAAGAATCACATAGACTGAGCAGATTATACACTCGCGCAGTATTTTAAATAATCATCCGTCACGCTAGATCTCAAAAAAGTAAGGTTTGACCTCTAGACATGTGGTAAACCAGAGAATGTTTCTCCAAAACTATGGCATCACGGGAGATATGTTCTCGCACTCGGAGGAGTTCAGGTTTAAATCCAGAAGACAATTTTATGCTTTAGAAACTATAATTGGGACTTTCCATCAAACACTACAAATATTTGATAAGCCATTAATTTTAATAGGTGTATTTCCCTGAGTTAACTGTGTCATCAATCATCATCAAAAATGGTAATCACAAGAGGATATTTTTCTCGGTAATGTTTTAACATCAACAACTTTTCCATTTTCTTCTTTATTCTACTGTGACAAAATATATTTCCCTTGCAATGCTTTGACGCACGGTAGTTAACACTGTGTCATTCAAATATATTACCTAATGCCTTAACTCTGCAGGAACCGAACAGCTTATTGTTTATCTGAATGACTGAGCGAAGCCCATAACACCAACTAGCACAATAGAACGGTTTAAGATCAAAAGTCAAACAATAAGATACTAAAAGAAGCAAAAAATGTCCAATGAAACAGTCAAAGAAAGAAGTGGCATCTGCTTTTAAATGGCAAAGAACCAAGTGGCGTCCTGTTTCTCAACAAGACCATCTACATCTTGCCTTTCAAAATGACGCAAAATATTCCTCATCATTCCTCCACTCCCATTTCCCTCATTTTTAAAATTTATGCCCATGGGTAAAGACGTAGTATGTTGTTACATCATTTGAATACACAGTTTTCCCAGATATTTTAAAAATGTTGTGCAATTCTATGAATTCCTTGCAACCATTTATCCACAACGATATTGCAGATTGTTTGATAAATTAACTACACAGAGATCACGAAATACGATATGTATTTATCAGATTAAATTAATTTGAGCATAGGTAATATATTTGAAAATTAATAGAATTATTAGTTTATCGAGTATAAATTTGGCACTACATATATGTTTGAAATGCACAAATTGATTAATACTTCAGGCCGTTTAATGAAATTAAAAAGTCTTTACAAAGACATATTAACAAACTCAAAAATAATTTCTAATTTCAAGCTGAATTTTAACCGGCACCCTCGGCTGCCTATTTAAATATTGATGCATTTTTCGCGATGACATACATTGAGAGATGAAGTCATTCAGTGACTCGGATTTGGGTAACCCAATATGGGCATACGTTGCTAAAAATACGACCATGAATTCTCCTGGCAATGGAAATACCATTTTGAAATCATCTCTTTAAGGAAGACAGAAGGCTTCTTTCGGCGAATATTAATTTTACGAGCATTTCCAAGCCATGAAAAAATAAGACGTGAGGTTAAAAAGATATGGGCAAGCTGTCACATACCAGTTATTTTTACAACTGCTAGGGTCGCCTGGGGAAAGTTAGAAGGTCGTCAGCATTGTGTAAGAATTCGGCAAGAATTTTGTCTCACAGTAGGTTATATCATTGGGTAACGAAATACTTTCAAATCATTGTATGTTTGTCACCGATCTCGTCGTGATCCTACGTGCACAGCGTACACGAAAAACAAATGATTTCGTGGAAGAGAGGAGGCATGGTAGTAAACTGGGTACAACTCGAGGCAGCTTTTTCGGTGGGCGTCAGCTTTTGTTTATTTTAATTTTTGATTTATGAGTGAATGGTTGTGGTTAGAAGATTAATTTTTTCACTAAATTTCTTTTTTCGTTTCCATCTAACAATTTCGTGTACAAATTTGCGATTTCAGTTCCGAGTAAACGCCCCCATTGTGTCTCACAAGATCTCCCTTTCCGGAACCCATGTTGGCTGTTTATGAGCAATCCCTGACGGTCCAAATGCCCCATAATTGAACTGACTACAATGTGCTCAAATACCTTACAAGAGATTGACGTGAGTCGCACCTGCAGATACATCATTAATACACGAGAAATAAATTTCATGCGTATTCCCCATTCGTTTCTTTATATTTTCAAAGGCAGTGCGTCTACCCAACACCACAGGTGGTGTTGGTCTACCACATAAGAAAATCATTGCCCTAGCAACGAAGTCCATAAGGTCTTTGCCTTAAGCAAACTCACTATCATTCCCCCTGTTTGCTCGTACTGATTCAAACTGGGACATGGAGGATTCTGATAGCAGGTGATGCGAGGAGTGGGGTGGGACGAAACGGAGAGGATAGCGAAATGTCCTGGGGTTGACCAATTTTAGTTGATGTGCCACCGAGAAATGTAGGTTGAAAAACAAGTAGAAAGATAGGGAAAATCTAAAAAGATTCTTCATCCCTATTAACAGCTTGTTTCTCAATTGATGATGTAAAACGATTACCAGGTTCAAGGTGCAAGAGGGATTTTAAAGTTCACAACAGACGCGGTGAGGTGATTTTTTTGTTCTAAAAAAGCCTGATTTTTCAAACCTTCGATGAATGACAAGTATAAAACGTAGTTTCAACCCAGTGGAAAAAAATTGGAAAGTTTGACAGACACAGTACTCACAGCCATTGCATGCCTCTGAGCAGTAGCTGAAGAGAATAATTGTCCACATTTTAATTTAAATGGCCTATGACAGGGGCTTCGACATTTACTAAAGGGAAAAGTTAGAATACTATGGTCATTAAGGGCTTTTCTCAATCTTGCTAACATTGCATCACATTGAATAAGCCATGATTGAGAGGAGCACACACAAGTGGAGCAAACCTACTTTATAGTTCATATCCTCCAATTGTTGAAGTAACAAATATAACCAACACTTAGTCTATGTATCAAATAATGCAGTATGTCAATGTATTCTGTTGCTAACTTTAGCTGAGTTATCAATGAAACTTGTAGTATAGTTGCTAACAATAGGATTGTGTACTGGTCGACAATATGTGTCTGGTATGGAGTCACACCCTGTAACACACCTTTGCAGTGGCTCGCAGGGTACCTACTATGAATATGCATATTATATTAAACACTCGTGAGATGGAATTAGAGGGATGCAAACACTCGGAGGGTAATAACTCCTCAATTCGTGGGGCCACTAAGAGAACAATTTTTGGATAGAGCTTATCGTCCATAAAAATTATGAAATAATGCCTCAAGAATACAGTTGTAGACAAGGAGTGAACGTTAGAATCCGATTATGTCAGCATAATACTAAACTCCATTCTTCAAGGCTGACCAACACAAAATGCACACGGATCCAACCAGCATAATCCTCGATAACAATGCTAATACCATTCTACGTGTTCAGTCCATGCTGAATCAATCATACCAGACAAATTTCTGATAGTCTGTAAACAAAATATTTCTGGTAGAATTCACGATAAAAGAGTGTTAATCGTCACAGCGTCACCATGTAGACGTTGATTATAGTCACGTTTCTGAAATATCATTAGTATTTTTTCATTGAATTTTATCATTGAATTTTATTTCATAACTTTTATTATATAAACGCAACTCCCTCCTGCTGCAAATCTTGCTAACGTGCAACACCTCATCTACTTTAATTAGAGTTACAATAGACTTGAATCACCTTACTCCGCGATAAACATCACGCATTCAATCTTACCGACCAGACAGATCGCTGAGAAGTATTGTACCAACTGAGGGGAAACCACAACTGCACACAGCACTAAAGTAGGGACTGGCATGACAATGAAAATTTTGCCACTTCTGGGATTCGAAAAAACGCTCAGGGGATGGGAATCCACTTCACAGGCCATCACACCAACATCATCCCCTCTTAGAGCCCCTTCAACAAATAATTTCCTCGGTCTTCACCGGAGGCAATTTTGAGCATATGATGCTTAAAGTTTTAGGCTCGAGAGACACCCGATTTACATGAAAATGGAGGATCGATTGATATACGAACAATCGTATTTCCAATAAATTTTAATACTGCTTTCCCTCTCGCAAAATCTGGATGTCACGCAAAAAATGACTACAATCACCGTTTATGAAGATGGCCAACTCAGAAGGATCTTTTCGGAGTGAATCTTTCCTGCTACACACCCTCGCGGTGGCTTACAGGGTGCTGCGTATATGCAGATGAATCCATTTGCTGGCATTTCATTTTTATTTTCTCTATGGACAAGGAAGGCGAGTGAAATTATGCACCGATGCCCTAAAGCACTTTTGAAAGTCTTTCCATGAACACTCATCAGACGGCTCAAAGAAAGAGAAGTATTCAGCCATAGGAACACCTGTTTTGAGCAAGCCCCTTGCCTTATTCAAATCAGACGCAGATTGAAGTTTCATCGGATAAATCTATTCATTCGCAAGCAATACCTCCGCCCTTATCTTATTTCCAATTTTACAGCTCTCATTTTAGCATGAGCCAATTTATTGATAACAATAAAATAATACGATTCAAAGAACACAATGTCTTGCTCAGCTACTGACATTCTAACTCAAGGCATTGGTACGAGGAGCGAAATTATTATCTGCAAATTAGAGGCAATATACATTATACGATGACATTTTTATTTGATTTCTTAAAAATGTTAATTTATTTGAATAAAAAACCAATATATAAATGGGCGCTTCTATCTCGATGTGAGTCATCTAAATAAATAATCCAAAAACATACATTCTGAAAATGAGATTAGGTTACCTCACTGATATCATCATCTGATAGCACACTCGAGTTGGAGTGAGATATCATATGATGGAGGAGAAAGAAACGGCAATCATTAACGCTGCTAAATAGGTATATCAATGCTAAAAGTTTTAAGGTAATACACACAGATTACTATACATTCACGAACTATGTGTTCGAACTACATCAAAGTTCATTAATAATCACTTACACAGTGACTCAAATATTTCTACCACATATTCTATTTCGTATCCACATTTCATTTATATTCTTGGCGAACGCTTGCGGTAACACTCCACAAAACATAAGACAATATTTGGCATGAGCATTAAGTAGCAATAGTAGACATAGTACCGGATAGACATAAGTGTGGCAAGTAAAGTTAAATATCTGGGAATCATTCTTTCTTGAAATTCATTATGGGGGAATCATATTATAAATGCTTGGGGTACAGTGTTGAAGACACCGAGATTTAACCACCAATTGTGGGAAAGTGTTACGATTGAAAAGTAAAAGAAAGAATATATTTCGCACTGGAGTATGCATCAAGCATTTCGGATCCAATGGATAAATATTTTTATTAATTAGACCCCACCTAGAATATACAGCCAGTGTACGGAATCCGAGCTGCTTAGCTTGTTAAAAGCTGTTACCATAAACTTAGCAGTGTAACAAAATTGATAGCAGATTTGGTAGGGAATCATTTTCTGATTGTAGGTTAAAGACTTGATCTCCTGTAGAAATTGAAAACGGATAGGTTTACTGAAAATACCAGATATATATTAAGACACCTTCCGTATTATGCTAGATTTGATAAGACAATTATAACTATACTAAAAAGGAAGCAGTATTTTTTTTGGGAGCAGCGGAAAGTTTTACGTTGATCAATGTAGAAAAGTTAAAACAATAAACTATGCTTGGGAATAGTTTCTAAATGCATATATTTCCCTATCTTCACGCATGGGCAGAAAAAGTATTATCTACATCTATGCAATACCCTGCAAGCCACCGTGAGGGAGTGTGGCATGGTGTGAAGATCTAAACATGCACTCAATACATGCAACTAGACTACCAACCAAATGTATATTATGCATAAGAGATCATTCGCTTTATTAGAAAACGTTCGGGAAAAATCCTTGAAATGCACATCTTCGCTAACTTTTCATTCCCCATGGGTTAACTCCTTCAGGAATCTTTCAAATACATTTTCGGAGGATGAATATCCAAAACGAAGACGCCCCTTAGAAGGTGAACGGAATATCACAAGGGGCCCTAAAGCGGCACCGGTGACGATTCGGCTAATACCTGACCCAAGGGAAAAGTCGGCGAAGCTCCACCACACCTCCAACCTCGCCCCTCCCCGTAATTATACGGTCCA
The DNA here is from genome assembly GCA_933228895.1 of Platycnemis pennipes. Taxonomy (NCBI): domain Eukaryota; kingdom Metazoa; phylum Arthropoda; class Insecta; order Odonata; family Platycnemididae; genus Platycnemis; species Platycnemis pennipes. The sequence continues at coordinate 58,145,479 of OW121848.1, forward strand.
GGCATAGCGACCACGCCTCTTCACGATCCCTCACTGGGTTAGAGACGGAAATAAGTGTTGCAGAAAAATTTAACTAGAGCGCGTCGCCTTTCGATTCATGGTCGTTTTCGCCCACAGAAAACAGTTTCTCAGTTAAAATTACACCTTCAGCCAAGCACTATCACAGAAATTTATTTTAGGACTTTAAAGCCAGGGCCCTTTCGCTTCATTCACATAACCTGAGAAATACACACAACTTGCCGTTTTTGAGAGAAGATTGCCTTCATATTTAAGAAACGTTTCCTGCACAGAACCAAAACTAATTGCTATCATAAATATGGATCAGTTTTTTTCCTTAAAGGACACCAAATGACTAAGGGAGTCTCAATCAGTTTAAATTTTTCTATGACTGTCGGGTAGTACATAAGTAAGGACTTAGAGTAAGACTATTTATTAGAAGTTAACGGACTACTGAGTCCTATCTATCTATATCTATATCTACGACATACCCTGCAAGCCACCTCGAGGGTGTGTGGCAGGGGGTGAATCCACACCAGGAACAATGACACAACAAACAAAAATGAACACTAAAATGCAAACACTACACCTTTAAAAGTAATTGGGGAAAAAAGAATAAAAACTACCAAATCCCAATCATATAGGACACACCTATGAATACTATGCATGCCTTGAAACCCGACACCAATTTCATAGATACTCATGCATGCAAAAAAAAGGCATTGCATGCAAGTCACACGTTGATTTGAACATGCAGGTAATAAAAAAAAATACTATCGAACTACTCTGAATATCACCTCTATAATTATTACCGATTTGCGCGATGTTTAGCGTTCTGATCACGAATCGTACGCGGAAAAAATGGCATTTTAAACCTGTCCGTCCTGCAATCTATCTCCTTAATTTTATTAGAATTATCGAGCCTACCATAATAAGTCGAAGCCAGCAATATAATATTAACGTCATTAATGAAATGTCCCTCATTAAATTTTCCCAGAAGATTATGTCTATAATTCAGCCTGCGTTGTGACAGCGATTCCCATCCCAATTCGGCTAACATACCAGGGACACTGCTTGTCCTACATGCATTGCATCTTCTTAATACCCTGCAAGCCACCGCAAGGATGTGTGACAGGTGATGAACCATCACCGGGCAAGCATCATTAATCAGAGATAGCACTTATTACCATTCAGGCTTGAAAAAAAAAGCTACTCCGTTTACACACTGCTTACATGAAATCACGAGTCAGAATGCTACCATCCCGAGGAAAATATTAAGCATGCAGGTAAGAGATACGAGAAACGTTAGCAATAAATAGAAATAAATTATTAGCCAATACAAAGTAAAGGAATAGTTTTTGATTAGTTATTCAAGTGACTGATTGAGCACAAAAAAGATAAATATAGAATGAAAAATGTAAATCTGTTATTACATTCGTGTCTACATCCTTGCACAACCCTGTTCATCAACAAAAGCGTCAATAAAAGTAAGTAATGGAAACCCATTTCAAAATGGAAGTGAGGATACCTCGAATATAAATCCTGACAGCACAAGCATTTAAATCATCTAGATACGAATAAAGCGGAGAACATACGATTTCATTGCTTCGCAAATAAGGATAACAGTTTCACCGTAGGTTAGTGCGAGACTTGGGGTATAAAGCCGTTCATGCGGTGTTTACTATATGATTTAATTGGGAGAATCACGGGAAACCCTTTGGGAAGCCACCCTATCCCTTGCAATGTCTTTCAGGATATTACGTTGAAGAACAAGAATCAGCCCTCTCACAGTCTCCCCTCTTCAATGCACAAACGGTATAAACATCAAGGTAGCATAGGAAGTATATGAGAACATGAGCCAAACTAAGCATCTAGACTTAAGAAAATGTTGGAAAATTTAACAATTTAGACAAGTAGAAAATACAAAATAATATCTTCTCCGGAGGTGACGCAGCCAGTACGGTCGTTCGTACATCATCGCACTTTAGCGTACTGCAGATGCACCACCACATATATGTATCCGACTAACATTCCTTACCAAATCCGCACACTTTTAAGATATCACTCACTCAGTGTTCAACCCGAAGGTTTGATAGATGAAAGCAGAGCTCACCCAGTACTAAGGTAAGGAGGATTTTAAACGGGGTGTCCAGAAAGGGTTCTGCCCGGGATTTGAGCCCAGAACCCTCCGGTCCATAGCTGAGCGCTCTACCCACTAGACCACGACGACCCCTTTTAAGATATGTCCGTTATATATATATACGAGAGAGAGACTTCACTCACTACGCCTCTGCAACTCTGGAATCAAAACGACACGAATAAAGCGGACGCAAATTGTCAATAAGCCTTTAGTTAACATTTATCTCCTATAAAAACAAAGTTATGTCAAAAAGTTTAGACATAACAAATGGATTAGAGTTAGAAGTTCTTTAACCTAAGTCAACAAATACGATATAAATTCAATGGATATACAATACGGATCAATTTTACATTACCATCTGATAGCCGTTCCATAGTTAACTCCGAGTGATCCCTTCGTCCTTTGCTAAAAACGGACTAAGAAAGTCAAGGGAATACTAAACATCTAACCTCCTTCCCATCTATCCTAGGCCTTCTGACTTCTTCGGGCCCCCAGAATGAAATTGTGAATTTACTCGAAACGTTTCCTTGTATAAAGTGATATTTTATCGAGAATGAAGGTGTAATTATAATCTCGCAATGATACGATTCTGATGGCAAACAATGATAAATTCTTATCACAAATAAGGCTTGTCCCTCCGAAAAAGGGCAGTATTTGTATTGCTCCTACAATTATTTAAATAACATTACATTATTGCCCTTAAAGAGAGACAACCAATGATATTGATTCTTCCATCCTCTGCACTCTGGAGATTGACATAAAGCGCAAATTTGACCGTTATTGCAGAATTTTACGGCTGACAGTTGCCAGGTCAACTATCTGCGTATGAATCACAAACAAAATATTTATTGAAACCTCAACTCCATACTTCAATTATTTCGACAGAATTTGATGCGTGATGTAAACAGAAACTGATTACATAAGAGGCACAATGGAAATAAAGGGTTATCCCGTTTTCGTAAAAAAAATATGTAAAATTATGCGCATCAGAAGCCATCTATGTTGAAAATGAGTCTTATCATCACGAATCATTTAAAATGAAGGTAAATATCGTAAAGTTATTAAAACATTTATTCAATTTCTTGATTTAACTCCTACCTACAACGATGGCAAGGAGATTTTTCATCGTTAGACAAAATACCCGCATTAAAATGCCTCAGAATTTTTTTTCCACCAGTATCTTCTCATAACCCCTGAATAAACATAAGCACACACATCTATCTCGAAGGAAATTTAGGAACTTCAAATAGTTTATTGGCCAATCTTCAATTGTGGGGAACCTCAAAATAAATAAATAAACGACTAGCTTAAAATTAAGTTCACCCCCTGCCACACACCCTCGCGGTAACTTGTAGGGTATCGCGTAGATGTAGATGTAAGTTTCCTCATATGGCAAACCGTCACAGAACGAGACCACTCACACTTGGCACTGCAGATCCGAGCGACTAAAGGTGGCTAACCGACCAACAGAACCTCCTATCTACAATGCAGTGAACATTTTAATATCCACGCATAAGTAGGAGTCAATAGAATGAGTGACTTCACCATGTGAAACACAACATATGAGAGATTGAGTACTAATATGGAAAAGTAATATTTTTGGAAAAGAATTTTTAAAATGTACCACATGATCTCGGACAGCTTACTTCAGAATCATAACTACGGTTAACGACAAAAAGAGAGGAAGATGTTCCCTTACGCCAAATTATATACTGCTATACTAATAACCCGTTTTTATTTGCGGCGATATTCATACTTAATAAAACATTTCTTCCGCTTAACCCCTGAATTAGCTAAGCATACGGTAGCCGTTTCAATCGAACTAGACGGAAATTTAGGAATTTATAATAATACGTTGACCTTCGGGATAACCAAAATACAAACAAGATAAACAAGGGACAGGGTTTTCACGTTAACCAGAATATCCGGATATTTTCAACTAATAAAATACTAATATACTTCATGCACAGGAATAGACATAAATAAACCATGAGCAACGGGGTGGGGAGGGGGGGGGGGACAACCAATGAGTCGAATGAGAAAATGTAGGATGAAGAGATGAAAGGGGAAGGAATGGAATTGCTTTAATGACATACGTTATGAGGCACGATTAACAGTACATGGACATTCATGCCCTGGGTGGAGAAACAGCAACCAAGGCGAGATTCGAACCCGCAACCTTAGGCTTGGCTTGGCTCAGTTGTAATTAATATTATTATGTTCACTAGATATTGTTTCCTCTACCAAGTCGTCAGGATTACTACGCTAACATAATTATGAGATTCACGATATTTGTTTCTCGAAAACAAAATTTCGGAATCTCAATATCTTTAGGGGGTGATGAGATAAGGTCGGTTATAGAAGTGGTGGTGTAACATCATCTTATTTGGAGTGATGAACATCACCTCATCGCGTACAAAAATCGGGAGATCGGTGATAGGTGGTCTTACCACCGCTGGAGGTTCATCACGGTTGATACTAGTTACAGAATACGGGCCCTGGGGCAGGATCTGCCCAAACCACACACAGTCACGGTAGCTTGAAGGACAATATGTAAATGTAGTGAAGGGATACTGACAAGTCCCCAAATAGAAAATACTAAAAAAAATACCGTCGATGCTAATTCGCCTATTAAGGAGGCTCCACCGGGACTTCGTGCGTCAAAATTCCAAAAAATAGCTATAATATTTCATACATAAATATCAACCTTATACATTTATACCAATACATTTATAATGGGTGGCTGCATTCCCCAGGGTTAAAAGGGATAACTGAATTGTCCAGCACATTACGTTCAACGTACCAACCAAACGCTTGTTGAACTCTTAGGCCTGTCTCGTGGTTAGGGTAGGCACACCAAGTAACAAGCTCAAAAACGAGTGAAATCCATGCATCAGAATAGAGAGGGATGCAGGTTACCTTGAAGTCTGCCGTTTCCCAGAAAGGACTAGAGGCCATAATATCAAGCAGTTCGCATTTAACTGGGTGTACCTAGAAAGGCTCTTGGCAGATTTGAACTCGGGACCATCGGTCAAAATTGCAACGCTTGACCATGGAAGAAGGAGAAGTCCGCCTTTTTTGATGGCTCGACCACTGGGCCACCACGCCAACTATAGTACCGTTAAGATGATACTTGTTGGGTAACACTTTTAACTATTACTACGTAATAGAATTAAAATGTTTTATATAAACTGAGATTGTCCTAAGAACCTAGTGAGAAAAGCTGATAACCAGCAAGGAATTGTGATTCAACTTGTGAATTTATTCGAAACTATTAGGTTTAGAGTGAGTTGAGTGCTTAGCAATTATTTCAAATATTTTTCCTTGTAAAGACACATTCTTCTACAAACGCATTGTTCACAATAACCGTGTTCAAAATGTGAAAGAGCAAGGTAGCACCTGGAAATGCTTTAACAACTTTCCCGCCCAAGATTCATTTGAAACTCACGGGTTTCGTCATCGAAGATGCAAAGAGCTGGCACATCCTTTTTTCCATGCTCGCCAGATGACGCCGCGGAACCCGGCCTCCTCGGCGAAGCATCTCCATTCAGCTGGTCGGTAGTTTCCTCAACAATCGTTTCCAGAACGAACAAGAAGTTTCCACTACCGCCACCAACAGCGCTGCCGAGGTTTGTAACATCGTGACTGCTAGCGCTATCTAGCAGCGGTTCAGTGAAGCAGGCGGATTCAGCAACCACTATCGACTCCTCATCATCTGTAAACATAATTCAAATTTTTATGTTAGTCAGTATCACCAAAACAGTGTACAGGGAGCATGGTATAAGTCTAAACAAAAAATAAAAATGCTAAAGTACTTGCACAACATGAAAATAGCATCATAATAACTTTAAACCTGTAGGAGATACGACGTGCCACATTTAAACGAATTCATTCTCATTCTCTATTTCTAGTAACAGCTATAAAAATACAATTCACGGAATGGAAGTAGCACCACATAAAAATAATCTCAGAACTTCAGACCTTGTACGATTCACACTCCTAGGAATTTCTAATAATATGTTGACAGTTATTTTTTTGTAAAACATGCATCTACTAGTATAGTATACAAATTGTATACACTGTGTACAAATTATATACATTGTGTACAACTCTATAGATTTTGTGTACATTGTATACAATTTGTACACAATAAAATTTGCACACATTGCGCACAAATTGTGCAAAATTTGTACACAGGCTGCCCCTATACAATGAGTACAATTTGTATATAATTTGTTCAGTGGGATGGCATGCGACTTCTTGCCTTATTTAGTTAGGGCAAGAAATATTACAACAAAAAAGATTATCAACGCCAAATGAAGGGGCAAAATAAAGATTATAACGCAATTAGTAACCCACAAAATAAATAGTTAATTTTAAGTAGAAGGCTGATTTTCAGACCTCTTTTCAAATATATAAATACACATTCAAATAAAAAAGTACATTTTCAAATAATAATTGATTTTAAGTTAGTGAGATACAACACTTATAGGCTTGAAGAAAAAAGAAATTTTCGATGCTCAACAGAAAATTGAGTTTGAGGAAACTCGAGCCCACCGCGAAAAATTTTAAGATTATATATATGCCAAAATTCAGTAGGTACAATTAATTACGATACGGCCCACTCTCTTTTTTTCACAGAGATCCACCTGCGATTAATAATAATAATAATGTTGATTCACCATTTGCACAATAAAGTGATGGGTGGTGTCAAAACAATATTATAAACAATGTTAATTACACTGGTAGTAAAACTCACAAAGAATAGCACAGTTACACGGATAAACTTGAAAAATTAAGTTCCAAGTATTCTTCTATGGAGTACATGGTCTATCTTCCGACCATTTTTTTATTACTCTGCGAAATTTACTCAATGTGGCCTGTTAGGGGGTTCGGTAACATGTTATTCAACTTCACACCCAAATTTACAAATTTACGGGATATCGTAAGTCTGCACTGTGAAAGGTCCAGACTATATTCATTCCTTGTATCGTAACTGTGAATGTCAGCCTGAGTTAGGTACATATTACAGTTTTCTTTGACATGGAGAATGGAATGTAATGCATATAGATTATATACAGTCATTATCCCAAGTCTACGAAACAGTGGGCGACAGTGTTCTAAGGGACCAACATTGGCTAGGATTCTAAAAGCCTTTTTTTGCAATGTCAACACCTTTTTCACATCCGTGGTATGCCCCCACAGCTGCAGACCATATGAGAGGTGGCTATGGAAGAAGGCATAATAGGCTGCTACAAGGTAAACGCCATCAACACATAGTTTGAGCTTTCTCAATAAGTACAGTGCCCTAGAAAGTTTCTTACTGACAGCATAAATTTGGGTACTCTAGTCAAGCTTATGATCTAAGAAAAGCTCAGTAATTTGACAGGTTCTTGATCTTTAATACCTGATTTGAGACTGCAGACAAAGGATTGTGTTTTACAGGGATTCATATACAGATTGTTTGCTGAAAACCAGTCATTAGCTTGTGAGGTTATAGTGGATAGTGAGGTGCTTGCTCCATCAGGGTTGGTAATACTCACAAGGAAAGTAGTGTCATCTGCATACAAGACACAATCCGCAGATATATTATTTCCGCATTTTATATAATAATTTATAATCGGATAATTTATTATCCGGATCTGCGGATTATTTACTATCCGCAGGTTAGTTACATCTACATCTTTATAATATCCTGCAAGCCACCTCAAAGGTGTGTGGCAGAGGGTGAATTCTTACAGTTATATGTACTGTAGTTTATGGGCACTGAACGTGGAGAAGCTTAGCGCAACAAAATAATGTACAACAAATGCCAAAGAAAATCTTTCGAAGGATGAAAACTCCAAAGGCAAGATAGGGCATATTCATCATACTCCATGTTCTGAAATCCGGTCACGGAAAGTTGACAGTAGAATCGGTAGAATCCCTAGGTACAGAGCCCTCTGTTAAACTGAATAAGTCCAAGAGTTCAATTTAAGTCACAATTTCATTAAGTCACAGCTAAATTAAGTCGGAATACAATTGACCATATGCGGCCTTGAAACCATTTGAGGCAGCGATGTTACAATTTTGCTGTGAATCATTTGCAGTTAGGGGGCAAATTTAAATGAAAACAAATCCGTCAACGTGTCCGCAATTTGTATTTATACTTTACTTTTCTAGTCAGAGGACCAAAGCTACAGTAATGAGTGGCAAGGATTGGAAGATAAACAGTTGAACCTTAAGGTCAAGGGGCTGAAAGCAAAAGATGAAAAAATTACGGGCAAGCAATGCATGAATTAAGTAATGCACTTCTCCCCGTTCTAATTAGAACGGGGTGTCATGGATCCATGAGAAGAAAACGTTTTATTATTAGTAAGGAATAGTATCCTAATTCGATCATCCCCTTCATAAATTACTCATAAGATGATTGGAATGAACACTTTTACCAGTGTTTAATGGCATTATTATTGATGTTCTACCTCTCTGGATGGGGTTATACGTACTATTTTTTAGTCTCTTTGGGAAGTTTTCAAACATTTTCCTTTTGCCATTTTTCAGGTCAGCATATTTTCTACTCTCTTCACTTTCTCAAATACGTAAATCCCTTTTCTCCATCTTCCTGCATAACCCATTTATAGGTTCCACATTATAATTCCCATCTCTCTACCTCAGTCCCCATCGCCTTAAATTACTTGCTACATCCACCAAATCTGCCTCCTTATTTCCTCCAGCGGCTTCCTTTACCTCCCCAAAATCCCGAGCACTTAAATCCGCAAAAATATCCACTGGGGACTTCGAAAAGCATTGTGCTAAACTCTCCCGAAATGTTTAGTCATACCGTCTCCGCATTGAAAGAAAAAAATAAATACAGTCTATAACCCTTAATTTTTAGTCCCACCTGCCTGTGTTGATGCGGCTTATTATCACCTCTCTACGTTGAGGGCCGGGAGCACAATAGTTGGCATTTAGTGTCGATGATGTCATTGCAACGAGTTCTGCGTAAGCCAACTCATTGGACCATGTGAACTTGAAGCGCCACTGAGACAATGTGGAAAACAACGTCCGACATCCCGTATGCGACGCGCACCTGACAAGTGCCAGCGGGAGAAAGGAATATATATGAAACCAAAGAGGGCACATGGATGCCCTTTTGACCCAATCTCTCTCTAGAGCGCAGCAAGCAAGACCGTTTAAGTGCTTGCCAGCATTCAGTCCGTAGAGGCGAACACTCGGTGCTCCGTGATGAGAGTGCAATTTCATCCTAAACAGCCGCTTCATCACAATACTCCTCGAAATTAGAACGAAATATTTCCTCGCCCGAGGACCCGATGAGATTCGACCCAGAAAATGAGATGTTTTCGACCGACATAAGTTAAGCGGGTAATTTTTGGAATAACATTGGAACAATGCATACGTTCTCAAGTGGAAACCGATTAATCCGATTCTTAATTGGGCAACAATTTCCAAAGACGAATGTCAAATATAGGAATTTCCTTTTCAAACATCCTTTTGGAGGATTTTAACTGGAATTTTACCAAAGGAAAACGCACTGCTAGGAACTATCAATGTTTTATAAATAGGTTAACAGGCCAGGAAAAATACACAGAATTGCATGACGGGAGAGAAGAACTGCAGCGATACGCATTCGTCTGATACTTTCTTGGCGCCTGCAGACAGTAATTATTTAATCACGGGAGAAATTATCCTTGGATGAATGAGACACGCAAACTCAACACACGCGAAAATCATTTTGTGAACTTATGTCATTATATTCTCATCCAATTCCATTGTACTGGAATCTCTGTTAATTGTGTTAGGATTTCTTAGTTTTTTCGCACACTCCTTTTCCATCCACGGGCAAGGTTACTGGGTCACCCCAGAGTTTCCCATAAACTTCACATCTTTATATAGTTTAAATGGAACGCTGCGAGTCAACAACTGAGAAATCAAAAGGACATTCGTAGGACATTTGCCTAAAAAATACGCTCTTTCCAATGTCAATGGTGTCCAATGAAACGATTGCTCGAAAAAAATTTACAAGGCCTTACCATAGCTTTCCTTACAATTAAATAACCTATCAATCTGAGGAAAAAATAATGATGCATCTATCTTAGCAACAAAGTTAACACGGAATGTGCTGAACGGTGATCAGCTTCACTTTCTCAGAGTTGCTTTCACATTACAACTGACATAAGAATACCGTACACAGCGACTATTAAAATTATGTGATTTCCCGATAATTCAAGAGCAAAGTTAAAGAGAAAAGAGCTTTAACCCCTTAACCTCCCTGGTTTAAGGCTTGTTCTAATTTGATACATCAATTATTCCATCTTAAAAGCTGGAATGTTTATTGTAGACAACGCCACAACAAATGCATAATTTCCCAAAAGTTGTTTTCGCGTTCCTCTGGTCATTTTTAGTAGTTAATTTTAATTCTCACACTAGCCTCTTTCGAATTAAAAGTGACATATTTAAGAATCCTGAGTTACGAAAAATGTCTCTTTTTCCTAAATAATTTCAAGGACTGATGTTCGAGGTAATAAAACAAGAAATATTTTGCGCTGAACTTAAGAAGTAGATAAGTTCTTCCAGAATGATACTTAGAGCTTTGATCGCTGGAGATAATTAGACTTTATAGAGGAAATACTTTTTTTGAAAGTCTTTCGAGCAAACTTTTTCTTATCCACTTATTGAGCGAATTAAACACTAAAATACTAAAAATTTAGTCAACCTCCTTCACTCAAGAAATTATATCTTCTTCTGTGAGGCAAAGCGATCTTGACGGCTCGCATTTTATTGGCCAAGAATGCCATTATCATCATTTCGAAGGGCTGGAATATATGGACGGTCTTGGTATTAGCATTCATTTTTCTCATTCACTACATCCAATTATGCATGTAACATTGGTGAGAGATTTATGAAACTACACTCGTTATAAAAACGAAATGTCAACTGTTTCCACAATATCTGAAAAAAGCCATACTATTCTGCTAAGAGTAGATTGTAAAAAAAATTGTTCTTGCCGCAAATTTTCAACTTTTGACAATGAGTTGATTCATATGACCTTAGGTTTAAAGCACATGAGAGACCTTGAAAGACCTTAAGAGAGTCCTTAGGTTTAGAAAGACATTGAGAGACCTTAAGTTTAAAGCACATGAGAGACCTTGAAAGTCAAAGAAAATGAGCTCAACCGTTTTGTATATGATCCTAAATTTTCTATGTATTCATTAGGATAAAACTTAATCCATATGGTCAACTCTGCTCTGATTTGAGTTTCAGTTGCCAGGTGGTACTCCTGGACGATGTAGCCCACACTTGATAGAACTTAGATTACTTGATAAATATTATTAATGTAGCATGTAGAAACAAATTTAAATAACAAGAGATATCACGAGAGTAAATATAACGGCAAAAATAAAAATTGCATCGATATTATCAGCAAAATATTAGCCGTGATGGTCTGTCCATAGCGAAAAGAGGATTCTCGTGTAGTAGGAATAGAAATTATTACGTCGGAAGAAGAATCCATGAAACAACTTAAAGAGGATTTTTTAGAATTTCATTTGGCAAATCAAGACATACTTGAAAACTTATATTTAATATTGCCATGATCCTTCTGTTTTTAGGGTAATTTAGGGTAATGTGGAAGTGTATTGTCAAGAATAAGCCATTCGAAAACTTTTCTAAGCTCTTTACACTGAGGGACGGGGTCTACTCTTGTATTCCGCTGTCAATAATTCTTTTCTCGAATGTATAATTTATAACATGGAGTTTTCCAAGTTTCTCCGTAAATAATACAAGACTAAGTGGACATAATTACCATGTCGTAAATACGTTGGACCAAGTGGCGACCCACAGTTCCGCTCAATAAACGACGCATGCGAAACGCTCTTCCTTGCCTCATGAACGCCAGCTATAAATTTCGAGGAATCGGAGTACCAAAGGCACCCTTAGAAGCAGACGTCGCATACTTCGTTCAGCTGCCCCAGATATAGGAACAAATGAACACAGTTAAATCCTGTTCGCATTTAACTTGCCACCCAGCCGGCACGAATTGCAATAAATTGACCGATACAAAGCAAAAGGATCGGGCAATAAACTACGAGTCTTTAAGTTACCCTCCACTCCCTGGAACTACGAAATTGGACGCATTTGAGAAACGTTAAGTTCAAAATCGGACCGGAACATGCACAAGTGCGAAACTCCCGGGGCCTATGCGAGAAGGCCATTCGATAAAAAAAGGTCATCAAACGACTGCCTTTTTGAAATATACCTAAACCTAGCAAAATTAACAATACATAAAACAGACTAAATAAAAATTACATAACATTTGTAAGCAACCATCAATTCGAATTTATCGTCTCCTTTGAAAGTGTTTATTTTCCTGAAAAATGTGTTTGTGAAAGAGATATTCGTGAAGACGGATTCGTGAGAAAGGTTTCGTAAAATTGGTCTCGTTGAAAAGGTCTCTGCAAATTTGGATTCATGATTACAGTATTCCAGAAAATTGCCTGTAATCTCGGACATAGAATTGATTATTAACGTTTTTTGACAAAAGCTTCACAAAATGCGGACGAAATAATGATATTTTATCTATAATACTTTTCATAAATAGAATGCTATTTTTTTAGAATCTCAAATTATATATTCGAATGAATAATTCAAGCGTCCAAAAATCACGGAAAAGTAGAATGACATACGAGTTAATATCATCAATCAAAATCAATCAAATAGAATTGTTTTTGATTTATGAAAAACTAAATTATCAAGACATCGCTCATTCACAATAGTCATAGTTTATCATCGGACCGCAAATTCATGTCCCAATCCATCATGAATTCGAACAATATTCATAACGATAGACACTGTACTTAATAACTCGAATAGTTGTTGAGTGACTGGTCCAAGACCACCAACTAATCCATCCGAAGGCTGGATCTGACGTGTACGAGTAAATCTCAAGAATAATTGAGTAAAATTACTAGCTGACAAAAACTTTACCACAGCCCCAAACATACAAGCCAAGGAGGTGAAATGAATTAAAGCCCTTCCTAGGTTCACGTAGCCTTGACCCCTTCAGTCATGTAACGAACGCGCCACTACCGGTCTAACATACAATCTTTTGCAGGGAAAGGAGAGGGGATAATTCATCCATCGTTATTCAGTCTCTTCAGTGGCAATAATGCGGTAAAGGCCACGTTCGAAGTCCATTTTGCAGAGTTGTCATTCACCCACTCAATGCCTTTTCAGCCAAGAGCAAAATCGAGCAAATACCGAAAAAACTTCCTCATCTGGGGATCGAAAAGAGGCGGTAGGAAAAAAATTAGATGAAAGTCTCACGAAACAGTCGTCGATGGAAATATTTATAGTGAACTCGGATTTGAATAAGGCTGCTGCCAATCACAGGAATTTCTCAAAAATTATCAGAAAATTTTACAGTTATCTTAGTAAAATAATGTACTCAGTTTTATTTCACCACTACCAATTAGGATTTTTTAAAACGATATTTGATCTCTGTACCGATATTTTGGCTTTTTTCATTAATATTTTAGGAAAAGTTTTTGCCAGTTCTTTTCAGTCCCAAAGACGGAATACAACCGCCAAAGATTACGCTACAACGGCGAGCCTCCCGTTGCAAAGAGGGAATACTCCCTTTAACCCCCTCGCTGAGGGTTAGGGGTGTGTATCTCTTCTATGGTGCATTATTATACAGCTTCTCACAATAGCGATCTTCCCTCGAGACGTCATTTCGCTCTGAAAAAAACTGCTTGCCTACCCTCATAGGCATTTTGCTCCTTTTCAAGGGCCACTTCACGTGCACTTAAGAAGCTGAGTGAAAAAAGAGAAGAGAGAGAGGGGTGGGGAAGGTTAGGGAGGGCGGTTGGGAATCTCCTTATCCTCCAACCTCGACGTGACGTCATCGAAGGCCACCAAACCTCTCTCCATTGGACCCCACCCGGCTTCGATCGCCTATTGTTCCGCTTTTGGACGTGCACCTCATCAAATATTTGTGTGCCGAAGCCATGACGTCTCGTTCAATCGCGATGAGACGGGGGGAGCGTGGATGCGCGCCAAAATATGCCATCCCTAATTCATACCGCCTGAAGGCATTAATGCAGTCTGAAATCCAATGGATAAGTCCCTACTGACCGTCACAAGACGAAAGCTGAAAGTTGAGTACTCAAGAGTTAGGGAAAATAGTGAAACAGAGAAGCATATATGGACTCTTGGATGAATCAAACTAGCGATACCACCTTCGAAAATACCAGAGTTCCCAGCTAGTTACCATCCCACTGATGTATGTGTATCACTCATATTTTTTCTGCAGGATGGAAAAATGAAGATCCTTCTAATCAGGTCCTAAGTGAGGATCATACCATTCCAGAGTTGGATTTGAGGAACAAACAAAAATACAGGCCTTTTCCGCACGGCAATCCATGAGTTGATTAAAAGAGGAACAACACTTTTTCACCCTGCAATTAAATTGATTAAAGACACGCCTCCAAGGGATTACTCAAAAAGCTACTCGCGGAATGCAATTTACTCGAAAGCTACGCTAACACAACATAATTCTGCAAGCCACCGGTCATATTCGATATGCCAATGGTGCTCCCAAAGCAATGGAAGTAAACGGTGCTGACTTAGTAAGCACCAATGACTTTGGACAGAGTCATGGCTGAGTTGATTCTCAGGATAACATATACGGACAACATAAAAAAATGACTTTCTTTCACTTTCCATTTCCATGAAAAAACACTTTCCATTGATTCAATGCTTCGACCATTATGATAATTTATCTTGGGTGAAAGCTCTTGGAAAAAGATTTTCTGATCATTGAAAACTCATCGGATCAATCCAACGCAGGATATTTAACAACATTCAGCCTGGCTGAGTTACAGATTTACGAATAATTATTGACTGTCGATACTTTTTATCACACTGGTACGGAAAACTACTTATACAAATAGAGACGGATGATACCTAACGTAAATTTTCCCTATTTGGCATCACAGCAATCTAATACAAGACAGGCACATTGGAAAAAGTAAATGAAAAAGCGACTTCAATATGTTGATCCCTTCACATATATTGCTACTGCCTATTATAGAGTTTTTGTACAATGGATATATTGCTCCACGCATAAAAGACATTATTATCCTATATGCATTCTTTCTACGAAGGTACCTTTCGACTTTGACCGAAGGTACTTTGACTCTGCCACGTGGGTACGTCCACCATTTGAACCACCATATGAAATTGGTGTCGGGTTTCAAGGCATGCATGGTATTCGTGGGTGTGTCCTGCATGATTGGGATTTGGTAGTTTTCTTCTTTTTTCCCCCCAATTACTTTTAAAGGTATAGTGTTTGTTTTGTAGTGATCATTTTTGTTTATTGTGTCATTGTTCCTGGTGTGGATGCACCCCCTGCCACACACCCTCGAGGTGGCTTGTAGGGTATGTCGTAGATATAGATATAGATAGATATTTTCAGCAAAGTTAATGAAATGTGACTGCCCAAGTGGATACGGTCTAAAATTCAACTCCTAACTGCTCTTTCAAAAAAATAAAGGGAATTTTTAAATTCCCACAGCAACGAGATAGAATGCTTCCTGCAAATTCAGATTCGAATGGCGAAATTAATCACTCAAATCTCATTCAATTCTGAGACCAAAAGGGAAGTTTTGTTACTACCCGTTTTTGCGACACAACGGTAAACCTCGCATCCATATACACGCGGAATGAACAGAGATTCTAATTACAGGAAAGGAAAAAAAAGCATTAGGCACCTAATAAACCATGCGAAAATCAATTTAAAGTGTTTTGAGATGCGTCACGTTCAATATGAAACGTTTTAATTACAAGGAGGAAAGAGCGAGCTAAAACTTCTCTTCAACCTTGAGAAACCCAATAAGGACACCGAATGACGACGAAAACTCCCAACGCAAAGCAAAACTATCATGCTACAATCACCATTTAATCAAAGACAAAAAAATAAGATAGCACTAGATTTAGAAAAGAAGAAATCCTTCAGCTGGGAGACATGGACACCCACAATCACTTCACGATCTTGTTTACGACATCCTTTGGCGACTTGCGAGCCTCAAGCGATCACTGATGTAAGCTAGCGCAGCGACTCTTTTGGACGATGGCGTCAAGAGATCTTCCGGATTAAGAGAATAGGGAGGGATGACAAAGAGCCCACGCATTTTCCGAGACAGACACACCTGGATCTCAATTAGTTCACCAGGGAAAAGAGTGGGTTCATATTTGAGAACGATAGTTATTCGGGGACTCCATTTTGGAGGGATCCAATGCGAAGAGGATTCATTTGCCCCAAGATTTATTGCACCTAGTGAAGGACGATGATAATGATTTATTGTAATGGGAAGAGAGATAATGATAAGGATGAGTAAACAAGGTTAAAGCTCTTTTCATTTCGGAAAGGGCAAGGTATCGTGAGGTGTGTCGTCACTTTGGCGGAGGCGGTAGTATCGAATTTTGTGGACGACAGACGAGAAAAGGCGGTATCGATCCACCCCCAATCCCCTAAGAGTAGCTAATTGACTCAACGCTAATGCATTTCCTGTTCTAAACTGTTAAAGCTACGAAAAAAAAGTAAACACAAAGATACACAAACATCCATTAACATGAGTGGCCGCTAAACAACACTGTTTTGGAAGGAGTGAATTGCGGCATTCAGAACGCATCGTATTTGATTTAAACAACCGCTCCCTCAAGAGTATTTAATTATGTTCCGAGTTATAATAAGTACTTCATAATCAAATGAATGAACAGGTGAATTTAACTAAAAATTGTACCGGAATTCAAATTATATGAGGCAAAGCTTTTCGATTACGAATTTTTGTCCCGTCCAATTTGAACGCTATTTAATCTAAGTCAAGATATTATTTTCCTCACTAACACAAGATAACGGATAAACAAAAATCATACACTGTCCATTAAAACCCACTCATATTGATTCTAGTATATTTCAAATATGCATGTGGACCCAAGGAAATGTCGATAAAGATTAAAGAAATGAATAATTCAAGAGGTATTATGACCAAGCGATTAACGGAGATTTTAGAAAATTGATTGGATTGAAGATCGAGCTTTCGTACGCTGACAGGAGGGCCTCGGGTTCAAGTCCAGTAAACTTCTCGGGACATGAAACCCTCGAACAAAGCCGTGTGATTTTCGCGGCGCCAGTCCTTTCTAGAAAGCTGCAGAGAGAAAGAAACTGGCTTTAATGTGCGAATTTCACACGCTGGAAATTTAGAACGAGGTGAGCGCTAAACAAACTTCTAAAACACACATTAAGGTCGATGATTGCGTTGGAGGCATATAGTGCATTATTGATTCTAAATAATATAACAAATAGCGATAAAAATGAATTACTTAATTTCGAGCGTTTGAGAGAGGAGTCAAAAAGTGCACAAGTACAAAGACTGATTTCACTAGGAATGCTAAAAAATTGACTCAGAATTGAGAAAATGTACCTAAAGAGCCACAATATTGCATAGAGCATGCAAAAACTGTAGCAATTTGGAGTGAACCACGCCGGAATCATTTCTCACGAAAAGACATCTTCGCTAAGTTACTTTCTATAGGTACACACATTTAAATGACATGACAGAACTGAATCCCCCGAGTATTGAGAAGAAAAAATTGTAGTTCTTTCTTTACAAGACATTGTAAGACAAAAATTAATATATCACGTTTCAAAACAAAGTGAACCGTTATTATTACATTAACTATCTACAATTACATATAAGTTTATGTTGCATAGTAACTAAGTAAGTCATGTAAGTCGCCTGCTTTAAGATACTCCACGAAGGTGCGGTGCAAGGTAATTTAAAATGACAGGGGGCTAAGCAGCCGAGAGGGGTTCACATTCACCGTCACCCAAAAAATCTAATACTCTCAGAAATAGTGTTTTTTTTTAACGGACAGCGGATACAAAGATGATTTCACCAGATGAAGCTGGATCATCACAGAGAGACGCGAGACGCAATGCGATACGGGTGGGCGCGTAGAACGACCATGCGGTTAATCATCCATATTTTAGGCGATTACTAACACTCATGGTTGCCCATGAACGAAATGTCGATGCATTAAATCAAATTTTCCTCGCAGCGAATTTTCAGCGTGAATACCTTTCACCATCCAAGAGGCGTGTGTTAGCATATGATATACAAATCACAACTAAATGTGAATGGAGGACATTTTTCCGATTCCTAATTCAACTGAAAACTAGTCCCAAGCGTCTTCTATTAAATACTTGAGAGTGATGAGAGTAACATTTCCTATATTGCATTCACTTTTATCACGCCGTGGGATAGGAAAATAAGAAAAATTATACAAGCATTCAAAAGCTATACCGACAGAGGAAAAATTACTTGTTTGATTATGGAAAGGAAAAGTTTGATATGCCCTCACCAATCTTTCTTTAATTGATTTCATGAATACAACGAAATAATAACCAGGGTACAAAATAAAATATACTGGCAATATAACTTTTTTTTACCCTGAGTATCAGGCGTACTATTGTATCATGGAAATACCGAGCCTAATTCAGTGAAGACAAACAATATTTCAGCAGTCGTTTTCCTCCCGCCGCCACCTTAGCGGAATAGGCTCGAGAATGCCCTTAAAATATCTGTAAAGCAACTAAACTTCGAGTGAATACACGACTAGGTGAGTATACAGACACAAAGCCCACCCACAGGGCCAATAGACTCCAAGCTAGAAAATTCACTGGCCCTATATTCTAAATCGTTTGAATGATTTGGACTGGACTACCCGAGAAACAAAATGGAGATATCTAGGGCGTCATGCACACTCTAAAGGTTTTTAACAGTAAACGTATTAACACAAACGTGGCGAAGAGGAGAAATGACCCAAAAAAATCATAGAAAACTCCTGTGATAGAAAAAAAAAATGAGTTACTACGTTATGATATTTCAAAAAAGAAAAAAAAATAGCAAATGAAAAATATTATCATGATCTAAGCCCACGGCTGGCTAAGACCTTACGACTGGGTAAGATTCAATCACCTCGCATGCAAAATAACTTTTAAAAGTATAATTTCAATCGTATCAGATTTAATGACGCGAACAGTGTGCCCACAGGAGAATATTTTTTGAATGCTCTCTCAAACATCAAATAACCATAGATAAATCCCAAAAATGCGAGCATCACGTCAGGCATATTTATGCAGTGGAACGTACTTATACGCTTTACAGCAGTACACCAATGTATACTTGCATACCTCAAAGCATGATGTGCGTTCTATTACTACCAGCTTTCTGATATTCATCTAAAACAGCACGAAAATCCTCTATATATTGCATGTACAGCTGCGGATCGTGAATCAATGCGTTTGGGATAACAACGGATTATTTTCTGACGGCATAGTAGTATACTATCACTGCAAATGTTTGGCACTTGGATTCCATTCAACTTTCTGGCGTATTCTCTAGAAAAATGACTGAATTCTCTATAGAAATGCAAAATTAAGGGCACTATACTTCCTTGCAAACCAAGGCAATATGCAAAGTATTTTTTCACTGTTCCTTCACCTTCTGGACCACTAAAATTTCGTTAGTTCACGGCACCCTTAGGATCGTTATCAAAGAATATTCTTTATTCCGTACTAAATCAACCTCCTTGAACGCGCCCACCAAATTAGTAAGCTATATCCAGGCCCATAACCATGACCACCAGATAAATCTTAATTGGGGTCCTTTCTGGAGTTTATTGCATTTTTGACCGTTTTTCCCGATAACCGAGGGCAATAAGGTGTAACAATACCACCTGCAGGACCCTATGATAGGTCCGAGTGCGCAAGTCCGCCCACCCGAGTCCTAATACGTGGCCAATTACAGTCGGCACGTGCGACTAACCCTCAGCTTCGCGAAGCCATCCCAATCTGGGGGGTGGCGTCGGGAAGGGCCAACGGGCGAGAGAATGCGGTAGAATACCGTTACGG
The DNA here is from genome assembly GCA_933228895.1 of Platycnemis pennipes. Taxonomy (NCBI): domain Eukaryota; kingdom Metazoa; phylum Arthropoda; class Insecta; order Odonata; family Platycnemididae; genus Platycnemis; species Platycnemis pennipes. The sequence goes on from OW121848.1 coordinate 58,165,590, forward strand.
TGAACTCCTCGGAAGCATTGCGTCGGATCCAATGTTTCTTGATAGTGCAGCATTACCCATCGGCATTCTTATTTTTTGACGCCCGGGACGCAACAAGTCTCGGGTGTCCTCCGCATACATCCTAGACCCTAGACTGACTTGGAACTTAGGCGTAAGACATTTCACTACAAACCTGACGGAACAATTGCGCGCATGCACAAACTTACATAAAAATCGACACGCGTTTTATCCTTCTGGAAAGAGGGTAATGTCGGGATCTCCAACCCGGTCAAATGTCGCTTCCGTGACCATTATTTTAAGCATCTTCCGGGCGAGGGAAGGTGTTGTTAATGTAGGACCCAACATACAAAACGGTCAATAAAAGGACCATAGGTTCCAGCAAATGATTCAAATAATTACCATCTTCACCACCTGCTTTGTTTTCGCCCTTTTATATGTTACCTATACATTTGCCTAATCCTATCCTAGGTATGTATGTATTCGCCTTAGTGTATTTTCATGTTAAAAGTGTGTATATGTATTATACCAATATTTCCACCGTAATATACCATGGCCGATATAAAGTCCTCGCCTGCTAATCCTGGGGTCACCGGTTCGAGTCCCGCCTGGGTGGGTTTTTCTCCCCCCAGTGCATGCATGTATGTCAAGCTCTGTTGGTTCAGCCGCTGGGAAACCTGATAACAGGCCAACCTTATTGGGATTCCAGAGATATATTGACCAACAGAATCATCCCGAATGCAAATATTGGTAGGCTTGTGGATAGCCCTTCCACACCAATCCAATCAACGATTCATAAGGTAAATCTAAGTTTAAACTTTCATATCTTCTACCTGCTATCTCCAGTGGACAAATATACGATTGAGGGAAGGTACCCACTTTCATACACGCCGATAGGCTAGGATTGATGACACCTTAACTGAAATGAAATTCAATATCCTCAGTCACACCTGAAGTCAGGAAACAAAACAATGGCCGCTTTAGAACGACTGGGCGGCAAGAGACGATAGGGGATTCAAAATAAAACTTGAACGCGAAATGTTGGGTTCGTCGGGGCACGCCCAGTGGGTAGGATGGAATGCAAACGCGAAGGGCAAAGATGGTTCCTTTCCTGCCCCAATGACTTCTCCCCATGGGAATGATCCTCTAATGCACTGCACGTCGGACGCGCTGTTAAGATTTCGAGCGTAGCTGGAGTTTGTTTTGATTCCTCTCACGCAGAGCAAACCATTGATTTGTTCCGAAACAGTGTGATTAGGGTCTTTTAAATTTGCTTTCAACATTTTTTCACCCAGTGACCCATCATGGAAACAAGCATCAATTGCCCACAGGGATAAGAAGCCAGGCAGCATGCAAGGGGTAGATCAAAAGGAAGCTCAGGCATGATTGTCTCAGATATGGAATTAGTTCAAACGTTCGAAAGTCACATAGTTAGAGAGACTCAATTTTAAGGCGTCAACAAAGAATGGCTGTGCTTTGGGGATTAAATTTTAAGGTTTGAAACGAAAACTTTTTACATCATTATCATCAAGGGTCAACAATCCTAGGATTGGTTTGACGCAGCCCTCCACTCGATTCTTCCATCGGCCAACCTCTTCATATTAACGTAGCTCCTCTCTTTCCCGTCCTTTACGACCTGTTCTATGTAACTCATACGAGGCTTGTTTTTCCATTCTTCCGGTTCACTTTTCCTTCGACGATTGTCTTCATCGTGTCTTAAGATATGGCCGATTAAGTTGTCCCGTCTTCTTTTTATAGTTTTCAGCAGACTTCTCTTTTCTCCCACTCTTCGTAGGACTTCTTCATTTGTCACTCGGTCGATCCATTTTATCTTCATCATTCTTCGATAGCACCATATTTCGAATGCTTCCACCCATTTCTTCACCACTGCTGTCATCGTCTATGCCTCACTGCCATAAAGAAACATGCTCCAGATATACGTTTTGATGAATTGCTTCCTTACTTCCAAGCTTGTATTTCCAGCTGTAAGTAGATTCTTCCTTTGATAGAATGCCCTCTTTGCCTAGGCTATTCTACTCACTATTTCTTTCACTTTTTACATAGGTTTCAATAAAAAAGCGACTCGTAGCAAGATAAAAGTACTGCGGAGAGGTAGAATATTACAAAAAAGTCAAGATACTTGAGATCAATAGTAATTCAATAAATTCGCCGTATTTGACTGGAACCGATTTCCATCGCGGAAACACACGGCAACGAATTGTAAGAAATTCACATTCCCTCGGCATGCTCGATATAAAAACAAGTAGGCGTGTCCCGCAGCTGACGTTATCAAACGTGAGGATTATTCCCGGCGGTGAGTAATCAAGGCGTCCGGGAGGTTACTCATGTCCAGCATTCCACGTGGTGCGATTCGAAAGGTGTGTCGACGACCGTCGGCCGACATGGAAGTGGGCGGGCGTTTGAAATATATTTATCACGCTCGGGGTCAAATATTCGGAAGAAAAGAACCTGGCTGGGAAACAAAGAAACTTCGTTTTCAAGCTTTTGCCCACCAATAGATTTATCAGCAGTAGATATCGTGCGCCGGAGTTGCCTTTGCGTGAGAAATGAAGAGCAGATGGACGTAATAGATTAAAAGCTCCCTATTATGGCCTTGACTTTATGACATTTCACGTTGAAAAAGAAAAAATTCTTAACGAGCACTGACATCCACCGGTAAACCAAGCATGAGAAGGAACGGGGTAACTCTCAATACCTATAAACTAATTTTCTCACCTGACAGCAATGACATTGCTTCAAGAAATAGGACAACGGCGAAAGAAGAAAACTTAGACGCCATATTAAGATGCAACATGCAAACTGAAACTGAATGATGACTGAAAAATGAATAAATTCCACCGTGATAGGATGCTTGTAGAGTAATTTGCTATCGAAAAACGAATAGAAAACTTAATAAGCGCTCAGCAAGGTAAATCATGTTATTACATCGCAATAAAATATATTACCATGCAGAACGCTTACGATTTCTATTCGTTTTTCCATTCAACATGGAAGTCCACAGTCTCGGCCTCAATAGGCCCCACCTTGAGTATGCAGCCAGTGTATGGGATCCTAATGAATTAGGTTTGATCAGAGAACTAGACAGTGTGCAGCGTAGAGCAGCTAGGTTCGTTAAAAGATGTTACGATAGGTTGAGTAGCGTTTCAGAATTAATACAAGAATTAGGGTGGGAATCATTATCAGAGCGTAGGTTAAAGTACAGATTAAATCTATTAGAGAAATTTCAATCGGATAGCTTTACTGAAGATGTTAGGCACATATTAAAAACACCAGCGTATTATCCTAGATTCGACCAGCCAAATACGATGAGAGAGATAGATTGTCGTACCGATAGATTCAAAATGGCATTTTTCCCCCGTACTATAAGAGAACAGAATAGGCAGCATAGGAAAGGGATAGGTAGGGGAAATATTTTAGAGTATTCTGTAGTGCGTGATGCATGAATTAACCCCTCAAATACTATAGATACTAACAATCTAGTTGAATGAGACACTTTAGTTGCTTGTTTGCATGTTAGTAGTGCATGCTTGGTGATCTTCACCCCCTGCCACACACCCTCGCGGTGGCTTGCAGGGTATCGTGTAGATGTAGATGTAGTTTACCTAATAACTTGTTATCATTACGCCATTTCCAAATAATAATACACAACATATTATTGATTCGCCTTCAGTGATATAAATGCCTGATTACGGGGCATTTCAAGCGTAAAACACTGGATTACAGGGAAGAAATTGATATTACACCAGAATCAAACTAGGCCGATCATTACGTAAACCACCGAGTTATAGAAAATCGGGAGACGTTAACGAAAGAATAGTTTCGATAAGTTCGTAGAGTCGTAACCATCTGAATCCATTATTGCTACGATCAATAACAACGAAGATACAGAATTTCTCAGAATTAATTCAATAAAAATTCTTGTTTACAGTAACGACAAGGAAATAAATCCCTAACACAAAAACAAATTTGCTGTTTGTTTGATAAAGGGTATGCACTTTTTGCACAACAATCAATACTTGATGATTTTTTCTTACAACCAATGCATTGTTGCAAGAGAAATAGTTAGCATAAATCTGCATATAATACTTAAAAACAATCACTGATTAAAAGTTTCACTTCATGTATGGCATTCGCCGAGAGTGAACTCTATCATTGACTGCCAGAAATGTCAACCGAAGAACTGCGGAAAACATGAGCGACTGTCGTGCATTATTCCTATTACTTCCTCTGCATTCCGATCTAAATTTCCTTGCCTAACACTTAACACTGGCATAATCATACTGGTTGAAAAAATAGATAGAAATGGAGCGGATGAGGCTGTGAAACATCATTGGTGCAATGCATTTGACAAGCAGCCATGTTTCAATCTATAGTTGTATTCGTAAAGTTGCTGAGTGAGCATAGAAGAATAATTTGCACATTTTATACATTTTATTCGTATAAATCCGTAATTAATACACTTTGGAGTGTTTTTTTTATCGCAAATACACTTTTCTCTCATTTTAATGACGAATATGATAAAAGCGTTCTACACCTTATACTTAAACCAAGCGGGGTGCATTGTAGACCATCTGCTCTCATTAGTCTCTGAATGAATAAGCGCCGGCAATATAGTCAAAGTTTCATATCAAACACGCTCTTTCCAGTGAAACCTCTCTGGTAGACATTATACGATCTGACAGCATATTTCGTACGCTAAGAAAAGGGTATGGGAGAACGAATCTTTTCAAATACAGGGATCGATGGGTGAGTGAATTACTAATCATCGAGCTGTATGTGTCTGGTAAACGCCCAACTAATACTTTTTCTTATTACATACTTATTACCACAGCTGTTAGTGCAATTTTGATGATGATAAGACCTCTACGACGAAATCACACCACGTATTAAACAATATAATAAGGAGTGTCTTTCTTTCATATTTTCCACTTTCCTGAATGCTTTTGCCAACTCTACGTCACGGCTAATTAATTAATTTTAATTTTCTCCAGACAGTAATAAATGGGAGTCCGTTCTTTCTTAGTTTCCTCCGGATTCCAACGGAGTCCTACCGCCTCACCTTGTTAAGCACTTGTTAACTTTATTTGGAATATGCTGCCAGTGTATGGGATCCCTACGAAATCGGTCTAAGTAATGAACTTGAACGTGTGCAGCGAAGATCGGCAAGATTTGTAAAGGGACGATACGATAATTATATTAGCGTAACCAGTCTATTAAATGAATTGAAATGGGAATCATTGTCAGATCGCAGGTTGAAATTTAGACTTAATCTCTTCCACAAATTCCAAGGCAATATTTTCAGTGATGATGTTAAAAATATTTTACGAACCCCAACTTACTATGGCAGACTGGACCATAATCATAAAGTGAGAGAAATTGATTGCCGAACTGACCGATTCAAAATGTCCTTTCCCCTCACACAATTAGAGATACGAATAACGGTAAATATGTCCTATCGGAGAGTAGCAATGAATAGCATTGGTAGCTGCATGTTGGTATGAGTACTTAAAGCTAACCCTACTAAGAGAATGTTTTTGCATGTTTTCTTTGCAATTTCTATCTTTTTTAAATAGTGTAGTTCTGACTACTATATTAATACTATTCCTTTTTTATGCATGATATGTAGTGCATGTTTGGTGAGCAATCACCCCCTGCCACACACCCTTGTGGTGGCTTGCAAGGTATTATGTAGATGTAGATGTTAAGCCAGCCACAGGAGCCAGTTTGGTAGCGTGCCGGCTTGGAAACCAATATATTGCGGGTTCGAATCCCACCAAGACCTGGATGTTATTATGTATCTCTTAGGTTTCAAGTAAAGTTAGGAGTGTAATATCATAGCAACCGAAGCCTGTAAAAACATAATTTTACTAGTCGGACACACGGATGTCACATCCGACTCCGACCTCGACTACTCTGAGCAAGTAGCACCCTAAAGCTCTTCGCTTAGCTCACGTCAGGATAACAATACGGGTTAAAATATAAAAAAATTAAGGAACTAAGATTTGCGCTCATTACACAATTTTCAGGGGCCAAGGAGCAAGAGAGGGTTGAGCGATCATTTATTTCCGGGGGAAGAAGCAGGTGGGCTTGAATTCACTAGAGAGCGAGAGCCGCGGGGAAACAAAGAATCAGGGAGATTTCAGAGAAAGCGACGCGTCTCTCGAACCCCGTCGCGGTTCAGCGACCTTAGACCTCACGGAAATCCGCAAGCACAGGATGACCGCGGTGGTTTAACGGACGATCAGTCCCCGTGGAGCCAGCCAACTCCGAGCGCGGCATTCCCACGAAACTTCGTTTGGGTAAGACATTAGGACGGGTAGCGTCCCGGTTTCGAAGAGCAGCGAAATTTTGGGGAAAGACGTAGCACCAGTTCATCACTCTACGAGCGCTGAGGTCATCCCTTGGTGCCGTCACCACTCCCTCGGAGTGGGCAGGTCACAAGCGGCTACGGCGGTTGGCCGGAACGTGTTTGCCAGTACATATGATTCCGACCTTCCCATTTCTCGGGTCGTGTCAGAGACAAACTGCACGTCCCTCGAGTTCCTCGGAATCTGGAACGACTGCGAGACAGGGCCTCTTCCTCACCTGCCATAAATAAAGCAGCGGGGACGTGGGAAGAGTCCCGAGGTGTCACTCATGGCGGAATCCACCTTTGTGAATTATTCTAAGTTCCCGAAACAAACTAATGCAGACCAAATCTGCTTCATTACACAATTGCTAATGTCACGAATTTAAATCAAGTGAATTTGTTAAATTCTCGGCGAGAAAATAGTGTGTCCGAATTGTAATTTCAAGCCACCTAATTGATTTGAGCAAATCAAATTCACCGATCGTCCCATGAGGGTAGAAGGAAAAATTTCAAATTGAAACTATAAAAAAATCATTTAACTTAAATAGTATGTATCACACATTTCTATCAGTTCTTTATGTGAGTTCTTCTTGAGGAAAAAACAGATCTAAAACATCAAGGATAAGTCCTAACTTTGAAACACGACTACTATACGAAAATGGAATGAAAAAAGGTTCATCAAATATTTGGCACATTAAAGAACAATCTATAAAAACATTTCCACTAGGAAGCGAGGAATTAGTATACCCGAGATAATATTATAGATTACACTTCCTATCTTTCTCATTGATACTTCAATATAAATAACATAATCGGCAATTTTATAAAAACAATGGAAATCTGCACCTCTCATTCCGTGTTTTTTCTCGCCGACTTAAATGATATGGCATGAGTTTTTTTCCACATCAAACATCTATAACTGAGAGGGCAACTGAATTCCAGGAAACAGCTGTATAATCTTATAAAATTTCTAATCCGCTCAGCACAATTTATAGCAGAGCAATAACAATATCTTTATTATCTCACAAAGATATGATTCCACTTATCAGTTATTCAGACAAGGAATTTAATTCTTCCGATTACTTATTAAATTTCAAACCTACAATTAGCGTATGCAAGAGAACGTATGCAGGGAACTGCGGTATTAAAGGCCAGAACGAGCCTTATCTTCGAGTCGTCTTGTTTTTAGAAATAACATGACATAAAATAAAAACCTCAAACATGAATGCGTAAATGCAATATATCACGCCACCTACACCTACTTCACATGCAACGCCGCACTGCATTATCGACCTGCTTATTAAGCCAATGCATCGCAAAGAGATGGGAATTTGGGTTGCGCCACAATAAGGCTATCGTAGGCTCTTCATTATAATTTTGAGTACATAAATTTTGAGGATATTGTGCTTCACTTTTAATATACATATTCGCATAGGTAACAGCTTATCACTATACATGGACGGGCGATAAATATTGATATTTAATCGTTGTATTCAATCACATAGCACGGAAAGACTGAAGAGGATTCCGTTGAGTTTAGTGATGATAAATGGATATAATTACAAATAAAAATAAGTACCATAAAATGTCTTCAGTTTAGTCGTTTAAGTCTTCGAGTAAACATGAGACATCCCATTTTGAAAGTTTAAATGCCCACTTTTTTCACTATATTCATTACCTCACTGTACTACATCAATGCACTGCCAATTCAAATGTTCTCCTCAACCACAAATATACTGCTCAACTCTGAAAAGGATAAGTTAGGGTCACAAAATCCGGCAATGGGCGTAAGAAAGGCATATTCGTTAATGATTTCATTCGGTAACTTTCACCTAATTTTCACAATGAAGCAAATATGTGGAAATTGGCAAGTAAAAATGTGGTATTATTATTTTTCTTGGCACAAAAAAATCATAACGGTTCACAGTTTGAAAGCGAAAGCCAGAACTAACTTGAGTGAAAACTGAACTTCCCATAAGCTTCCAGCGTCAATTCAGAATATTTCCGTCTAGCAAAGACAGCACCATATTACACTTCTTGGTCATTATCACCATATTCACACAATTACACATCTTGCCTGGAATTTTTCCAAGTTGTCTGCATTTATTTATTATTAATTGATGTTCCATAACACGAGGAAATGTGTCCAATCAATTCCGATAAGTCTTTAGGGGTTAATGTGCAGCACCAAAAAACATGAGTTTAACGGCAAGTGGATACGCTTGAATCTAACAAAGACTCATCCCAACATAGAGCAGTAACTCCAACAGAAAATCAATTAGGGACAAGTATTTGACCCCAGTTACTCGTAAAAAAAAGTTAGATTTTTACTTTATGTATTCCCCAGTGTAATTTACCAGTATGCCTTCATGAACTATCAATGAGTTTCTGTGCTATCGGGCAAGGGCCAAGCCGCGTTGATACAACGGTTCCCGTCCGATCACCGAAGTTAAGCAACGTTGGGCCCGGACGGAGGCTGGATGGGTAGCCCCCCTCCATACCTCTACCGTGGTGCTCTTGTACCCTGTCTGCAAGTGGCGGGCAGGTTAAATGTGGGTTGGCACAATGGATTTAAAGATGTCTAAGTGCCAGGAGGGTTCCAGAAGGCCCTCGCCCACCTCTCCAATTTACATTTACATTTTCCTGTGCTATCACTGAGATTTTAGTGAAACTTTATGATGAATGCGATAACCATTTCTGAGATAGTCATTACATCAATGAAACAGTAAAAAACAATGCTTTGGTAAGTCCCTGAAAGTTACACGGAATTGAAAGAAATTCGTTAAAAGGTGATAATGTTATTCCTGAATTAATACACCTACTATTGTGTTTGAAATTTGCTTGGAGAATGAATTTTACAGACGAATTTACCATCACAATGATTTTTCGCGACAAATAAAAGTGAAAATTCACTTCGCCGCAAAAAATGACCTATAAAAGAATTTTCTATTTAATGACACTGGGAATCTCAATTTTTATTGCAACGCTAATGATTGAAAGTCGATTACTTTAATAACCACCACACGCTACTCCCGCCTGATTTTAAACGAGGTTTCCAAAAACATTAGAGGTGGTGACTTGGACATGTAGGTCAACCTCTACTTTCACTAAAAGCTAGAATTATACTCAGCAATCAACCATATGATTGCACACTGAATGCGATCTAATTGATAATAAATCTATCATCTGAATCAGCCAATCCTAATGATGAGAATAAAATGTTACCTAAAGAATTTACTTTCATTAATGAATTATAAAAATCAAACTTCTGAGAAGTAGGCCAGTATCTGATAATACTATCACATGCACATAAAACAGTGAATACCAGATGACATAATGGCCATGAAAAAATAAACAAATTCTGATGAGAATTACCAGCCGTGACTTTTAAATTTTCAGATCATGGATCAAGGAAATTTCTCTAAACAGGGGTGAGATTTTTTAAAGCATCTTCTATTTTTAAAATTAAATAAGTTAATCAGCAAACAATGAAATGGAGCCTACTTGAGAAGTAAATCAGGAGGAAGTTAATAGCCACTAAGGAATTATCAGGATTATAGTCATTCAAAGTCGTAAACAGGTGAATATTTGAATCACGTTCATACGTCAAACAAGAGTCATAATTGAATACTTTTTCAATCATAAAATAACAAAAGAGGCGCACCCGAGTTACAGCAAATTGTAAAACAGAGAGCGTACCACCGAAGAGTGTGAAATGAATATCTAATGCGCTAACATGGCTTGGCTATACATATATTATTAATCGATTAAAGAGAAACTTAGGCTATACTAAGTTGAATTTTCGTCCCGATATGCCAAATATTTTTCGTTGAACCAACCGTACTTTCATTTTAAGAAACGCTCTCCTAGCCGAAAACCCGTGGAATATATTTAATAACTTAATATTTTCATTTAATCCGCTAAAATTTACTCTACAGACCGAAAGAGATTACGTGGTCGTAAGCATGTTCTGCACTGAGAACTTAGCGTTCTTTCCCTCCTGGATAAGCATTTCAGTTTTCGGAGGAGAAATCTACACATGAAAACTTATGAAGTAGAATTACGTTTAAAGGTGCTCCAACTGCTTTAATTATATCACAAACTAAACTTACTCCGAAGCCTAATCCCAACACAAACTCAACACACGTGCTCGAAGTGGAATTCGATCCCACGTCCTTTGGACAGCCAAGTCGTCCCACCAAACTTCGGCGACCGACACTATACATTAAAATATTAGCAATAATACAATGAAAACAAGTGACAATTCCGGTAAATTCCATGACCTTTCCGTTAACTTAACAAGGGATTGAAAAAATCTTCTTTTTAAGAACCAAAGTTCTTAAAAATGGAGATGATAGCATAGAATAGAGAGTATTCATAAGCACACACCTCAACTTTGAATAAAAATTATTAACATTTATCACAAGTGCACGATAGTGAAATCATGCAAGAGTCCATTTACATCAGTCCTCTTCATTGCGGCGTTCCCATATCACATACGCATTTGCAACACCTCATGATAAGTTTTCAACCGGCTGGATGCTTCAGCGAAAGCCGACACCGAGTTGCCCTCCTCTTTTCTATGCATCACCTCCCTTCCTCAACTCGGGTCGGGTTTTCCCCATGGATTTAATAAGAGAATAACCGGCAACATAACTAAGAACACCCACGCCGGTAACTTAAGACCAATCCGCCACGCTGGGTTGCAAAAGAGTGCTAACGCGTAAAATTTAGGACAGATGCCATGGCACGTTTATCTCAAATAATTTGCATGTATGTATTGGCAAAAAGAGAGTCAAATAGTCGTGCTACAAAAAACGTAATCTCATATTACGAGGAAAAAACAAATCTAATACAGGTTTATTAGGAGAGACGCCGTGATAGTTTCTATCACGCACGCAAAAATTAAAATGATCCACAAAAAGTGTCATAGCGAACGCCAACACCAAACGTGAAAAATTACATCGCTTCAGCGCGAAAAAAACAGACTTAACTACAGTTGAATAGAACGCATACATTCACTCTCTTAATTTCACGGGTGCACACCCAAAAAACCGACTCCGAAAGGAGGATTCGACGACCGAGGTGTCTAGCGACCATGAAGCACACGCAGTCGAAGGCTGCCCGCCCACCAGTGAGCTTGCGTACCCCATAAGGCAAGGCGAGGCTAGGCCCTTGAAGCGGACTCAGGAGACTTCACCGTCGCGGGCAGGAGCCGTCAATCGCAGCACTGGTCATTTCCACCGACCGGTGAGCGCAATGGCCTTTGGAAGGGATATTAAGGAGGGGAGGGACTTCGAGGGGGCTGGCGGGCACGGAGGGAAGCGGGAAAAGTCGGGGGCCAAAATCAGCTAACAACCGATTTGAGCCACTGCCTCCAGAACTTTCGTATCTCGGAAACTTCTACGAGGCAGTAGCGGTTTTTTTCTATAAAAATCACTCCGAGGGTCGGACGAAACCCATTAGTCTTCTTTAAAACGCCAAAAAGGATTGCAATCTTTTTCCTTCTCCACATTCTCTCCGAAGAACAAAACACCGCGACCCACGTTCGTTGATCCCCTCGGGAATCAAGATCCCGATCACGTGCCGGTTGGAGACCAGCACGGGATCCAAAAAAGTCCGCCGCGGCGGCCCGCCACGACGCGTTTAGTTCCCTCCTCTCTATTTGCCCATTCGGCAAAATTTCGAGGAATCGATAAAACGTTCGATACAGTAATCCGTCCACTTTATCTAGCTTCCGTGTCCGAGCCCCACGTGGGAAAGACGATATCGGGACATATCCAGCACAAACTGAAGCCTAGGGCTCTCGGTAAAATTGCTAGAAAACAACGACGGCACAAGAATAGGAGACATGCCTCCCGAGCACTACCCTCCGGCAACACGAGTTGTCATTCAGCTCAGGGCGACGCCTATTTCGGCTATCTTGGCATGAGATATGTCAACACGGTCGCGACGAGCTCTGGATTGGGAAAGGATCACGCGACAATCTGCCCCCGAATTTGGAAGCATATACTGGCGGGTGTTTGCGAAAACAAATGAAATAATCGACGACTTCACCTTGAGCTGGTAAGTTCCGCGGATTATTTACTTGGCGTTGTCCTTGGTCCAGCCGCGGTGAGAGAATACTCGTTAGAACGAACAATGGTTCGCCTCTCTGAAGGAGAAGCGCTTTAAGGATAGAACCAGTGTCACACTACGACATACATGCATAAATAGATAGGATTTAGGCACGATTCAATTATTACCTAGTATAATTTTATTAGTCGCAAAACTGTTTTGGATGAGGGAAATCCCAATAATTCAGATTATTGCCATTTCCTCGGCCTTCTACGTGTGTGCCAAGGCAGCAGAATACCTACCCACGGTCCCCAATAAATTCAAGGGCTTAGCATCGTTAAATTTTGCACTTGAGAACTTTCGATTACTTCATCATATACGAACGTATGTTCTCGCCCCTTAATAACTTCTTGTTTGCCCTAACATTCTCACCATAATTTAAATTGTAGAGGAGCTATGAGCTCCATCCTAAAAGGAGCTGAGGTAGGGTTGTCGTTTTGGGAGGGGCATTTTCGCAGATGACCTCTACCAAATAAGGTTCTTCGAGGAAATTATCTAAGAAAGGATACGAAGTACTAAAAACACCAGGTTAGCAGCTGAAGAGTTCCCGATTCTTAATTTTTCTACAGTTAATTAAGAATTGAGATTCATTTAAAATACATAATCCTTAAATGTTATGTAGCAATGAAAACTAAATTTAGCACACCGATCCTCGGAGTAAAGTTAATATTTATTTCCAACGCAAACACTTGTGCCAGAAAAGCCTTTCTAGTTTATTTTAAAACATACAGCAAATTACAGTTTGTTTCTAAAAATAGGGGAACTAATACCTTCATTTGGAAAAAATAAGTTCCTGAGAGCAGATTTCCTACTATTTGTCTCAGCAGCATGCATCACGTCACTTGCGTGATGTGGCATTTACACCACAATGATGGCAAACGCATTCATTTTTTTCAATGTCAAAAGGAGTACCTGAGTCATATTTCTCGAGGTATGTGCACACCATATGGAGGCACTTATCCTCAATATAAGTGAGCATAAAAACGAATTAATTATCACACAACCTTCGCATAAATAACCCGAGCACATGTTCCACATTTGCAAGAGCGAGGCACGACAACGTCTGACCTACTTCAAATATTTGCTTCAAAATTTCACTAGCATAGATTTTGTCTTCTGAGAGTTATCTTCCGTTGGCCACGTCAATGTCAGGTGTAAGATTCATCAAACCCTTGAATCAATGTAATCGCCTATTTCAAAAATTTACAGTTCTTTCGGAACAGATATTTTCACTTCCCGAAATGATTAAGCATCAAACGACAGGTCTGGCTGCACATTAATCCAAAACAGCAGCAATTGCGGAGAACATATGGCGCAGCTCTCGATGAGCTATTTTCGCAGGAGTAGTTCGGTATTTCACAACACCGTTTTTTTCTGCAATGAATTAATCCCCATAAATATTGCTACTGCTCGTCATACGACGGTTTCATTATTACCAAAGAAACCACTTGACCAAACAAAATGAAGGAAGTTAGCTTACGATCTCCATTCCAATTTAAGCGAGGAAACCGAAAACAAACAATTGAATTTTGCAAAGGGTTTTGCATCTTACGCTTTCTCTCTGCGTTACTTCCGTCGGCTAGCTTTACGAAACCTATTCCTTTTCAGCTCAGCCGGCAGTGGGCGCTACGAATGCTCGCCTCACACAAAAGCACCGGAAGTCAGGATAACACGTAGGTGTTCCACTCCTGTGCCTTCAATACCTACTGCTGATCTCTTTATCCAGGAAGATCCGCCTCGTTGTACGTCGCACAACCGAAACGGTCGACCGTCCCTCTATGGCACAATAGGTGATAGCTACGTTCGGCGCATACAGAGGCCCGCACAAATCTGGGGCAGTCTATTTTCAAAAACGCTCGATCCAGCAACATAAGAGCAGGTTTCACAACTGAGTAATTTCACGTGCAATTATTCCTCCATGCCTTATACTGGTGGATTAATTTAAGACATTATATCCTTAAATGTTACGCAGAAATGAAGGCCCATTTAGCGCACAGATCATGGGAAAAAAGGTTCTGTTTCGGAGTATTTTTCCCCAAGATGATTATTATGTCCGTTTTGATCGATTTAAAATAACTATCATCAATATTTCATTATTATTGTCTCATTTTAAATCGGGTTTGAATGTGCTTAACACATTGAATCAATTACAATTTACAGAAAGGATATAATCTTCCTGTATTGTGACACACGTTGCTATAAGGAGTTATATAAAATACACAATAAGTTAGTGAATAGATACAGCCGAAATAACTTCCCGTCAAACTAGCACAACTAGGTGATACTTTCTCGAGTTTTATTTTCTGGTGCCTCATAACAACAGGGAAGCTAAATTTAGAAACGCAGTTAAATGCAACATAGGACAACGACGCGTCAGGAACCGTGGCATAATGGCAAAAGTGTCTTAAAGCCCCGAATCAATAACATATAGTTTTTCATTACACACCAGCATATGAGGCTGCGAGGAAAAATTTGCAACCTTGGGATGACGTAATGTTACGTGGTAGCAACGAAGAGCGTATGTTTTCGAAGCTATTTTTTCTCCAATAACCGAGATGATCGGCACATTTGATCGAAACATGAATAGCAACCGTCATCGCCTCAATGCCGGGGTAATTTGGGAAGAGCATCAAAGGCACTTTCTTCGCAGAATATATACCGCCCATGGGAAAAATGATCAATCATTCACACCTACGCCAAGTAAACGATCGAGAAGGGACTGGTTATTGAAGTCGCCAATACACGACGCCAGGATAACGATTTGCCCGCGCCAGTTAGGCGTTTTAGCGACAAAGGTTTACCAAGAGTGGATCGAATCTTACTTTCAAATAATCATCAGGTCACACGCTGGAAATCAACGCATGTATTCGGAAACAAGCTACCCGTCATTCAGTACTATCTTTTAATTCATTAATTTGACGTGACACAAAGGAAAAGAGAATGTGGTTATGGTACGTGAATGCCGTGCGATACATCGACTTGTTAAGTAGTTAAAGGGGGATAATACTAATCAAGACTATCCATGTGAAGGTACGCTTATGAATATCTTAGGTCAAGAATTAGAAAGTCAGCATTACACGCCAATCCCGGTAAACTGTACCACAAAACAAGAATTTTGCTGGTTTTCATAGAAGAGTAAAATCAATCAAAGTAATAATGAATTTCAGTACATAAAACAAAAAACATCAGGAGTACCCATTGCGGTGGAATACACCGTGTACAAAATCAATGGCTAGTATATAAAGGTCAAAGGTCAGAGTACAAGAGGTGAAAAAATATACCAATAGCTTGGGTACAGAGGCAAAGAACAGAAACTATTCGAAGCTAGAATTAATTAGCAAGCGAGAACTTTATCGCATTGAGAAAACCGCAACTGGCAAAAACATGCAACGACAGAGTCCCACCTCCACAGTTCGATCCTTGGATTCTCGGATCAGTGCAAATGTGTTCGCGTCACTTCAACACTTTTGAGAGGAGGGAGATATTTCGAAGACAGAACAAGGAAAATTGAACTCTTAAACTTCAGTGGATTCTAAGAGCCCTTCTCTAACAGAAAATAGAAGACAAGAAAGCAATGGTTTATCCCAGTGGTTCCCAACCATTTTCCAAATGCGTATTCCTCGGTCATTTCCCCAATCTGTACCCCTTACTCATGAGCCAAGTTTGCTACTTTTGTAGCTGTTATTCATTTACAAATGAACCCGTTAAGCAGCGACTAACCATATGATTCTTTACTCGTCGATAATGCAATGCCGACTGTCTATCCACAAGTGGATGTAAATTTTAAGACGAACGAATGGGCTTAATGTTACTTACGCAATTATTAACCTTTCTTTACGTACCCCTAAACCATCAAGCGCGTACCCTTTGGGTTGTGAACCGCTTGTTTACCCAACACCCCTCGTGTACTCACCGGGATGTTCAGGGTTTCAACTCGTTCGATGTCTCTCTGGACATACCCAGACAATCCCGAGACCAGAACCAAGCAGTCGAAGAAACCGCGGGTGGGAAAGTAGCGGAATACTCTAACTGAAAAATCTTATACATCATTGTTTTTTGTGGCAGATAAACCACCTAATCGAATCTGAAAGACTGCTGATCAGGTCACTTGATTTAGAACCCCAACCTCTGCCTCCTGCTGAAAATCTTTACTTGATGAATAGAGGACCGTATTCCATGGATATTCCGCCAACTTAAGCTTGAATTCCGTCACGACGCAAGGTATCCAAAATATGATGGAATCTCGATCCATTATCGTAAAACCTTCTCAATGCTCATCGCCTATCATTCTTCGAGACGCACATTAAACTACTCAGTATCGAATTGACCGTCGTATCGCATATTGCCGGCAATATGGTCACCCTTCCCTATTCTCTCTTTAAGCTTACACTCTTTATCCTCGATACGGGTGCCTTCTTTGATTATGCATCCGTCCACTCACATATACGTCCCGCGGAAGGAAACCAACGCGGGTGAAATACGTAAAACGGCGGAAAAGGGTGAAAGCTGAGTTACCGCGAGGCTTGCACGGTCATAAAAATATCCACAGTGAGATTTCATATGGGTACATAGATGCGCCTCAGTGAGGAAACGAAACGTACATAATCCATCGAAAACCAGACTGTAGTAGCCCAAGTAATGAGCACAAAGGGAATATACTTGTTCTTTTATGGAATTTAATACAATTTAACTCCCTCGCTAGAGTAATAATGACTCAATAATACCGCTCGGAGAATCATGAATTACGCCGTCTCTTCGAAGGAACTACACAAAAAAGTCTTTAGCTGTCATGAATATACATACAGCACAATAAGCACAGCAGAAAACTGAGACGCAATTATGAATAAAGAATGTGAATAAATGGCTAACTGCATAGTTTTATATTAACTACTTAAATCCAGCAATAAATATGTAATCAATATTACTATTTTTTCACTAGAAAGATAATTCTTGTCCTCAAATATTCATTAACTAACTAAACTGAGGGAGAATATAGTCATTTTGATTGGGGTTTTAACTTACGGTGAAGGTGAAAAAGTGCACATTATTTCAGCCTGGCGTAGGTATTTCAATAAACAGCACTTTTTCACATATTTTCAAGTTATAAACAAGGTGGAAAATTCAAGCCGCAATGCGAATAAAAAACATTTTTTGAGGATAATACCAATTCTACATCAAGTTCACAGCAGTTTTTCGAGATAGGGACACTCCCAAACCATAATTCATCTTAATCAAGAGCGAATCGGGGGAGGAGTATCAGCAGAGGTGATGGGCGTGTCCCCAAAAACTATTGCGCAAGTCCAAGAACGCAGCGCATCCACCATCAGCACTTTGGGTCGAACTTTAAACCCAACCCCAACGGAGGGGAGACTGTAATATTACCTATTTCCAAGAGCAGTTGCCGAAATAACCCTTTCCGATGCATTGGAAATGAAGTTACCGCCATTATCAAGCCAGTGTTCTTCGCGATACTAGGAGTTTGCGACGGTTCTCATCCCCCTGGGGGCAATTTCCTGAATTCCACCAAGAGAGGAATATAATTCAATCCAGATAATTAGATGGATCAATCTCATTAGCCCATCATGTTAGTACGGTCAGAGGAAAAATCTGGGTAAACATTTCATGATATAGCAATTGGCGAATTAAACTATCTAGAAATACATCTCTTTCAGAGGACACTAAAATAATCATCCTAAGACAGAAAATTCAGGGAAGTAACAACCCCGCGTGCATTCTGGGGTCGAATAACGGATATATACTTCATAACGGATATATACTTCACTCAGAGATACAATCCAACCATTCTAGAAGTTATCAGTCGATAGCGCTTTCTTGACTCCGCGCAAGACAACAATTTAAGGTCTTATGATATATTATAATAAACCAAGTCGTTTTAAATAATTCAATTCGTTCAAAAATAAAACTATTTTGATATGGGTCGTTAAACACTCGCCAAGGAATTCCATGCCGACATGGAACACATCTCCGGCATCATGTCCAAATTGAGTGGAATTTGGACGTTATGCCGCAAAAATAGACTTTACTATATTCCACACATTTTAATTGATTAAAATTAAGCATTACATACACAGTAAACATTTACTGTACCAGTTATTAGTTATTCAGGTCATTGTCAAGAGTTAAAACCATACAGAGAACTACGAGGTCTTACCTCTTCTGTATGGTTTTGACTGTTGACCGGTTTCCACCTGAAGAGGTGCAACAACCAAATGCATTTTTGCGACATTACTGAAAATGAGCTATTTCCAAAATATTTACGGCACAACTGTCACCTTGGACACGTCCAATTCAACTCAATTTGCGCAGTTTCGGGCTCCAGTTCTAAAATTCTAGGAAACCACAGATATAAAAGGAAAGGAACCCCCCTCTCCCATCCTCATGTGTAAATTTCACATGCCCGTATGCTTAGTGAGTCCGAGGCTAATGGTGATATTTACTTTTGATAGTGATGAGTTACATTTTACCCTCACCAGCCAGAATAATTTTCGGGTTGAACTATGTGGTTGTATAGTACAGCTAAATACTGACTAACCCATTTTGCACCAGACTCCAGTGAAACAAATTATGTTTATGGAACGCGGGGCATTATTTCCCCTAAGTGTTCTCCAAGACCCAATGAACGAGAGCAACTTTCTGCAATTCTATTGGTATCATTCTGCAAATGGTGGATTGAAAGAAAAGATTTTGCCCTTTTAATAGAATTCCATAAAATACAGCCAATATGCAGGGCTCTATCCAATTACATTCAACAAACTACTTACAGAGAGAACGAACACGTGAGAACCATTAGGACCTATAGACTTCAAGATAACAGCTATGATCAGTGAGGAAACGAGTTGGGATACGGCATTTATTCAATCACCACATAAATACTTCGAAGTACATCAACAAACTATTCGATACAATAAGCCTCGACGTTGGTGTGATTATACAAGTATTTCAATCCTGAAAAAATATTAGTTGTCGATCATTAAATAATATCTTAAAACAGTTCAGGTTTCCTTGTAGAAAAATATAGAAACGAGCATATAATTGCGCATATATTTCTAACACGTGGCAAGTTCCTGTCGAGCACAAAGCACGGCGAATGGGAGCGTTTACTCGGAACCGAAATCGCAATTTCGTACACGAAATCGTTACATGGAAACAAAAAAAGAATTTTAGTGAAAAAATTAATCTTCTAACCACAACCATTCACTCATAAATCAAAAATTAAAATAAGCAAAAGGTGATGCCCACCGAAAAAGCTCCTGTGATAACATTGACGTTATTTTCCTCCCGTCCTTGACTGCTTTTCGTGGAAGAGAAGGGAGTGGAGGGGGGTTCTCGGAAGGTCTGATCGCACAGATGCTGTCGCAATTGGCAGAGTCAGCTGTGTCCCCCTCATTGCGATAAGGCTAAGTAGCTTCGCGGGCTCAGTTGTGACTGGACGAAGTCGTTATACGTCAGAGGTTGCACCACGCCCACTTTTCCGAAAGGGTTAAAAACATCAGTTTTTCGCCGCTTATAACTCGATAAATAATTGACGGATCAGAAAACGGAAAAATACGGGTCTTTTTAGTTTACAAACTCTATCAGATTCGGCAATAAAATACTATGGTAACCGACCCCATTGTACACTCCTTGGAAAGACGCCGCCATAGCAAAAACTGAGGCTTAGCATGTGCTAGACCACTACGTTAGAGCAAAATGCACCAGGGACGTCATTTCAAGTCGGACTAGAGGCTCTACGCGTATCGAAGTAATCCATGAGAATCAATATGGGGAGGAGAAGCTTTATTTTAGGTCTTCAGCGGTCACGCGATAGAGCCCTACGCTTCGAACGCTAAAATAAATGTAAATTGGAGGGGTGGGCGGGGGCCTTCTGGAGCCCCCCTGGCACTTAGACCTACTTAGATCCATTGTGCCAACCCACATTTAACCTGCCCGCCACTTGCAGACAGCGGACAAGAGCACCACGGCAGAGGTATGGAGGGGGACTACCCATCCAACCTCCGTCCGGGCCCAACGTTGCTTAACTTCGATGATCTGACGGGAACCGGTGTATCAACGTGGCTAGGCCCTTCCCCTTCGAATGCTAAACAAAGAATTTTATCGACATTGAATTGGATGGGGAGAGCCGAACGGCCGGTGAAGTGGCTTGGGTAGGAACATCTAAAACTCCACGAAATGAATATGCATGTACGGATTCACTCGGCTGCCCACGACACGCTCGAGCTGCACTGCTCCGCTCAGAAGGGGGCGAGTCGACGCTAATGACTTCAAGGGGTCGGGCGTGGCGAGTCGGCCGGAGCTCCGCTCGACGCTGAAACTTCCCTTCGCTCTCAACACTGGGCTGACGACACGGCTGTCTTTGCTAGGCTGACGACAACGTACTGGTCACTACAACGAACCAGTAATGATATTAACATGTACATATGTACAAGG
Source organism: Platycnemis pennipes (assembly GCA_933228895.1). NCBI lineage: Eukaryota > Metazoa > Arthropoda > Insecta > Odonata > Platycnemididae > Platycnemis > Platycnemis pennipes. The sequence goes on from OW121848.1 coordinate 58,186,522, forward strand.
CTAACTAATTTAAGCTCAGCGTTTCGCGTCCACCACTAAAGTAAAATATCAAGCTTATCACTTATAATAAATCACAAGATAGCGTTAGTAATGAGACCATCAAGACGCGAAAGGAAGCACGCAAGAGCAGGCCGCGGTATCCGTGTGGGTAACGCACCGACCTGGCCACTCAAGGGTCGTGTATTCGAACCCCACATCGGGCAAGGATGTTGTCTTTGTCTAATGATGAAGATCATAGGTTAGAGGGTTGATATTACATCAGTCGTTGGAGAACCTAAAAAGACAAATTTACTACTACTACCATCGACGCAGGAGCGGAAACAACGATTTAGTTCGGTTCTGGGGATATAATGCGATCATGAGAAGCTTGATCAAAAACTGATGTGAAGTTTAGTGACCCCATCCCCATGGGAAAGGCTAATGAAATACCAAATGCGGAGCGCTGGTGCTAGATAAGTCCATGAGGTTAGTCTCCAGGATGGAAGTCGATCATGAGAGACTGCTTATGAAAAGAACATAATCATACAGGAAACGATGGAGAAAATGAGCTAGCGTCAAAGAGAGACACAAAAGTACGAGAGATTGAAGAGGAAAATAGGAGGAAGAGAGGAAGAAGCATAAATAAGATTAGAGAGATAGATTGTCGTACTGATACATTCACAATGTCATTTTTCCCCGTACTATAAGAGAACAGAATAGGCAGTATAGCAAAGGGATAGGTAGGGGAAATTTTTTAGAGTAGTCTGTAGTGCATGATGCATTTATTAATCCCTTAAATACTATAGATACTAACAATCTAGTTGCATGAGACCGTATAGTTACTTGCTTGCATGTCAATAGTGCATGCTTGATGATCTTCACCCCCTGCCACACACCCTCGCGGTCGCTTGCAGGGTATAGTGTAGATGTAGATGAATTGAGCGCAGAAAAATAGGATGCAAAAAATTTGAGAGACACACACACATATATTTCTGCTCAATATCCCTGACTTTCGGTGATCAGTGAAGGGAGAAAAAAAATTAACTATTCAGAAGCAAGGCATGAGTTTATCCAAAGTATAGGGGTAAAGAAGCCAAAAATAACTGCGTGAAAAAGTTTTGTACTTCACATATGTTTTTGAAAGTAAACGGCAATATTCCCTCCCCATTTCGGGTTACGATTATCTAACATCTCTTTGAAATAAAAATATTCAACGTAAGATGAGTGCGTCATAAGTTGGTTGATAAAACTGTTTCCACCTATCTCGACTGCCAGGATCTGGACCTATCAATAAATATAATAGAGGATTCACTTAGCAGTTACTCGCCTCAATACCGTTTACATCAATGTGTGAATCTTCGGAACACAGAAAAAAGAAGCACTAGAAGATACCGAGCAGAATTCTAATAAAATACAAAAGTTTCACGCCCCCGAAAGTATAATTTCCACTTCATTTCAAATACACCACGAAGTATTTTATGCGAATGTAAGCGAAGAAATTTTTGCGCGAGAATTTAGGTGGCAATAGAAGATTATTCTGGTATTCTGGGCATGAAACAATGAAAGCTGGTTCTGGAAGTTAGCGTATAGAACTGGCCCGTGGGTTTCATCATGTCTATATGTACTGCACAATCTTTGCGGTAAAGAACATCTCGGAGTAAACGCAAAGAGAACGTTTCGAAAAATGTAAATATATCACTTTGTCGCGTGGGAGAGAAGCTTGAGTGGTGAGCAAGAGAAAGTAGTCCCTTCAGGTTTTCCTTCCAAGGGTCTTTACCCCAAATGTAATCCAACCAACCAGTACCACGCATGCCGAGGGCACGGAATGAGGATTGAATTTCAGACGGGGCCCATCCTCCGGAAATCCTCTGGTGGAACGGAAATTTTTTCACGTAAAATGGTCAAAATAAGTATGTCTCTAGGCTCAAAAGCACCTTAAAAAGAATATATGAGTGTTTCTAAATGGCATCAAACAGCCTAACTCAGAAGAGTAGGTCAAAAAGACTAGCATCATACCACCGCCGAGAGTCATTGCTATATATCAAATGCATAAAAAGAAAGATGCGGAAAGATCTCACGCTTCATTTTTGCATCAAATAAAGCAATGTAAAATTAATATAAGAGTATATTTCTCTTAAAAGTCAAAACTCAATATTTCCTAAATAATGCTAACTTTTCATACCAAACTCCTAACAAAATCAAAACCATAAAAATGTTCAACCCTATTGTAAATGACTCGCCAGGTCCATTTGTTTTGAAATCTAATGCATGTGTTTAATGTAATTTTGCACCTAGAATATAAAAGATTGAGGAATTTATAAGTTCTTCCTAGCCAGAGTAAACTACATTTTTAATCATTACCTTTACATTACGCTACATTCACATATGTACTAGTTGCTCTGAAACGAATACAGGAGTACGAGTGGATAACATATTCTAGAACCTTTGCTAATCTTCCTCCAACATCCCTAAAAATGTACGCTGTGCTCGCTACTAACCGTCATTTAATCTATGACTGCGATTTCTTCTGTTCAATTTCACTCCACTCCTTTTCCTTATTGTCTTACTTACTTACACACTTATTGTCCACGAGCAAATAGAAAACGAGAAAAATTCGATACGAATGAAGAGCGCACGAAGATATTTAAGAGTAAGTGCGGCTAGACTAAAAAAGCTCAGGTCACGAAACATTGCCGGACACACAGCCACGGAACACACACAATTGAATGCCTGAATAAACTTTATGGAAATATTATTGACTTAAAAGTCATCTTCTGCGGGGAATGTCGACGGGATTTTTCGAGCCTCATGAACTTGCCGTCTGGTTTTTGCTGGCTTAGTCAATACGGTTTAGTCCATACTAGTCAGAGGGATAATCAACGCTGAGAGCAGCTTTTGAGAGACTTTGCCGGGGTTCTTGGGGGCAGTGAGCGAAAAAATAACGTATTTCGGGCTGAAGAATCTGCGCAGTAACCAGCGCGTCCTTCTCCACTGAACCTATGGAAAGTGGGGTGAGACGGAATGGGATTCTGTCCTAGGGGTCGATCGAAGCCCGACCGGGTTAGTGGGAGGAATCATGCGATCTACTTCGTCTCTCGACGATACACCCTACTCGTGTCATAGGTCAGTCCGTTCCATAGCATAGCCAGTCAGTCATTTAAGGCACGCCAAACTGTTCATCGATGTATGGGTAATGCCTTTGCAATTTAATTTCGTTTATGAATATTTCTTGCACCAAGGTTGAGATAAAGAGAGAGGCGGAAGACACCGATTAAAATAAATTAGATACAACTATTCAGAGTAAACGAACACAACCGAACCGTATTAATCAATTGAGGAATATGTTATTTCTCAGCAGTGCCTGTCAATATTAAGTGTTAAGTTCATATCGCTACATGAGTGAAATCACAAAATACGCCTCCATGAGGGTGAGGCGCCTTATATTCATTCTAACATAAATTAATAACTTCGCAGTGATAAAAAATTACAAATCAAATCATTGCAGAAATAACGCGAGAGGGAAATATACATGGCATTGACATTGATAACAAGGGCGAAATAGAAGAGTATAAAAAGTAAAGTCAACTATTTAATGAACATGGGAAATAATTGAACAGGTGAAGCATGCTAAGGTATTTTGGAAATAATTTGTACGAAAATGGACAGACGGAGTGTAATAACCGGATTCCTAAATTAATAACTCTCACGTTCCAGGAATCTTCGAGTGAAGACGTAAGGAAACAATCTTGGAATCTCATCAGGATCGAAGAATGAATGATTTAAAAATCTTATGCAAGAGGGGAAAGAGTAGTACCCATTTTCAACAACTTCGATATGGAGGATGGAGAAAATAAAGTAGGGAGTAGGAACTAGCAATAAGAAAATTAGGTAAGTAAAAAGTTCGTGACGAAGAATTAGTTGGAGGGGGAGAAAAAAAGGAATGAAGACGATTTGAAGAGGAAATTGGAGGCCGGTAGCTGATGTAAAAGGCTATTATATATGGTGAGAATGGAGACGGGATCAAAATATCAGATGTGGACGGATAAGTTGACTTGAATATGGAATTGTCGTCAGTCAAACGTCACGCAGAAGTAAAAGAAACGCTGGGAAGTAATTTCAGTAGCCCAGATAACAGAGAAAATGCTATCAGAATTCATCCAAAACTTTCCTCACATTGGAAAACGACGCATTTCTCTTGGGCCATAAATTTTAAATCACAATGTTCTGTTATTCTTGAAAACCGCTGAATTCCTGAAATAGTCAAAATGCTAGCAACATTTTTTTAATGATCGGTTCTCGATTGTCTGGCTTAAGTCATGAGTTCAGATAATAATACAGAGAATTTAATAGAATTACTAACCGCACTGCGACGGAAGTAATTCATTTGATTATTCTCATTGAATTATGAGCACATTATTTTTGCGATTCGGAGAAGTATTTCAGGTCTATATATCCTCTTCTTTATGAAAAATCCCACACAATACGTATTATACGTACGTCATTTACCACTTCATGACACTAACTTGCTTTAAACACTAACTTTGCTTTCAAATGCAATTTCACTTATTTCTCTCTTATATTTAAATCGGAAATAATACTTGATCGCAAGATGAGAATGTTGCCCACATCCATGAAATTGCACCAAAGCACAAAGAAGGTCTAGGTATCTTTTTACATATGAAATACTACAGCTATGAAAACTCAACTCAATATTTTCCCCATAAACGACTAATACAGCTTGGAAACAGACACAGCAAAACCTGGAAAAGGAATTGTGACGGCCAGCGTCATCATATTTACACCGAACTATCTCCATTCACGATAAAATTAACTAAATCTCCATCCACAAGAAATGTAACTCACAGGGATTTTGTGTCAGAAATAAAACTAAGAACCAACAACACCGAAGAGTTTATGAAACATTTAAACAAGGATCAGCAAAAATCTCCTAACTTCACAAATATTTCATTTCTTTCCATATTATGATTCCTATTACACTCTGAATGCTTGGAAACGTTGAGAGAAAGAAATCGACAGCAATATGTTGCGTTTTTTACGACGGGGAGAAAAAGAGTGGAGTGAGGAAAAATTAGGGGCATTACATATTAATAAACGGGGGTGAAATATCAACCCTTGACCTAAAACCAATGCTACATCTTGTCAGTACACGGGTAGTTATAACGATCAACAGATGAAGATATCGGTGCTTCTGCTAAAAGTGCTTGCATGCATTGCACTAGTTTCGCTATCAATTTAACAGCTTTCCATTAATTTACAACTAAGTGGGAGTTATTTTGCAGCAATACCTTGTGATACCTTTTTTTCTGATTATGTGGCAAAGAAAACAATGACGGTTTCTCCATATCTGGTATTAAAGCTATAAATATTGTGATAATATAAAGATACGCTCTATTTTACATTTAATGTTAAGTTTCAAATCTGAGGTATAATTCAACTTTTACATAATTCTTATTCGATAGTTTTCCAATTCTTCTACCAAACGCTAAACGACTGGTTATTTAATAGCGTCCATCTGACGTAAGAGAGGACGGAGAGTATTTTGAAACGCCATCATCCATTGGATTGATAGAATCAATGCCTATAGAAAAAATAAAACCAAGCCCAATATCCACAACTGCTGAGGGAAAATAAGAACAGAATATGTCACCTCAAATTGAGACCTCCGCCACTCGGGACAAATACACAACATGGAAAGGAATTCATTCATCAACGTTTAACAAAAGCACACATTTTTATTTTTTTTTATTTTCCCCACTGAAGGCGGCTTTGGTTTATTATTAAAATCTTAATGGCATCTGCGGATAATAATCTGGGTTCGAGGATTGATACTGAAAGACACAGAACAGACTCCTGGGGTAAACACATTCGTGAAATAATGGGTCAAGCGAATCGCAAACTGGGTTTCATTAAGAGAGTATTGGGTAAATGTGACGATCATGTACGAGAAATCAGCTACTTTTCCCTTGTTAAACCTCATTTGGAATATGCTGCCAGGGTATGGGATCCCTACGAAATCGGTCTAAGTAATGAACTTCAACGTGTGCAGCGAAGATCGGCAAGATTTGTAAAGGGACGATACGATAATTATATTAGCGTAACCAGTCTATTAAATGAATTGAAATGGGAATCATTGTCAGATCGCAGGTTGAAATTTAGACTTAATCTCTTCCACAAATTCCAAGGCAATATTTTCAGTGATGACGTTAAAAATATTTTACGAACCCCAACTTACTATGGCAGACTGGACCATAATCATAAAGTTAGAGAAATTGATTGCCGAACTGACCGATTCAAAATGTCCTTTTTCCCTCGCACAATTAGAGATGCGAATAACGGTAAATATGTCCTATCGGAGAGTAGCAATGAATAGCATTGGTAGCTGCATGTTGGTATGAGTACTTAAAGCTAACCCTACTAAGAGAATGTTTTTGCATGTTTTCTTTGCAATTTCTATCTTTTTTAAATAGTGTAGTTCTGACTACTATATTAATACTATTCCTTTTTTATGCATGATATGTAGGGCATGTTTGGTGAGCAATCACCCCCTGCCACACACCCTTGTGGTGGCTTGCAGGGTATTATGTAGATGTAGATAGATGTAGATACTTAATCCGAATGAATGAGAAGGAATGGCCGATTGGCTTAATTTTATGATAAATCTGATGTTACTAGCTTTTAGTCAATATTTTCTCTCAAATTACCTCAAGGAATAATTCTCTCATTTCTGCCACCAGAGGATTCAATTCACATTATATTCATCTACGGAGTACCCTGCAAGCTCGCTGATTAGGGAAGTAAGGTCGGCAACGCGCCGGCCTGACAAACTGAAGGTCGCTGGTTCGAATCCCGTATTTGTTATGGATGTTATGATTTTCTTAGGATTAAGAGCTTACGTTTAGGCAATGCTACACCAGCGAGACATAACGTTAGTGGCTGTAGCAACTTATAAACTAATTCTTCTTCAGCTACCCTGTAAGCCACCTCATGGTAGTCTGGAATGGAGCGAATCATCACCGGACATGCACGATATAAAGGATTATAATCAACTAAAGGATTATAATCAACTATAAAATTATACATGCATGGGCTAGGCAATAATTTTGCATCTTTACGGTATTGCAATTACCCCAAAGCATGGAAGTGATACAGTTCATACACATTATAATAAATAGATGCCAACAAATGCCACAAACTAAGCTACCCGTGAATTCCTATCCGCTCTCCATTGTGATTACAGATCGATGCGAAGAGAAACACACATCAACCTATATTTACGGAAATCTCAAATCTTATTGCTTAAAGGGCTATCGACTTCAATCTCGACGTTTCCAATCTTGGATGCAAACACATTCCTAGCGCAGCACATGTATTCAGTTAGGGAACGTTTATGCTTGTCAAATTGATGGACTCATGTGTGACTTCGTGGAAGGACAGCATTATAACTATCAAGAATAAACTTCGTAACTTCCACAACCTTTTATTATTACAGTAGTATAACTAGTTTGGCCTTAGCGGCATTATCAGATGTAACTGATGACGCCGCTAATTTTAGAGCAAAGTATGTACCTCAAGATTCCGCTGAGGAAAACTAGTTATACTACAGTAAGAATAAATGATTGTGGTAGTTACAAAGTTTATTCTTGATAGTTATTTATGATTGCAGTGACATACAAGTTCCATTTCTATAAGTTGATGTGGAATAAGCACACTTTCAAATAGAGACCGGGAAATTGGAATGCGGTATAAGTTCTGCATGCATTCATTTCTATTAGCCCATTCTAATTTTTACAGTGTGATATCTCCATATACAATAAAAACTGCAGTGAAACTTGTATAGCACCCATAAAAAAAAGACAGAGAACCTCGGAATAACCGCGTATACCTTCAATGCCCTGAACACGGGTGGAATGTATTAATGGCGTGTCCAAAAAATCCTTCCAAAGCGGTAGTGGTTGACTTTTATTGGAAGAAATCACCATTAGCATTTGACCCTCCAGAAAATGAATGCACGAATTCTGACTACTAATTCGCCACTATATGGCTACCCAACTAAAACATGAAAGTGACTTATAAAGCAATTATCTTGATAACGGATTCACGATCCATCGAATTCTGATATTTTAAAAAACCAAGCTTTCTCTCGCGATAGTAAAAACATCCAGCGTCGATTAATCTTGCAAATGCACGACCTTCTTACACGAGAATCGTTTCGGCAAGAGAAGCAATCTCTTGTCATTTCAGTGCGGCGATCCACTTCCACGAGAGAAACGCCTCTGATTATCGCTCGGAGCAAAGGCCTCCACAAAAATCGAACTCGATAGAAGGTTCCGTTTTGCGTTTCGACGTTCCCCGTTATTCCTCACTCGGCGCTCCCTTCCGCCCGCAATCAACTGTGAAATAAATTCCCGCACAGACGTGCCGCACCATCTTCAACACAATCACGACGAAGCGAATTGATAATTACCAAGCCTACCCGCGAACGGGGAACTTTAGAAACTGCGCACAAACCTGGGCGTGAGAAATGATATACGAGTCAGTCAGCGGGAGCCCAGTTTGAGGGCAGGGTCAATCAGATCGCACAATGTAACACTGACCTTTAACCCCAACAGGTTTTCACAACGCCAGCACCAAACTCCGCACCCACGGTTGGGCGTGCGCGAGATTGATCGACATCAATCCCAAGTGCTCGCTTCCTGAAATACCGCCGATATCTTTCAGTGGGGTGAAAGTAGGTACGATAGCCGCGGGTGACTGCCTGAGTTACAGCGTTCAATTTGGCTCCAAAATCACGCTACCAACAAAACACAATTGGTCATCATTTCTTCAAAGTCAAAGGACTGTTAGCCTGCGAGCACTCATTTGCCCTTAACACTTATACGTTTTGAGTCACGATTCCATAAATTTAGGAACCGTTCGTTTCGAGCGAAGAGGGAGTTTTGTGGTCAAATTTCGCACCTACGCTTCTCGCGAAAGAATAAAATCGACGAGGGCCTTAAAACGAATCAATGGACTCCGTTTTGCCCGCACCCAGCCATTCGAGAAATCATAAAATTGATAATCCAATGATCTTCCGTGCGAAATATCTCTTCACCATGTCTACGCTCCGAGGTCTTATTTGAGGAGATTCGCCGTGTCAATTAGTCTACTTAGTACTCCATTCACATTGCGCCTGTCTCTCCACAAGTAATGGCATTTCAAATTAATTATATAACCTCCTCAGAAAACAGGCAAGGTTCTTGCTCATTTAGGAAATGTCTCCCATTCCAAGAGTAGGCAACGCGCGTGTAGGTATAAATTTATAAGCTTCACTTCGAAGTTTCGAAGAATTATCTATCTGAACAACCTCCCAATCTGTAGCGTGCTTACCAAACATTACCCTTGTCATAAAACTGGATTGAAAATAATTGCGATCGACAACACATTTGCGTGTCCAATAACTTAGACCTTCATTACCCCGTACAAGACAACACTGAAGATCGGCAGAGGATGAAAAATCACCAACCATGAAAGATGAGGGAGAAAAGTTTGAAAAGGGAGAAGAGAGAGAGAGAGAGGAAGCTATGCGTTCCTATTAATTTATTATGCAGGTGAAGAATGAAGAGATAAAAAAGGAGACATGAAGAGTATGAGGAAGTTCCTAAATTAATCATTTCGACCGTTGATTTCTCGTTTAGTAACGACTGCCACCTATTCTAATGTAATTTGGAGCCACGATTATTTTCGATGTAGTAAGTTGGCATTGACCCACTCTAAACCAAAGGCGCCAATGTAATCATCATTTTACCGTCCCATCCGACGGGCGCTGGACTGCACATCAAGTGCTTTGCTCACTGCATTTACCTTGGAACCGTGATACCACTGAAAATCAAGACAATTGCCGGATGGGAAGCCAGTACTCCGGTGACCACACCGACCCCATTTACTCGATATTTTCAACTAACATCAGGTGGTTCCAAATCTGTCCCGCACCAATCATATACCACATGCGGAGGTGTAAGGATGGGATCTGAAGGTAAAGGAGAAAGGGTGGAGAGAAACTCGGTGCTGGTATTAGCCTGCTTTTAATGAAGGCGCCTAGGGGCACAAAGTTCCTATTCCCATTCGGAGGAATACTGAACTTGGTATGCTCTGCAAGATGGAAATTCCAGAAAAGCATCTGTAGGAATTCGAACCTGAGCCTAAAGAGTGCGAGGTCATTGTGCTCTTGCTACCTACCCATTCAATTTATCTTTGTAATACGGTTCATCTAGAACTTATAATCTGCGTCTTCTAGGGCTCCAATTTGAGACTGTTGTGAAACGCATTTTGTTCTATTAATGTTGTTTTCAATATACTGGGTAACTTTGACCAATGAATATCAAATTCCTGGATGAAAGTTTTCTTGAGATGGATCATAAATGTAAAGCATTAGATGTGGAGTCAGCTAACGGGAAATGCCGTTTCTCTTTAAATACCCTCGCGGATATTCAGGGGCAAAGCCATAAATATCCTCGAATGGAGGAACAGTTTTCCTACGATGATGCCCATTTGACTTCTTTATAAAAGAAGTACAACCAAATGGGGAAAAGTACAGAGGACCATGAATCCTTCCTGCCTAAGCCATCCTCCATTACTCTTCTCCATGTATTATACTCAATTATTCAGGACTTTTCCATGAAGTACTACTCAACTTCGTACATTATTCTCCGAAATAGGTGCGAAGCGATGGTGACAACAGCCATTCTACACTTCAGGTAACACATTAAGATTTTATCTTTTTCAGACGCTAGATATAATGTATTTTTTACTTTGAGTTCTGGAGCTCAATATTCAGATTAATTGCGGATGCTTTTAAGTATTTTACGCCCTAAATTCTTTGTCTCCCGATTAATTACTGCACCGTCATAGTAGACTGAAAATTTGACTTCGAACATTATGAACACTGCGATACATCATTTCAATACGATACTAGAAACAATCTACATTTCACCATCACCCATCTCCGAGTGGGCAGTTCTCTTGTATGAGGGAAGCAACGGAGATTTTCTCGCCTCGAAGTCTGACTCAATCATATGGCACTTCTTTGACGCTCATTGAAAGTGAGTCGTCGCCTCGGCAACGCTCTCTGATGAAGCAGAAAACTTGAGCCGGTATATTCCAGGACAATCAACTACTTCTTCCCCTCTCGCCCCTCCTCGGTGGCGACAGGGTTAACCCCTCGCCTGCCACGCATAATTCCCCGTTTACATTACTAGGGTAGAATCAAGGATAGAATGATGGTTAATATGACGGCTAAAACTAACTTGCGTTTACACGGCCTGCCCAGAACCATCGTAAATACTCTAGTGACATCTTCCGAAGAGTAAAATTAAGTCAAAATAAAATGGAGGGTAGGGTAGCGAAAGGACTTAGTCTTGCAAGGATTCCAAAACTTGGCCGTGTATTTTAACTTATGTGCAATATAGATGCAGTTATTTGATCGAACGTTATCAATGCAGTTTCCTAGATCCCTTTTGATAAATCCAAACCAAAAATATTCTTCTTAAATTATTTCCTCATGATTGACTGTGGGTCTTATCTCCGAGATACTCAATGGATTCTGTGTTAGTTACTTCGCTGAACTTTAATTTTAATTATAAAATTTAATTATCCGGCCATTTGGTTTGAATCGCTCCAAAGTAATACGTTAAAAACTACATAAAGACTGTACAACGATGAATGCCATCCGTGACTTCCTCCTATTTCCAGATATTTAACACATTCAACCTTTACCTCTTTCCTCCTATATTTCAACCATTAACTTAACACTTTAAAAGTATTAACGTTTATTTGCCTATTTGTTTTTTCGTTTAACTTATGCATGGGGATCACGAACCAAGAAATGTAGTCAGCGATGATCAATTGCCCACCGCTCATGTTAACCCATTTCGTAGACAAGTTCATGCGTCCAAATAGAATATACAAGTATACATAATGAATTTCATGTTCTTATCAAAATTCAGGATTTTTAAATCCAGTTATCCAAGTTTTACCATTTTCTGCTGTTTGTAAAAGGAGCTATTTAAAGGTGTGATGCTGAAAACACTCTTCAACGCCGTACTAAGGAGCGAATACGTAAAACATAACACGAGTCGAATTTCCTGCGAATGTTTTTAACTTCTTAATTGCTTAATTTTGGTACGTATATTTTCGGCACGGCAAGATAAAAACATACAATAAATACATAAGCGTACGTACCTACTCAGGATTCAGGGGTAAAGCAAACTACTTAATACCATTATTGAACAACCGAATCAGTGGAACTTGGCCATACAATTACTAAAATATATTACAGTGTGATTAAATACATATCCTTGTAATTAAGAATCATTTACGATCTATATAGTGCGATCCGGTCTCTGTGTCTTCAACCACTCTAAGTTCTTTCCACTTCAATTTTCAAAACAAACCTTCTTTCTACTAACTTAGTTTACACGCACTTACACACGCAAAAGCCAGTAACTAACGCCAACCATAGTAACTCAATCGTGGTAGAAAAGTTTACCAGGATCAGCGGCAACTTGCGTTCACACGGCCAATTTCCAACCATGGTAAGCCTTACCTTCGTAAATAGCTAGTAGTGTAAACAGGGCACACATAACCCAAAATAACTGAACAACGAAATTCACCAGGTACTTTTCGTATACATTATGATGTGAATAAAAGAGTACTGAAATTTATATACCTGTTCACAAATCATGATGTAGATGAATATGCAACACCTTTGGTTAATGGTAGTTTTCTGGGGGGCAGACCAGGTAGTCGGTCATTAGCGAGGGTCTCTGCTCGCGATCGTCCTAATCCGGACCCTCGCTCGGCTTCGACCCTCATCAGCGACCGGACTCTCGCGGCATGGGGCCGCGCGGAAGAAACTGACCGCGTGCAATACGATGTAAAAGTTATTAACTATTTAAATGAGCAACAATTTATTACCGCCATTGTATCACACGTTCTAAGAGAATTACGGGCGTCTTTTGATCGACGTTCTACGATAAAAATTAACGTTTTCCATGCATCCTTCATAAATGTGCCGTTTACACTTGGCAACGTTGCATTTTCTGGAGGTTAAACGCGGTGGTTTTAAACAGCTAAGACCGTTGATAGAGGGAGATCTTGATGGAATAATGTAATAATAACTGTTGAAACATAAGTTTTAACATGTTAAAGCAGTTTAATACATTTAAACTGTTGAGTGCTTGAAATACATTAAAGTTATTGCCTGGAAGACGCCCTATTTGTAATGTTTAATATGTTATTTATCGAGACATTCATCCATTCTGCTAACTTCAACAGTGAATGAAATTATTAAAAATAGTATGATACTTTTTCGAACTTATTTAAAGTTTCTTACGCCATTATCAACTCCCAAGGATTGACTAGTAACAATTGCGAATCTCCGTGAATTCTCGGTCGCGTAAATGTTGACGTTTTTGAGCCTTCGATAACGTTTGTTTCTCTGAATGTGTTAAGAGTTTGTTTTAGCATATTTTCACGGAACGAAATGAACTACAAATCATGGAAAATCACATCCGAGACGTTCAAATATAAATTTTACATGAGAGGAAATATTGTTTCTACTGTGATCTTCTAGTCCCTACCATTAACTCGCGCGCAACTAGGCTGCTACATGGAAGAATGCTAGACAATAGATATAGCCAATAGACAATATCGATATGGTTAGTATCTACATAGTATTAAAGGGAAAATTGGTTACAATTACACTTATCTACGTATTTTTATCTGCATTTACCTACCATGAATGGGTTTGTACTGTCAATACGTGCAGCATGCATTGCAGACTACTATAGCAATATCTCACCTACCTATCCCTTTGCTATGCTGCTTAATGTGTTCTCTTACAGTACGTTGGAAAAATTATATTTTGAGTCTATCGGTGCGACAACCAATCTTTCTTACGTTATTTATCTGGTTTAATCTAGCATAATACGCTGGTTTTTTAATATATGCTTAACATCTTCACTAAAGCCATCCGATTACAATTTCTCAAATAGATTTAAACTGAACTTTAACTTACTCTCTGATAATGATTCCCACCCTAATTTTTCTACTAATTCTAAAACGCTCCAAAATTTATCGTAACACCTTTTAACGAACCTAGCTGCTCTACGCTGAACACTTTCTAGCTCTCTAATCAAACCTATTTCATTCGGATACCATACACTAGCTACATGTCTGATGTGGGGCCTGACTAGTGAAAAATAACATCGCCTTTTTGTCTTCTCATCAGTTTCCAAGTAATCTTTTTATAAATCCTAGCTTTCTCTTGTCTCGGCGGCATATGTGTCTTCCCCACGATAAATCTTTAGGGATTGTTACACCTAAGTTCCTACTTATGGCTTCAATGCTTACGATTTTTGAGTCACTAACGCTATAGTATCGCTCTATCGAATTATTCCTCTTCAAAAATGAAATAAAGACACACTTTTTAAGGCTAATTTCTAACTGCCATTTGTCGCACCACTCTTGGTATGCATCTAAATCCTTGATAAGTGATTCTCTATCTGATTTTGTTAAACACCTGTGAACTACCGCCTAGTCTGCAAAAAGTCTAAACTTACCACTAACTACTGTACCCAAATTGTTTATGTATAAAAAAATAGAAGCGGGTCTATTACACCACATAGGGTACTCCCGATGTGACTCTGATTGTGTCCGACATTATACCATCTATGTATAATAAACCTTCTTCTCTCGCCCACTTAAGAATTCTTTTACACACCACACAACGTCTTTATTTTTACCGATACTCTCTAACATCAAGATTAATTCGTTATGAGGAACTTTATATAATATCTTTTTATAATACCTCACGACTCTTCTTCTCATATCCTACTTGATGGTGGACCAGATGGTTTTCAATGCACTGAGTTGCGTTTCCTTATCCCCGGGCTTCACGAATTGTAGGGAAAGATTAATAGTGTCGTGAATGTACCCTAATTCTTTTAATCTGGAGTAACTCCTCAACACTCTCTCAACATTTTTACACAGCTGCCTTCACGAAGCTCTGAATTGCCTTGAGAAGCGCTCTTAGCCTGCTTAAAGAGAAGAGATTGGAGAGGAACGAACAGAGGTTATTTGCATTTGTGGAATTCGAGAATCATTTTGATAACGTGGATAGCAATTCAATGCTTCAATTTCGCTTGGAATTCTGAAAAGAATTACAAGCTGAATTTGAATTCTGAAAGGAATCTTAAGACACGATGGCCAGATGAAGACAATTGTCTTGGGAATAGTGAGTGGCAAATGAAGGCCACGTATGAGATATATGGAACAGTAAGGTATGTGAAAGAGAGGAATTAAATTAATATGAGGAGGTTGGCCGATAGAAGAATCGAGTGGAGGGGTGTGTCAAACCAATCCTAGGATTGTTTGCCGAAGATGATGATGATGATTAATATATTACGTCGGGAGTAAAATATATATATAAGAAGATCTGAGATGGTATTGATGAGATAAACAAGGTGAGAGAGATAGATTGTCGGATAGATGTTTCCATGTAGTTGTATCCTAGCAGCTCTTAGTTGTTTGCCAGTAGTGCATGTTTTACTCGTACTGATAGATTCAAATCCCATTCTTCCCTCAAACTATAAGGGATTTGTTATCTACATCTACGTAATACCCTGCGAGCCACCACTAGGATGTGTGGCAGGAGGTATACGAGAACAGAATAGGCAGCATAGCAACGGAATAGTTAGGGGAAATATTTTAGAGTAGTTTTCTAGTCATGTAGTGCATGATGCAGGTATTAACAACCAATCCCTTATTACTATGTAGATACTAATAACCTAGTTGCCTGAGACCCTATAGTAGCATGTTTGCATGTTTACAGTGCATGATTGGTCATTTCACCCCTTGCCACACATCCTCCCGGTGGCTTGCAGGGTATCGTGTACATGTAGATTACCAAATGTTCAGAAATCCAGCTCATCTCCTCAGAATTTTTATTAATTCTTTAATAATCGGTTTTTCTTCGGGTTCCAAATAAGGAAGACATATTTCACCTCCTTTAGTATTTGTACTTTGCCCATGTGCGGAGAAAACTCATCTATTGCAACACATCCTCGAGGATAGTCAGAACTGAGCCGAACTGACAGATTAAAAATGTCCTTTTTTCCTCGTACAATTAGGGATATGAATAGCGGTAAATATATCCAATACGAGTGTAGCAATGGATAACATTGGTAGCTGCATGTTGGTATAAGGACTTGAAGCTTCCCCTACTAACAGCATGTTTTGCATTTACCTATGCTTTGCTATTTTTATCTTTTTTTAAATAGTGCAGTTTAGAACAGAATGTAAATACTAATACTTTTTTATGCATGATATGTTGTGCATGTTTGGTGAGAATTCACCCCGTGCCACACACCTTTATGGTGGCTTGAAGGGTATTATGTAGATGTAGATGTAATAATAATATAGATGCCAATTCGATTAGAGATTTTAGAAAACGCCTTTTTAACATCATCAATGAAATCCTTTTTGAAATGCCAAGGATGCAACTTGTCAGTTGTCAGTCCGCATTTGGTATATGCTCTAGTGTGCACGGAGATATGGTAGTTTCTCGACATTCATAGACAGGTAGGCGTTGAATGGTCGGAAGGGGACAGCGGGGGGTTAATGGGAAGGGAAGGAAGCGATCGCGGAAAGCGGACTCCCCACTGTCTCTCTTCTGCAAAAACTAGCCCTCTCTCCTTTCCCTTGGCCACTGGAGGCGCCTTCGGTGTCATTACATTGCTATCAGGGTAGGTACCTTTCCGCCAACTTGTATGCATACTTGTTATTTCAAAGGACGCTTGCCGCCCCGAGATAGTCGTAGCGTCATAGTGAAACGTGACTGTTATATCAAACTTGTTGCCATGGAGTACACATCCTCATCTACATAGTACATGATGCATGTTTTAATGCATGTTTAACGTAGTGCATGATGCATGTTTTAACCCCTCAAATACTATAGATACTAACAATCTAGTTGCATGAGACCCTTTAGTTGCTTGCTTGCATGCTAGTAGTGCATGCTTGGTGACCTTCACCCCCTGCCACACACCCTCGCGGTGGCTTGCAGGGTATCGTGTAGATGTAGATGTAGATAGATGTAGATGTAGATGTACATCTACACGATACCCTGCCAGCCACCGCGAGGGTGTGTGGCAGGGGGTGAAGATCACCAAGCATGCACTACTAACATGCAAACAAGCAACTCTGCAAGCCACCATAAAAGTGTGTGACAGGGGGTGAATTCACACCCCACACACACCTTTCACACCCCTACCACACATACTCCTTGTTGCTCACAGGATGTT
Organism: Platycnemis pennipes; assembly: GCA_933228895.1. Taxonomy (NCBI): domain Eukaryota; kingdom Metazoa; phylum Arthropoda; class Insecta; order Odonata; family Platycnemididae; genus Platycnemis; species Platycnemis pennipes. The sequence continues at coordinate 58,203,861 of OW121848.1, forward strand.
ATGTAGTAGTATATCTACTGTATAACCTGAAATTACTGAAATAACGAGGAAAGAAGAGGTAAAAGAATTGCTTAATGTATTTAGCGACGAAACACAGAATTAGAACAGAAGATTCGTGGAGAGAATTTCCTGAGGTCGCCCGTAAAGGTGTCAAAGAGTACACACCAACCGAATTGAGAAGTATACAGTGCCAAAGTGGTATAACACGGATGATATGAAATCATTAAAGGGACAAAGGGTATGCCATGCTAGCATTAAGAATGCAAGACAGGGACTCTCGGTAGAGGAAAAAAAAGAGTTAGTTCAAAACTATAACAAATGGAAGCATTAGTAAGGAAAGCATGGTGGCAAGCGTCATCGTACTTCAAGAGCAAGATGTTAGGAGAATATTTAGAAAGCAATTCTAAAGCGTTTTGGTCATATGTGATGAGAACTTCAAGGAAATAGGCCCACAGTAGGTACACACGCTTAAAAACGATAAAGGAATCAGAGTCACCAGCAGTGTAGAAAAAGCCAATACTTTAAACACCTTCTTCCAAAGTGTATTCAACTCATCGTCACACAAAGCAGTGGAACCACCGCCGAACACTTTCAGTGAGCAATGCCCGAAATAGTTATTTCATGTCGCGGAATAGAGTAGCAGTTAAAAAACATTAGTAAAAACAAATCACTAGGTCCCGATCTAATTCCTTCCAGAGTATATAAAACATAAGCTCCTGAAATAGCCCCCTATCTAGAAATAATATTCAATAAAACACTAAAGAACCACGCAGTACCCAAGGATTGGAAAGTAGCTAACATGACAGCTATTTTTAAAAGCTGTGATAGGGAAGAACCTAGTAACTACAGACCCATTTCACTCACGTCAATCTCTTGTTGGGAGCTTGAGCACATTGCAGTCAGTTCAATCATGGGGCATTTGGATAGTCAGATATTGCTCATAAACAGCCATCGTAGGTTCCGGAAAGGTAGATCTTGCGAGACACAATAAGTTTTACTCGTACATTATATTTTAGTCCACGGCGAGAACAGTACTGGAGTTGATTCGATATTTTTAGATTTTAAAAAGGCATTCGATAAAGTTCCTCATGGTAAATTAATCTTGAAATTAGAGAGTTTTGGTGTAAATAAAGACGTTGTATGTTGGGTAAAAGAATTCTTAAGTGGGCGAGAGCAGAGGGTTGTCACAGATGGTATCATGTCGGACACAATCAAAGCCACGTCGGGAGTTCCCCAGGGCCCCCAGGGTAGCTTAGTAGGTCCGCTTTTATTTCTTTTATACATAAACGATTTGAGTATCGTAGTTAGTAGCAACCTTAGAATTCTTTCAGACGATGCGGTAGTGTCTACATCTACATCTACATCTACATCTACATCTACACGATACCCTGCAAGCCACCGCGAGGGTGTGTGGCAGGGGGTGAAGGTCACCAAGCATTCACTACTAGCATGCAAGCAAGCAACTAAAGGGTCTCATGCAACTAGATTGTTAGTATCTATAGTATTTGAGGGGTTAATACATGCATCATGCACTACAGAATACTCTAAAATATTTCCCCTACCTATCCCTTTCCTATGCTGCCTATTCTGTTCTCTTATAGTACGGGGGAAAAATGCCATTTTGAATCTATCTGTACGACAATCTATCTCTCTAATCTTATTTATCTGGTCGAATCTAGCATAATACGCTGGTGTTTTCAATATGTGCCTAACATCTTCAGTAAAGCTATCCGATTGAAATTTCTGCAATAGATTAAATCTGAACTTTAATCTACGCTCTGATAATGATTCCCACCCTAATTCTTGTATTAATTCTGATACACTACTCAACCTATCGTAACACCTTTTGACGAACCTAGCTGCTCTACGCTGCACACTGTCTAGTTCTCTCATCAAACCTAATTCATTAGGATCCCATACACTGGCTGCATACTCAAGGTGGGGCCTAACTAGTGAAAAGTAGCATCGCTCTTTTGTCTTCTCATCACATTTCCCAAGTACTCTTTTTATAAATCCTAGCTTTCTCTTCGCTCGGCCGCATATTTCCCTTATGTGTCTTCCCCACGATAAATCTTTAGTGATTGTTACACCTAAATATCTTACGGTTTCAACGTTTTCGATCTTCGTGTTATTAATTCTATAGGATCGCTCTATCGAATTATTCCTCCTCCAAAAATTGATAGCTACACACTTTTTAAGGTTGAGTTCTAACTGCCATTTGTCGCACCACTCTTGAATTGCATCTAAATCCTTGCTAAGTGATTTCGTGTCCTCTTCGTTTGATATACCCCTGTACACCACCGCATCGTCTGCAAAAAGTCTAAGGTTACTACTAACTACGGTACCCAAATCGTTTATGTATAAAAGAAATAGAAGCGGACCTACTACGCTACCCTGGGGAACTCCCGATGTGACTTCGATTGTGTCCGACATGATACCATCTATGACAACCCTCTGCTCTCGCCCACTTAAGAATTCTTTTACCCAACATACAACGTCTTTATTTATACCAAAACTCTCTAACTTCAAGATTAATTTGTCATGAGGAACTTTATCGAAAGCCTTTTTAAAATCTAAAAATATCGCATCAACTTCAGTACTGCTTTCGCCGTGGACTAAAATATCGTGTACGAATAAAGCTAATTGTGTCTCGCAAGATCTACCTTTCCGGAACCCATGCTGGCTGTTTATGAGTAATCCCTGACTATCCAAATGCCCCATGATCGAACTGACTACTATGTGCTCAAATATCTTACAAGAGATTGACGTGAGTGAAATGGGTCTGTAGTTACTAGGTTCTTCCCTATCACCGCTTTTAAATATAGGTGTAATGTTAGCTACTTTCCAATCCTTGGGTACTGTGTGGTTCTTTAGTGTTTTATTGAATATTATTTCTAGATAGGGGGCTATTTCAGAAGCTAATGTTTTATAAACTCTGGAAGGAATTTGATCGGGACCTGGTGCTTTGTTTTTACTTATGCTTTTTAACTGCTGCTCTATTCCGCGACATGAAATGTTTATTTCGGGCATTTGCTCACTGAAAGTGTTCGGCGGTGGTTCCACTGCGTTTTGTGACGATGAGTTGAATACACTTTGGAAGAAGGTGTTTAAAGTGTTGGCTTTTTCTACACTGCTGGTGACTCTGATTCCTTTATCATTTTTAAGTGTGTGCACTGTGGACTTATTTCCCTGAAGCTCTCTCACATATGACCAAAACGCTTTAGGATTGCTATCTAAATATTCTCCTAACATCTTGCTCTTGAAATGTGATAACGCTTGCCGACATGATTTCCTTGCTAATGCTCTCGATTTTTTATAGTTTTGAACTAGCTCATAGTGTATAGAGGTATAACAAAAGAAGAAGACAGGAAATCGCTTAGCAACGATTTAGATGCAATTCAAGAGTGGTGCGACAAATTGCAGTTAGAACTTAACCTTAAAATGTGTGTAGCTATCAATTTTTGGAGGAGGAATAATTCGATAGACTATCCTATAGAATTAGTAACACAAAGATCAAGAGCGTTGAAATCATTAGGTATTTAGGTGTAACAATCACTAGAGATTTATCGTGGGGAAGACACATCCAGGTACGGCCGAGCGAAGAGAAAGCTAGGATTTATGAAAAGAGTACTTGGGAAATGTGATGAGAAGACAAAAGGGCGATGTTACTATTCAATAGTCAGGCCCCACCTTGAGTATGCAGCCAGTGTATGGGATCCTAATGAATTAGGTTTGATCTGAGAACTAGACAGTGTGCAGCGTAGAGGAGCTAGGTTCGTTAAAAGATGTTACGATAGGTTGAGTAGCGTTTCAGAATTAATAAAAGAATTAGGGTGGGAATCATTATCAGACCGTAGGTTTAAGTACAGATTAATTCTATTAGAGAGATTTTAATCGGATAGCTTTACTGAAGATGTTAGGCATATATTAAGAACTCCAGCGTATTATCGTAGATTCGACCAGATAAATAAGATTAGAGAGATAGATTGTCGTACTGATAGATTTAAATTGGCATTTTCCCACGTACTATAAGAGAACAGAATAGGCAGCATAGCAAAGGGATAGGTAGGGGAAATATTGTAGAGTAGTTGTAGTGCATGATGCATGTATTAATCCCTTAAATACTATAGATACCAATAATCTAGTTGCATGAGACCCTATAGTTGCTTGTTTGCATGACGGTAGTGCATGCTTTGTGATATTCATCCCGTGCCATACACTCTCACGGTGGCTTACAGAGTATTGTGTGGATATAGACGTAGATGAAAATGTTAGGCATGTATAAAAAACACCAGGTTGATTAGTTTAAACCAGATAAATAACGTAGGAGAGATAAATTGTCGCACCGATGGATTCAAAATGTCATATTTCCCCCAAACTGTAAGGGAGCACAATAAGCAGCATAGCAAAGGGATAGGTAGGGGAAATATTTTAGACTAGTCGGTAGTGCAAGATGCATGTATTAACATCAATCCCTTATTACTATGCAGACCTGCTGCCTGCCATTCGGGCACTTCTCATAAGCATTTCGTATGCAGAGAGAAGGGAATTGCTATTTTATAAATAGAGAAATGTGTCCCACTCTGATTATTTTTGTACTTTTTTCTACACAATATTTTCATTGTATGCTGTCTCCCACTCTCAAACATCATGTTTTTTGCATTTTTTCTGCACCACAAACTGCTAAAAATCCAAAACTACTACCAAATCACACAGACATAGAATCCACACTCAACGCACCAAACCTCACTCTTTTAGCTCAAAACTTGATAAAGAGCAAAACAAAACGGATACTAAATGACTGACTGACATGCTACAAAATTAATATAGTATGTAAATACTAACAATATAGTTACCTGAGACCCTATAGTATTATGTTTGCTTGTTTAAAGTGCATGCTTGCTGATCATCACCCCCTGCCAAACACCTTCTTAGTGGCTTGCAAGGTATCGTATAGATGTAGATAACAAATAGGGCATCTTCCAGGCAATAACTTTAATGTATTTCAAGCACTCAACAGTTTAAATGTATTAAACTGCTTTAACATGTTAAAACTTATGTTTCAACAGTTATTATTACATTATTCCATCAAGATCTCCCTCTATCAACGGTCTTAGCTGTTTAAAACCACCGCGTTTAACCTCCAGAAAATGCAACGTTGCCAAGTGTAAACGGCACATTTATGAAGGATGCATGGAAAACGTTAATTTTTATCGTAGAACGTCGATCAAAAGACGCCCGTAATTCTCTTAGAACGTGTGATACAATGGCGGTAATAAATTGTTGCTCATTTAAATAGTTAATAACTTTTACATCGTATTGCACGCGGTCAGTTTCTTCCGCGCGGCCCCATGCCGCGAGAGTCCGGTCGCTGATGAGGGTCGAAGCCGAGCGAGGGTCCGGATTAGGACGATCGCGAGCAGAGACCCACGCTAATGACCGACTACCTGGTCTGCCCCCCAGAAAACTACCATTAACCCACCTTTCGAAAAACGTGGAGTCTAACAAACCATTTCCACGTAAGCCTTACCATCGTAAAAAGCTAGTAGTGTAAACGTGGCATGAGGCCGCGGGTTCAAATCCCGCATGGGTGGATTTTTCTCCATTCAGGGAATGCATGTGCATGTTCCGTCAATTGTACAACATGTTGTACCTAAAATCAATTCCATTCCAATCCTATCCATCCCTCCATCCAAGCGATATCACATTATGCACTCAGAAATGTAGGGTGCTAAGTTACGAACCCATATACATCTACGGAGCTCCAGGAAAGCCTCTCCTAGGCTTTGTGAGTGGGAGTGAATCATCTTCAAACATGCTCCAAAAGAAACCGTAGTTTGGGAAGAAACACTTCCCAACTCAAGTATTTGAACAGCATCGTAGGCAGGGAGGTAATTTTTTTTCTCTGGGGGAGTTCAGTCCTCAATGAAGTGTAAATATATCTTTTAGTATAATTGAATGCTGAAGGATTGTTCACTGTAAAAAGTTGATCTGATTTTCAGTGCGATCTGAATTTAAGCGCTGTCTGGTTGTAAGGCAGGAACACGGATTTAAGGTACGGAAGAGGCAGGAACATGGATGGTTGGTACAGGAGCAGTTGAGCAGGAAGCAGAGGAAGCAGGATTCTGGATGGTCTGATTTTCAGCCGTTCACCTGCCTTATTTTTAGACAAGATATTACTGCTGAAATTCAACATACCCTGTCTTAAAATTGTTGCATCTGAAATTCAGATCGCTTTTGTACCTTAAAATCAGATCTACTTTTTACAGTGTTAAGTCCATGTAACCATTAACGCCGTTAAAGTTTTCACGGCTAGTTCGTGGACCTTTGAAGTTGTTTGGGGGAGTTCAGACACCCTAGTGCGGGGGATGGTCTACTTATCCCTTATCTACGCCCCTGATCGTAGGCACCAATACTTTTTTCCAAATCTAGAGGTAAAATTGTTGAAATCCCAATTCAAATACTCCCTATTGGCTGCGCGAGCCTCTGTGAATCGACAGATTCATTCAAGACAAAATGGTTTGAATTCTCAATTAATGTCATTACTTCCCCATTGAGGTTGATTTGGAAAATATCAAAAGAAAGCCCGTTAAATTACGCATTTTTCACATTGCCAGTACAAAATAATACACTCCAGGTACACTTGTGGTGGTTCTTTGCTGTAAGGTTCTCATGCTCAATACGCTAGTTAATCTGGAGTCGCCACGTGCGCCCAAAATCACATCGTCGACGGCACCAACAACAACGAACACATGCGAAAACTTAACCAGAAATCCGCGTCATGGCTGAGCTCCTTACGTTGGTGAACGTTGAACAGAAAAAAACGAACTGTTAGCCGAGATATCAGCCCCCGCCGACGAGAACACCCACATGAAGCGCAACAAAGGATAGCCGCTCGGAACAGACACTAATCGCTATCCCAACCCAATCCTGTTCCGCGGGAAGGAATCGCCTTCGAGCGACACTCGGGAACGAAATCAATTTATCGAGCAAATGGACCACGTTGATCCGGACCCTTTGATTGAGATTTCGAGCGCGGGTGGGCGGCAGGAAAATCTGGGGAGGGGGACGGTTTCCGGAGAGACTACGATGGGGACGGAGAGGAGAATGGGACGGAGTGATTCGAAACACTAAACCAGCCCGGCGCGGACGGGACGGGGCATTTCCGTGGATTCTTTCTCTTCGCTTGTGCTGGTCGGAGGGCGAGATGGGGGGCGGGGTAGGAGCAGAGGAAGTCGAGAGAGAAAACCGGTTGTCTAGCACTTCACTCCTCCCTCTCTCTCTCTCACCTCACCTATCCCCCCACCGAGTTTTGAGAACCAATCTCTCCCCCCGCCTTACCTTTCCCTACCTTGCCGCATCCCTCCCCGCCCCATCGCCTTCACAGCAATCTGCCTTCCCACGCTCTCTCCCTTCCCTCCAGGCCTCCAGCCACCCAACCCCCTTTGTTATCGTAAGATACCCCTTCCCCCTCACACCCTCTCTATCTCACCCTCCAAACCCTCTTCCCACTGCATCCCTCCCGCCCCTCAACATTGCTCACGACCGCACCGGGGAGAAGGGTGGCGAAGACGAGGCCGAGCGGGGAGGTATTTTCCTTCGGCTCAGCATTCTCGCTCACTCGCTCCTCTTCCTCCACGGACGAACGCCGCTTGGCTCAACCAGCTTCCAAGTCACTCTTATCTCGCTCTTCCTCTCGGGCGCCACGAGGGACCTCGCCTCCCACTCACGGCGCTCATTACACGTGGAGGCATTCCCCCGAGAGGGCTCGGCGTCACCCAATTTCACTCTCGAGACGTCTATTTTCTCTCTCTCTCACCCCCCCCCTCCTATTTCTATGTTCCTTCGTTTTTTTCACCCCCACTGAAGGGGGAATAAAAGGCCCCGGAAGGAATAAGAAAAGACGAAAAAAAAACATTTGGGTCGCCAGGTCTTACGATGGCGGCCTTTCTCATTCGGGCGACGGTATGCGGCCCCTCGACCGCCCCCTGCAGGGTGCCTCAGCCATTCCCTCAAGGGCCGAAAGAATATTGGGCGGGATATCACGCCATAGGTTGGTAGTGTCAAAGCTCGCGGAGAGAAAATGAAAGGCTAACAATAAGATACACTCAGCAAAGGGTATGTAGCTAGATAAACCTGGCATAAGAGGCTTTACAAGACAAATTACAGTGGATTATCTTTGATTTTATTCACTTTTTTCTCGAGTCAAAAATTTCGTTGCGAAAGAATGCAAACCTAAAAGTTTTTATGAGTTCAAAACCACCTTTTTTTTCGATCTTGAAATGCGTGCTTTCTTCGCTTGAGTTACGTGAGGATATCCAACATAAATAATACACTATAACTAAGATTAAGAATTTATAATAACAATTAGTCTTCTTTATTCGGGGGAATTGAGACTAAACAGTCCCTCCTTCAACTAGCCCCTAGTCAATTCAAGCTGTTACCAACCTAATTATTGTTGCTAATTTAGCTAGATCTTAGTGAACTATCTATCCATAAACTGCTTAGTTTCTTTGATGAACTCTTCTCGGGCTCTACACCGGGTGAGTGAATGTAATGCTGCCGACGTTTCGGGTAGCGACTCGTTACCCATCCTCAAGGCAAATGTCTTAGTTTCTGCAAAAAACGCGTACATACCATAGGAGTGAGGGACATTCAATCAGATAATATAATATCACATGGAAATGGAATGAAACATTATTTCACAGAATCAGATGGCTTGCTTAGAGGATACGTTAATCATCACGGAAAATGTGATTTCGTATGTATATTTTTAATATTGGACACTAATTTTTACATTTATCACCAGGAATATTATAAAATAAATATACCCCTTAAAAATGATCGGAGGCTTAAAAACGTTCATTTACGCTTCAGCAATGACTAAACTATTATTTCTCACGTAACATTTAATACCCCTCCTCATACGGACAGCTTGGGAAGTAACTCTAGTCCTCTCCGAATGAATGGGTATTTATTTCAATCACGATACGGTTATGCATGCTTCCATCCGTAAACATTTCTTTGATTCGCTCAATTTCGACGAGATTCATTTTTTGAAAGCCAGGATTAATGAGGTCTTTTAAGAGTGAGTGCACGTCCGAAACGCTTTAAGAAGGCAACTTCTGTGAAACATCCCTTGAATTTGTGTGCATCGGACCGTCTATAAACGAAGTTAAAATGCCGCACGCGGTCATTAAGTTTTTGCAAGGCACTAAGTTGGGCGGTGTTTCCCACGTAAAAGTAGAGGAGAGAGCTAAAAAGCGTGTAATATCAGCCATCCCATATAAAGTGTCTCGACTCATTTCCCAGTGCCAGAGTGCTAGGCTGTGCACTTCCTGGGCACCTTGGAGATGCCTCGTGAGAGACATACTGTTCCAGTACGGCTATCCGCGTAACCTCGCACGATTATGCGCAATCCGCTATTCGCGGCGGCAACAATTTCCCGCGTAATTTTCTCAATTCAAGTGCGGTCAAATTTATGTGTTTTATCGTTAACTCTAACTTCCCATGGGATACTTCCATAGCATCCTGTTTAAAAGAGACCTCCCGAGCACTACCCTTCCTAGGGACTCGAAATTTTAATTGCTTCCGAGTCTTTTCCCTGAAGTAATATTTACACTTTACATGGGCCCCGCTTTCATTCTTGACAATGTGTTCTTGTTTTCCAGTGAGAGAGAGATCTCGGAGGCAACCGTGAGAAAGAATACTGAATTAATGTCGGCATAGTGTAGAGAGAATTAACTCTCAAGAGACCGACGCCGGCGTTCGTGCGTTAACGATGCCTATGCATTTTCCCAGATTACCGTCAAAATCCAAAGTATGAGCATCCATCAAGGAAAAATTTATAAAAGCTGCAGTCAATTTTTCATTGGATACCGGTCCCAACTTGAGTGAGGTGTGGAGAGCACTTCAACTTGAGTATTCCGTACGGCGGATGGGATGATAAATCGTGGACCCCTTGGCGCCTTTCGTAAAGGCCAACAATTACACGAAAACAGTCATTCAATTACGATAAATGTGTGACGATTTTCACAGTCAAATTTTACATTGTTTGGTCTTGATCACCCTTGAATGTTCCCGAAACATTCGTAGATAGACTACATCCCCAAAAAACTCTAGATTTTTTTCCTTCTAAATCATTCCCTGTATATGTTTTTCTGACAAATATATAATTTTTCGCAATTGTCACCCTGCTATTTCAATTCAGTAAATAACAGTCCCTTTCAACTTAGCCTTCCCTGGAAGGATAATAACGATAATATCTGGATCTTACTCGAATGCTCTTCAGGCCAAGTATCGCAGGATGTAACGAGAAGTGGACAAGCTCCTCCAGTAAACCAAAAGAATGAGAAATACATCCGAGGTTTAAGTACGAAAAGGTTCTTCCGTCTACTTCCACTTTAGAGGGTCCACGCTCCATATAAAGAAACTAGAAAACGATGGAGATCTGTAATATATTACTGGCGCTTTTCCCAAACAGGTACAAAACAAATCACACATAGCATGAAAAGTCACTATTGTCTATATTGACAACACAAATGAAACTGTTTCCGGTTAGTGTGGTGGCAAGAGTACTGGATTTCTACCCCGAGGATTTGAGTTCGAATCCCGGCAGTGGCAGAAAAATTTATTGGTATACCGGTCCCAATTTGAATGCTGTGTGGAGAGCTTTTCAACTTCAGTACTCCACCCGACGAATGGGGTGATAAACCGAGGACCTTTCTTTATGTGCAGGGCACCCGACGCCGGGCATTTTCCTCCATTACTACTTTCCCTGAAATATTCTTTTTCTTTACGAAATTACTCACGCCCTAAATTATCATAGCTATCGATCACCTCCACCGAGTAATTACTAATACCACCAAACAATTGTGCCGAGCCCGAAATTCATCACAGCGGCGTCAGTTTATCTTTCCAAGACTATTGTAGGGGAGTATTAATAAATTTTATTCCACTGGAAGTAAATTTTGTTCCTTACAGCCGTGCTTACAGCAAGTACAAATTTGACCTTTTTAAACTGCATATTTCGTATATGTTTGCCTGATTAAGCACTTTTCCCTGTTCGTTCACTGTCTCCATCCTAAATGTCGCAAAGGGCCAGGGGTCACTCCCGTGTATAGCTACTGACTTTTAATGAAACACTAAAAATCATCACTCTATTATGGGTGACATACGAAATAACTGTGGGGGCACAAAAAACTGTGTTTACGAAAGATCTCGTAAGAATGGATATTTGTAAAGTGAATATGGAGAAAATTGTTCAGCAATAATTAGACCAAACTTTGACGAGACCTCAATAATGCAGTATTTAGTGTAGGATAATTCGAGTCGAGTCAGGCGATACTTAGTGAAAAAGTGACATACTGAAAGAAAATTTAAACGATGTATTTTTCACACATTTATAGAAATACTAAAACCTATTGGTTTCGACACTTTGGTGTGTTTATCAAGGGCACTCTTGATCACAAGAGTACCCTTGATAATGACATGAGATTCGAAACCGTTAGACTTTAGATGCAGAGCAATTGCGGATAGGCAATGGCGAGGATGAGGAAGGACAGGATTTGAAACGACAGGATTCGTGAGATGGATATCGTCGAGGAGGCATCGAAGCCCTCAAATACTATAGATACTAACCCCTTAACCCCTCAAATACTATAGATACTAACAATCTAGTTGCATGAGACCCTTTAGTTGCTTGCTTGCATGCTAGTAGTGAATGCTTGGTGACCTTCACCCCCTGCCACACACCCTCGCGGTGGCTTGCAGGGTATCGTGTAGATGTAGATGTCGTGTAGATGAAGAAGGCGCAAGAAATACGGTTACAATGGCATGGACACCTGATGACAACGGGAGAAGAGGAATGTTACAGTGGACGCGGATGAGGAAGGAAGAAAGCCAAGGGGAAGACCAAAGAGGAAGTGAAGATATTACATCGTTGAAGGCTCGAGGAAGAAAATACGGAGTGCGTAAGATACGAGGATCAGGAAGTAGTGGAACAATGAAGAACAGTGACCCCTGAATGAGGGTAAAAGCTGAAGAGGAAAAAGTAACGCAGGTTGCTAATACACTAACAAGAGTTGCATCAACGCTTTAGACCGTAAGTGCCAGAAAATACAAATACCCAAAATTCTCTTATTCCTTTCTCATCGCTTAATAACGAGGGCAAAATCATTAGAAATCATAAATGAAACTGATGGTTCAAACAACTATGCAAGGTAATGGTCGTCATTAGGCGCATGATCAAGTACTCATTTTTTGTCATGATCACATAAGTGCAGAAAGCCTGTGCGACACTCCCTTCAGCGTCGGTTACAAGAGAAGGTGCAAATACAGTAAATCGGGGCCCTTTTTTCAGAGCTAAAAGTCAATAGACAAAATCCTAATGAATCAAATCAACAAAAAACACTCGTCCCATGATGTACTGAAATACAATCATGCGAGACTCAGAAAAACAAGTGTGGAGGCACATTTTCTGCCATTAGGAGGTAAAGAACGAGAAAACTACAAGGACGGTTAAAACTGACTTGTTGCATAGAAACGTTCTCTGAGTGGAAAATAACCGAAGAAATGATGTTTCCATTCAATTCAATCGACGCCGTAGCGCGGTAGCGAACCGGATCCGGGCAAATTGCGAGGAGCACACAATTGCGAGACAAGAGCGGACTCTCTGGCTCAACGCAAGGCTGCATACACGTATTTCCGGCAAGCTCAGCAAATGTAAGCGCCGGTAGAATAGATGTCGACGTGACTTTCAGCTGCGATGTCATTGGCGAGCCCGCGAAAGGTGTGGGAGGCGAGGCTAACGGAACGGAGGATAGCGACGATGCCTTTGAAATGTTGTGGCAATGTGAACCGGATACTGCGAAAAAACGCATTACTTGCACAATATATTCCATGCATAATCCTAGAGGAATGAATTTTTGACGTATTTAGCGGGATTTTCCGCATTCAGCTATTTTCGTCATATTTCAACGCATCAATGGAAGGAAATAAAAGCTAAGAGATCGCGAAAATATTCCACTTCTAGAAAACACAAACTGAAGTAGCAAGATAAAAGCCTACAATGGCCTCAAATTCAGATACGAACTTAAGCTTGAAGTAATCATGTGTTTATACACATAAATGGCTAAATACATTGGCTAAACAACATCAATTCAATAAAAACTTAACTTGAATGGGAAGACTACGCAACATTTTACTTCTTCAATCCTATTTGAAAACGTTTTAAACTAATTTTATAGAAAATATTAAAAACAATTAACCACCATTCTACACGCAGTACTTCAACCAATCTGTAACACTAGCGATATAATTGTTTCCTAACTGAAAACAACGCTGAGTTAAAGTTAACTTATAACCCTTTACGACCTGACCGTCACGATCGTGAGGGTTATTCAGCAAATTTTTAAAATTATTTAATGGGTAATTGACTTTAGTAAAACTGGCCCTGTCATGATGGGTACAGTTTCTTCAGTGTTAGTAGCGTCCTATTTTATCGCAAATACGCTGCCGTGTTACCATACTACTACTTTATCGGTCATTTTCCAACTGAAGAAATTTTAATACTGAAGCCCAAAATTCACGTATGTCGCAATTTCTTTAAATATTAATTACTGATAATTGCTGCGAGTTAAAAAAACCGGATTTACGTTGCTTTTTATAAATATGCCATGAAATATCGAATGGCTATAGTTTTTACATTTTTACATGCAAAATACTATGCACCATCACAATCGTGATGGTTAGGCTTTTGTTAACAAATTCATTTATTTGTAAATCATCACGAATGTGATGTTTCGGCAAAAATGAGGACATCGAATGCATAAAATTTGGAATTGAAAATGTTTTAACCTAAAATTTATATATGTTCCAGCATATTGGAAGAAAATAAAAATTTTTATAGGTATTTTTTGCTTTTTGTGTTTTTTTTGCATTTTTTAAATTTTTTTTGCGATAATATAGTTGTAAAGTCTTAAGAAGAAACTCACAAGACATTATTCTTGGTGTTATTGTAAATAATAATGCTGACGAATATATTCATCATTATTTGAAAAGGACAAATTATAGTTACATACACAGATTGTACGTAATGCTCTGCTGGTTTTATCTACTATCCCGTCAGCAGGGACAATGTAAATCTTGGTGGGGAACTTGAGTAGATTAGCCAGCAAGGTTGTTAGATTAAGCTGCCAGAATACATTGTACCTGGCAGCTGAAACGATGCGTTGAATCCTTGATGCGTGACTTGTTTAAGTCAACCACTACGATTGAGTACATTGTACCTGATGATAGCCTAGCAGCTGAAACGATGTATTGAAACTTTGATCGGTGACTTCTATAGATCGAACACCAGGGTTTAACTACATTGTACCTGCTGATGATCTAGCAGCTGAAACAATGTATTTGAGTCTTGTTAGGTGACCTATATAAGTCGGCCACTAGGGGGTTTCAATACAGTGCACCTGATGGTGGCCTAGTGAAGTGTTGGTGCAGTAAGTAATATCTGTGAAGTCACCATTCTTTATTTTGCTTTAACCACGGACAGTTTCCACTTAGTGAATACGAAGTCATTAAGTTTCGCTTCTTCATAATGGAAAGAAGGCATGACCCGTATAGTGATGAAAGACTTCTTCAGATGTTGGAGGAAACGAGTGATATTAGTGAATCAGAGGAGGAGACAGATCAAACTTATCAACAATATCATGACGATCCTGAAAGCTCTGATAGCGAATGCAGGTTAGAAAAAGTAATTGCGCCCAAGAAAAATAAGGCTGTTAATTTAGTAAGATTAGGGGTTAGTGACATGTTGATTCAGACTCGTCCATCTACTTCTGAATGTGGTAATGAACTGATAGAAGTTGAAAACTGTGTAAATGAAATAACGCCGAAGGCGTGCACAATTGAAACAGAAGATGGACAAGAGCATGTGAATAGCGAAAAGAGTGAGACTGTTAATAGGCAGAAGAAATTTCCAGTTGAACGAGAAATTATTCAGCAGGCGGGTGTTAAAAAGAAAAAGCAAAAGAAGCAGAAGAAATTAACCAAAAGAAATGCATCTAAGAAGCCTGCAGCTACAAGTGGAAGAAAGCAAGAAAAGAAGAAAGATGGCAAGGTGGAGAAACCAAAACAGCATTGGCAGAAACGATTATTCACCAGCAAAATATTCCATGGACCATTAGATCCTTCCTTGTTACAGGTAAGAAATAATCCAAGATATTTAAGAAATAGTTTAAAATTGTTTCATGCGGTGCATCTTATTTGGAGTTTCGCCTGTTTTACAGAACCCTGATCCCGTGAGATTGCCGAGCGAGTATTTCAAAGACTACATATCTGAAGACTTTTATGTACGAGCTGCAAATTTTACGAACATGTATGCTGTTAAAACAACAGGACGGTCAGTGAATACTAATGCTCATGAATTGAAAATTTTTCTCGCGCTACACCTTCTCATGGGCTGCTTTCCATTTCCACGCCTGAGACTTTACTGGCAAAAAGGTTACAGTTTGCCTAGTGTAACTGAGTTTATGTCTCGAGATAGATTTCTTATGCTAAGAAATCTCTTTCACTTAGTAGATACGGAAAATCCTGAAGGTCACGGAATAAACCGGCTGTGGAAAATACAACCAATCATCGATATGGTCAAAGATGTGTGTATGCGTTTGCCCCGAGACTTCCGAACCTACAGTATAGATGAGCAAATGATCCCTTTTACCGGAAGGTGTCCTTTTAGACAATTTGTGAGGAATAAGCCACGCCCTGTTGGCCTCAAGGTATTTGTAGCCACGGCTTCTTCTGGTTTAGTGCTAGATTTTGTAGTTTACCAAGAGAAAACCACAGAACTCGTACATTCAGATCTAGGACTTGGCCTATCGGTGGTGATGACACTAGTGAGAACTATTCCCCCAGAAAGTTTTGTTTTTTTTGACAGATACTTTACTTCCATTCCTTTGTTAGAAAAGCTTGAATCGATAGGTCTTGAAGGTACAGGTACAATAATGGGAAACCGAGTAAGTGGAGTGGAGGCTGACTCAGAAGATGACAGTCAGTTGGGAAGAGGACAATGTAATCAATATGTTTCAAGCAATGAAAAGGTAGTGCTAGTTGAATGGCAAGATTCAAAGAAAGTGTTGATGGCCTCTACCTGTTTTGGATCAACACCCTCTGAAATAGTAAAACGTTGGTCAAAGAAAGAAAATCAATTTATTGATGTTCCATGCCCTCCTATTGTAAAAAACTACAACAAATGTATGGGTGGGGTTGATGTTTTCAACCAGCAAATGGAGTGCTACCGCACTTTTTTCAGGACAAGGAAATGGACGTGGAAGGCCATTCTTCACTTTATAGACTTTTCAATTGTAAATTCCTGGATGTTATACGTTAGAGACGCAAAAGCAAATAAAGTTCCACGAAAACATCGACATGCATGCATCGACATGCAATCATGATTTACTGAGTTTTCGACTTGCAGTTTACGAATGGCTTGTACATTCCTGTAAAGAATCAGGTAGTGCTATTTTAAGTGACACAGGAGAATCTGATGCTGATGAGCCGATAGTCAAAAAGTCTAAGTTTTACAATCCACCTGTAAAAATGCCAGTACAAGACAAGAGGTATGATGGCTATGGGCATTTGCCAATGGTTGATGACATTGCAACACCAAGAGCTTGTCGCATGGAGAACTGCAAGAGCAGAAGCAAAGTCATGTGTGAAAAATGTAGAACTTATCTTTGTCTATCAAAACAGAAAAATTGTTTCAAATTATTTCATCGAAAAAAGTAAATGTATATTCAAAACATGGCTCATTTTCATGTCATTCATGTAATCGAACACTATAATTATTATGCATGTACGTACTAATTTAATAAACATTATTATTTGATCCCCATGAATATTATGTGTTTTTCACTAAGTAATTCAGGTGCCTATTAAAGCCGAAGCATCACAATCGTGATGGTTGAATCTTAAGACTCAAACTGAAGAAAAGCCTAACCATCACGATCGTGACGGTGTAATTACAAGTTAATTAAGCGAGTAAAATTTTTAAAATTATTTTTCCCAAGTCTAGAGATGCCTGTTACAAAATATTAGCAAATAAAATAATAAAAATTACGAGAAAATTTTTTTAGGTCGTAAAGGGTTATGAGGAATAGGTCTTGCGTACATATCGGTTGCCACTGTGACAAATGGAAGTGAAATGAATCAGCGTCACGGAAAAAGTATATAAAATTGTGGAATAAATAAACAAATTGAAAACAGTTCTACGGTGATTAGAGCTTGACAGCTGTATTAAAGGTTTATTTTTAAAC
Organism: Platycnemis pennipes; assembly: GCA_933228895.1. Lineage (NCBI taxonomy): Eukaryota > Metazoa > Arthropoda > Insecta > Odonata > Platycnemididae > Platycnemis > Platycnemis pennipes. The sequence continues at coordinate 58,221,173 of OW121848.1, forward strand.
TAGTATATTTTTAAAGAGTCTCAAACCCTGAGTAAAAACAATACCTTCTCTTCAATTTTAACAAACACTCATAAGGCTTCAAAGAAAAGAGTTCTAGAATACCATTTGCGAGAAGACTGAATGGTATAACAGGACAAAAAAGAATTAATCAATAGAAAAATACAGTCCTTGCATGAGTATAAAAATTATTCACATATGGAGTGAGCATCAATCGAGATGCATGCCACTACTTCCAATGCACATTCACCTCCTATCAAAATGATCGAATTATGCGTTGAAGAAAGTGATATCCCTGGCAATCATAAACAGATCAACAGTGAATATGGTTAAACCCTGGTATCCTAATCCTTATTTTCCTCCAAACTATTACAGAGTTTTGAAATTTTCGACGATACATTTCATGGATATCATTTGTAAGGTTAAATTCTCAGCCCCAGACGATCTGAGAATAAATTGAGATATGCCTGTCATTGGAAAGGGGCACCCGAGATCAATCATCTTCACTCTAACTTCCTATTATTGCTGTCGTGACCTTTAAGGCCTTCCAGAGTCTCACAGACCTAATCAGTAAGAATGAGACTAGATGCGGGTTCTTCGGAGACTTTATATATCCAACGAATGAACGTTCCAGAGGGCAAGAAGTAAACCGAAATTTCACAATGCATTTTAGCAGACCCACATTGAAATAAATACATCTATACGCTGATTTCAAGTACACCATCAACCATCATTCGTAGAAATAGTTACAATAAAAAAAAATTAATCAAAAGCTTCTTAAAAGGCCACCATGCATTTATTTGTAACTTGCTGTTTACCACAGCACCTAACGATAGTCTCAAAACGACGAGAACAAACTTTCAGTGTGAGCGAAAATATCTCTACATTTATCAAACGCGTATGTTCATAAAGAAACTGAAAAACAAAAGATCCGAACAGCTGGCAATTAATACAACCGCAAACAACGCATCTTACATGCGTATCGGAAACGCAAATTCGCTCTTATAAAGTAATGAACCATATTAAAACAGCATGACGTCTAAAATTTTCTCGTAGGCACAATAATGCTGGCGGTAATTATTTGCTAGAAAGTAAATGTCAATCGAGATAAAACAGAAATGATTCCTCTTTGAACGCGGCACTAAGGCCAAGCTACTTCACTGCATGACTGCCATTTATTTATCCTCTTACTCATACGCCGCTATTTCTTGAAAATTGATTTGGTTTCATTTCGTTTCCAAAAAAAAGGAGAAACGAAGGCTTTTCTGTAAAATAACATTGCAGCAAATTTGTACCACCATTACATGACCCATATCCAGACTCTTCACAGCAAAAAATATTCCGCATGAATGAATGCGATGGAATTTCGTTGGACCATAGAAGAGAGTGCTCTCAATCGAGATCTTTTTTTTACATTAGAGAAGGAATGAATTCCGCGAATCCGAAAATATTTGCGGCTAACTCTCAACGAGCCTGCTCTAAGGACAGCCATTACAACCACAAGGGATGTTCGTGCAGATCGATTTGTAAACCAACTTTCATTGCGCGAAAATGCGTGAAACAGATCGAAATAAATGAAAAAGGTGGAATCAACTCATTTCTATAGGATAATTCAATGCGAGAGTTAAATCCAATAAGAAAAAGGAAATCTAATACACCTAAAGAGGAAAATCCCTTAAGAAAAATTAATTTTCCTGAAACGTTCGTCGTTGGAATAAAAACGAGTACTTACATAGAATGTAGGATTTTAAACCCTCGCAATTCCCTCAATAAACTTATTTCCTGGGAGTCAAGTCTATTTTTCTGCAAGTATACCGGGCGACTTGCTAATGTTATTTGAATGAGTGGAGAGAGACAGAAGCACTTTATCTCCAATGGTCGTGTGTGTTTGTCTTGTCGATAGAACCTCGAAAGCAATGGTAAAGTGAGCATTTTGGCAGCGCACGATCTGTAACGTATGTCAGCTCCGCTAGTGTGGCCTCACACTGAACTTCAAATAACAATGATCAATCATTCCCAAGGGAGCCACACCTCATCCACGTCAGAGAAACACCAATGATTGAAAAGCCCTGAAAGTTGCGAGGGTCAGAGCACACTGAAAGGCTTCGTTTGAATTTTATTCCTAGGGAGAATGCGAAGCGCAGAGAATTCGAAAATGTGCGTCGATTTCTTGCCCTTCCAACCACTCAATACGCCCAGCAAAAGTAACCCCCAGGGTCGGACCAAGGCCGAGGTACTCGTTAAATTGTTCCATCGGTTTATTACTGGTCGCCAAAATCGCAGAGACCACTGGTTGAAGGATACGGCAACACGCAAAGCGTGCTCCCAAGAGCGAAAAAAAATCCCCTTCGTGATTTCGGATTCACGTGCTTTATCCGTCGTGACCTACCTTTTCCATTCACAATTGCGTCCTCGACGTCTCGCAAATCGCGATCCGCTTTAGAAAGCTCTCTCCCCACAAAGGCCACAGATTTGCCCTGAGCTCCCAAACGAAGCCGAGCAGTTGCGGAAACTCAAAAGAATAATCCACTCAGATATGGTCCTATGGGATCCATTGTTCACGAATTAAGGAAAAGAAGCGCATTGTGTTTGCAGAAAACATACAGGTAAACATGTTCGAATCCGATTCAATTAAGCTATTATATGCTGAATAGCGCGTGAGAATGATAATGCCATTTAAAGACAGAAAAGAATCCCACAGTAAGAATTTCAAACGTCAATTCCATTACTTAGGCATGCATACATCAAGAGAAATTTAGAGGGAAAGCGATAAACACTTCACAATTCTCCACTTTGTGTTATAATCCCATACTTTTGTCGACCATTAAGCGTCATTAAAGTCAACCAGCCCTTCTACAAGAGGACCTCCCTATCGCGACGATATATATTCCAAGTATGTGATAAGCTAACTGCTTAATATTTAATTTAAGCAGTGACTGGAAAAATATCCGTGTGCGCTACACGAACAAAATCATCCATGACTTCAACACACCTCAAATTAAACTTGCCCATGCCACATTTAACATCCTAGTATACTCACCACATCATAAATGAGGTAAATACTCGTTAGCAGAATTTTTTTAGGTAAATGATGTTGGGAAATATTAAATAATAAGAAAAAAACAAGAATTATAATCTAAAGACGTTAGATCTTCCAAGTTACAATTAACATTTAAAGTTATTATTATACTTTCCTTCCCACGCCTTCACAATTATGTTATTTCCTGAACTGTCATGATATACAGTAATTGCGTTACACGAGGATGAATTGCAAATGAATAAAATATGGCAATAAATATAAATAATCAATAAACCGGAGTAGGTATAATAGGTACAACTTTTGGGAGTCACCTCTGTAAGTATACACTCCAATTGTTTAGAAGGATGTCGAATACATTTTAAGGCTTCAAATCACTCGAGAATTACGATTAACGAGAAATGCGCGACTGAAATTAGGAATAACCAGAGGTAGCTACAAAATTCCATAAGCATGTTAGGTGTGTGTACCCTACAACACCTCCAAATACAATGATGCTGACTCTCTATACAACTCAGCTCGCGCGGTGTAAGAAATATTCCCCGCTTAAATACCTCAAACAAGGCCAGAGGAAGATGATCAGGGACCACTTCTCCCTCATAAAAATTATATTGAAGCCCAATCAGCCCAATCAGGACAGGATAGGATAAGTTTTCTTGGGGTGCATCGACGCCTAAGGTCATTTTGCACCACTTCTTAAGTGTTAAAACATTATCTAGTTCGTATAACATTAACATTTTAAAATTTTCCGAATTTTGTTGAGTAAACTATATTTTGTTAAAAAGATCTATGTGCTTTAAGAATTGTATTATTCTTTTGATAAAAGCCTCGTCATCGCCTAGTATTTTGCGTATATGACCATGGACATTCATCTTTTTACGTGTCTTGATATCTAACGCACTCCGTCAGGATGTCTCACAGTGATTGGAGCACCACATTCGTCGCACCACGGCTGGATCTTCTCTTCGGAGAGAACGTATGCGTGAGTTAGGTTGCAATGTCCAATTCTAAGCCGGGAGGCTGCGACCTCCTCCCTGCGATTCCCCCTGACGGAGGTGGACCACGCTGATATCCCAGACTTTATTGCTCGTAGTTTGTTTTCAGCCAAGTTTCAGCATTGATACGTGCACGATAAAACCACAAACACAAATATGATTATAATAACTTTATAGTGTAATATATGTCTTCATTCATCGACAACACCGAGAATAATAATGAAGACAATGTAGATATGTCATTTTCAATTATTGGAAGAAGGGCAATTTGCAATGCTCAGGGCGTGAACTTCCCTGAACATAGATGCATTTCAATTTTGATAGGAAGTGATTTATAAAAAAACCTAAGAAGTATCATTTTCGCAAAACTGAAAATTTCTGCATTTAAAAAGAGAAAGGATGCGTGATATACGTGCTTGAAACAATGCACACAAAGACTTCACATGTAAAACATAAGCTCAACGCCTCAGAATCTAAGGAAGCATCCACTAAGGACAATTTTTTCTTTCTGAAAAATCAGATAATATCAATTACTCCACAAAGTAACAGGGAAGCGAAACCTTGGAATTTATAGTCAAGGAAGGCTTAACTTAAGTTTTTCAAAACACATGAGCGGCAGAGATGCGCATCGTTTCCATCTCGACTTGACTGGGCATTCATATTCATTAAAACTTCCCGACTTGCAGAAACATATTAGAACAGACTAAGTGCTTTTTGACTTCCCGTGGCGACATTATTTTTACAATCTGGCGATGCCTGTGACAGCTAATATGTCGAATAAGTAATATAATGAGTAAACACTATATTTCGTTGAAACGACAACGGTTTGATTTGAATATCAATAACTTAATATTGTTGCAATAAATTACCTCATACAGAAAAATGCTACAAGTTTTCTTATCACAAAAGAAGAGGGTAAATGAGTACTCAACAGAGGATAATATTACAATTTTCCATTACACGAGAGTTTATAGCGAATGAATTTTCGTTATAGCCTTTGACCGCCGCCTCCTTGGACTATTCTTTCTCTTGATGCCACATTTATTTTCGAGGTCTCATGGTCGATCCCTGACACCATTAAATCTGATGAGGTCTGCAGAAAAGAAGATTAAAGTACCCTTTCGTTATTTTTCCAATCAGCTAGTTCCCCATCCGCGATAAGGACTTCAACACCGGATCGATTGGATGAGGTAGGGGCGGGTACTTCAAGAGTTCACACTGACACTTCCGTGAAGAAGTATGCGCAAACATGCTTTAACCGAGTAGAGAAGAATTGCCATATTCATTGAGCAAGAATGCAGATGCGAAGTGGAGTGAAAATGGGAAAATACTAAGAGAATTATATTAGAAAAACGGCAAGAAGACTACAAAACGAGTGAAAAAGAGGTACTGATAAGGAAGATACCAAACATAAGAAGTCGAGGTGGAACTTAAAAGCCATCTAGATAGGAAATAAACGGTGATTAATCGGATAACGTTCAAAGTTACTGAGAGAGGATAGGGAAAATGAACAGCAAGGATTGTACGTGTGAACAACGGATAGAAATAATAGAACACAGGTTGTACCAATGCGATAAAAATACTCTGAAACTGGGAAAATTAGAGCTGAAATTAAGGAGGCCAGTGCCACATAGCAAATGAACGAGAGAGCATGAATTTGTTGACTGAATAAGAGAACATCACTACCTTAATTTCCATAACCTAACCCTCGTTTGATCTCTGGAAACCGGACTATGGCACTGAAGTAGATGGCACTGAAGACGATTGCGTTAAGCAAAAGACTCAAGTCAAATAGAATTTAAAGCAGTAAAAAAGAGACCATCAAAACCCATTCGAGAGCTTAATATTTATCAATGAATAATGAGAATGAAAAAGCCAAAGTTATGTTTAATTAAATTTTGAATTATAATTTATATGCATGATTAAATGCATTAAGTAATAAAATCTCTGTAAATATAGTAATCCAAGGCCTTCCAATCCTTTCTCTTCCATTCCCCACCTTTTACCTTTCCTCTTGGTCTGCAGCGCCTACCACATCTACATAATGCCCTGCAAGCCACCATAAAAGTGTGTGGCAGGGGCAAATTAGTGCGAAAACAGACTTGAAAACACCCATAAAATATAGAAATCTAAGTTCAAGCAGTAAAAACTTGAATTAACCAAGAGTTAAGCGTAATATGATCTCCGGACCCCAATGTAGAGAGGAAAATAAAGTAACTCCACCAGACGCCAAGTGGGAGCGAGCAGGGCGATGGAAGAACAGAAGTGAGGTCCGAGTCTTGACGGCTCGGTTTCCTTCCACTCTTCCTTTCTAGACGAGCTTTCAAAACAACACTATATGGAATCCTGACGCTATCTACGTTACTAACATATTTATCTCTAAACCTTTTTAGCTATGTCACAACGTGATAAAATGATGGATTTATTATAAAATCGAACAGAGGACAATTTTAACCTATTAAAATGAGTAACATGACGGAAAACGACGAAAAATGCGATATACAACTGATTTGAGAGTTCCAGATGGACCCTAAACTTCTTCACAAGGGTCAATAAGGTCATGAGTAGTAAACTAAAAACTTGGAATGGGAAAGCCAATGCAATAGGAGATAGTAATTTCAATGCTAAAATACCACGATGAAAAAATCACGAGAATACTGAACTAGCAGGGACATATTTGGATGAAATTCTAAAAAGAAACACAGGCGAAAATTTTGGGAAGCCAAATGTCCTCCGTAAACGTACCAGAAATATTACTTCGACCCTTTGCATATTACTCTAATTCCTACGAATGTTCCGGCAGAGAAAATAATAATTTTACATGTACAGAAATTTAACTACAATGAAACGCTTTGCCCTTTTTAAATCCCATCATGAATACGTGCCCTTCAACAAAATGATCTCTCAAAAGAAAAGGACAAAATTGGAAAACATGATCTTATCCATTCATTCTTCTTTAATCATCAATTAATCATAAACATTTTGTGATGCATTCACGGAAAACTTTTCTTGAAAAAAAACAGTTAATGAATCGAAATAATTTGAGCAGGTACAGTGGTTGTACCCTAAAATCTTACACATTTGCACGCAAGAAGCTGATAACGATTCAACGATGATCGCATCGTAGCGGTCATCTTCCTCGGCCTTCATTTTTACGACGAAGAACAGGAAGTAGTCATGATAAAAATCCAATCTTGATATCTTCAAAGGGATATGATTGGGGTTTCGGAGGCTAGCATTGAGGAGAGTATAACAAAGAGTCGAAATGCTTCCACGGTAGAGGCACATAAGTCGGAACATACGGAAAAAAGATTTCCTCATAAGGTCCCATCAGTTCCGTCGAACACCATTCGCGATAGAATCATAGCCGTTATCCACAACCCAGCACAAAAGCAATGCGAAATTTGGGAATCGCACTCATCCCATCCATCACGACCGAGGAGTTAACCCCACGGAGCGAAGAAGGACGCACAGTGAAGCAGGAAAAGTAGTGAGTTGTACTCACCAGATACTCAGGGATGTTGAGAGAGGGCATCTCATGCCTTGCCACAATTTTGAGGAAAATGGAACCAAAATCGTGCTACAGCACACAATGTGTTATTTTGACCGATCAGAAAATCTTCCCATTGCAAAAATAGGGTGTTAACAACTGACAAGTTGAGACACTGTTAGTTACCAATAACTAAATGTAGAAGGTTATTTAAAGCGCTAATATTGCGCTGATAGGCTGAGCTTAAAGCTTCTGACAGTGTCCACTGGGTTTCGGTTGGCAGTTTAATCTTTAGATACCTACTGTTAGATAGATATTTTAGATACCGATTAGCTGCGAGATGGGCAAGATCACTAGTCGAATAAGTAGTCGCTGATAAAAGCCGACGGCATTTCGAGATGGTATTGGTCTATCCTTGGGTAAGGTAGGCCTTTCAAAGGATACAGAAACATGTGAAGATGTCGTGACATGGCGACAGGAGGAAGCCAAAAATTATGCACCCCATCACGCAGAGGAGAGAGCAGCAAATATTCTTCATATAGACCACCCGATATTCATTTCACTTCAGGCGTTGGAACATTTACTTCAATGGCTGTAGTAATTCGATGTGGAAGGTGAAACTCCCACACTATTATCCCGAAGAGTCGCAGCAACTCCGCTCATTTCCTTTTCATCCAAACGTGATGGAACCCTCTCCAGTAAAATATTCAGGAGGTAAAATAGTCCCCGGTTTGGATCTACGAGCGGGGACGACCCGAAAGAGTTCATCAGTCAAATTTGATAACCAATTTATGGTAGGAACTTCGGACATGCAGAATATTGGAGACCCTGAAGGTGGAAATGCGAAGAATGGACCTCGACGAATAACTGGAAAATTATGGATAGGGAATTTGGAATAAGAGAGGAGAAATTATAAGAATTCAGCCCACAACACGAGTTAGTGGTGGAAAACACAATGTTGAAAACCACAACCGAAGAAGATATGCATAGAAAATGGCAGAAGAGAAAATAAGATTTCAAATTTACTATATTAAAGTGAATCAGAGATTCAGGAAGTGGCAGAAAAACTGCAAAAACTTCCAAGGGGAAGATATGGACAGTGATCACAACTTAGCGATGATGAAATGCCATTTAAAAATTCAAGAGCCTGAAGAAAACAATGGAATACAAATGGCAGGTCGAAACTTTGAAGGTGGGTCAACATCGGCATGTCTTTCTAAATGAAGAGGAAAACAAGATGGAAGAGTGAGACTTAATCTTAATAATTATTATATTCAGAGCAAAAGTAAGGGAATTGTGGATGGATTATGGAATTAATGATATTTCTGCCGAGCTAATTAAAAACGCAGGAGAAAAAACTTTCACTCAGCTGTACAATACCATCTGAGACATGTACTCAATAGAAGAGGTACACACGACTTCATAAGCATCATCATTGTGCCTGACTGTGAAATCAAGGGAAGAGATCTTGGAAGCGTCAAAAACGGGCGACCGGAAGCTGCAAAAGAAGTTTCGGGGGGAATAGTTCTCAAGAAAAAGACTTGGATCACAGAAGAGGTCTTAGACCTGATTGAAGAGAGATTAAAATACAAAAACACTATAACTGAAGAAAGGCAACTTCGCTACAAACGAATAATAAATGAAATAAGCAGTAAAGTGAGAAAAGCAAGTGAAATGTAGATGAAGGATCGATGCGAAGATGTACAAAGGAACCTCGCACATTGGAAGACGGAAGCTGTATAAAAGAGGGTTCACTTCAAGGAAAGGGAGAGAGGCTTCAGAGCACCCTACAAGATGCAATGCAATAAGGGGGGAGAATGGAGAACTTTTAATTGAAAATAAAGATCAAGTGAAGAGTTGGAAGAAATATTTGGAGCAATTATACAACGGAAGCTAGCTCAGTGCGAAAGTAATCGAAGAGGAAGATGAAGTCGGAAATGATGATATGGGAGATTTAATCTTAATAATTATCATATTCAGAGCAAAAGTAAGGGAATTGGGGATGGATTATGGAATTAATGATATTTCTGCCGAGCTAATTAAAAACGCAGGAGAAAAAACTTTCACTCAGCTGTACAATACCATCTGAGACATGTACTCAATAGAAGAGGTACACACGACTTCATAAGCATCATCATCCCGCAAAAAGAAGAGCGCTAAGAGCAGTGAAAATTTTAGGACCATAGGACAGCAAGGCACTGAAAAGGATCATCTACAGAAGAATAGAACAAAATGCAGAGGAGTTCCTGGATAAGGAATAATTTGGATTCAGGAAAAGCAAGGGGACAAGAGAAGCAATGTTATATAAGAGAATGAAGAAAAAATTGAGTTTTGCTGCTTTCGTGGATATGGGGAAGGGACTTTACAACGTGGATTGATATTCAATGTTAAAGATCTAAAAGGAAAAGGAGTATTCTATTATGACCGAACCTCGTTCTAAAATCCTCCACCTGGTTTTTATCCACAGAGTGTATAAAAATAAAACCAGGTGACAATGATTAAATATGGACTCAGCAGTAAAGAAGCAAGAATAAAGAAAGAACGACAGGACTGTGCACCGCAATTTTTCAAGAGTGCATCTAGAAATCCATTAAAGATGCATCTATTTACGGCATGTAATACAAGTTTGGAGGTCACGAAACAATCCACCAGAACTTACATCTGAATCATGTTTCTTAATAATAGCGAGGTATGGACGATAACAGCTACAGGGAAGTTTAGGCTAGAAAGATTGGAAATATGTTTATGCGAAAGAATGATGAGGATAAAATGGAAAATAAAGAATAGAAAGTGAACCTTACAAAGTTTCATTCTATTATTTTCGATTATGGAAAGGTATCACATAGTCAAGCCTGAAGTTATCAGCTATAAGATAAAACGGATGGACCGAGTGACCAGCGAAGAAGTGCTGAGAAGGGTGGGGGAAACGATAAGTTTGCTGAAAACTTTGAAAATAACAGTGATGGTCTGAGGAGGACAATCGTCGAGGGATAAGTGAATGAAAAGAGTGAAGAAAAGTCCTCGGAAGGAAGAATATGGAGCAGGTAGAGAAGGATATGAAAGAGAAGAATTATGTTAATATGAAAAAGTACACCGATAGAAGAATCGAGCAGACAGCTCCGTCAAACCAATCTTAGTATTATTGACTTATGCTGATGATGACCTATGTACCTTTAGTTAATGTACCTAGACTAAATCAACGTTACCAACAAATAAGGAATTTTACAAAATAAGGGAAAAGGCAATATAAGGGCACGATTGTATTGATATTTAGGAAATTTCAGAATAAGTAAAGGAAAACATTTTAATAAGGAATTTTACAAAATAAGGGAAAAGGCAATATAAGGGCACGATTGTATTGATATTTTAGAAATTTCAGAATAAGTAAAGGAAACCGTTAAAAGTGATCTCCAATGTACGCAGTATCATAATTACGATTGTAATTACCCTCAAGGAAAAATCATAATCCAATGTGAATTCAACTTGATGAATATTGCTGTAAATGTATATGCGACTAAAAATATCCTCCGACTAAACTATGACTGTCCTTTCCACTCAAAAATGTTCTTCTTATAGACCATAGATATTACATATCGTCTGTCAAAGCGAAGGCCACCGTTTCAGTAATATTTGCATCAATTGTACAAAAACATATCCATATATTGCCTTATCACTGATTCAGTAAACAGCGCAACAATCTTGAACGGTTGAAAATTAATTCGAGACAGCCGTTTAGGATATCAGAACGGCAATAGGTTTAAAAAACCCACAAAATTCAAAAATCAAAATTCAGTATACCGAAAATCAATTACTTCATTTCGGTTTTGAGCCAAGACAGTTGTTTCCGAACCGTGAAGCATGCATGCAGTAAAATTATGCGCGAAAGAGGGAGGAACGCAAAGAAAGAACTTCGATTCACAATCATGGCTGCGAATTAGTTTGGAGCATTGTCGAGGACGACAAAGCTCCAAACGCGGCGCCTCCCGAACCCGGCTCACGGAAACAGTCTTTATGTAGATCAGCACAGTTTCCAACAAATACGTGAGGCAATACCAAACCAAATAAGTGCTCAACCCACAGGTCGGTTTTCAGCCAAATCATCAGCCAAGTGACTTGCCTAGGTCGTAGCCCAATCCTCTACACACTGGGTTATTATAATTATAAAAAAAAATTAAGGCACCTCCCGGAAGTCAGTTCCACTTTTGTAGCAAAGGGCTGTTTTAAAAGGTATCCACCACCACTAAATTAAAAAGGAGCTATATTAATTATTAGATGGTTCTCGTGTAACATATGATAAAGAATATTTAAATGATGACCTGCAAGCAATTGAAAATTGGTGTGATAAATGGCAGTTAGAATTAAACTTTAAAAAGTGTCTTGTAATGAGTTTTTGGAAAAAGAATAGCTCTCCACCTAGCACTTACAAAATAAGTAATAATGAATTAAAAAACGTGGAATCTATTAAATATCTTGGAATAAGACTGACACATGATCTTTCGTGGTTTAAAAACACATGAACTAATGGGGCAATCTAATCGTAAACTGGGATCACAAAATTAGAGAAATTGATTGCCGAACTGACAGATTCAAAATGTCATTTTTTCCACGTACAATTAGGGATATGAACAATGGTAAATATATCCAATACGATTAGCTGCATGTTGGTATAAGGACTTGAAGCTAACCCAACTAACAGCATGTTTTTGCATGTTTGCTATGCTATTTTTATCTTTTTTAAATAGTGAAGTTTAGAACAGTATAATAATACTAATCCTTTTTTATGCATGATATGTATTGCATGTTTGGTGAGAATTCACCCCCTGCCACACACCTTTATGTGGCTTGCAGGGTATTATGTAGATGTAGATATGATTACTACAAACAAAAGTCAACGCCCACGCCAAAACTACTGTAGGTAAATGGGCCAATCGACGAATCCACGATTGGACGGTAAATGATCACCGTGAGTAACCCATTCTCCGAATCATAAAGACGTTGAAAATTAGTCTGAGTCGTAATTGGGCCATGAGGACCCCGAAAGACCTCAGGTAACGGAGTCGTGACGAAAGTTTGTAAACGTAGGCGGCTGCCAACGAAAGGTATCTAGAGGTGAAGGAATTCACTCCATCACGGGCGGCCGAGTTATTGGGGCACGCTCCTTCGTGAAGAGAGAAACCAGGTATCTTCTTCCGTTTCCAACCCTCCTACCTCAACAAATCCCTATTCTCGATTATGAAAATAGCCCAAGGCGACGATCTACCCCACCAATTACTACATGACAGCTAGCGCTAGGAGAAATCCATCTATAATCTCATCGATTTTATACACAACAAATATGGATCTGTGGATAGCCCACTATATTTTCTAACAAACCAACACCTACCACCCTCGTTCTCCTTTGGAAAGAGATTTTAGCGGTGTAAGTGGATAACGCAATCAGAATTTGCGATATTCATGGCTCAAATTCGAGTTTGGTCACTCGATGTCTCCAAAGATACTTTGCGCGAGTAAAATATGACTACTGCTTGGAGTAAGAAAGTTATATCTCTTCAGTAATGCTAAGACAAATATACTAATTACATCTTATATCAAATATACTAGTTATATCTTTTCAGTAATGCTAAGACAAATATACTAATTACGCCTGGATATTGGCAAACCTCGCATGGGTATTGCTAGAAAAGGGGTACTGCATGGATATTGCTACACGGTTTATTGCTAAATATGAAAGCTACAGTAAACAAAAGCAAAAAATTGGTGAATGCTACAGGTAAATAGTAACTGAGGTAAAATCACGTAGAGAGACTGACAGCGAGTTTAGAAAGAGTTATTGGGTTGTGATATCAGCGGTGGCACAGCATTGACAGTGGTGAATCATTTCCATATTTTCTTGCCTAAAAACAAAATCAAAGAGATCAACACTTGCTATCAGCAAGAAAAAAAATCGCGTGATTGACCCACGAAAATTGATTTAAGCGTGTTGAAAACCCACATGTTTTCCTCCCTTTCAGTCCAGAACGATCGAAAAAAGGCATCGAATAATGGAGGCACTGTGTAATGAGTGCCCTAGTCAGTTACTAATATCACAGATTCAACTCTTTCCGAATAAGTGATTGTGCAATTGTACCTCTGTGGCATTTACAATCATTAAACACACATTACAGAATCGATTTTAAAACCCAGTAATGCCAAAACCACTTTTGAAATAACCATACCTGCTCCATGGCAAGCCAGGAAATAATCCGTATAAACTAACCCAATCACGCATAAATTGAACCTTCATGAATTTTTCGAGAAAGGGTTTCGAAGTGTACTTACGTTTATAATTATGATAGTCAATATTTCACTCTTATGTCACAACGGCTTGATTTTCATGAAACGAAATAAAATGGCATTAGGAACGAGAGTAAATAATTAAAATCTCAGTTATCCATAATTTTTCTCATTACAATTTTCCCTCGCAGTTATGCATGGAAGGCGAAAATGGCGAAATATCTTACATCAATGCTTTCATGAAATTCGAAAGCAGATTCCTCGAAACCGTAAAAAAAGTAACTGCCGATAACCATTTCTAAAGCAGGGTAAACAGGAAAAGCCCGAGAGAGGAAGGGAGGGACCATAGAGATGGGAGTGGCATGAGTGAAGGGCTTCTGACAAAAATAAATCGACAAACGGTAATAACCGGAAGCGGATACGAGGGCGGGCCATTGGGGCAGCCAGCACTAGCCCTGAACTGAAAGGGAAGCCCAACAAGGGAAAGAATTTGAAACTTACCCAAATGGAAAATACACGCTATACCGCCTTTAAAACGAACACGATGCCTTCCTCACCTTTATTACTAAAATTGCAGATGCCAGAAACTCCGGTTGATTCTCCGAACACTTTCCAAAGGCGATGGTTGGAAGCGAGTACTCGTTTAGGAGAAAAACAAAGCATCCTTAACGTGCATTCACCGTGAACGGCTCCATTCTCTCGGATCACAACACTGAAACCCACGATTAGCATACAAAGCACAGCCGAGTGAGAGAAACACGAGAGAATCCTATAAGCCAGCACGGCTACGTCGATGAAATTAAAAATCCATATCGTTGGAGGAGGGGAGCGACACATAATTTCTTTTTCGTCATTACATTTGGGTGGGTGTAGTTATTCACAAATGCAATTTTTAAGAGCAAAAGGAGGAAGAATGAAAGCCCAGCAATCGTATCAATCTAAAACTTAAATATACAAATCACCCTGTGAAACCCTATAAGAGCGTGTGGCAGAGGGTGTTAATCATCAGCCAAGAAGACGAAAAATGTAACAGATATAAATTTGGCTGAATACGGTGAGGTATTCAAGTACTTAGCGTTCAGCTGTATTGAAATATATCCTATGTGTGACCCAAAAACTCATGCTATTTAAATCAAAAAAACCTTCGAGTTTCCACAGGCTTCCTACCAACTCATCCAGTGGCCCAGTAACATTTCTTGCACGTACGTTGGAGTCAATTTCACCAATAATTCCGTCACCTCAAAATTGTCACTTATTTCACATTTAATATTTCTTCGCTCATTGCTCGAATGTTCGTCATGTGCTCAAGACGAGGCCTTTTAGAAATGGAATAAAATCTCGCTTTAGCTTTTCCAATGGAGTTTGTTTCCAAGATTCGCAAGGTAAAAATATGCCACCGCGAGGAAATAGCATTAGAAATATTATTGATTTTATGTTCCGTTAGAAGTGAGAGTGAACCACCAAAATGCTTAATGTATGGCGCCTAAGGGTTCGTAATTAAAAGCTCCTTCCATCGGGCGGAGACTGACCTTGGCGCTCTCCACAAGCAACCACCGAGATTCCACTCACTATGCCACGGCCAGGATTCGAACTTAAGCCCCCTTTGGGGATGGGAGGCCGGTATTCTAGCCCCCACACTGCCCGACCCACCTCAAGCACACCACCATCGTATCCGCTGCAGGCAAATTCTTATACTGTTGTTGGGAACAATTTCAAGGTCGCGCACTTCCAATTCTCTATTTTCACCACCCAATTTTCGTTGGTACTTACCTCCCTTACCTTTGAACTAACTATTTCAATTTCTCTCTTTTCGAACTATCCTATCAATGATCAACTAATAATCTTTTTAAATTCTTGTTTACAGTCCTCCTGATCACTTATATCCTCATTGTAAACGCTTCTATGCCTTCGCGATTAGTTTCCCAACTCTCTCTCACCACAATATTCAGGCCGTTCTAACACTGCCCAAATGTTAATTTTCTTCATGCTGTATTTATTCCCAATAAAGGTAACTCTTATTCCATTACAAATTTAAAACTTTCTCTTTCTCATATGGAATCATAATCTCATAGTCAACAAACTAATGCTGTATACTACAAATAACCAAAATCACTGCGATATCAATTTGTCAATAAATCGGTTGCCCCGCTACGAATTTTTTGTTGTATTTTTGCATTAGGCATTTTCGCATTAAGTAAAACTGAAAATTAATAAATGAATACCATAAATATTGCGACGGATGTAAAATAGTAATACATATTAAAAAAGTGACACTTAACGCCTAACAGCTATAAATCCAATACAGGGATTTTAAGTAGATCAAAGAGGTGTTATGATGGATTTAACGCCGGTGAGCGAGTTTTGGTGCAAATTAATAAAACGCCCAGTCCAGCCATGACATCATTACACGTTAAGCGGGTAATAATTAGGCAAAAAAATGTTATGAAAATGAATATTGAATTTCGAAGGAAGCCGAGCTAATACTTAGAACTCCATAGAAGTCACTCACCAGCGATCTGGCCTTGAGGAGAGGCCATCAACTCCTGCATTGCACGCCAACGAAATTTGTTGGGGTTTCTCTCCAAGTTAAAGAGGAATGATTGCGATCCGACACACACGGAAAACCAAACACTTAACTGCGATTCCCAAAAGTTCCAATAAATAAAGAGATTTCGTCTTGGTTACAGAAATTTTCGCGATTGGTTCCTGTTTTCTTGTTTACACTCCATGCGTTTCATTTCAATTTCATGTCAATACCGTTTTTACAAACATTGTAAAAGAGTTAAAGGAAATTTGTTAAGTCTTTCACCGAAATGATCGACAACATGGTAGCCTGACAGGATGAATGTTATTCCTATTATTGGAGGGGAGTGCATTCAAAAAAGTTTGATGCTTGATCCCCCTTCGTTTATGATTGATCCCTTGAATCAAAACTGATGCCAAAACACTACCCTATATGCCCAAGCTAAGGATCCCAAAAGTTAGTTTCTATGTATACTGATTTAATTAATGCATCAGTTCAAAGCCAGCGTTGCCTTTTTAGCTGATGAGGCCGAGGCGTACAAAGTAATCCATGGTGATCTTCACCCCCTGCCACACACCCTCGCGGTGGCTTGCAGGGTATCGTGTAGATGTAGATATAGATCCATTGTCAAGATGATAAGCATGGCTTAAAAAATGCCCGCTAGTTATCCAAAATTAACTTGCTACCAGGCTATTGGAGTTAATTTAAAAAAAATAGGTTGAACTATCAGGAAAAAGAGTGGTTTACACTAAGAACCAAAAAGAAAGAGGATAATTATCCATTTAATGATAAAATACTTAATGATCCTTCCATAAATATAATCATTCTATACCTTGATATAATTATAATCGTGAAGATTTGTCGTGGGAAAAACTTCCAGGAAATAAGCGGTTAAGCAAACTAGGTTACATTACAAGGCAAGGTGAATGCGATTGTAAAGCATTTTGAAAACTCTGTCGTACTACAGTCATTTGATAACAATGACATGATAAACAATGATGGTGAATTAGACTCGAAATGCTTTTGTTGACTGTTGGTTGATTGATGATTGAAATGATTGTTGAAGCGATAGAGCTTTAACAATTCAGTCTTTATGATTACAATACTAGCATCAGTAAATTTGTCGTTAAGCTGGTTGGATAAGACAGACAGCTTATTCAGTGAAACATTATAAAAATGAAACTTTGATTACGTTAACTAACAACACCACTATTTGACATACTGCAATTCTAAAGCAAAAATATTATATTGAATTGGTTAGCAACAATACACTTGGTGAACGCTCATTATCACACAAAACGCATACACGCACATTCGCATATAATACTTCATTTACACCCTTGGGGTGGCTTCCAGGGAATTCAGTAGATATCCTAATCCATCAAGCAAACCCAAGAGCTGATTACTACGGTTGTCTACTGAAACTATCAATATTCTGGGCCGAAATGACGATGGCACGTCTTAAAACCTCCTAGGGACTCAATAAATTGTACTTTTTCGAAGTGATTCATTCCATGTAATGATACATATTTACAAACTCTCAAAAGCTGTAATAACACTAACCATAATGTTTTATTTTAGGTTCATTTACATGAATTCCGCGACACATTTGCATTAATTCCTGAAAACTCAATTCCCAAATAGATTGGTCTAGAGGTCGCAAATAACGTAATTCATTTTCGAGAACTGCAACAATCGCAAACAAAAATATTCTCACGAGTTATAAGAGGAAATGAGGGTCTAGTTCATAGGCAAGTGATCCTAGGACAAGTTTCATTTTCACTGCGCTGTCTCCCATGCACACGTACATAAATTCGGCGAACGACGCTCTATTGCCTTCGATACCACGCTAATCAAGAAACCAATGTCTCATAGTAAGGCCATGTGAGCGCCTCAATCGAAGTTCCGCGGGGTAGGAATTGACGAAGACCTGGACATGGAAGAGTTTTTTTGTTTTCCGTGGAAGCCATTTACCGTTTCAGGACACAACTCCACCGAAGCACCATGGGAAACTTCGCTTCAAGAGGCTGGACTTTTGGGCTGTGTCATAGTACCCGGATTTTATGCGACCGTAAATCATCGAGGAAATTGTGACCGCTGCCGTGAAGCAGCAATAAATAGTTGGCGTTTGGGGCGGGTGAAGGGTTCTGCGCTCACTACGCCGTTAGTTGAGCGATGTATGGTGAGAAGAAATGTGTACTTTAAAAAGGACTTCGCCGTTGCGTTCCAGTCAGTCTAATGTTTGGTGTATGGAATCATTTACAGGGCCAGGAGGTAAAAAATATTTCTATTCACATAAGCAGGTGGTGCTCTGCAATGGGTGGCATGAATGAGATTTTCAATGAATACCCCAATGATCCTCGAAGTCGCCGTAGTAGACATACCAGTGAATAGTCATTATTTCCACATCTATAGAGGATCCAATACAATTTTCTAAATCTTGCTGGAAACTTCAGCAACACTAAAGCTATTTCCAACAATAAGGAAACAAAAGGTACTGGCATACTAATCGCGGGAAAGGTGCCACTCTAGACAAAGCAGCGCCACTATTTCTTCGTCATCTCGCAAATCCGAGAGGAAACTCCAAGGTGGCAAGAGAAAGAAATCACATTATTTCAAAGGACTCCATTTCATTCACCGGAAGATTAGAAAAACCACATCATATTTCCGATCCCAGCTTCCATCCCATATCCCCTTCAGGTATTTGAAAGGAGGCCGAGGGATATGACAACGAGAGGGGAGAATCTGCATACCTCAACATGATCTCACAAAGGATCTCAAGGCTTTCCAGTGCACGCTATCCGCGGGGTAACAAAGACTACGTGGAGCGTACAGGGATTCTTTCCAAGTGCCTTGCATTTGAAGGATACAGATAAAGTTTAACAATAAATCGCCGAGCTTGGATTCTAAAGAGGTAAACACGATGCAAGTTCGGTAGAAGAGGTAGAAGGGTATTTTCTTGGCTAAGATTGAATTGCACAGGAAAATTCCTTTCAATACCAATACCATCGGCTGTAAGGTAATCTGTGCCATCACACTAGACGAGAAGCAACGAACTACATATGTCAGCCACACTTCCTTAATCCACAACTAATATTAAGTAAAATTCTTCGAAGATACATCAGAATAGAAGATCGATTTTCATCAAGGCATTCAGAGGTCCAACAATGACTCGATTCTCTCATCACATGCAAAGGTAAATCCGTCCATAAGTTTATAGCAGCCTCTGGCGTATCGTAAATAAAGGCTCTAGAATAAAAATTGCGATCCCAATCTATCGATAAAAGCTGTTACATTCGGTTTACTGTGATGTCAGGAGTGAACTTAACGCTACGAATGATTCAAACTACTCACCATCGTCCTCAATAAATCCATGGTTTTGGTGCGTGAGGTGCTGCGTGAACCCGTAAGCCGGCAGCCAGTGGCCGCCTCCTCTTCCGGGCCAGTCCGAAAACGCAGCCATATTTGTGTTCACCCCCTAGGAATGTAAAGCCGGAGCGACCGCCTCCACATGGGCCTGCATACACTCGCCCCCGCTATGACGCAACCACTCCGTTTTTTGGCACTGTTTTTGTCCAAGTCTCCTCCTGAAAAAACGCCACCCCCTCCTTCAGTGTGTCACATCACGGAGGAGCACTGTGCCGGATTTCTCCCTCGTCTGTCAGGGATCTGCCGCCAAGTTCTCAGTTTTGCAAGGCGACTGAACGGAATTCCGTGACTGAACTAAATGAAAAACTAGCCAGAAAGTCTTGTCTCTGGGGAAGAGTTTACTGTTGAGCTTCAGACGACAGTCATCAGAAGAATAATCCACCATTAACCAAGTGAGAACACTTTAGATCAAAGGAATACGATGCAATTACGCGCACTTCCAAATGGAAAAGCACATCACCACAACATTCACGGATTCGTCGATAAAATGAAGCACCGTGATTCATGAAAAAACTCGCAAAGAAAATTCCCAAGTTCCAGCAGTAGTCTATGATTGAGATTAGATCTCGGAGCTGTGGCGCGAATTTTGACTGAGGCGAACGGTGCAACTCAACAAAGGCGCAAATATCAGTGAAGAAAAAATAAAAATAGTAGACCTGTGCGGAACGATCTGTGGACCTCGTTTCTCAGCTCTATTTGAATGTCGAGGAGCATGTACTTAAGTTCATGTCAAAATCTGACTGAATTACTGTCTGGAATGGCTGTATAAAAATGCACAATAGCAAAGACCCGGAAGGTGGTTACGGGTAACCAGGTCGAGGGTAAACGACCTCAACCAATGAGTGGGCGTGAACTATGCGCGCATGCGCGACTTAAGGTGGAGACGTTTTCCGATTGTTTTTCCCATCTATTTACCCCTTGAGAATGGTTACGGCCGGAATTTAGCCCGCAAAAGGAGATGAAAAGCTAACAGGCAAAGGAAAGCAAGCGAATTTAACAGCCTTATTCCCACGGCCGGCAGCCACCCCGCTCCACTTCCCCTCCGCGAAAAAACTGTTCCCCAAGTTCTGTTCGATAGGAAACTCGAACAATAACAACCGATGACTTGCAGCATACAAGACGGCAACGCACGCCTTTTTCTTCGGGATGAGACGTCAAACAAAATTCTACAGGGTCTCTTTCATCCAATGTAGCCTTAAGCCTGGTTAAATTACCAAATCACGGCCGTGAAACCTAATCCACCAGAGTCCGTGAGGCTGGCGTTACCACTCTATAGAAGAATAGACGAGCAATTACCATGCGTTCAGACGCTATGAAATTTATTCCTAGATCAAATCGATAACGTCAGTTTACCTGCAAAGAGGAGACTTCCCTTCGATAGAATAGCCAAAGAGGGACTTATAATCGTAATTACGGAGAAATCTCCAGTAAATTAGTCATTCCCTTTCTCCAACTTGGAATAATTTATCCCGTGTAAGGAAACAATGCACTCGCAAGTTCTTGTAATGACGCGGAGGCCACTAAGCGAGATCTCCAGCGGGATTCCTCGTCAGAATTTTACGGTTGAGGAATCCAAAACCAGTCCGTTGACATCCAAGCCTCATCACTAAAATAAACACGAATACCTCTAATGCAGTTCGCCTTTCTCCGCCTCGAATGCGCACGGACGAATGGGGAAAAAAAGAACCCCTATAGTTACATCCACCCCGGTCAGGCTGTCGCTACACATTTGAAAATTCTCCCGGCGAAGTGTATCACCGTTTGCTTCCGTTTCATTCCCCCTCCCACCGGACACCCCTCTCCAACCAACTGTGAAACCACGGCACTGCGAAGGCACTTCAAGGTCCGGCGATCACACCGGCGGGGGAAGCCATCCAGGGCGGTGAACTCACTGTTCCAGGCGGCGGAGCTACTCTCTCTCCACCGCGTATCGAAGCAGTCCCAGAGAGGGATGCCCAGGAGAAGAAGAACAAGTGGGGGCGAGGACGCTGAAGGAAGAGGACTGGAGGCACCACCAGCGGCCGCCGCCGAAGGAATCGGAGAGACCCGAGGATTCGGACCCCCCACCTCGAATGTAACACCGAACGAAGAAGCGCGTGTTTTATGCGTTCGATGAGCTATCCTCATCCCGCACCGAACAAAGCTTGCAGAGAGATCGGCACGTCCTCACACGCCTTCCAGTACCACGCCGCCTGAGCGACTGCCCGCGCACGACAGAGGCCGCCGCCGCCGACCGCCACCTGCCTCTCTCCGCTCCCTCCACATACCTCCCCTCCGTCGGCGGCCACCCTTCCTGCCCTCCTACCGCCACTCTTCTTCGTCATCCTCCTCCCCTCCACACACCCTCCTTTCCCTCGTCCCTGTAACCCCACCACCACCTAGCAGTGCCGGGCGGCCCAATCCCTAGACTACCACCGCCGCCACAACACCACCGCCGTCTCCACCTTCTTCCTTCGCCCTCCACCACATTCAGTTGCCCTTTCCCCTCACCGCCTCCGCGTCATAGGAGTACCCTCGAATGGCGGCAGAGGCGCTGCACTCGAGTGCAGGTGGATCATTCGCAGAAATTTCGGGGAGACGACTCTTTCCGAAAATACCCTGAGAGAATTATGAAGGAGGGGGGCGAGATAAAGAGGAAATAACCCTTGATTCAGGGGAAGAAAAAAATAACATTCGTTTTATGGAGGGTTAGCGGTGAAGAAGCAGCCAGGGGTGGCATTATAGCGGTGAGAATATTTATTCCTGGCAAATTTAATGGTATCGACCCTAACCTATCCCTACGTAGTTCGTGGCTAGACGCCGCTCGGGGTGGTCTTTGCCTGTCGCCACTCTCAAAAGAAAATTCATCATCCCTGTACAACATCAACAGATTGAATAAACGCAAACAATTCTCCTCTTTCAACCGAAAAGAATAAAGGTCTAGAGAAAAATGGTGGATAAATTAATTTCCAAACGACATAACTTATCCTAGTCTCTGGAAAAAGGTGTTTCCATCCCCCTTTTCTCCCTATTCCCCTCAACTGCTTGTATGGAAAGTTTTAATCAATCGTTCGATTTTATCCCGACAATCCCGCAACCAAAGAGAAAAGTGGAAACGCTGATACAGCAAAACACAAATTCCCTTTTCCACGACCAATTTCCCACGGCTGACTGGTGGCCTATCCACCCCTACCATGAGTTCTAATAGTCCCTTGCAGAATTTACATGCAGGTGTAAACAGGCAAGGCGGCCTTTCAGCCCGAGCGGGTAGGCCACACCAGAACACCCGATGAGCGCATCAGACATGCGTGGGGGTTCACGGCCCGCACACCCCCACGCCCTGGTGGCTATCGGGAGGGAGAGCGAGGACGCCGAAGTCTAAAATGCTGATATATCCAAGGCACAAAATACGGGGAAACCTTTACGCAGCGTGTTCTTCCATTGGATTGTCAATAACGAAACATCGCAAGCAGGTTCCCGAACAGTAAAGAAAGAGGGGGAGGATGACTCTATGGATAGTGATAGCGAAAACATGCATGAAAGATCCGTGATACTGCCATAAGGCCGTTTTACACGGTGAATGATCATGCGAATGAAATCATGCGCATGAAGTTCATGCGTCGTGTAATAAGGAAATCTCCTCGCATGATTCCTTGAATGATCACGTGATACGAGCGCACGACGTCCGTCTTTGTGTTATGAGCGTGTAGAAGAGGGAGAAGAGGATTCAAATTAAACAAGTGCAGAACGAAACGCAATTATAATTGGTTTTCGGAGCTTTTTGTGCTTATACAATTAATTGGCGTGCCCATGAAGTGTATATAATCTTAAGTAATTCTTATAGGTAATTTATATAGGCATTCACCTGGTGAAGTTCTTCAATTAATCACGTCTTGGGCGAAGGTTGAGTTGAAAATAATATATTATGCACGTATTCTAAGATTTTGATAATTCTTGTGACAAGCAGGTATAGAGCAATAAAGTATTGGGACAGAATATGAAAATTATAACTGAAAACAATCATTGAAATATCTCCCCATCGGCACTTTTCCGTTGTTCTCATACCATAAATGAGGATGTCACCTGTTGTTTGTCATCACAGCTACGACGAACTGGGATAAATTAGAACATATAGTAAGTATCTAACCTTTAAATAGTACGCTAACTATTCCGATAGATGCTCCTACACACTTCATGCATAATTAACTTATTTCACCCTCATGAATTCTTGCCGAGTAATCAGGGAATGTTATAACCGTATACGGTCATGATAAGATTCGCCCGTAACTAAAAAATCTTAGCGTGACAGCCAGCCGGAAAGGAATTGCAAAATGTCAATATAATTGTCAACATGTATATCAAAGGTTGAATAAGGATCTCTTGTCACAGTAATTGCTTCTCTCGCCGTCGTGTCCGATCATTCATAATCATGTCTGGTGAGATTTAATATAATATGAAATTGCTCCAGAGTCTTTCTCAATAAATTACGATAGGCCTCACAGTCCTATCATAACAGTTCATTTTGAATCAGGCCTGGTATACCGTAACCTCTATTTCTCCTCTCTCCTTCTAGCTTTCTCCGGCAAAATTGTGGCCGCCACCATTGTAATGGGCACTTGTAGCAGTAGATGCGAAAATTAAACCATACCGATCCATCATTTAGAGTTCTACTTTACTTCAGATCAACTTAAACCTCAGTATCTAGAAATCTTCGTTTAATGAATATTTTAATTACTAAATTTAACCATACTTTAATTAATCTATCACGTATATCCGACGACGCAGACGACGTAAACAAACTATTCCGACCAATTTCGAACATCGATACAGCTGCGTTGGTCGGAAATCTCTCGTGAATCGATATGTACTATCGATGTGCCTACCACTGACCATCCTTTCTGCACATAACATTCAAGGAATGAATTCGAATGATCATTCACCGTATAAAACACCCTAAGCGGAAGCAATTTCAGGTCATCACGTAAATTCATTCGCGAATGAATTCATTCGCATGATCATTCACCGTGTAAAACGGCCTTTAGAATGAACGTCAAACTACACACGTCTGTACATGGATACAAACTCAAACGTCCACGGTACTACAGTAAGCTCAATAATTTTTTTTTAGGACCACTCTGTTGGCCCATATGCCCTGGGATCCCAATAGGCATGTGCCTGCCATCAGGTTTCCCAGGGGCTGAACCAACAGAACTTGACAAAAATCCATGCCCTGGGTGGAGAAAAACCCACCGAAGCGGGTCTCAAACCCGCGACCCTAGGATTAGCAGGACTTTACCTCGCCGCCACTTGGGTCGGCTTAGAATCATTATTAATATTACCAAGTATTAATTACTTATGCATGAGTGGTACCCTTTTTGTTGTACCCTTTTTTGCAATGTTTTACGTCAGTCTTATACTTTCAATACCAAAGACGTATTAAAGTTCATGCTTCCCACGCAGTATCGAAGCAGGTAGCGGAAAAAATCCGGAGATAATTAGGAGTCACGAGAAACTGAGTTCCGCTCTTTTCGGAAAAAATCAAAGAGTACATTAAAGTAGCACAGTCAATACCCATCATTCAATTTGAATTACAGCAGGAAGGTACCTGATAAACGCAATGCGAATCGGTGACGTGAAGAAATAAATCACTAAATGGTTTCATTCAACTATACGAAGTTTTAGCTCAAATAATGGTTACAAGCAAAGAATTCAACGCTAAAAACCACAACCATATTAATCATATACTTAAGTGACGTACGAAAGGGATTGGATACGGTATAGGTGTTCGGATCTATATTTGGGGTTGAAGCCAAGGATCATTTGAGGAAGAGTAGCTGTTCGTAGCCAAAAAGGCATCTGGCTTTAATGGGCCAGTGCACCGAGAATTCGGTGTGTTCCTTAACTTTTGCTCCATCTTCTACGCCAGGTACAAGAAATCATCCAGAAAAAAAAAGGATTCGAGCGGTTGACGGCTACCACTACTTTCTCAAGTATCCCCTGCCTACTCGGATCTACCTGGGTCAGCATCTCAACGCAGTGACATATCCTTCCTTCTCCGTCTCCCTTCCAAGAATGGATTTAAGCCCTTCACTTCCAAATCGCTGAGCAGACGGAAAAATGTCATCCCATGTCAAGAATACCAGCTTTTGCCACCATGCTGTTGATAATAAACGGCAAGTTTCAATGGAACCGCGTGTGGATTACCAGTTTTTTTGTTTCCATTTTAAAACAACTATTCTGCAGTTATATCCTCGGCTCAATTTTACCCTATTTCATCTTACCTTACACGCTTAAAAACTAAGTACATATATCTTCTTCCCCGGCCACTGTGCCTCCGAATCAAGGAGGTTAGTAAGTACTGCGGCGGCACTGGCATGCTAGAGGAACAATGGTGTTATATTGGGGGTACCTGGAAACGATTACGCGCCACCTACTCCGCACAAAACATTGCGTTTAATAGTACGGTCGCTTATGGAGACTGTAAGTGTGTTAACACATAAATAACTACGAAACGTCAGTTAATCTTACCAGGGCCATTTAGCGGACGTAGTAATGCATTTGATTGCCCTGGAAGTCCATTTTATTGCCAAAACCGGTTCGAATACAACCTATTTAAACCACATATTTGGCGCTAGTTTGCATGTATTCGCACTTTCCTCAGTTTCTTTGACAATTTTTAAAAATGCATTCCATTATTCATCTTACTACTCTTTATGTTTTACTGAGGTTAAAAATAACTTTATCCGTGCTAGTATCGCGAGTAGCAAGCACGTATATCCGTACCTACGAAGATTGCCATTGGCCACTCAAATCAGCTAAGATGCCTCATACAGTACTTTCTAACC
Source organism: Platycnemis pennipes (assembly GCA_933228895.1). Lineage (NCBI taxonomy): Eukaryota > Metazoa > Arthropoda > Insecta > Odonata > Platycnemididae > Platycnemis > Platycnemis pennipes. The sequence continues at coordinate 58,247,742 of OW121848.1, forward strand.
TCCTTGCTATGAACATATTCCCTATGAGCTGATCGAAACAGCGCGTTGCCAAGTTACTCATCATATTACAATTAGCATCGTTCTCAACGTGCACTATTTCCCATAAAGCTGACACTAAGATTTTGAAATAAAAACATACGATTCTAATTCATTCAGTTAATTTAATCAAGAATAAAATACAGAAACTATAAGAAACAATTGTTAAAAATACAAAATTCGAGGATTCTCGCGCAATCGAGTGAAATTTGTACATACTGAAAGCACGCGCAATTTTCCACAAAATAAAAGTTTTTACTTCGACCCGGGTTTCAATGTTGACACACTGACGATGACGTTCAACATTGAAACCCGGGTCGAAGTAAAAACTTTTATTTTGTGGAAAATTGCACGTATTACTTCAGTAATTGTTAAAAAGTAATTCAGTATCCTTAAGATTCAAAGAAGTCCAGCAGTGTCTCCACAGGTTCAGGCAAAAAACTTGTCACTTCGTGTCGCGTGGCCTCTTCTGGAGCAGGAAGAAGGATTTTTGCGCTATAGAGCTCACTTTCGAGTGCATCAAATGATTCAGTGGACCGAGTAACGTACCACTAAGGAAACAGTTAAGAATTGCACATTATGCCACGGTTGAAAAAGTCATAAAATGAAGTGTTCTCCGTTATGATGGCGAGGCGGGAGCGTTATAGAAGAAGTGGCGCATTGTTCTAGTCCCGCTGTCTCTTACTGCCATATATTTTTGTGTCATAATACATTTCATCTTCCATTCCAGAAAAATGAAGCGTGCGGATGATGTACGAACTCCAAGCCCTGAGCACTCTCGGCTGATGCGAAGGAACCAGATTTAGATAACCACCTAATACTAGTTCACAATAGACGGCAATAAGTATAAATTATAAAGTATGCTTCGTGACGCGTTATGAAGCCTTGGTTAAATTGCTTGGTTAAATTGCATATAAATTTACATACGATAGCATAACCAGCAAGGAGAAGGATTGAGAGACATGCCTCGGTCAATTATTTTTAAAGGCCAGAAACTTTGTAATGCTTGCACCCAAAAACGAATTCTCGGTCATAGTATACGGTGACCTGACTTTATCAACGCCAACCCCGGACTGGGAAATGTAATCATTATGGTAAAGAGAGAAGTTGATCCTCATATGTTCACGGACCATCACTGCAGCTTTCTACTGGGAGCAATGCCGAAGCCAATTTTTGTACGTGTGCCTCGACAATTATAATGTGCCTGATTTACTAATTTTCACCTCGAGATTAGATAGACTATAATACATTAATATACTAAAATTTCGTACAAGGCTTACATCGCTGAAAGAGCACCAGACTATCACTGGCAATTCACCTACCAATCATCAGTAGAGCGGAAGTTTTTGTGGAAGAAGAGCGTGAAGTAGCATTGGTGGAAATAATTACGGTATTCAATTATAGTTCGAGGTCAGCTATATTATTACGGATGAGGAAACAACGACAGGCAAGCTATAGAAAATAGAGATGGGTCGAAAATTTATCCGGAATCCACATTTGTCTGCTCTTCAGTAAACATAAAAGCACGCAGAGTAAAACAACATAAAAGCACGCAGAGTAAAACAACATAGAAGCATGCAGAGTAAAACTTTTACCCTTCCGGCGGAAGAGCTGTATTTCAAAATATCTCGTCCTGGCATAATGTCAAAAAAGTATGAGCATACCCTGCAAGTTCAAGTAAAAGGATTCACTTTCAATATAATGTATAACCAGCACTTCGGGAGAAGGTCATCGTTTCAGGAAAGTCGAAATGGCCAACGTTTAATTCCAAGTACTTTTTTTAGCAATGCTCTAGTCTCCAGAAAGTCATTAAGATTCCAATAAAATTCTTTTTCACGGCCAGGAATCGAACCAGGGCCCTCGAAATGAGAGGCTAGTAATCTAGCCATCACACCAGGCCAATCTTACTCGGTACGTGATATCGACAAAATCCAACAAAGTTGCCTTGACGAGTTGCCGCCAACCAAAGTCCGCCAACTGAGTATAGAAAATAACAGCATATCAACCACCGTCTGCCAACTTCATGACGAAAATAACAGCGTATCTCTTTCAAAAGGGGTGAAGAGTGAGCATACATTGGCTAGAATATTATCCACCATCCAATGAAATTGCATTCATTCCAACGGGTGTAGCACCGCGATGTAATAGTCAAAAGTGTAAAGTGAGAAGAAAGCCCTAATTCTCTTCCTATATTCATCGAAAAATTTTAAATTAAGGTAGCAAAATTGTATGCATATTTGCAATACGTATTTTAAGTATTGTAATAATATACGCGTATAACTTCACTTTTATGCATACTTTTCTGTAGCATCATACCATTTATCTCTGGTGATCGAATAAACAGATGTAGAATATTTTTCGATTAACTAGAGGATAGTACAAATCTCGATATAGTACCCTTTCAATACTGTTCCATCGTTCAAAACCTGACACCGTAGATTTGTTTCTGATGATCTAGGTAACTATAAAATTGCTCACTCAGTGATTCATATGTGAGGGTACCAGGATACGTGAGGGTAGAATTCACCCCGGACTAAGCCACAGGCGTGTGAATTTCAAACATTCAGGGTAGGGGGGCCAGTTCCTTTCCATGGGCCACCTCGCACTCCGAGGATTTTTCGTTTGGGGGCGTCCAAAGGATTGAACCCGGGACCCTTCGATCAGTAGCCAAGCGCTCTACCCACTAGGCTACCACGCTCATCTAGCTATAACATATTTAATACATTTTTATTGAACCCGACAACTCATTGAATCCGCTTTCAATTAGAACACATTCGATAAAGGCACACATTAACACGCAGTTAAACGATACGATATTTTGTAAATTCTTAAATAGATATAACTGACAAATAACTAATTAAACATAATATTATTAGTATGAGTAGGTATACACGGAGGGCTCCTCAGTAGACAAGTTAGAGCGAGCCCCCAAGGAAGAAAAATCCACGACCTAGCAGGCCACTCCTTCGCATAACGTTTAAAGAATTTTCGTGGCACTGAAATTGCATCAAATTTGCCCGAGGCCCTAAATTTGACCCATCCACCGGGCTAGTTTCCGTGCGCAATTGAATATTTACCAATTGAGCTCACTCCTCACCCAAAATTTTAGTCACGTTGAACGCAAAGTTTGCATAAAAAGTATTATTCAATTGTGCATATATAACTAGCATTGCCAGCGCATTGGTAGACCAATGCGCTGGATGGGTTTATTATCACATATCAGAAATGAAAATGGTGGGATGCGTAATATGATTTTTAATCGGTGACTTGCGGAATTTCAAGGTGTTTAACTCCGTCATTTCTATTTAAATTGTTATTACTTTTCTTCCCAACCTCCAAAAGCTCTAGACGTGGACGAAATGGAGGAAAACTTGATTCGCGAAATTACTTTTAAGGCATCCTCGACCAATAATTACTATTTTCATATTATTCACGGGAATCTCCGTCGCGTTGGTTGTTTTTTAAACAGAAAAAACAAATAAACAGCACCACAATAAATAATAACCAAAACATCATTTCGACCGGAAGACGCCCCCAGGATAGGAGGAAATTTTTCGGGAAACAGCCAAAAACTGGGGCCAGAATTAATGACCTTCGGCTCCACTGTAAGACGAGAGATTAATTACTCCATCGTTCACCTTTTCAGTTGCAGAAAGAGGAGTGTGTAATTGAAGAAATATCAAAGTGACAGATTTGCTTGTACACTTTGGTTGCCTAATATGGATATGGATAATACCCACCAATGAATTCATTAGACCTTAAATCGACTATCGGTTCGTTATTAGCCAGCCCTCCATTATTCCTTAGCCAACGTTACCTTACGTCTTAATGTGGTATTCTTTCTTCTCAGATCTATTTCTTTCAGGCAACGCAACTGTCCCCAGTTATACCCTTATGCCTTATCTTCCGTTTTTCTCGACTGCATTCCACAGCAGCTATTTCGTTTCAATCCGGTGAACTCAATCTCCGTTTTTCCTAATGGTAGTGTTCCTTATGTCCAAACTCTTGTGTCCATCGGTATACTTATTCGGTGTTCACGTGCATTTGTTTTCCAGCATCTACCTCTAGCAGCAGATTTCGAAGAGACTCCTGTCCTACTAACTCTCTTTTTCCACAATCGAATATTTCTGATTCACCAAGTGACATCCTACACAGCATCGTACTTACGAATCCTCAATACAGCTTCTTCAAGCACAGAGTTGTTCTATTTATCATGAACATTGTTTCCGTCAGTGTGACCTTTTATGCCCTTCCAACTTGTCATACTGTTTTGAAGAAGCTAAAAGATGCCAATTCCCCTCCACGTTGTATAGCATCTGCCTACCATTTATTTCATTAAGAGAAGAATTGAATTTTCTTCCCATTTAAATTAATCCCTTCAAAGAAGCGATGACAATGTAAAACGCTTAACGCAACCGATCCAAACCATGCAAGGACGCATTTACTTGATTGTTTATTGATATCGTGAAGCAACGTACGCATTAACTTCTTATCTTTACCGTTCTGTCAACTGATTCCTACTCCACACACACTCACTGTACCTTTGACACACAGTAACTTTACTGGACACAGATGGAAAGAAAATGAATCCTCGTTCAACTAGTTGTTCCCTTTATCTTTGTACGACTATTTGAGTGATTTGAGACGATGACATGGTGATGTGTAAAAAAGATGGATATTTCAGCCGATATACTCCATTCCAAGTTTTAATATCCAGAACTTTGCGAACCAGTTACGTATTGAGTAGCGACATAGACATGCATAAATATATAGCAATATGTAGGGCACGCAGGCATGCAAAACTCGGGGCGTCACCGCCTCGAGTCGCTCCCTCATTGTCCTTCAAATTCCCGGATCTCGAAACCTTCCAGCCAAAGGACAGGACAACGCTGCAGCGAGACAGACCGAAGCATTGTTATGTCCAATCCTTACCTCAGACTTCGAGGACAACTAGAACTGCATTCACAACAAAATTGCTCATTAATTAATGGAATGCAAATATAAATTTCTTCATGGAAATTGGAGAAAGAGCTCTACAACCTATTGATCCCGAATTGCTGTTAAGAAATGGTTTCTATTTTGGCAAGCTACTTAAGTGAATACAATATTTGTTGCTATAGCTATCTCATGATTCGCTTGTTTTGCAAAAAAAGCCAAGGGTGATAAATCGCATGGTCTACATCGTTATTTTTTTCGTGCAAAATCTGCAATCGGCGCGCCTTTTTTGTAGCTGGGTCACGTGTAATAATTGACAAATCTTCAGAAACCACATCTCAAGGCTATCTATTTCCCATATCTCAGGGCTAAAAAAAACAAATTTAAATGTCTAAAGAAATACTAAAAAATTATTAAGTGTTTTCAATCGAAAGAAGTAGGTAAGAAGAAATGAGATCTGCTGTTCCACAAAAAAGGTTTTATGAGCGACCGGTTTCGACTCGTAGTATTATCTTCTGAGGCTCACAAACTTGCCTACTTAAAAAACCTAGTTAAAACTCATTCTTGCGAAACGGTAGAGCTCAGTTATGTGGAACCGCTCTTCCTCTACATCATACATTTATCCAAGTGACTCCCCACACTATTAAATGAAGATGAATTTAGATTGATAAAAATAGTTGCAACACTTGCTGTTGACATTGGAAAGTCACATCAACTACTAATTAACTTTTAGCCGTTGTCGTTACCAAATAAACTAATTTCCCTTTACATCACAAACGAGTATGCGTTCGATTATTGGTATTGCATTCAATCAGAAGTGAGAAAAAGAGTAATTACCGACCCGCGCCACACTGTCATCCAAAATTTTGCATGAAATTTCACCTGAAAATTTTAAAGAATTTTTTCTACCCAACAGCTGCTCACGAATACGACTCATAAGATCAAGAGGTTAGCAGTAAAAAGTTGAGCTTATTACTTCATTTGAAAAATGTGCTTCAAAATTAATAAGTTCAAAGAATAACAGTCAATTAAGCTTGTACACAGAATATATGCAGTAAATTCCTTACATTCCGGTAAATCTTGTCACATAATTTAACCGGCACAAATTGTAAATTTTAAAATGTTCAAATGTTATATTTATTTCTATTTCGTCTTCACACACAATTCCTTGATACGAGTAAATACGAATTTACCGGGACAGACGTCACCGAGTAGGAAGACAAACAATTTTGGGTAAACGACCGTGTACCTTCGCTTAAGCCTTAGAGTAAATGTAATCGGTGGAATAATGATAAGAGTTTCACCTGTGCTTCACAAGGAGGAAGTAAAAATGCATGAACGACGGATAAGGAGTGGTATTTTTACAGAAACTTCTCCCTCAATTGATAACTCATGGAAAAAAATTTCCCAGAAGGAAAAGCTCTCGAAATGGCAATGGAATGTCGGAAAGTCTGGCCAAGTGGGGATGGAGATAATTTTCGGTCCTGTTATTGACGAATGAGCCAAGCGGGAACGCAGGAGATGAGTGACTACCGAAGGGTCACGCACTACATACATTCAGCGTTCAAGCCCCTTTGTTTGAAGTAGTATTATTTTAAATCACTTTCTTTGCATTGGGTAATGATGATTTTATCTCGTTACCAACCTTGAATCGAAGACTTCTTTGCTGAATCAAATGATACAGTGACGGACTCCATGGTTAACACATGCGCTGAAATCCAACACGCAGTGACTACATGATCCGCGATGACATTTGAAGGATAATCCACTCCACATCTGAAAATGGGATAAATGCTAGTTAAAATTTTATTTGTACCTTTCCTATGATAAAAGGGATTGGACTTCGTACAAGCAGAAGCTCATGCGGACTGATGCCGCTGAGGGAATTGACCCGCGGTATCCCGATCCCTACTTGGGTGGTCGATTCTGCCTCGTCGTTGGAACTCCAAGGACCCTATGTGGAATGGGTTGTTAAACTGTGGGTAGCCTTTTTCGCCTTCCGCCTTCAGTGCGAATGTCGGGTTTCTCTTCACCTACCTCTTCCCCTCGTACCTTTACACAGTTCCCACAAATGAACCACAAAAGAATAACTTTTCCGTACTCCAAAATTTCTCGTTAATTTTTTTCTAACTTCCATAAGCTCCATAAGAAACTCTTCTACGAGTTCGACATTTTAATAACTTATGCAAACAAAACCGGTTTCATGGGTGCTTTGAATTCTCTCTCAAAACACAGTAGAAAACGTAAAATGAGTAAAACATAAGAGAAGTCAATTGCCAAACAGTTCGTATTCAATGCATTCAACCTATACATGTCTGCTAAAGAATCACTCCTTGCCACAAATCCTTGAGGTGACTTGTCAAATTACTTTTGAGACGGGTCCCTGGTCATTTAAAATAGAGAGAGGAATCATATTCGAACTTTGATAACACTAGTAGCACACTGTCAAAAATCCCTCAAAATTGACCCAAAGATATCCTTAACCATTAGCGAGAAAAATCTACAAATGGCAAAATAGCTTCGAGGACATGCATCCTAGGATTGCTTCTATAATTACTATAAACGTGATATTACACCTGTAAAATCCTTAAAATCCCCCCCCCCCCTCAGACTGTTCCAAAACTGCGTCTGTCATCTAACGAACTACTATCACTGAATATTCAGATACACATCCGCTCTCATAACATGTAACACTACTTATAAGTAGTTTTTTTTTAGTGCAACGACATGACTATTTTACATCTTTCAGGAATTTTTAGATTTCAGATGGTGAAAGTAGTTCAATATCGTGGAAAAACTGCCGAGATAACATTCACATATTTCCTTCGAGGAAAATAGTCACAGTAAAGCTTGGCTTCGTCTGTTATTTCCAATGGCGCAATGGAAACATTTTATTTTAGAAATGAATAGAAAGGTTGTGGATGCATAATTATCGGAGATTAATTTATATCATCGGTTGTTGTTTGAAGCTTATTTTCCCAGCATTCCGTCTGAAAAACTGGGTTTGATATCATTAACAGCAGGATCCATCACTCTTGTGTCATTCGTGTTACTTAGCGGGCGAGCAGACCTTTCCTGTCATTCCTTTTCCTTTCATTATGAACTTGTCCCGTTTAAAAGGCGAAAAGGACCTCAGGTATCCACTGTCCTATAAAAACGATGTATGAGGTATGATTGATGTCAACCCTTCTTGCATTCATTATACTTAATTTCGAAAACCCTTTCATGTTGCTTGATATAATGGGAGTCGAATCGGATTACCTCCAGGTGGGGCTGTTAAGATATTATGAACGCATCGACTGCTGCGTGGGTTTTTTCTCTTTTGTTGAACTTTGTGTGCGGAACTGAGTTCCACGCCGTCCTCGGAAGATCAATCTCGCTTCTCTGGCTTCGTCCTTATTCCTAAGAGATGGCCGACTACGAGATATACTAGGTTCATGATCGAGGTGAAATTCAGGTCCACAACCCCCAGGGATGGTAGATATCCACCGAAGCCCGGCTATCAACGAACACGTGGCACCAACCCATGGAATCGCAAGATGCTGCAACGGAAATGTTTTTTTTTTAATAGGGGAGGCAACGGACAACTCAGGTAATTTGCGCCATTAAGGAAACGTGGGTAATTGGGTGGAGGTGGGAACTTTTCAGGTAACGGAGGAGGGGCGGAGAAAAAACAGGCGCCGGCATAATCTTACTCTTAACGAAAGGCCCCAACCCTAGGAAAATTTACTAAAGAAAACTTTTTGTTTACTTAAAGTGAATTGAAACATAATCCTAAAGTAAACTTCAAAAAACTTTAGAATACATCTATAAGTTTAAAAACTATAAGAAAACTTTAGGATTGGCTCAAAACTTTAGAAAAAATATAAGAAAACTTCAAAATGGACTGAACTGGACTTTTCAATTCAAAAGTTAACTTTAAATGTTTCAATTCACTGTTTTTCAATGTTTAAATTTAAAGTTTAAATTTCAATGTTTAAATTTAGTTTTCTTTAGTAAATTTTCCTAAAGGAAGGAAGCCACGTTTTAAAGTCTCACCCGACAGATAGAGTACAGAATTACTCACATTCCTAGTGCTCTCCACAAGGCACTCGAGTGATACCAGAGAATGTAGCAATGAAAAATCTGTCACAGTCGAGACTCAACCTCAGAGACTCAGCCCTCAGGATGAGAGGCCAATACTCTAGCCACCGCACCAACCCAATACCGATATAACGGAGTTATAGGCAAGTTCCAGATTTTTAGAGGAATATCTCATTTAATGATTAGATGAAAATCACAGAATAAAGAAGTACCGTTGAATCATCTGGCCAAAATATCTTTCAATCGCAAAAACCTCAATTCAAGGAGAGGTAAGATATGGAAAAGAGATCTCGTTTACTTGGATCGGGATTCACATTCAAGCACACTCCTGTGAAATAAAATTCATTGCTGGGATCGAATTCGAGCATCACACATCTCTGCCTCACGGATCGAAATTCAGGCCCATGGGCGACGGTTTGACCTCGCAGGCAGCGGCCACTTTAAACGGTCATCTCAGACGCACCCAAGGAATGCCCAAAAGAATGCATCGAGGGCCGAGGAGCAAAACACCTGCGCGCAAATTCTCAAGGATTCTTTAGTTTACACGTTCAGGAAAAGAAGAGCAACCGCGATTCAATCAAGCTATTGCACTACGATCGCACTGTAAAACAATCGCATTGTATCGTATGCTTCCAACCTACGTTACAGCTTCCACCGAAACCAAACTCGTCCATAGTTTGAACTTGTTGGAGTATGATCAATGATATACAAGTCTGTAACGCACTTAAAGGCTTACCAGACCGGGAGGAAAGGTAGAAGAATGGGAATGGAATGGTACGGAGGAAGGGCTAAGAGAAACCCGGCGTCGACACATAGTCCTTTCTTTACGAAATACATCAAAGACGCAGGGTTTAACGTCCCAATCGACGGACGGACATTTGTTGGATTCAACTCGTAGTCAATTAATAGGAAATAATAATAGAATAATAACAAAATACGTATTCAATGAATTTTCAACGTTAAAACTAAATCCCATTGATGATCTTCATAAACAACATAACCGGGCAAGTCTTAACATAAGAACAAATTCAAGGCTTGCCCGTTCAAGGCGAATGATTACACATATATGAGACATATGCAATATAAATGTAAGTAGATATATAAGTATATGAGAAAAATTGCAGGTACCGATGTTTACTTTGTAATATTTTGAGTTGTTCCAAAGGACAGTTGTCTTAGAACAACAAACATCTTTATTATTATTTAAAATGATTTTTCTATGAGGAAATTCTGCTATTTAGCATATAAAGCAATGTTTTTGGATACAATTTTTCAGAATATTTCCACATTCGTCTATTTTTATTATATTTCGTAGAATGTTTTTCATATAGCTTCCATTCATCTGAAAACTCTCTCACATACGAAAATATTACTATGCCACCTTTCTCTTGAACAGTTTGGAAATCAACGAAAGAAAATTGGCATGGAGAAATAAATCAAATCAATCGATCGATCATGATTGTGAATGTTTTTCTACTTCGTATTTCGCCACAATTTTAAAAAAATTGTTTTTTCTTCATACTCTGGAATAATATAAAACTGTTTTGAACGCATAATCAAATATTGTTATCTATTTCTGCGGAGGTTTTCGCGGCGTTCAAATGAATCAGGCTTTCGGGAGTTTTCCTCGTTGGTGGCGCGGCGGGTGGACGTGGTAGACGAGGGATAATGACAACACGGAAGACTCCCGAAAGGCTGCCTAATTCAAATATTATAATACTATGGAGTTAACTCTAGGTATCATTTCTGGTTCGCAAATGGAAAAACGTAGTCGAATATACGTTATGCTGTACTACTAAACAAAGCTATAGATTAACTAGCAATTAATTGCGAAATAGTTGTTTTCAAAGCACTTATTTTTTCCTTACGATTCCTAAGATCTTAAAAAGCCATACAGCCAAATTTCAAGAGAAAACACTTCCAAAAATGTAGTTAGGGTGTGGAATAAAGGTGTTTTTTCCCATTTTAACCTAAATAGACAACGATTATCTTTTACAATATCTTAGATTTAAAAAAAACGATATTTTTCCACCTGGCTACGCTCAACGCCAACAGGACTCGCAACAACCTTTCTTCGTGGCAAGCTAATACGATTTGCCTTGCATGTCGTTATTTCCTAATTTTGGAAACTGGATGTTTTCTTGAGTCTTGATCTTACGGAAAACGCATTTTAAACATTCACCTTTCATCAACAGGCCTCTTAACTAATTCGGAACTTTCGGAAGTTGTATAGAGTACTGGCCTTCCATTCTGAGGGCCCGGATTCGATTCCCGGCAGTGGCGGATTTTTCAGTGGCAAACCGGTCCCTACTTGAGTGCCTAGTGGAGGGCATTTCAGGTTCAGTACTCCGTCCGTCTGATGGGACGTTAAGACGTGGTCCCATTGGCGCCTGTCGTAAGAGTAGGCTAATGCCGACGGCAGGTTTCTCTCCACTCTCCTGAAATGTTACTACCATTACCCACCTATCCTTAATGGCGCAAATGACCTCAGCTGTCGGTCACCTCCCCTGAATAACTAACTAACTCGGCGGTTGTATACCACACATTACGCTGGCCTTAACTACTGTTGGCAACAACGGAATCGGTAGTGTAGTTAATGACAACGGGAGTCTTTGCTCATAGGTACTAAATGGCTGGTGTGGAGTCATCCCCTGCCAAACACTCGCGCCGTGATTTGCACTATGAAGATGTAGATGTACAGTGCTCAGAACCTCGGATTTCCTTTAGGTCATTCGTGTTCCCATGAGCACTGACAATGCAAGTTTTACTACGCGAAAGGAAAAAGCTTGCAATAATCTCTTTCGGGAAAAAAACAAGGCAGTGGCCCGGAAAGAAAACACGATTTGATGATTTGGGCTTCGAGGAGCCCGAAGACAATCAAAGACTTATCGCCCGGATATTATCGGGACAAGCTCAACGACCTCCAACAGGGTTATCGGTAAGTTAAGCCCTGGATCTTCAAGGTGAGGTTTTGAAAGGGAACATGCGTAGAAGCAGCAGATATAGGGAAGCTGAAATCCCTGAGATTTTCAGTGTTTTTCCCCATGGAATGATTGATTTATTTCCACGGTGCTTGCAATGATTTTTGCCACCTCCAATTGCAGTGGCATTGGATAGCTGCGGAAAGTATTGATGATTCCGGAGCCACACAATATATTTAAAACCTTAACGTACCTCAGTTCATTAGAAAATGTTAAAATTCCTCAACTATATAACGAATTAGAGTTTTTCCTGAATTATTTGACTTAAATATCAGAACCACTCCCCTCACAGTCATCATAATGTAATCAGATAACAATTACAACTTTAAAAAAATGTATTTCTGGAATTGAATTCATCATTAGGAAGAAATGTTTCCAGGTTAAGGCTTCATAGCTACCCCCACACAAAATTTTAGACAGGTATGTATTATGAAAAGCAAGCTGACTAGGAGGGAAATGTCTAATGACAGAGAGAAAGGAAATAATCTCCCACCCTAGACAAAAATCAAGCACCGCAGCTAAATGTGACCACTTAAATCTTGTACATCAAAAAATCTTAAAGCTGTCATTGTGTGAAAGTGTGTAGCAGCTCAAGAGCAAACAGAGCACTTAAACTTCAACTTGATATCTCTACATCACTACACAGAAGCTTTCCCTTCAACTACGGTGCTTATGTGGCTACTCTCAAGTTTTGACCATACAGCCATGATCCCCATGAGGTCATCTACATCATTAGATATCTCAATTTTTTCAGCAAGCCATTAACTACCAAACAAAGACAAAACAAAGAATACATGTCTAGAGCTGAAATTAATCCTCATGGTGCCAGCCAGCCAATCTATTGGTCTTTGAGTTATGGGTGAGAGATGCCAGCAGGTTGATCTATTGAACCAAGAAATTTTTTGTTTATGCTAAAAATATTTAATTCATATTTAAATAGTGAGAAAACTCAACAAATAATTTTCTCCTGAACCTACACCATCATAGGAAATTAATAGAAAAATTTCTCTCCAGAATATTAATACATGATAGGCTTTATAAAAAATCTCAGGGATTTTTTTCACATACCATGTGATTAGGGCTGGCAGTAAAAGGGCTAATTATGTACACTATGGTTTTTAAGTAAATGCATTAGTTTATAGAAATGTATAGATGAAGATAAAGTGAGCATGGGAACTGTGAAAAATGTTGGACCATGTCAATTGCCTCACTGCATGAAGTGAACTTGGAGAGTGAAACAATGTCAAACCAAAGGTCTGATATTTTTTTTTCCTTTTTGCAGAGTAAAGTTCTCCTTTGCATTGCTAGCATTAGTAGAGCTCTTAATAAAACATTTTTTTTTCTGGAAACAATAATACCATTGTCTAAACCTTCAAATACTGCATGTGCCGCCAAGCTTTTTTACCAGCATCATAACCTTTTTCTTCAGCAGTTTCCCTTCTCCATCTAATGCTTAAGCTTAAAATACCAGATGCTTTTTACAAGATACGTGCAAAACAAATCTTGAATTCATCCAGTAAATAACTTACCACTGCATTATCAAAGCCTGATACTTTAAGTGATGAGTTGATTCACGAAAGTGATAGTAGTAGAATAGATTTTTACATACAGGAGGTAAGATAATGTAAAGGATCATCTACAGATGGATAGAACGATTTGCTGAGGAGTTCCTACATGAGAACCAATTTGACTTCAGAAAAAACAAGGGTACAAGACAAGTGATTTGGCCGTCAGGCTATTCCTAGAGGAGAGAATGTGGAGAACAAACTGACGTTTAATGCATTTATGGGTTTGGAGAAGTTATTTGACAATGTGAATTGAAATCCAATGCTCAGGATTCTAAAGGAAATTGGAGTGTCATACAGTGACCAAAGAGTTATCCATAGTTTGCTTAAAAACCTGGTGGCTGTTAGCAGACAGGGCTCAGCAGCAGAGAAGAAAGAATAAAAAAAATGAGTAAAACAAGACAGCACTGCCTCACATGCTCTTCAATGTGTGGATTAAAAAAGCATCAATAAAATCAGAGATTTTTTCTGCAGTGAATATCCACTCAGTGAAATAGCATGCTGAAATTCACTGATTACATAGCAGTCATGGCAGAAACAAAAGGGTAATAAATGAAACTTGGGTTAATTTGGGAAAGACAGATATCACCGAGGATCTTAAAAAAGAAAAATAAGGTAATGTTATGTAGAAGAAGAGAAGAGGCCATGACCAGGGCTAAATTGAAAGTAAGAGCTAGAGGAGATAATTGAGTATTTCTCTCAGGGAAGCTAAATAAGTAGCAATGAGTGAAGCAAGAAGGAACTAGTAAGTAGAATATCCCAGGCATTAAGGGCATTCACCAAAAGAAGAATATACTTATGTATGGAAATACTCTTGAAAGTATTGAAATAAAAAAGTATGGAAATATACTTGAAAGTAAAGAAACAATTAGAATTTACATCTGGAGCATACCTCTTTAGGGTAGCAAGGTGTTGAGAGACACAGTAAGGACAAGACTAAGGACATTTGGAATGTGGTGCTACAGAAGAATGATGGAGAATCTATTGACCAAGTGACAAACGAATAAGTCATAAGAAGAATAGGAGAAAAGAGAAGCCTGATGAAAACTTTGAAAAAGTTGGGACAACTTAATTAGCCATATCTTAAGACATGATGGTCTGATGAAGACAAACTTCCAGGGAAAAGTAAAAGGGAAGAATACAAAAGGAAGATATGGATGAGACATATGGAGCAGGTAGTGTAGGATGTGAAATAGAATAATTATGTTAATACGAAGATAGCCAATAGGAGACTCGAGTGGAGAGCTAAGTCTAATCAATTTTAGAATTGTTGACTTATGATTATGAGATTAATTCACACTAATTCTCTTCCCAAACCACCTAACCATCAACCTCTACCCTGTGGAAATATCCTGTACAGGAAGCATGTAATACTGTGCAGGAAACGTGGGCATGCTTCATGCACACTTCCTGCACATTGCATGCACAGCTCAGAATTTTTTTATAACTACACAGAGGACATGACTGGGACAATATATATGATTTTATTTGCATGCCTGCATTACAATTACTGCACTAATTATAATCACAAAACCTGCCCTTTGACCTTATGTTGGCAAAATGTACTAATCAGAATTCTGTTTTAAGCAAATTTTTTTATACAGGAGATTAAATATCACCCCCAAATAAGTATATGCCCAAATGGTCATAGTTCCATAGTATGCCACATGCAATATAACTATTCTGCCGTTAAAAAAATTAAACATGTTGCAGCTTCCTACATGTTACCAGCACACTTCCTGCACATTACTGTATGCTCCCTGCACATTGCCTGCATGAATCCTGCACATTCAAATTTCCAAATTCACACTTCCTGCGTGCTTCCCTCACATTTTCTGCACAAGATATTTTCACCAAGGTAAAACATCAAACAAGATACTTTCTCAAAGTGTGAACAATATCAGGGTCATCATTGATACTGATCTATAGTTTCCAAATTTATACAAGGAGAATTGAGTGGAAAGCTGCATCAATCCAATTTTAGGATTATTGAACCATGACGACCATGGTGTTCTGAGAGTAAGTTGCACACTAAGGTTAACATTGCAAAGTCTGAGGAGAGGTTGAGTCTTGAAGAGAGTTCATCACCATGCAAGCGTCCAGATGAGACCAAGAAGTACCTGTATAAATCTTTTGCAGCCTTTCATTAATTTTTAAGTATTTCAACTCCTCGATTACAATTAGGGGTAGTGAATACCAAACTAGTAATTACACTGAGATAATTTCACCCTTTTGTGCCCAAGGAGAAGAAAACTGCTAGGCTAAAAGCAATAAAATTAAAAAAAATAACTTTCTTAAAAAAACCTGGCTGCAATAAAAATAATTCCAAGTCTTTGTTTCAATATTCAGTCAGCAGAGGGGAAATGAATAGACTTTGTGAATTCCACTATTCATTTTTAACTGTACGGCCCAGGTTTTGTTTGATACATAGTATCATCATCAAACAAAACAAAAAAGCACAAAATTTCTCCAAAATATATATTTGTTGTCATGGGGGGAAAAGGAGAGAGATCGGCAGGGTAGAAGTGTGGTGGGACTAGGCAGGAGAAGGAGAGGAAGGGGAGGGGAAGGTAGAGTATGGGTTAGGACTGTATAGGCCTTAATAGCTCTGGGAACAGTTAACAATGTCTTATTCATTTTCCCCGCAATGGATAAATTCCATAAAGTGAAGCCTGAAACATTTGTTGTATTCAGTCAGCGGCTTAAACATAAATCAATCCAGTCGTCAGAGTGAAAGGAAAAGTACCATTAATCTATATTTAGGCATAAATTATGTGCATATATCATACTCTACCATGCATCATAAGAGACCCTAATACAGCTGCACAGTTAAACTTTGAGCAAAATGCTTTTAAATCCATAGAAATAACAGAAAAAAGATTTTTTCTGTTATTTCTATGAATGATTTTGAAGAATAACTACACGCTCTTCATCTGTGAATAGTGAAATAAATTAATTCTTCTAAGATATAGGCAAAAAACTCACAAAGGAAGAAATCCAGTTTCCCAAGAAGAATAGGTAGTACAACAGTTTTAGTGCTCAACAGTTTCTCTTTTTTGAAGCACAGAATTCCTTTCCATGATAAGAGTTTCCGTTTTCGATCGATCTTCTTTATATCACCTACATAAGGGAAAAAAAGTATTTAGGTAACTAAGTTAAAAAAAATGAAAATAAAATCTAAAAACAGCCATAATACTTGTAGCCCCTCAATAAATCAACTTTTCACAAGCCAAAAATTTCAATGTAAACTAATTTTTCTGAACATAGAGAATACCTACAATAAAAATTATTACTAAATGATATAGGTATTATTAGTAGAAAAAATATATTGAGAATTTGCATAGGTAAGTAGGCAAAATAGTAGGACAGTCAAAATGCAGTTTGAGAACAAGTAGAATGTGAAATGTAATACACATTTTACATATACATTACTTTAAGAATATGCATGCATAAGAACTAAAATATAAAAACAGTAATGATAGAGTAACATTACTCTTATAAACTTATTCTGAAAGTTAGCAATTACATAAAATTGATTTTTATATCAATTCTTAGACCTATGCATGAATAGGATTCATATACATTCATGCTACAGTTAATGTCAAGGATATTTAGACTCCATGGTCATAATATGGAAAGAGAGGTGATATGATGCATTCCAGGAAGGCGTTAAAAATGTAACACACATTGAAAAGACAAAATGAAATATAACAAGAGTATAACATGTATCAAAACATTAAAGTAGTAACATATCAAGTTAAAGTACAAGTCCCATTCAGTAAGCCAATTAGAAGTATAATATTTAAGGTTCTTTCAAACTTTCATGACTGCATGCCTCAAAGGTAGGTATCAAAGAGAAAAAACACAAACTACAGTTGTTCACTGACTTATTAGGAAAATGTACCTAAAACAAATAGGTATTCTTGTAATGAATACACTTGAAAAGTAAATAGTGTAAAGAAATATTCATTTTTCTAAATATTAGGGGAGAAAATATTTTTAATATCTGGAAGAAATACAGGGCCATAATGAGACTGAATTTTTTTCCCAACTGAAACCATTTTTAACCTTGTACTGATATAATCATATGTGTTTATCATCGAAAACCAATATTCCTTTAATGCTTCTGAAGGTATCTGAACCATTCCTGAGCTTACTTTATGACATGGTCCACATATATCATAGATTTTCCGGGATATGCTCATGTTGACACCAACAAAATATCAAAAAAGTATGCACAATGTATGAAAGAGTACAGGAATTTGAAAATATAGATAGGTACGAATATAAATGCATCGCGGGCACTATGTTAGGGATTTCCCATGGACGGAATATCATAAAAATTAGTTGTATTCTGGAAAAATAACCTTTAAAATTCTTTAATTCTAATTTCATAATTTAATTGATATTCACTCAAAATGATAAAATTACCACTTGAAATGTAAGGCTACCTATCTCAATACAATGGAACACAAACTAATGCACTAAAACAATAAGAATCAATTTAATATTTCCAATATGGCAGAGTAAATTCCTAATTTTATTTTCAAATACTTACTTTGAAACAAGGTACTAAATAAATATACATGCCTTGAAAAGTCATAGTATATACCACTGCAAATAAATGGTATGGAAAAATATTAATCCTTTTAATTGCATATACCTAAATGGACAGATCATATTCTCACAAAATTACTGTTCAAGTGTCCCCAAGCTTAAGAATTTTCATAAGCATTTTTATACATTCACATACAATTACATTTTTGTAAGCTACACTCACAAATTACTCTCGATATCTGTACGTTTCTAAGTAACATGGGATAAAGTTGACATATGGGAAAATAATTCACTACTTAATATATCAAATTCTGAAATCTGGAAAATATATTAAGTCATAAGGCAAGTTTTCCAGTTTCAACCACCTAAAAATGAACTAGCTACAAGGAAATACTTGAAAATGCATAAAAAAATATTTATATTACTTCCACACATTCCCTCTTTTCTTTCTCAACACCAATGCCAGGTAAACTAAACTATAACAGCATTTGAAGGCATCAATTGTACAATTTAACTACCAGTTTAGTCAAAATCCCTATGCTACTATCTCATTGAGTGTCGGTCATGTATATGCATAACGAGCTAAAAATATTAACAAAATTATTTTTAATTGAGGCAACAAATTTTTATCTCACTTTTAGGTGACCTAGGTCAGTGTCAACATGTATTTTATTACCGTTCATGGATTCTAACATTAGAACAAAGACTAAATCAATAACTTTACTTATGTACTAGTATGTATGTAACAACTTTCACTGTAAATGTAGGTAACATGCTAAAAGGGGACAAACAGATTTACTTAAGTATCATGAAAAATGACTGAGTTCATGAGTACAATGTTTCATTCAAGACTTGAGATATTAATGAACTTAGGTTTTCATGCTTTTTTATGAAAGCTATGGCAGTGAATGAGGTTATTCAGATCACCTCCAAGTTCTAGATGTAAACTTGATTATCAGAACTAAGTGCTTATCAACATATGAACGTTAACTGGCTCTCTGTTCATATCTTTTGTGAGCCTAAAGGCAGAGTAATGAATGTGAATACAGTAATCATTCTTAAAAGGATAACATAAGTTAAACATACTGGTACAGACTTTCTCTATAAATTTGGATAGATTGTGAAAGTAAATATAATGAAAAAAGAAAGAAAAAGTCAACTTTGTACTGCCCACAGTTCCGATTTTATTTTCAATGCCTCGGTGTCATCCTCACGATAAATTGCCAAGTTACCCTAACAGGCCTTTACAAACATATTCCATGAGGGGAAGAAATGGAAGGGGGTTCAAAAAGGAAGTATATATTTTATTGATTGAAGGGTGTGGGGGGGAGGTTTGGGGGTTAGTTGAGGACAAGAATTACTTTCATCGGTGTGAAGTCTTACAAAGCCATGAAACGTATCCCAAAAGACCAATACAAAATTGCATTTTACCTCTTTCACCCTCAGAAACTTGCTGGTTAAAAAAAATGACCCTCACATGAAAACTAGGAAATCAGGAGTTCATGGGGAAAGTGTGATGCCTGCAATGCAGTGATCACATTGGCCAGATGGGAAGGAACTTTGAAACACAAATAAGTGAACATTGGAAATACTTCCTGAACAATAATCCAGAATCATTTTTAGCAAAATATCTTTTCGAACACTCCCATCAGTGTGACTTCAATTTAAAAGTTATCAGTTTGGAGTCCCAAGTGTTGGTGCATGTATGCATTGGAACGATGGGAGATCATCCAACAAAAGAAGAAGATCAAATTATATAATTATATTGATTTTGAATGTCCTTCGCCCATCCTTAGTTATTTAACAGCATTTTACCACCCCTCCCTCATCGGAAGACCTCACTACTGAATGAATAATTCTTGTCCTCAACTAAACCCCAAACCCTCCCCCACACCCTTCACTCAACAACAAATTCAAAGAACATTCAACAAATTCAAAGCTCGTGAGCTAGCCGTGAAAACTTTAATGGAGTTACCCGCTGAGATGCACGAATGCAAGATATTCCAAAGAGAAAAAATCATTCGCCTTGACCGGGACTCGAACCCGGACCCCCTGATTTTCGGCCAGGTGCTCTACCAGTTGCGCTACCAAGGCGTCCTCTCTCTCTGTGGAAATTCTAGAGGCTTTAAAGGAGCTAGATGTAGATTTAAAAAAAAAGTAAGCACCTCAGTGTTTGAAGTCGGCTTTAATCTCGTGGACGGTGGCACCAGGCGCACGACATCGGCTGCTTTGTGGCATTGATATGTCTAGCAGTCCGGCAACATCTAGCTCCTTTAAAGCCTCTAGAACTTCCACAGAGAGGACGCCTTGGTAGCGCAACTGGTAGAGCACCTGGCCGGAAATCAGGGGGTCCGGGTTCGAGTCCCGGTCAAGGCGAATGATTTTTTCTCTGTGGAATATCTTGCATTCGTTCACTCAACAACATATACCTCCTCGAGCCCCCTTCCATTTCTTCCCCTCCTGGAATATGTTTATAAAGGCCTGTTGGGGTAAATTGGTAGTCCATCCCGAGGATGATGGCCATGCAATGAAACATGGTGAAAATAAAATTGAAACTGTTTGCAAAGTTGACTATTTCCTTTCATTTTTCAAAGACAGCGTACCACCATATGTCACCTGATACCATTGATTTTAAATATAAACTGTAAATAATCTTGTATGGGCTTTCCCATACTTTATTGTGCGAGTCTAACTATATCTGACTTTGGAATAGGAAAAATGAAAAAATCAATGTTTTTAAACTAGACCAATTCCATTTCAACTCAGGCAGGGGGTGTCAGGTTACCCTCTTCAATTTTGTTTAAAAAATTTTATTATTTACTCCTACATGACAGAATAATCATCTCACAAAATTTGGCGAGTGGCTTGTTTTTTAGAGAAAATATCTCCATGGTGACAGAACTAAGCCAAAACGAATGTCACATGTAACATGGGAGTGCACTTTGGCTGAATAGAGGGATTTTACTGCATAAGTGGAAACAACTGGTGCAAGCCTCATAATCAGAGAAATACCAATAGAAAGCTTTTTAGTCATTGCAGAGACAGTGCTGACCAATAAAGGGTATTTGATACGTAGGTACATGCCAAGCATTTCGTAGATGATGAAAGAGGTATTAGCACATCAGAGTAATTACCGTTGCAGAGGAATTTTATACAGAAATAGAATGTGAGAAGTTTTAGCATCATTCACAAAAATATTGATTAAGTGATACAAATTCAGCATCTCTTGGAAGGTTAAATTAACAGGGGTCAGCAAGTCAGAATTAGTACTTGCTGAGACCAGATTTGTGGTGTCATGTACGTACATTACAGAACAACACTTGGAAAATTGACATGGCATATATTAATAAAAAGTAGGAAGAGGAGCAGATCAAGGATAGATCCTTGAGGAACTACAGCTTCAACTCTCACAGGACTTTAAATGGCTTGAACCATCCCAGGAGAGGATTGCTTGCAGCAGACAAATTGGAATGGCCTCTGAGGAAGGAGACAATCCAGCAATGGGAGTTTCTCCAAACCCCCAGGCTTTCAAGTTTACAGTTGAGAATACTATGATCTATGAGAATTCAATTAAAAACGTTTTTGAGATCAAATGATATACCCAGTACCTTGTTTTTTTATTTTAGCCCACTTAATACCATATGCGAATACTGAAAAATTGCAGAGTCAGTAGACTTGTCCTTATGACAGCCATGCTGGGAGTCAGTAATCAAGTCAAATGAGAGCAGGTACTTTTGTCAGTCATATGGTACAACATCTCAAAAACCTTGGCGAAAAAAGGACAGCAAAGCTTTGGTCCTTAATTGCAAGATACTGTAGGAAAGCCTTTTCAGGGAATAGATATCACTCTGGCCTTCTTTCAAGCAAAAGTAAAAATGGTAGAGAAAGATAGATACATAACATCAGCAAAGGGTACAGCTATATACTGTGAAGAAGCAACAATAGTGGATGAGAGAATACCATCTGGACCTGTCACATGGAAAATACGATGGATTTTAATTAATATTCACTAAATATTGCATTAATGAGCCTCAATTTTTTAAACTTACCTGTAAGCACGATGGATCATTTTATATTGGTCTTCAACCAAGTAGGGTAAATTTTGATGGGGTATCTCTACTCAGCAGAGCATTTTCTGATGGTTCATTCCCTTCACTTCTTTACCTCAGGACGTACTTCCTGCCTCTCTTCATGCCATCCAAATGCCTTTTCTTTACCCCTTGGCAAGGGCCTAGTTATGTTGTAACACCAGTTCCCATCAGAACATCGAAGTTAAGAAACATTGGGCCCGGACAGAGGCTGGATGGGTGACCCTCCTCCATACCTCTACCATGGTGCTCTTACCCAATCTGCAAGTGGCGGGCAGGTTGATTGTGGGTTGGTACAATGGATCTAAAGAGGTCTAAGTGCCAGGGGGCTCCAGAAGACTTCCACCCTCCCCTTCAATTTTTTTACTCCTCACTCACAGAATTCCACCATGGTCTTCCATATCTCATTATGTGATTACTTGCGCATACACCCACTTTCTCTGCAGTTACTTTCCTTCCTTCATCATCTCCAACATTTCATCTTTCTTTAACCTATCTCTGCATCCAATCTCAAATTACTCCAATCTATTCTTGTCACCTTGCATCTGATTCCATGCATTAGATCCATATATCATATTGACCAACCAACCTTTCCTTGAGATTCTTGCTCAAGGCTATCTACCGTTGGCAAGTAGCTGCTTAGTCAAAGCATTTCTTCACCTAACACCATTCTATCATACCCACCCGAGTCCAAAATGTAATTTAGGTAACAAAAGAGTTCAATTTATTTCAGTCGATGACCTAAAATTTTTTTATAATTTATCACTTCAATCAAAACAACATTCAATTCAACACAGCAATCTAAGGGCTACGTTAACATGACTATTTACTTTCTCTTCCTCCAATATTCCTTAATCCGCAAACACACCATTTCCCAGTCCTCTTCTGAAAATTTTTTTTCTCCATCCAAATTTTTGACTACCACAATTTTCTTTCTAAAATCCCATCTCCTTTATTTGGTTTCACTTTATTTAGAAAGATCATTGTGCATTTCTTTTACTCATGTAACTTGTTTTCCTCTCTCCTGAAATCTGAGGATCTTAAAAGCTACCCTTTCTGGCTTCATTTTTATGATGTGTCCAAAGAAAGCCAGACATTTTTTTATTTCCTTGGGTTATCCAGCTTCATAGTACTTGGCTATCAGGAGACCAGTTAATTATTACTCTTCACTTTCTCTCACAGCAAGATCCTCCAACACCCCACCATTTCATCCATACACATCTTTAGGTAACAACAGGCACCTCCTATTCTTCTACAGGCAAGGTTAGGTTTTGATAGGCTAGGGAAATATCTGTTCATTTCCTGTACACATTCCTTGATTTAGAATATTCAAGTTCCATCTAATGTATTCAATCTACTCTCAAATGCGTTTTCTCCGAGTTTTAAGAATACTTTCATGGAGATAAAATATCTTTCCAAAATGTGTGTCAAAATACCAATTTTGTTATTCTCTCATTGCAAATTACCAAATAATAAAGGTGCAATGATGGCAAGAGAGCATTACAGGTTTCACTGCTGTGGGCTTATGTCCAGTTACCCACTTCCTACATGCAACAGAAATAATAAGAGACACCCATAAATATTTCAAATATAATGAGGCAAACATAAATCAAAAAATCTTAGTTACTAGTTAAGGAGACCTGGATCAGAATTCGGCTTGTGAGCTTTGTTTCCACAGCGCCTATGTAACTGTTTCAAAGGTGCATTAGGCAGGCTAATTAGCTTGGGCATACACCCTTAACTAGAGCTGACTCGCCTTAAAAAAAACATTCAAAATCATTTGGTTAGTGCTGGTCAGGATTGAAAGAAAAAACAGAATGGTTTTGAATTTTTTTTTCAAGTGCATACACATTACACTTCCTCTCCTGGGAAGAAAAATGCATACAACTGTTTCAATAACTACAGTACAAAAGACATCACAAGGGTTTAAAAATTTACTCCAAAAAAATAATACACAAGAATTTGGCACCTTATATATATATCCTGTCTTATATATTTTATCATACTATTACTTTGTTGGACCTGGTAGAACTAGTACCACAGAGCACACAACTCATTTCTTGACTATCTTGACTTCATCAAATAATGGGTCAGGCTCCAACACCACAAAAATATCTCTCTACACTGTAAAGTTTGGAGTATGCACACCTCTAGTTATTTTGAGCGAAAGATAATATGTGCATCATCATCTCAATCCATTTCACAAAAACCATGGAAGAGAAGGGACATATATATAAATTGTTTCACCTACGAACCAGCATCAACTTGCCTTTCAACATTGCTGACTGTGATTCTAATATTATTTGATGCCATTGAGAACTGAATACACAATGAAGGGCCATGACATCACTACACTAATACAAACTACTCCACAGATACAGATAATGCATGGCTTAAATTACATTTTTAACACTTGGAAGTTGATTAAAACTGTTTGGCAATGCACTGCACAAATCATTTACCATGTCTTCAAGATGATACATTAGTCTCCATTAATGGAGATCTTCACAACTGTTCCATGAATAGTTATTACTCAACAGCAAATGGTCTAGCCATGAAAAACTGGGAAAATGAGTCAAGTAAAACTTGAAAATGCTAGAAAGCAATGTAAATGGGGACAAGGACAGAACCGAAACTTCCTAAATCTAAGCAAAATTCTACATGCATATATATAGATGTAATAAAACTGACATCACACCATTCAGCCAAACAAGTCTTAATTCTGTAAATAAAAGCAGTCCAAATATACACAGTCACACAGCTGGCGCAGAATTAAAATGTCCATCTTTACCTTTATGCATGCATATTTAATGATGAGCACAGCCATGGAGATGAATGAGGGTGGTTGGTTTACCATACCCCCACCCACTTTACTTAAATAATCCTTCCGAGAGATATGTGCAAATTTAAAAATTAAAATATTTAGGGAGGATGGAATCAACAATGATGTTCTGAGAGACCAAACATGGTATTTTACTTAACAATCTCCTCCTTATATCATCACACAGACTATGGCACTCATTGCATAAGATGTAGGATTAACGCTTTCAATCCAGGATATTTAGGGCATCATACTTACTACTGACACACAAAATCGAAGATAATATTTGGCTTGCCGCCTACATGATCAATAGTTTAATTTGTGCTGAAGTTTCAAAAAATGTATCTAATGATGTAGGCACTTGACAATATTTCATGACTTATTTACACATTGATATATACAATCAAGACATATTCACCAATGTATTCAGCCATCCGAATGATTTGCTTAGAGGTGTTCCTTTGATCTACACAACACATTTCAATGATCCAGATATCGAATACCAATAAGCAAAATCTTGGCTTATTTTTGAAGAACTTGGATACATGCACTTAATATAATTTTGATTGATTGATTCAACAAGCTGTACAAATGGACATACACATGTGCACAATTCATGAAATTAGAATAACAAATGTTTAACTCATAGGAGAAGGTTCTACAGAAAAACTGGAAGCCATACTCAATTTATTACTCAACGGATAAAATAAAAATTTAATAAGAGCACTTTTGTACACATATTTCACATGAAATAATTATATCTTATTTCATTAAGAATGCAATCTCAGTGACATAAGCATTTATATTATTTTCTCAGTAGTAGATACACATGACAGGCATTTACAGCTTTGGCTTATCTTTTACCATTTCAGGGAAACAAATCTAATGTGCACCTAAAAAGGGTAGGTATTACAAGCATAAATAAAACATCATGCAAAGCAATAAAAGGCAGATACGTTATACACATCTGAACTTGAACATATTATTGACAGCTTCTATGCAACCCTGATGAGAATTCATACATGCATGTGCATGA
Organism: Platycnemis pennipes; assembly: GCA_933228895.1. Classification (NCBI taxonomy): domain Eukaryota; kingdom Metazoa; phylum Arthropoda; class Insecta; order Odonata; family Platycnemididae; genus Platycnemis; species Platycnemis pennipes. Next base: position 58,273,844 of record OW121848.1, read on the forward strand.
TTTTAACTTTGGACCAAATGATGTTCATCATGCAATTTCTGCAATCTTCTCTTTCAAATAATCTCATCAAATCATGAACACAAACATGCACAGGAACTAAGGCTAGCATTGAAATTCCAATAGTTAGTCTCTTTCTTAATTTCCAGCATTAAGAAATAGAAAAAAATGGGTACCATAATTAGGTTATGAATCAAATAATTATGAAACTACGATAAACAGGAACTTTCCGCCCAAGCACATGGATATGTAAATTATCTTACCACAAAAGCAAGCACTGTATGGTAGATTAAAATAATACTATTTAAATACAAATAAAACACATATATTTATGTACATATATATATAACGAATGAAGCAAAAAATTTCAAGAAGGCAGGAAAAATAAAAGCATTCTATTGCAGATTCACCGATGGTAACACATTATTAACAACAAGAGGAAGCAAAGGATATCACAAAACAAGTATTAATAAAATGAAAAGCATAAACAAAAAATGGATAAAAAGTTTCTGAAATAACCCAACAACTTATTTGAGTTCTGAGACAACCCAAGCCAATAATAATTGATTTTTCCGGGTAAGATACACTTCCATCATAGAAATTTCCTCAAACAAATAATCACAACCTAGAAATAATAAAATCATGGGACAAAAAATACACAATCTGCGAAAGCATGGAGCATCCATATATTATGCAATTTTGATTTTCTACTTTTTTCACCCCTCACATATCCCCTCAAACAACGCTCCTACATAAAATAAAAACATAATACTGCTGATGAACCATCTTTTTTTGTGAATTATCAAACACGATTAATAATACCTAGTTTATTGTTCAATGCCAATATTTCTTCACCAATCATTATTACTTGAACAAAAGATGAATTAAAAATGTATTGCTCTTCTAACAAAATGGAAGGACTCCCTGTCAGTAGTGTATTCTAGCATGAGGCCTGACCTCTCCCTTTTAGCAGTACATAAATCATGGATGCCCCTATATGAAGCTCAGAGCATATAAATATTTTGAAGCACCAAAAGGTAATATTTTATGGTGGAACTGTTTTTTAGACATAATGTTTAGCAAGAAACAAAATTATTCCTCATTATTAATGAGCAGTGTTTCTCTTCCATCCAACAATGAAGATGATTTAAAATTTATATTTATAAATACATATATCATATACATGATCTTTTCTCTCACACCATGTCTATACATCCACACTTAGCTTACAGCTGCAAAAGTGCAGATTTTGTCCCCAGGGATGCATCTTCCCTCTAGTTTGAAAAATATGAAACACTTTTAAAGCTGGAAGAATTGCCTTTCCAATATGAGGAGTTGTACAAATAAGGCATGCATTATAGGGAATAATTGTTCATAACAACAAAAACAAGTAACACAATACAGCTGGACCTCTTTAGTCTGGCATTCAATAACAGCAGCTTTATTGTATGGCACATTTTGAATATGTGGTTTTAAGTTTGCAAAATGTCCACGACACATCCCTTTAGGCGGTGCTCACACTGCAATCAGTTTACTTCGATTTCCATAGGTCACAAACTTAAAGAGCAGGTTTCCTGCGTACCAGCATCAGCAAGTGTCAAGAATGTGCATGTGCAATGAAATGGAGGAGGAGACAGTTAAATGAGATTAATTCTTTCCAGTTGTGGTTTATGCATTGGAAAAGTTGCCGGAATGAGCAGATAGCATAGTTGCCGGAATGAGCAGATAGCATAGTTGCCGGAATGAGCAGATAGCATACACAAAGAAGGCAGGTTTTTGTTTACAGGCCCCAGTTGGCTGTTTGGCATCAACAATGTAACTGAAAGGAGGTGGACACAGTTAAATCAGATTCAGGCTTCCCAGCACAGATAAACTCGCCGGATGGAAAAATAATTCTTTCCGATTGGTAATTTTTGTGGACTGCTGTATTGTTTAAGGTGTGAAAATATTAAGTAAATTATCATGGGTATACTGACATGGCTATTTTATAACCGACTAATTTCTACATATGAATGCTTGATATTATTTTGCATTGCCAATTCCCAATGGTACGATGGGTAATATGTGAATTGCAGAAATATTTTTAAATTTAGGTCAATGACGCTGTAGACAATATGGTTAGAAGTTGAATGTTTATTCATAAGATCATTTCAACACCACCTTTAAGTAATTCTGCATTCTGGGTATTGGCATAGCAGGAAATTTATAGAGTACCGTGATAAGTTAGGTAGTAAGCATTTTTTTATAACCAGGCTTTGATTTTTAAATTCAATGGCTTTGATCAACTGAGACTTTCTATGAACTGGCATTTTCTATGGTTTGGCACTTGTCAGGTCCTAAGGTTGCCGGATTAAAGAGGTTCACCTGTATATGAGAGTTTGCAAATCACCACTGAATTTTACACACTTGAAAAGCAAACCATAAGCATCAGCGGCACAGGAAGTAAAATCTATTACTATGATAGCAAATGGATTACATGGCCTCAAAAGAGTTTGTAATTAAAGAACCAAAAATTACCAATATTTTTTTGTTTACTTATCCATGGATGAGTTAGAAGCAGGCCTGTACATCACATGAGAGAAAAATGCTCAATCCTAATGGCACATACAATTTTTAAACATTATCTTCCAAACAATGGTAAATTTCATCTTATTTCAGTATTAAATACATATAATGAAATGATTAAACATAAAACAAGATTATTGGAGGGAAAACTTAAAATACATCTCTCAGGCAAGTATTAGCTTTGCTTATTAGCAAGTATCTCCTTAGCTTTCAAAAAAAGGGACTGAATAAGGACATCAATTTTACTCACAGTACCAAACATTCTAACAAATACCACCAAAGGAACACATAAGCAACACAAGAACCTTAAATGATGTTCTGGAATTTCAGAAGTTTAGGAAGGCATTTATTCTAATGCACAACTTTCCATATTCACCAAAGCTGATACAAATAGAAACAGATCTTTTTCTCTAAACCCATCCAAGTTTAACAGAACAGGGATTCATTCCTTTTATTGCTACAAGTTGGAGGCATACTTTATAATAAATCACACCAGTACAAGGTCCCTTTATTAAAATCTACAACCCTGATTTATCATTGTGCTGTCCAAATTGAAATTCATACCATGGCATGATACTTCAGACTAAATGACACTCACTAATTTCCAGGTAAATGTTCAGGAGTCATCCACTCCCAATGGCAGAACTGATCACATAAATCGCCCACATCACTCAACAGTTGAGATATGTAGCACCCTAATCAATGACTTAGACCTGAAATGTATGCTTAGGTAGTAAAGGAAGTTCTTACTTTTCAATGAAATACTTCATCAATGTACGGAAAAAAATAATAAAAATGTTTCAACTGTTTAGGTCCAAACACATAATGACACCCAAAGTTTAGGACCATCTGAGGTATGTAGTTAATTACAAAGTCAGAATGTGGACAGGCCCAGAAGACCTTTTCGTACACCCAGTACCACCTGCAGGGACTAACATGAAATTGACCAAACAGATAAGCAATGGAGTAAGAATAGGAAAAATGTGGAAGGCACCATTATCCTAAATTATATACACAAGTTTTCATGAAGCCAAAAGTAGTTTGAACTCATTTCCTACCATGCTGTGAAAAACACTGGGAAAGATTCATGGATACAGTCTAATAGAGTACACAACTACTTTTCATCCCAAGTAATTATCAGCATAGGGCCTATCAGGCCTTATCAACATTATACCGGCAATTAACTGAATAGCCAACATGTGAAACTGAATCAAATTTATTCTAAAAAGTTGATTAGCACCATCTCCCATGCCGACATGAACTAGACTGCAGATAACACCATAAATCTATCATAAAACTGAAAATGCTTAAATAGTGGTAAACATATTCCTGTTATCTAAACTGACTCAGTCAAGGAGTCAACTGTGTAAAAAAATAAGGCTCAATAATGATACATCTTTTTAAAAGTAAAAGATGTGTAATGTTTAGAATAAATTCTTAAAACATATAGGGACTACGACCTTCTAAAAGTTATAGTGGACACTTAAGAGCAATAATGAACCATTTGTAAAACATATTTCATCATTAAAATTTTACACAGCGAAAATCCCATGAAATCATATTGACAGCATTAATTGAGAAAAAAATAATCCCTTGTACAAGGTCATATCCTGAGATACAATGACGCAATAAGTTATGCTATAATGATAAATGGCAAATTATTACACTAGGAAGACTATTTCTCCAGAGCCACTGTGCCATATAATCAAATACTATAAGGTGCTCCAATCAAAAGTCAAAGGCTTCATACCTCAATGGAAATAGGTAAGAATTGAATTTGGGGTAATATGCAAGACTGTAATTTCATTGGAAGTCAATTCAAACGCATTCCCACAGCTCCATACTTAAAATATATGACCATATAAAAGGAAAGAAAAAGATTGAATTTGAGGCAACAATATCCTGGGATAAGATGATTAGCTTTTTGTTGTCAGCTTCCAAGCAAGACTAAATTTGGTCAAAATATTTTACAATAATACAGACACAAACCTAAAAATACCAAGAAACTTCACATTCTGTAATGACAAAAAAGTGACCCAGAATCAGCCCACACATAAATTGGTGAAAAACATGAGACTTCATTGAACATAGCTCAATAAGATCATACAAATATTATTACTTTGCTTTTTTTTATGATACAATCCACCAAATAACCACGATCGGAGGAAGGACGATGATTCCGGGCCATTTCATGTGTTTTGATAATAAAGAAGAAACAGCAATTCAAAAGAGAAACATCCAGAAACTGGCATTCAAATAATTTATAAAAACAAAATATTTAGAACTTTTGATTTCACGACAGGTTTCATAATAGAGAAATAAATAAATTGTGGTAACAAAGCATAAAATTACCATGAGAGCTCTAAATAGTCAAATCTAAGATGAGTGAACAGCAAGTAATAAAGACAATCTTCAAGGTTACTCGGCATTATAGTATTCATTATCACATTGGTTAGTACAAATCCCAAAATATCCATATGTATCATCGGCCAGTAATGTGGACAAAAAGAAATGAGTTCAAATAGTACCCTTCCTTAACATACATAAGGTATTACCAGTAATGCCATTAAACAAATTTTTAACTATTCAAAAAATGGCAGTGACAGTATAACAAGACCTCAAATTATTGCTGCAAAGAAACAGCTCAGCTTGATTCCAGAGGATGATCACCTATGACACAATGTTTGCAAGACAGAGACCAAAGAGGACTTATTGCTTGAATACCTTTCATGCATAAAGGCTTGCTTCTTAACCTTGCAGTTCTGGCAGAGGCTCAACACAAGAAGAATTTAGTTGGTGTCATACACCAAATTATTCTCATTTGATGGCACGACAATATATTAAGTCTGTCTCTCAATCCTGAAGTCATATGTAAACTGAAAGGAATAAAAAAATATTTAAAATCACATTGAATCATTACTTATAAATTATTAGAACTTAATTTCTAACTGGACATATAGATACAGACTTTCAGTAGAAATATGACCTTATAAAAAAAGAGCCAAATTCATTACAAATGCAGGAAAAGGGAATTAGCCTTCACTAGTGTAATCATATTAAGCCAGTGGGCAAGTCTGAAACTTAGGGCACCTCGTTTGGGAGAAAGAGTTCTCACCCAAACTTTTTTCCCAACTGAAGTCTCTAAGTGGGTAGTGAAAATTTCATCTCCCAACCTTTTAATTCAGTGATGTGACAACACTGTCGCATTCATTCAACTGCCGAATGCAGTTTTTTAGACTGGATTTTTTGTAGTAGATTCGCCCGAACGAAACATAATCTGGAAAAACCAAGGCCACTTCATACTCGATACTTGGAACTAGAAACTCACAGGCGAGGACGGTTTTCTTAATTCAAAACAAAAGTGGGGCATATGGTGGTGCTATGGGTTTAACCCTCATATGCGCCTTAGCGGTGCACATGATTTTAAAATTTTCCATTCCCATGAATCTTTCTGAAACTTTCAGTAGTCTATTTTTTCTGCTTTCTTAGGCAACAAATATATTTGTATGCATAGTGTGCATAGTTTTTATTTTATTGGCCTCTAATAAAAAAAGTTTCGTCGTTGGATTTACTGCGCCTCTACGATGCCGAGTTTCCTCGTCGCAATGTTGGGGACAGCACTCTCAATACTAATTTAAAAGTTATTATGCTTCGTATGAAATGGTATCTTCTATTTATAAACATAATATTTAAATGTTTAAACTTTATAAACAAAATTAAATTGTTTAACAAAGCAAAAATTATACTATACCAATTTTGCTTCATCTTTTATCTAATAATCATAATATTTGCCTGCTTAAAATATTCAATGAAAAAATTCATCAATTTGCAAGAATAATTCTTAGAAACTAATGGCTAGCCTAAGGGTGTTTTTTCCATGGCCTCCGGCATTACTTTGTTTGGGTAGATTCTCCACTTTGCATCCGCATACCTGCAGTGGTGATGGTCACCTTTAGGGACATCCCAGGATTAGGTATAGAATTATACCAAGCAGCAATCACAAGAAAAAAATTTCCTTATTGAGAACCCAATTGATGCATTCCATTTGTACATTGACAAAAACACTATCCGTGAAATTGTTACTTGCACAAATCAGGAGGCAGTTCGAGTGCATTTAGAGAGAAATTTGAAAACAAATAGGAAACCTGCAGACCATATAGAAATTTAAACCTATTTGGACTTTTGTAGGCGACTGGACACCTAAAATTGTCATAAGTAAATGTCAGTCGCCTGTGGACTAAATTGTATGGTGCCATGATTTTTCGTGCAACTATGTCGGAAAAGATCTTCAAGCAATTGCTTTGATACATATGCTTTGACGATAAAACCACACGTGCTGATAGAAGAGAAAAAGATATACTTGCCATGATTCATTTCGTCTGGGATGTGGTGAATAAAAATTTACAACATTATTTTGTGCCCAGACTCTCACTCACTGTTGATGAGCAACTGATTGGCTTTCGTGGGCATTGTCCTTTCCAACAATATATTCCATCAAACCCGATAAATAGGTATGAAGATATTTTGCTCTTTCTTCATCCTTCCATCGCTACGTGAGGGACAGGGAATCCACGCCTTATCACAAAGCGTCCCAGGGTGGCCCTCCCTTCAATCCAAGATGGTCTCGGGAGGGTCATTGGAGGTGGGGAGAAGTTCAAACAGTTTTTGTGGGGGGGAAAGTAGGCAGAGGATGACGACTAAGGAAACTTAGTGGGAAAGTATGGATGGTTTCAATGTTTGGGTCAGTGAAATGCTACAGAAAGAAAAGGTGAGGGGGGTCCTCCCAGCATGAGGGTATTTTGGTCACCCCAGAACACTAGCTCCTCTTCCATCAGTCCCTCACGGAGCGCCGGACTGAAGAAAATAGATGCCATCATATTCCATGTTTTTATCCATTTCATGCTTCTTCTTTCTTACCACCTACAACCCAAACTTCTTAGAAATAATTATTTTGGCCTTTCCCACCAATCCAGAAGTAAAACCTCATCTGCCGCACTTGCCCACATCACTTTTACCTGTCCATCTCAATGGAGACATCCTCAGTGAGAGAATGGGCTCCGCTGTAGGCCTAAAATACCGGCTCTTCTAGCCCACCTCCAATGCGCTGAACTCTTTGACGCATCACTGATTGTCCGACATTCCTCATATTTCACAACCCCTCTGACTTAAATCCTTTCTTTTTTTACAAATTGCAGGATATAAGCTCCCAGAATGTCCGTTTCATTTGCCTTGATTGTCAGAATATAGCCCTAAAAAATCGCGAGGGTATCCTCCGTCTCTTCTCACTCCACCAACCCTTTTTCAATTATTAACGTTTAATAACTCAGGCTTCTGTGCACACTACAAAGATATAACGTGTGGGTGGACATAGTGAAGCAAAATTATTTTACATGGACCCATCCAACTTTTATTTGGTCCTCATTTTTAGTATTTGGATGCATAAAAAATAAAGAAATTTGCACATGATAAGGCGGAGTTTATCCAGCATTGCATATCAGAAAAATTATTTAAAACAACCATTACACACAAAATTAAAACCTTAATTTGAAATAACCGTCCAAGGGATCAAAAAAAGGGAGTAATAAGACAACAAACGGAAAAGAATGCAGTATTAAAGATTTTTAGCTATAACTTCTGTAATAATGGGTTAAATCTAGCAAAACACGGTTAGAAATAAAGAAAATAGAAGTCACTAGCATTATCAACCAGAAAACATGCTAAGAAAGGCCAAGTTTGAAATATAATGACAAATACAACGCAGCGCCACTGCGGCACCATAAAACCAATGACGTAACTAAATTGGTAAGGGTTTAAATGCACCGTTCTGATTTTTTATGCGAGTGCCTGCCTTGCCATTTATTAATCTCGTTTCCAGTTGAGTGATGTGACGGTGCGTGTTTGTTATGCTAGAGCAGGTTTCGGCAAACTCATGTGACGGAAGAGCCAAACCTGCTCCTACTATGGCTTAAAATGTTTTCGAGAACTACATTATATTGATGAAATTGGCTTATGGGCATTCCTCCGCATCTGGGTGTCTCTTGGCGACTAGCTAGAATAGAAATGTATTGCTGATATTAAGTGTCGATATATGTTTCATTGAAAATGTTTAGAGCATTCTCTGCCTTCAAACTAAGTCAATTTACGTAAATATAAGTATTTAATAATGAGAAGGCAATCAAAACTTATCTCAGGAATAAAAAAAACATCCTCTCTTCACCCGTGAGCTTCCACTCCTCAGCAACACCTCACACCATACACCCTCACAATGGTTTGCAGTGTATTGCATGAAGAGATCTATGAGGTTTGGTTTCACCAACACATTTGTCCACGAACTTCGCCAAACAACAGTCCGATGAAGCCACAATTGGCTGTGAATGGTCCATGAGTGTTCCTCAAAAAGTGGTTCAGTCATATAATCTCCAAGTAATTTGGAAAACTGGGGTTCCCTAAACTCTGTGCCTGTATTGTCAGTGAGCGAAATGGAGAATCACTACAGCGGTCCATATTGAAAAAGGAATTCATAAGTCATTTCGGGGAAAGAAAACCCTCCACACTCCTGCCAGTGAGCTTCCAGCCCCCTGTATCACATGGTCTTCACTTTGCCAGCTCGTTTCATTCACGTGCTCCCGCTTCTGAGATCGTCAGCCTGATGCAATAGCTTTCATTAGCCTGTAAAAATATTTTGTGTTGTGCGAATTGCCTATATTCTAAATAAGTTGTTTATTCTTAGGCATTGCATAAGCCATAGATTTCGTCAAATAAACTTCAAATTTCAGTGTTGTAATCTTAGAAACATATGTCTATTATTGATCTTTACCAATATTCCAGTATTTGCAACAAATTATTCTCCATAACCACTTGTTTCCCATTTCTGCCTGAATTTTCGCAAAATTTTAAACTTTAGAGCTCGGGCGGCAGTGGTTAATATTATCTGATTTCAAAAAAATTTTGCATGTAAGATCCTGATATCAGTACACAACTATACCACATAGGCAAATTTTATCCGGAAAAAACCTTTTTTCGTCCCACGCTCTTGAACATTCATAAATATCGTACGAATATGTTGATTCTGTAAAAATTTCCCATCCTTTTTCATCAGGGCATTGGAAAGGCAGGACTGCCAAGAATCACTGTATTTTTTAGGCGGAAACAATTGACCAACAAAAACAGAACTGAAATTGTCAGCTGTCATGATTAAATTAGAATGAGTAATTACAGGGAAAAATAAGCATTGAAACTCACAAAAAATTTGGCCATCAACTCATATGAACAAATAACATTCAGTTGTTGAACCTAAAAACATAATAACTCCCTAAATAAATAAAACCATTAAAACATCACTCACTAACCAACAAAATAACTAACAAAAACTAGTTCGAAGATTCCTTAACACATGACCTACGTTAGAAATAACGGTAGAGCTCCGTTTAAAATTTGTAGTTGTAGAACTAAACATAAGGAATGTATTTATAATGCTCAAATTGCCAATTAAACAAAATCTTCTAAGTTTGTCATTCCACTGCACCAACAAGCAACCCCACAGACCCCTGCTGTGAGTGAGGCGCCCACTGCGATGAAGGGTTGAGATAATCCTCTCCCGCAGACCGAGAAAGGGTACCTATGGTGTCCCGAGAAGAAATCCTTTATAACATACATCTTTTAGGCCTGCTTAGGGCTAGCTTAACAGCAATGCCGATTTAACACGTCGTTTGTTCATTTGCGTAGAAAAATTTACAGTTTTAAAACGTAGTTCGTTTGCTTGTGTAGAATAATGTATGCCGTGGAAAAAAGTCGTTCATAGCAAAAGGGTTAAAAATAACTAGAAAATGTGAGGAATTTCATTTTATACCATCCACAAAAATAGCCTTTGTTCAATTCTTGAAGCTTAATGCTTAAGCAGCTCATCAGTCAGTTTCAAAAGAAGAACCTCCATTCTCTTATTGTAAGTTATATATGCTAACTTTAACTTATTTTCTACTTCATTTTAATACCACTGAATTGGATACTTTGAGGGGGATTAATGACAGAGAGCACTTTCCAAACCTTAAGTTTTCTCTCCTAATATGTACCTCCCTTCTATTCAGAGGAGATTTAGCACCATTTGAAGTTCTCTTGTCACCTGTTGATTTTGCTCCATTGAAATTTTATATCCTTGATATTTAAAGACCAAGAAAACTATTTCCGTGAATTAACATTTCGAATGGTATTGAAATATTATATGGAACAGGTCGTGAAGGATGTGAAAGAGAGGAATTACATTAATATGAAGAGGTTGGCCAATAGAATAATCAAGTGGAGGGCTGCATCAAACCAATCCTAGGATTGTTGACCAATATGATAATTGAAATATTTTCTCTCTCCTTCCCCTCAAATGAGCATTAATGTTACATCAAGCACCATTCTTCAAAACTCCATGTTGCATATCAAGATAACTGTACATGAACTAAAATAATATTGACTAACAGGCCACTGAGCATTAAGTTGGAAAACAAAATTATCAAGAAAGGTGAGGCTATGTCCTTTCCCCTAAATTGTGGGGATGAGGACCTATCAGTGCATTCCTGGGTTCTGCATTTCTACCCCTTACAGCAGCAATCATGAACAAGGGGGCCTGCTCCAACTGAACTTGTAAGACAGCCATCGGAAAGCCAATTGCAAATAGCTCTAGACATTGAAAAGCAATGGGTTGGACAGAGGATCACAGCCTTGCAAGTTGGTCATTTCAGTGCCACCACAGTTTAACATAAACCCTGAATTACAATACACTTCTTCAGATACAAAGTGTGATTTCATTGTCCGGCACCTGTGGGATTTATATAAATCCAAATAGTGCTTTAAGGCAGCTTGTTAATGGCTAAATAGCCATTATTTTGGCAGTACAGGAAAAAAATGAATTTCACAAACTTCTAGAAAACCTTTCATTATTTTGATAATTCCATTGTTTAGAATTCTGGATAGTCGATCTTCCAATTCACATCTTCACCTAATGGAAGTAAAAATTTAGCTTTAGGGAGTATTACAAAATTTATTTTTCCTCTTAGTTCACTGAAGTGAATACATAGTTCCTATTGAATTGTTCTCGCAACCTCTCTAATGTATACAAATCCCAGGCTTAAAATGTTGAGAGTGACATTTGTGAAAGAGGTCATGCCTTTCTTGTGGTGCATTTATGGATTTCATACATTATAACAACCATCTATGAAAAAAACTTTTCACCAACCAAATGGCAGAGAGCCTCTTCATTCTCACTTAGGGCCCACCCCCAGAGTGCCGGAAGTGGGCCCCAATCTCTCTACAGATACTTTTTCAAGACTGTATGACACGAGGAGGCTTCCTTGTTGGTCTAGGCACTTAAACCTTCTACACCAGGGCATGGTGTTGCAATTATACCATATGACTAAGGATGTAAAGAGAAAAAAATTTGGCCTTCTGCATGGTACCTTTTTCCTTAAGGTCGGCACATTATTAGATGGCACAGTTTCCCAGTAGGTAGGGCATTGGGCTACTAAATGGAGGTCCCAAGTTTTAATGCTACAAATGTCTTAGGACACATCCTACTATGCATAAACGTAGTGTTTTTTAGGGCACCAGATTTTCCTGAACATCTATAAGTAGCACCGAATTGGTCCCTTCACCCTGGAGTGCCAATTACACACCACTGCATTTAGTGAGCTCAGAGTGCACCACCCTACCAACCTTCAGGTTGACCACTGTGGTTAGTAGATTGTGAAATCATATTCATAGGAAGAAAGAATTGACTAAGGCCAACAAGAAACAATTTAGAAAATCGAACTATCTATCACAACAGTAACTTTAAAGGTAAAGCGAGAGTACAAATCATAATCACACATGCCAAGCAATAATTAAGTTATCTAACTATATTTGTAAGAAAAAATCCTCCAACTTTGAGACACTAAAGTTAGCTAATAGCAAATGAAATAAAATTTTATTTACCTCCTGATCTAACTGATACTTGGTCTTTGGCTTGAGAGCAGGCAGTAGTAACTGAAAGGTGAAAAGTAAAATTAGAGAGCATTTACCAACATCTTAAACAGTAATACAATTGTTGCAGACTGCTTTAATTGATAGTTGCGGTGAAAATTATGCCACTTTATTTTTATACTCTAACATATTTCAAGGGCTAAAAGTAAGAATTAACTTCATTTGTATGCTAAAGGTTCAGAATAAATAGGGTCCATATGAGGAACTGAGCAGTTAAAATTTATTACGATTATTCTACTTTTTGAGGCTGCTGGTAGTCAAAGAAAAAAAGTAAAATTTGAAATTTTGTTTCCTGGACTACAAATTTCATCACAAACTTAAGGCTTTCCAGACCCATACACAGACCCCAACACTACCAAGGGTACTTGATCCCAAAGACAATTTTTAGAAGGACCTATGCATTGTCCATCAAGGCACTCATAAAGGGGAAGCATGAGTAAAATTGGTTATTTACCTCATTCATTTGCAGTGATGTTAATGTATAAAATACCTTAAAAAGGTATTTTCAAAATGCATTCCTCAAAACCTAATGTAAAAAATAAATGTAAATTTTCAAAGGGTATTATGTAGTACATCACAGAAAATAAATTTTGTACTAAGTGTCATTGAACTGGTGCTTGTCATCAAAACAATTATCACATTAACAAAAAATTTTTAAATACCTGTACCAAGTAAGTGCACATTTTTTACCATAAAATGTGGAAACCATAATTTAAACTGAGATTCACTTGCATGTATTGAACATAAAAATACAGATTTGACCAAGATGAAAAAACTAACCTTGAACAGCTTCATGGTATAATAAAAAAGTAAATGGATTTGGATCCTAACTAACCTAACTTAGACTAAGGATATCAAATGGCTTGGCTTCATATTTATCTCGGGAATCTTCATCGCATTGGCTATTTTTAAAACAACAGTTTCACTACTATTCCCAGGGACATCTTCAGGTGAAATCGACATTTTAATTGTTATTTTTTGTTATTGCTATTAATCTGAGTTGGTCTCTGATTGCTATATAAGTTTACAGTGAGGAGCAGCAATTAGGAACACACGGAGTGAATCAAGAGTCCATTTCTGCCAAAAACAGAATGATTAAGGGCAGATACCAACTATATAAATAACAACCCATAGATGCCCCCAGGATGAGGGATGACGCTATTGTATTACACCAACCAGCAGGACAGAGATTTGCGAGAGTAATATGAAGCCATTATAATTATTAATAATAATTATGCTGCTAAAGCCTAAAGATTAAATATATTAAATTAACAAAAAATTTGACTTTGATTCCAGATTCAATTTGGAAAGGGGTTGGGATGCAATTAAATATTGGATTTGATTAACTTATTAGTATTCATCTTTATAATGCGTAACCCAAAATACATGGTTTAGAATACACTGTTTAATGAGGTGTGAAATTTCATATAATATAGATGAAAATCGGGTAGTTTCCTAATATTTTTTTACTGTCTTTTTCAAAAGTTTATAATCTCAGGAGTGCATATTTTAAGCTGTTAGATTTTAAAATGACATTAAGTATTTTTCCACATTAATTAAAAAATGAAAAAATTCAAGTGCGAAAACACGATGGCAAACTATTGTATGCTGGTAAATTATGCATGTGACATGACACACTTTCCTCTACCTGCCACTAGGTGGTGCAGCAGATACTTCCAAGCAGATATTGCACTCCATTAAAAGAATATTAACTAGTATCTGAGGTATATTTATTCAGTTAATTTATTATGATTAACTTTTATATATTTATTTAAAACTAGCTTTGCCCAGCATGCGTAGCAATTCCTCTTTTTCTTTCCAAGTAGGCACACATATACAAAGCAGACACATTAACATATACAAAATAAACGAAAAATGATTTTTTTGTGTAGTAAATTAAATTTTAACAAATTTAGTCAAGTGCTTTGGGATATACAATATTTTTGGTCTTACCGCCCTCTGCAAAAACAAATAAATTTTTTAACTGTCCCACTCGTGAGCATGCATATGATTAATATGATTCTAATGCACGTGATTTAGCAACTCATAAACAATCTGTCTCATTGTTCGCTTGAGAAGATCATGAACCAACACTCATTTGTTGAAACAACTCGTGCTCTACCCTTCCTCCGTTCCCTGAAGACTCTTACCACTACCCAATGACCCACCTATCACAAATGGTGCAAATTACCTCAGCTGTCAGTCACCTCCCCTGAATAACATAACGTTGGCGAGTTTTTACCTTCACTTTGTCTCAAAAGATTTTTTGTAATTGTTTTCATGTTTTAACCTTTCATGGTTTGCTATACTCACCAACATGTAGATTTCTGATAAAAATTTGAAAATAAATAGGGGCATTGGCTTAGGCTACATTCATGTTGAAAAAAGCCTCCAAAATCGAACTGAGTAATATAAAATTAATAAGATTATACCTGGCTTTTCTTCAGGGAAAAAATTGGCTGCAACCAAACTACGAGAATTATTCAAATAATCCAAGACATAATAAGGTTAATAATCCAATATTATGTAAATCCTTTGTTATAGACAAATAAAGTACAGTTTTAAAAAGTTTGTAAATGCCTTCAACCGTGCACGCTTAAGTACAAGTCGTGCCGTGAGTACACAATCCACAGTGCAAAAGTCACATCTGTCATGCTCCACTTGAAAGCATTGGATCATGCGCTGCTGCTCTCACCACGCCGCCTGAAAAGTTGCAGTGAAACCATGTGTCGACTCGACCGCCGCAGCGGCTGAAGTGTATCATGTCCAATACAGTTACATTGTTTGATAGACGGCAGCGGCAGTCGACTTGTCCGCCACTGCTGTGAAAACCGCCATGTGTGTCATAGGCCTAACGGAGAAGACTTTTCAAACTTAGATAGTTTTCATATGCTATTCTTAATGCATATTCACTAGAGCTGAGGGACCCTGAAACACAATGGTAAGTTCAGGAGACAAATTTTCCTATGCCTCGCAACGTAAGCTGTGTACCTGTTACTTCAGCAACAAGGCATTGCATCCCACCATTTATGACCTTTTCAAATGAACTTAAAATTAACATTTAATTCTCTAGTAACCTGGGATTTCTCATTCCAAATTTTTTGAGTAAAATGAATACATTTATGGTGGGGCATGAATCATAGTTAATGAATTCTGTTTTCTTTGATGAAGGAAACTACCCTAATAGGGTAGCCCCAGAACCATTGAAGACATTGAAAACCCACACATTTGCTAGCAAAACTGACTCAAAAACATGAGAAAATCTTAAAATTGATGATACTTACCAATTGAGGGTCTGCAATTTCCACAAAATTAGGATTTAAAATAAATGGAACACCTTCCAGGCCTGTAAGAATGGGAAAATACACAAGTTAATAAAGTAAAAATGAGAAAATCACCAAAAACTTTTCCATTGTTCTATAAAACATAGTAATTATTTAAATTAATATTGCAAAGACAATCTACTAGAGCAGATGGAATTAATTCAAAATAATTCTTTGCCTTTCACAGATTTTGTTTGTCATTACCCTAGTGCCTTTTTTTCAGAGTTTCGATTTTAAAATTTCAATGTTCAGTTTGCAGTTCAATGCCATGAACTGCAAAGAATGAAAATGCAGCAGAGCAAAATTTGCACCACATCTTTCAGCAGAACCACACTGACAATGACATTTTAAGAGTGAATGAAGGTGTCATTCCGATTGATATTCCTCCTATGAACAATGCAGCACAATATGGATAAGAATACTTTTACAAAGTGATAAAACAACATGCAACAGAAAGTTAATGAACCATGTTCATTCCCAAGTAAAATCTTTTTAATACCAAGAGACAAATAAAATTATAGTATACACATGATAATATAGTCTATGTCATAAGCACAGAACAGTCTCAAATATGAGTCACCATTAGAGTGTTGGTTTTAATACAAACATATTTATATTCACAACTGATATTTTTTTTGCAATGCTTAAAACATTTTTAAGTCCATCATAATATGATCACATTGATTTTAAACAAAAGATTAAAGAACTACATAGGCTAGTAAATTGAGAGTTAAACGGCCTTTTTGAAACAAACAAAAAGAGATTAGTGTGCATCATAAAGACATCCATACACTCAGGTAGCTTAGTTCAAAGAAAATAAGCAGAAAGGTTTTCAAATATTCTAACATACCACATCCCATTCCTACAAGCTGTAATTTGAACATTAACAGTTACGAATAAACTAGGTAATCCACCATCTTAAATTTTTACTATATAATTTTTCCTTAACGCTTTAGAAGTTTGCACTCAGTGCACGTAGGTGAGGATGTGATGATCCTACCACATATCTTTGATGTCGGTTGTATGGAGCTTTATCAATCTGAAAGCATTCAAACTAAACAAAGAAATGAAATACCTCTACATTTGAGAGCATACGTTTGTATTATACCACCATAAAAGTAATACTAACCCTGATACGCATTAAGTGTGGCATAATTCTTTGAGTTTGCATAAGTGTGGGCAACAGGAGTCACTTGTGGTACAGGGGGAGGAGGCCTTAAAGGGACTAGCGGTGGGTTAGGGGCAGGACGCGTTGGTCTTAATGCTGCAGAAAGGATTTCATATTCATGGCTGTCTGGAGGAGAGGACGATGGGTGGACGGGGGCTCTCCTGTTTGCCAATGGGGGAGATGGGCTGTTGTTTTCTGTTAAATGAACTGGTCCAAAGCCATTAGGTGCTGCAATTGGAGGTGAAGGAACGACACTTTTCACATTCCGCAGACTGGAAAATAAAAATGAATCTCATAGTTACCCAAGTTACATAGCTAAGTTCAATAAGTAAGCCAACATTTATGAAATCAACGGGAAAATTTTACAATATTATACAATACAAATTAATTTCATCCCGGGTAGCCAAAGGGTAGAGCGAAAATAAATTCACTTCCCTTGAAGAGTTCTAAAGAAACGTAGTTAGAATTGGGTGTCCATCATTCATATCAATATAGTCATTTGGCAGCAATTTTACTGAGGAATAAACCCTGTATGGGCAGAATTCATTTGGGCTTCTACCCATTGACCTAAGGCAAGGTCAATCATCCATAAAAAATATCACTACTCATGTCAGTCCAGCTCCAGGAATTACCAGAATTCAAAATTCATTCAAACATATAAAATCAAATCCATGGTAAGGGTTTACTTCCTACTAGCCAAGGGATACGCAAATTCAAAACCACTCACAGATTTTCAGAATTAACAAAAGGTAGTAGGTAGTTATCGATGACATTAAAAATGAAATCTTCAGAACATTCTATGATTGAATTGCCTCTGAACGAAAAGAAGTTGCCAGTTGAAGCCAGAAGACATTCTATATTTTTATTCCCTTTCACGGATTGGCAACAGAAACTTCCTTAGCAGGGTATGACTTTTGGATGCTTAAATGCTTATGCTTAAATGGCAAATGAAAACAGTCATTAGCATTTACTTACCCATAGCCAAGGTTGGGTATTACAGATTGAACATCAGAGTTTGCTTGAGGATTCCTCGCATCATCACCCATATTGACAACTTTGTAACATAATGTAAGCCCATTGATTTCCCTAAAATGATAAAACACACATAATATAGCACAACACCTTACAAATTTCTCTCTAAATTTTTCTTAGCTAAGAGCATATAAAATTCTGGTACTGGACACATTCACTAATACGGTAATTCTCTGAAGATAGAGAATAAATAAGTAATGGAAGAATACAAGGTTTTGATAAAGTAGCAATAAAATTTTTCTATATTTCCAATAATGATTTTTGGGAACAACTCAACCATGGTTTCAATGTATAAACATCAATGCCAAAGACTTACAACATTGCGTCAGCCTTTAAATATCAATCACTCACTCAGTGTTCAACCCGAAGGTTGGTATGATAGGTGAGGGTAAGGCTCACCCCGTACAAAGGCATGTGAAATTTACATTTTCAGGGTAGGGTGGCCAGTTTCTTTCCCTGGGCCACCTGCAATTTCCTACAATGTTCTGACATACAGAATATTGAATCATGAGGATTTTAGGTGGATGTTTCCAGTAAAGCTTCTGCCCAGGATTAAAATCTGGGACCCTCCTATTTGTAGCCTAGCACTCTACCTACTAGGCCACCAAAAGCACTCTAAATATCAATAATAAATATTGTTGTAGTATATTCTCATGTGGTTGGTACTCCTGTGCTCCTCACATTACCCCCCCCCGGCCCCGGAAGTGACGTAGCGGTAGCTGTTAAGATTTACATTTTGTGTGAAAGTGTTGGGAATAAAGACTTGAAAGAATCCCAGTTAAACTCTATTATTAATAAGTTAATTGACTAAATCTTCAAAGCTTTGAGATACAACATGGTGCAGTCATGTGGAGTTCAATGACATTGGGTGCAAATAGAGGAGACACATAAATATCGTGAAACCATGTCGTGGATCTTCTGTGTAACCGCAAAAATGGCTGAGTACGTTACTCTACTGACAAGCGTGAATTTCGAAGGTCCCAGTGCCTACGCCGACTGGACTAATTTTGTCCGGGAATTAAAAAATTTCCTAGCAGCCACCAAGAGGGATGAAGAGTCTGACGAGTAAAGATCGCCCTTTTATTAAATATGCTGGGAGGAAGTGCGATAGTGCTGTTCTCTACTTTTCCGTTGACTGAGTCAGAGAAAAAGTCATACTCAGCTGTTTTAAAATCGTTCGGGTTGTACGTCGTGCCCAAAATTAATGAGACCTTCGAAAGCTTCATATTTAATCAGAGAGTCCAGGAAGAAGGAGAAAGTTTTGAGCATTTCTTTGCTGACTGTAGGCGCCTCATTAAAAATTGTGGATTCTCCAGATCTGAACCTCAAGAGGACTCCATACTTCGTGATCGCATCGTTTACGGAGTACGAGATAAGATGGTGCAGAAGGCCCTGCTTAGACTGGAGGATCTCTCTCTGGAGAAAGCGGCAGCCCACTGCAGAGCTGTAGAACAAAGTCAGATCAGGCGAAGCAAATCAGAGAAACAACGGCTGAGCCCAAAGGTGGAGATTACCACATCGACGTTTTGCAGAAGAAGAGAGGGAATCACCATTCTCAAGGTAATGTGGACTCAAGTGCAGGCGAAAGTGTGGGAAAAGCAGCGAAAAAGTTTCATTGTAACAGGTGCCAAACAAATCATGGCCCTCGAGAGTGCCCAGCATATGGAAGGAAGTGTGTGAAGTGCAGACTAATCAATCACTTTGCTGTGGCATGCAGGGTGAGAAATGTAGGCCAAATCAATGTGGTAGAATTGGACTCCTTGTCAGATACATCGTCAGTGTCCTGCTATGCACTGTCTATGAATTTGAGCGTTAATTCGGTGGATGCTAATTGTGATCCCAATGAGTGGGTTGAAACGGTGGAGATCGGTGGAAAAGTGTTTGCAATGAAGCTGGACACAGGTGCTCAAGTGAATGTCCTGCCAATTCAGGCAATACAGAAGTTAGAGAAAAGTGTTAAAATTAAACCTACAAGTGTGCAACTTGAGGCATATGGTGGCATGAAAATTAAGCCTGAAGGCATCGCCACTCTGAGATGTAATTATAAACATGCTGAATGTTTCCTTGATTTTGTAATTGTAAACCATGACTTGCAACTTATGGGATTACCAGGCTGTGTATCTTTGAACTTGGTTAAAAGGGTATTTAATATTGACCAGCTGTCATCAAAAAATAAATTTCTTAAAATGTATATGTCTGTGTTTAAGGGTCTGGGGTGTTTACCACAAAGGTGCAATATAGCAACATTAGAGAATGTGCAGCCGACATCAAGGCCACCAAGGAGGGTGCCTTCGGCTCTGAAAGAAAAGTTAAAGATGGAGTTGGAGAGGCTTCAGGCAAAGAAAATAATTTCTTGGATAGAAAGCCTGACAGGTAAAGAGTGGCTCTGTAACCTTGTTATTACTGAGAAACCAAATGGGGACTTGCGTCTTTGTCTTGACCCTGTTGACTTAAAAAAAGTTATTGCTAGGCAGTATCACACTGGTCTAACTGTGAGTGACATAGCTGAGAAATTGAGTGGCAATAAATATTTCAGTGTATTTGATTTGAAAGAAGGGTTCCATCAGGTAAAATTAGATAAGGAGTCTTTATCTTTTTTCAGAGGCAGGGATGAAAACTGATCCTGAGAGGGTGAAAACACTTGTAATCCTAGAGTTCCCATTTAATATGAAAGAATTGCAAAGAGCAATGGGAATGTTTAACAGGGTGTCCACAAAAGTCAAAATATAAAATTCAAGCATAATTCAAGGTTTTCAAGGCTAAGTTTATAAAAATTTCCAGGCTAATATATCGCGGTTCTTGTACGAGTCAAAAGTGAT
Source organism: Platycnemis pennipes (assembly GCA_933228895.1). Classification (NCBI taxonomy): domain Eukaryota; kingdom Metazoa; phylum Arthropoda; class Insecta; order Odonata; family Platycnemididae; genus Platycnemis; species Platycnemis pennipes. The sequence continues at coordinate 58,294,750 of OW121848.1, forward strand.
GTTTTTCAAGTTCTATGTAGAATATGGATTTTTTGTAGTTTAACCCATAGCATAATATAGATAAAGTAATTAAATAAGAAATAATTGATAAATTAAAGTAATTAAATATGTAGTTTTATTGGCAGTAAGAGACTCTCTTTGTTGGTTGGGAAAGATAAACTACTTTTTGATTGAACACCCTCTTTCTAAATTAGCATTTCCATGAGAAATTACAAATTCTTCTACAAGAGGAACTTAAAGAACCCACTGGCTAAAATCTTCAGCATTCAACCACTGTTCTTGGAATGGTGATTTTCTACGTTAATATTTTTTGCCATGCTTTTCTATTACAAGTCTCAAAGCCTCAATTTTCTGTTCACTCAGAATCAGTATGTATCATTTTTGTACCAGTAGACTATATAGAAAAAAGTGAAATCATAACAGTCTTTAGTATCCTACACCATCTTTTTCTAACAAAAATTAATGTAATAAAAATCCTAATTCAAGTAAGCGCATCCTGAATATATCTAACAAACATCAGCAATTACATTTCTCAAACAATTATAGAAAAGTTTGTAAAAAATATATTGCAAAGCCTACCAGAAAGCCAACTTACATTGTACTTACAGTAAAGTATCCGATCACATCAAATGTGCAGTTAAAGAAACATTTTAAGTTCATTTTCATTAATAAAGGAATTACTTTCCAATTATTAATCAAATCCTTGAATGCTTTCAAATTCTTTTTTAGAAACAAAAAAAAATTTGATGCGGCCAAGAGATCCCATTTATGGAATATCCGGGGATTCCATTTTTAAGACGAAAAAATTATTATAGAATATTTCAAGCTGCTAAACTAGTAATTTGGCAATGTCTTATAAACAATAACCTTTGAAATGAAATTTGAGAATTTTCTACTCCTAAGAAGAGGTTGTGTAACTCTGATCTTGAAATGAAATTAGCCTTTCTTTATACTACTATAAACAAAATTTAAAAAAAGTCTCGGATTTTTTCCCCATTGGCCCGGGTTTGCAAGAAAAAAGTAGAATGACATGTGGGGAGAATGTATTCTCCTAAATCAGGTAAGCCGACAATAGCAGAGTGGGGTAGTGGACTGCAGGTAATGAAGTTCGATTCTTATCGCTGTTTAAAATTTTTCTTTCAGCCATTGAATCGAAAAGTTTATCATCCTTCATTTCCAACCTTTTTGTGTGGATACTGACTTTTTTGTACTTCTATCGCTTCAACTAGATTTACAATGGCGTCACTCAAAAATAATTGTAAAGTTAACATAATGATTACACGATTTAATTCTGTAATAAAAAAATTTTCCAATCCTTTCACTAACGCCAAATTTTATTATTTTTTAAATTATAAATTCACATAAAATTTCTGATAATCTACTTTTTTTAACTGCCTACTTGCATTACCCTAGGAATACAGCATAGCCTGTATTCCTAGGCAGTGTTAAGGATCGAACTCGCGACCTGCAGTACACTAGTCCTCATTATTAACAACTACGCTATCATAGGTTCACGGGAATCTGGCGAATGTAGGCGACCCGCGTGACATTCGGGCCTATGTAGAAAAAAGTCACGACGAGTATTTTTTTATTTTGTTTTTGTTGCACGGAAAAAATCTTCTCATTTCGTGACCAAGTTACACAACCTCTCCTTGTCAGTATCTACCATACGTACGTACATTCCAACCTCTCCTTGTCAGTATCTACCATACGTACGTACATTCCAACCTCTCCTTGTCAGTATCTACCATACGTACGTACATTACATTCGCGGGGCGCATCGATCACTAAGCCGAGAAATTTAAAATCTCCGATCCGGATCTGAATTTTTACTGTCTTCGGATATGATTTCAGTAGCGAATGAAATGAAAGACCCGTGGATCCAACCCGACCAATCTTAATTTATTAATGGTACATTTGTAAATCTAATTTAAACAACAAAAGTATAATAAAGTGAGTATTCAGATGTAATGGTTTGAAATTGAAGATGATAACATTTTCGATGCAATGACTGAAAGAAAAATTAAACTGCGATACGGATCGAACTTCGCACAGTAAACTAGCTCTCGTTGTCCGCCTGATCCCGGCGTATGTAGGCTACCCGCGTGACATCCCACGTAATTTTTCCCGTGATACCGGGGTAACGGGGAAAAGTCATATTTCTTTATTTTGCTTCTAGTTGCACGGGAACATTTTCATCTAATTTCGTGACCTGAGTTACACATCCTCTACTTGTCAATATCTACCGCACCTACATTCCATTCACGGGGCACTTCGATCGCTAAGCCGCGAAAATTTAAAATCTACGATCCGGATCCGATTTTATACCGTGTCTTTGGATCCGAATCCGGAACCGAGTAAAATGAAAGATCCATGGTGGATCTTTGGTTCCGACGGATCCGATCCGGCCAATACTACACGTTAGGCATATGTTTGCGTATCATGGGCTTAGTCCGATGTGCAATGAATGAGAACAAATGGCACTTGACGTGACGCTGAAGGCATCCGTTCGACAGTCGAACAGTTGAACGTCTCCGATCCACACAGTGCTGACAATACATTGAGCCTAACTACTTTTCCGTCATTTATTCATTCATACCAATGGCAGATCCATATCTTAGAGTCATCGTTATTTATCCTATTTATAAAATAAGGATTTTTTGTCTTGAATTAAGAATTTTTAAAATTCCCGACTCAGACTAGAAAATCACGAATAATCCACGAACAATTTCCAGCATTGAAAATTCACGAATAATTCCTGATTTTCCAGGTTTTCCCGGTCAGTGGACACCCTGGTTTAATTATGTGCATCGTTTCATCCCAAACATGGCAACATTAATGGCCCCTATGCACGAATTGCTAAAAGCAGGGACAGAATGGAAATGGCTCCCCTCCCACAGCCAGGCATTTCAGAAATTGAAGGAAAGTGTCAACTGCCCCGGTTCTGGTATCATTTGATCTGTCTAAAAAAATTACTATTCAGTGATATGCCTCTCAATCAGGTCTAGGTTGTTGCTTGTTACGGGGAGAAGTTAAGAGTAAGGGGTTACAGCCTGTTGCTTTTGCCTCTAGAAGCTTGAGCGAGTGTAGGCAAAATGCTTATGCTCAAATTGAGAAAGAGTTGCTAGCCATCCATTTTGCCACCACTAAATTCCACAATTATATATATGGGCTCAATGTGGATGTCCAAACTGATCACAAAACATTTGTGTCAGTTATGAAAAAAAGAGTCAGTAAGATAGGATCCGTAAGATTCCAAAGGCTGAGACTCAAACTGCTGCAGTACTCCCTGAATGTGTACTACGTCCCTAGAAAGGATTTGCATATTGCAGATATGCTATCACGGTCATACATCAAGGGGAATGTTAAAGATGAGCCCGAAATACATGAGATGGTTCATACCATCAGCAGGTATCTTCCCATATCTAGGGAACAGAGGGAAGAGTTTCAGAAAAACACTAACACTGATAAAGTTTTAAGTGAAATAATCAGAATGTGCACTAGAGGGTGGCCAAATTAGGGAAAAATATCCACAGCACTTCAACCATTCTATAAGCTAAGAGATGAGCTCTACATCGAAGATGGACTAGTTTTCGTGGGACACAAAATTGTAGTACCTAATGCTCTTAAATCCTATGTGCTAAAATTACTGCATGAAGGGCATGGGGGGATCGAAAAGACTCGCATTAAAGCTAGGGAGCTATACTATTGGCCTGGAATGTCAAGGGACATTGAAACCGTAATTAATAAGTGTGAAGTATGCAATAATTTCCAACCCAGAAACCGCCATTACTCCCTCATGAGGTACCTAAGTTGCCATTTGAAAAAGTTGCATGTGACATTTAAGATTTTGCCAAGAAACCCCATCTTGTCCTTGTTGACTTTTACTCTAAATGGTTGGAATTAGTTCCTTTACCAAGTAAAACTACTAGTGCTATAATTAATGCATTACAGAGCATTTTCGCGACTCATGGCATTCCCAGGGAATGCATTGCAGACAACATGCCTTTCATGTCATATGACTGTCAAAAATATTTCAGAGAGACTGGGATGGAGTTGAGGACAAGTAGCCCCCATTAACGTCAAAGTAATGGGTTTGCAGAAAAGGGTGTGCATATTGGCACACAAATTCTTCAGAAAAACCAAGAATTAGGTAAAGATTTCAGGGACCTGTTGAGGGATTATCGGAATTATCCCCTTAAAGGGCTCAATGTGTCCCCAGTCCAAATATTGTATAGCCATTAACTGCGCTCCAAGCTTCCTGCCACAATGGAAGCTTTGAAACCAAGGGTACAAAAAGGTATATATGAAGCACGCTATTAAAGGAACATATGGCACCAAGAAATAGTGTTACTCATAGAAGCCCTCAACTCGCCAGAGAAAACAGAGGTACTTCAGGTGTTCTCAGGAGTCAGAGGACACCTGTTGAAAAAGGACACTCAGAGACTGCCAATTCCAAAATTGGGACTACAAGAAGTGGCGTATGTTGGTAGCTGTTAACGTTTACATTTTGTGTGAAAGTGTCGGGAATAAAGACTTCAAAGAATCCCAGTCAAACTCTATTATTAATAAGTTATTGACTAAATCTTCAAAGCTTTGAGATACAACAAATATATAATCAGATACTGAGCGGTGATAGCAGGAGGAGAAGGGATAGAAAAAGGAGGAAGTGACTCCCGTAGCATTCCCATATGAGGGAAGGAGGGTATCAGAGATGATAGGTTGGAATGATGGTCAAGCTTGGAGATGGGCAGAATTAACCCTTTCACTCTAAAGGCATTTAAATTTTTTCCTCCCAGAAAGCTAATGGCTAAATCTCGAAAACATTAACTCATTGTTAAAAAAATTTTTGGCAAGTCTAACATTTGACCAAGAATTATGAATTTTAAACACAATTAAAACATTTTCAGCTTATAAAGGGAGTCGTTTCAGATGTGATGTGGTGGAATAACATAATTAAAGAAGACTGGCAATTTTCTTTAATTAAAAATTTAATTTTCAGCTTATATTAACAAATTTCCATGAGTCAATTTAATATTCATTTTTTTAAATAAAATAATCTTACAAGAAAATCTACTTCTATCTGGAGCCAATATAACAGCACCTTGAACAATTAAGGGAAAAGTATTGATAATATATGATAAAATGTGAAATGAGAGTGTTTACTCAGAACTGAAAATGCTCTTTTATTCACGAAATTGTGAATGAAATACGAAACAAAAAAATTAACTTTAGTGTAAAAATGTATCTTCTAACCAGAGCTATTCACACACAGATTAAAAATTAAAATAAGCAAAAGGTGACGCCCACCAAAGAAGCTGCACTAATGACTTTTAAGTCATCCACCTCCCCTCCTAGATTCTTATGGCGGGAACACAGGAGGGGAAGTGGAGGTGGGGAAGGGAGGTCTGCATACACAGCTCCTCCATATCCTGTAATGCCCCGTTTACACTACTTTGGTAGAATGATGGTAAATATGGCGGCTAAAACTAACTTGTGTTTACATGGCCTACCCAGAACCATCGTAAAGACTCTAGTGACATCTATCGGAGAGTAAAATTAAGTCAAAATAACAATGGAGGGTAGGGTAGGATAGGATATGAGGGTAGGTAGACTTTGTCTTGCAAAGATTCCAAACCTTGGCAGTGTATTTTAACTTGTGCAAATTAGATGCAGTTATTTTATAGAACGTTATCAATGCAATTTCCTAACATAACGAGAGTCGAATTTCCTGCGAATGTTTTTAACTTCTTAATTGCTTAATTTCGGTATGTATATGTTCGGCATAACATAAACATACAATAAATACATAAGCGTACGTACTCAGGATTCAGGGATAAAGCAAACTACTTATTACCATTATTGAACAACCGAATCAGTGTAACTTGGCCATACAATTACTAAAATGTATTACAGTGTGATCAAATAAATATCATTGTAAATAAGAATCATTTCCAATCCATAAAGTGCAATCTGGTCTCTCCGTCTGCTAACACTCTAGGTTCATTTCCACTTCCATTTTCAAAACAAAACTTCTTTCTACTAACTTGCGTTTACACACACTTAAAAAGCCAGTAACTAACGCCAACCATAGTAACTCGTGGTAGAAAAGTTTACCAGATTTAGTGGCAACTTGTGTTCACACAGCCAATTTCCAACCATGGTAAGCCTTACCATCGTAAAAAGCTAGCAGTGTAAACAGGGCACACATAACCCAAAATAACTGAACAACGAAATTCACTATGTATTTTTCGCATACATTATGATGTGAATAAAAGAGTACTGAAGTTTATATATCTGTTCACAAATCATTATGTACACGAATATGCAATGTCATTCGAAAAACGTGGAGTCTAACAAACCATTTCCGATGGCAGAATAAGCTTTGTGCCACCAATTGTGATTGGGCAAAGGAGAGTGCAGTCTCAATTGTGATTGGATGAAGGAATGATGCACAAATCTTGCCCACGCCCACTCACAGGAAAGGGTTAAAAACATTAGTTTTTCACCGCTTATAACACGAGAACCATGTGACTGATTGAAAAACAGAAAAATATGGGTCTTTTTTCTTTATGAACTCTATCAGATTCAGCAATAAGAAAGTATGGTAAACAGCCCCATTTTCCACTACGATTTAAGTTTTAATTGTAACCCAAGTTTCCATGTACAACTTCATCATTAGGTCCCGATGGTAATGTAGTACATTGAGTAGTGCATTAGTACTTTAGTACATTGAAACATAGGTCGCAATTAAAATTTTTACCTTAGTAGAAAATTGCACATTTTATTTAGTATGGATGATGGATGTTTATGATGGAATTCCACAAGAATATGCCTTATACCTCTAATTTCATTTGTTAAGTATTGAGATTAAAGGCATGAGAGAAAACAGGTCATCACTTAAAATCATTTAAATCTTCTTAAAGAAGGGTGTTGGATTCTTTTCAAAATTTTTAAATCTAACTTTTCCAAAGAATCCAATTTAAACCTTTGTCAGACGCATGTAGAGCCTCTGGTTCATCTAGAACTCAGCAAGATTTGATCGTCAGTCTTCTTCATGGTGCAATTTTAGAATTCACTTATTTGGGAAGAGAACTTTCACCCCATCTGTCCTATAAAGAAATACTCCTGAACTGAAACTGGCACTGAAAACTCCATTTGGTTATGAAGGATATATTTTTCCTTTGAAATTAAATAGTAATTACCAAGTCGCTAAAAAAGAGGCTATGGTGCGCTCTTGATATTTATCTAGCTACTTTTTAAGTTAGATCACCTAGGAATGATAATTTTCTCCATTTATTCTTTTCACCATTGTGGTTGTTTACCAGTCAGGTAGAGAGGCTTGTGGGTTAACTGATTCAGCTCACCCACAGGAGTAGTAATGATAAATTATTGTTATTTTATTGTACCTTGGGTACAGAAAGTGAGGCCTGCATCAGTCTCTAACATTCTAGAAAATTTAAATAGACACTCCAATTTTTTACAACATTAGATGTTTTCATTATTTTTCTCTCAAACCATTTTGTCCAATTTTCCTGAGGAAGTCAGTGGTTGAACTGGTGACAGATGATGTTTATGTAGTTTTATTATGACATACGTGAATGCAAAAATTTGGCCTAATTTTTAGAACTTACCCTGCCCTTGTGAAGCCCTCGGGAGCTTTCTTGCTGCGACTAAGGACAATAACATCAGTAACAGCACAGGATGCAAGATTCCTTTTGGCCAAACGGTAACACAGTTGTCTCTTTCGCCATGCCTTTTGCTCTGAATAAGAGAAAAAGTAAACAGTTGAAAGTTAGCAAGAAAACATACAGTGATACCTTGTCTTGTAAGCTTGATTTGGTCAGGCCCACAGTTTTTATCTTGAAAAGTTTGTATTTAAAAACCCAGTTTTCCATGTTATCTTTTGGAAAATCACTTAATTCAATCCCAGATTTGGAAATTTTGAAAAAAATTAAGAAATGAAATTACTTGCACTAATTAATTTGTTAAAAATCATACATGTGGAATACCTTGTTTTGCATACTCTTATGAAAATCATCCTCCTTTCAATAAGAAAAAAAAATGAGTTTTCATCTGGTTCCCAGTATGGTTTTTGATTAGCTGTCGTCAGTTGCTCACGTCTCAAGTATGGGATGATTAAATCTAATAGCGTGAGTTTTTCATTTCCTCAACACCATTCTTAAGTGATTAATGACATAGTCATTGAAAATATTGGAGGCTCAAAAAATAAATTTGGATGTCACTAGTTAAACAACTATTCTAATTCTCCTCTGAAGTCTACAAAGGAACAACTAACATATCCACTATAGAAAGATAAGCCGTGAACATATATGCATACTACAGTACACTAGTTGAACAGTGTAGAACAGAACAGTGAAGAATGCACAGTGAATTCATCAGTATCCTTAGCATAAATTTACATTCCACTGCTTCTCACATTGAGTGGTCTGCACTATATTTGCTTAATTAGAAAAGCAAATTATTTGTATCTTAAGAATAAGTTCATTTCTAAAGGCATAGCCCATGCATGAAAAAAGTTCATTTCTCGAAATTCTAATGCAATGTGTAACATTTATTACAAGTTGAAGCACTACAGAGCATTTAGATGGTGACCCTAACGATACATTGGTACACTGATGGGTAACTTATAAAAAGAACTAATCACTTTCTTAAATAAGAATCTCAAAAAAACTTTCAAGAAAATGAATATCTCATGCCTCTTGGCAGAGAAACTTCATTTGATTTAATAATATGCACATGGTTTAAAAATGGCAATGCAACAAATTTTCACAAAACACCAAGCATGACAACTCGCCATGCTTCTGAAAAAAATATGGGGAAAAAGAAAATCTCAGGGTTAAACACACCTGAGTCTATCGTGCGTGGAAGCAGGGAATACCCATCGGGAGGCATTTCTTTGTCATTGATGATGATCACAGACTGAACAATATAATCTGTTGCTGGAGGTGGAGGAGGGCCATTGCCACCAAATTGTATTCCTCCAATGCCTTCAGTCTTGGATAAACAGATATAACGAGTCTTGCGGCCAAAGAAACCCTCCCTCCATAGGTCAGCATCAGAGTCTTGATCATGTGTGCGGGAGACCTGGGTAAACAATAAGAAAGAGACATACGTTATGCTCACTCCACTTGCATTCACTCCTTGCCTTAATACATGCAACAATCTCTTTGAATCAATCCATTTCAAAAGATTCTTTTAGTCATTCCTAGCCATAAATGGCAGAGATGGTATTTCAAAGCTCTTGTTTAAAAAAAAACTTCCTATGACAATTAAATTTATATTTTTTATCACATTTAGTCACTTTCCTCAATACCAACACAACCAAACTAACCATTGAACAATTCAATGTGTATATTCACCATAGGATTCCTTATATGCTCAATCCATTAGGTCATTGGCATTACTTCCGCCAGAACAAGAATGTATAGCAAAAATCAAAGCATAGATATAATTACAAAAACAAGACATCAGGTGAGGCAGCCATGGATGGTATTAAGTGGCATCATCTGTACTCCCCTCCTGGCTGAATAGGGGCAAGAGGAAAATAACAATCTTGGAAATATAATGAAGTACTCTCATTACAGTGTTCATACAGGTGCACTCGTTGTATCAATGAACAAAAAAAATAATTTCACTAGTTGAGTATGATTGGTACCCTTTTGTTTACTTCACGCAACACAGAATAGAATTCATCGCAGCAGCCTCTCAAAGAGAATCGGTAACCTTGCGGCAAATATGATTTCCGACTTTTATTACATAATTATCAATGCGTGACAACGGTGGGGTGTTGAAGGATATCAATACACGCAATTTAAGTTCCTAAAATTATTCACAGACGAATAACTATGCCCATCTTCCGGTTCCTTATCTCGCGGATGTTTATGCTCGGATTACTCAACAGAATTTCCATTGTTTCCTAGTCCAAGATAACAATAGAGGCCACCGCAGAAGGCTAACCGCTAACATCCCCAAAATACATAAGAAAGAAATACAAGATTTTTGAATCTAATATACGAACACAAGGCTAAAAACAATTTTACAAATACAGGTAAGAAAACATATTTTTCCAGACTTGTCAGAGCATGAAATAATTGGGCAAGCTTCATGTTATAATTAAAATCAGAACCTTAAGTACCTAATAACAAATTTACCAAGTACAGTGCACCCAGAAATCAACAGAGGAAATTCGTCATTTTTAAATTGGCCGCATATCAAAGGAAACTATCAATTTCTTAATCATAAGAAGAACACATTCATTGTACTTACAACAACATATCCCGGTGGACACTTATCAGGATCTGACACTATTCCAATGGCCGTAATAGGCCTATCATCAGGCAGTGTACTGTACACTTGATGCATCATATTTCCTCGTCCGTGGGATTATTCACATAAGTGGGAATTTAACCATAACGAGTTCCAAAAAGCCAATTAAGTCTTTCCCGCACACACCGGAACAAACCGTACCGTACACATTCTAATCATTAAAAAACAAATAATAAGAGTAATGCATCGTAAAAGTTCGTTCCGCAAAATATAACATTCGAACAAAAGTATCTCTAAAATGACATCTGAGGCAAACAGCTGCAGAGATAATGACTCAAAACAACGGACTGTGTGAGACAAATATCTTCTCCTCTTATAGTTCTATAGACCACTACACTAAATTATCCTTTATATCATTCTTGAAATCACTACCAACAACATTATTGACGGTTTCACCAACTCTCGTACCAGAGAACCACCTCTTGTGGCACGGCCGGAAGCAGGCTCTTCGTCTGGTGATCGGAATGGCCGTGGAGTCGCTCTAATCGCAAATCAAAATATGAAATTGACATTCTTAAGTAGTTTGTTTATACATATATTCATCGTTTGTCCATACCCAAGGAGGCTACATACTAATATAATATTCGTGTCCATACCACTGGCCAAGATAACCACCGCAACGTATTGCATGAATAAATATTTGAAAAACAAAAGGACTGAAGGATTACTATTTCTCCTGTCACTTCGATAGTTACTCGTCAAAATTATAGTATGCGCCTTCCTCTAGCTTATAAGTATACGGATAAATATGGTTAATATTATTTACGTTATGTAGAAACCATGGTAGCAGTCCCTGCCAGACATTGGTGACATGGTAAAAGTTTTTGTCTATCAAATTTATGATGATTTTCGGAAATCTGGAGCATTTTCACTGTGTAAGTAGTGTAATGATCCATTACGCCGGACCCCGCCATCAAAACGACAGATCCTCCAATAGCGAAGTCCAAAGTTGACTTAGGGAGCGCAGTAATGTTCTTTCAGGGAGGGATTTTGTTGAAGCAATTTTTACATTAAGCGCCAATGCAAGTAAACGTTGGCGGCGGGGTCAAGGTCATTCGTGACTTCGAATAATGTAGATAGAGCTTTGTTCGCGTCGCTGCACTTTCTGCACCTTTCTGCCACTTCTTGCTCCTTTGGCGTTCGCGTCGCAGAAAGTGCAAGTGGCATAAGCGTTCGCGTCGCGGGTACAGTTGTAACTTTTCCTGCTCCTTTTGCTCCTGCTGCCGAGGTGGAGCAAAAGGTGCACAAGGGAACAGCAGAGAGAATTATGGGAAGGAGCAGACGAAAGGTGGAATATTCGTCTGCTGTTCCAGCGTATCCGAGATGATTAATGAACATTTTCACAGAATTTTACTCTGATTTAGCAAAGTATATGTTACATCTTTTTCAATATTGGACTAAAATACTGTGACATTTCATTTTTCCTCGCTATATGTATGATTAATACTTTCAATCGGAGAAATCTTTGACGAAATGTAAAATCTCCAATGTATTCTCTAATTTGGCTTGGATTAATTTTCGTCACCTAGATTAAAATGACTAGCAAACTACTGATTTTGATTTATTTTTATTATTTCTGAAATATGTTGTAACAAGGTTTGTCTCACTGCCATATGTGACGGCATCTTACAAGAGGAATGAAAAAATCTTAGAAGAGGATGAGATGACTATAGCTGCTCCTCTAATTAAAGGAACAACTTAACCCATCGTTTTAACTTCTTACATCTCAAATATTCCTTTGTACCGTAAGTCACTTAATGCTATATATTCAGGCAATGAAATGCATAGTCCGCGGACTTTATATAAAGTCCGTATACGCATGTATGCGTGTTATATCATAAAGATCTTGATTAACCCTTCATCTTCAGAGTCTTTTAATAATGTAGGTACCCTATTTACCCGTTTATACTTGACAGCATTACACCATACCGAAGATTGAACTTGATTGATTGAAACCCTAGCTCCGCTTTGGCCCCAATTATTAGGCGACAGCCGCTTATTTAATCTTTATAAATGAATGACAGGTGTACCTGTATTTATAACCATGCGTACTTTGAGATATACTCATGCATAGATCAGGTATAGTTTTGAGAAGATTATCTATACAAAAAATTTTCCAGTTGCTACCCACGATCCGGATTAATCTCCCTTGTTTTCCCGGGGCTAAAGCAATAGATTATGGGAAAAAATCTAATCGTCACCTTTTGTTAGACAGCTGCATTACTGAATTGCACATTCTTTGCAATATATATTCACACCTCAACAGTGAAAATGACGGCTCGTCCCCTTTTAAACGAGGAAAACAATATTCTGTTGGATGACGAAGGAATGATTTCTTTTGTCCTGGAAGGTATTATTTTCACGTTATTCAAAAATGAAATGAGAATTGTTAATGAAGAAAGTTAATATTCTCTAGTCATAGCTATCGGACCTGCCATTTCCTTGATAACAGACTATATCGAAATTCTTCCCACACATCTCCCTTCTTGCATGTATTTTTACTTGATAGATGGATCTTCTATTTTCAAAATAAGGGCTAATGAAATTGACCTAAGTAAGGAGTCCTATGTCATCCAAGTAGGAGGCCAGCAAGTGGAGCTGGTGCTCCCACAAAAGCCCCCCACATGTCCTGTAGAAACCATTGCAGCGACGGACCAGTTTGCCTGGGATGACTGCTCCCTCAAACTATTTTTAGAAAGTTATATTTCAAAGAAGGGAATGGGAGAAAAAAAATTTTTCATACAGAAGAGGCTGTATGAATCGATTGCAGGGGAAATGCAAGGTCATGGGCATAATATAACAGCACAGCAGGTGTGCAACAAATACAAGTCCCTGGAGAGGGCATTTAAAACCTTTGTTGCCACCAACAACAGAACAGGTAGAGGTCGAAGGGTCCTACCTTATGAAACGTAAGTTTTTTTTCATAATAATGAACTACATTCTTCACACAACTTAAGTCATAAAACAATGCAACTGTACATCTGGTTGCAGGGAAATGATCGAAATGTTCGGGAAAAAACACAACATTGTTCCCAAGGTGGTGTCTGGCCGTCATGGACTGACCATAGGAGGCACCATAGTGGCACAGTCCAAGTCAGTATTTTGGATCTACATTTCAATTTATTGCATGCCACAGTTAGGGGAAGGGTGAAACAGTATCCCACTCTTGCTAGAGTAGGAATGGAGTGATTTTTGCTAAAAATAAAAGCTGGACAAATGAATCTTTTTGCAGTATTGCAACTCCTGAATGTGGAAATGGAGATCCTGGGCCATCCACATCCAAATCAGCTGTTGGTGCTGGAGAATCTTCTCCAGAATCCACTGTTACTCAGAGAGAAGCTCCAGTGAAAAAAATCAAAGTGACGAAACGGGATGGGAAAATGGCAATGGCCATACAAGCTCTGAGAGAGGAAGTGGCTAGGCAGAGCCATTTAATAGAAAACAGAAATAAAAGAGACGATGCCATACTGCTCGAAATTCAGAAAAGCAATGCCCTTAAAGAGGAGGCAAATGCTCAAAGGGCAAAAAGAAATGAGCTTTTGGGTGAGCAATTAGTTTTGCTCAAGGAGCTCCTTAAGCAATAAAAACCAGAGTCTGCCTGCCTTCCATAAGGATTTAATTTTATTCTATCATTTCTTATGGTAACCCTCTAAAAATTAGCCCTCCTCATGGCCAGCTGACGACAAATTTCATCCCTAAGAAGTTTTCCCCCGTCGGCATCAACAGGGTCTCCCAGGTTATCTATTCCATCAGCACCCTGTCTCTCCTGAATGGCTTCTGCATCTCTGTCAGGGTGATCATCAGCCATGGGTTCCTCAAAACCCTCTAAATCATCAAAGTCCGCAATGTTATGCAAAACACAGCATGCATGGATGATCGTTACAATGTCAACCATGTCTCTAGTTTTTAGATGGTAAAGTTGACGAAACCTTTGTTTCAACCACCCAAAAGCATGTTCCACAGTAACACGGCAACTACTGTGCACAAAGTTAAAATTTCTTTGTGCCCTTGACAGGTGCCCATTGTCCCTGTATGGGGTAATAAGGTATGGGGAGCAAGGATATGCACTATCCCCTAGTAGGTAACCCTGACCTGTAAAGATTTAAGAATGTAAATCTTATTTAATTTGTCTATTTCAAATTCTAACACAATCATAATGCAAAGGGAAAAATTAATATAAGATGTCATAGAGTAAAAATGGGGTAGAGTATGGGCATTAAATAATGAATAGAATTCCCATGTAAACCAACCTTGACACATATTAGGAAGTTCAGCATATATTGGGCTGTTCCTAAACACCCTAGCATCATGTACAGACCCAGGATATCCAATATACACATCTAAAAATTTCCCGTTCTCATTTGCCACTGCCTGGATCTGCACTGAAAAGTACTTCTTCCTGTTAATGTATGAATTTGGATCTTCGGCAGGTTTATCAAGCCTCACATGGGATCCATCAATCGAACCTGAATTTTTAATGAAACTAGAAATATTTTTTTCAACCAACAAACAGGGAAATTCAGAGTTACATGTCAGTTAAGTATTACCGATTACATCAGGAAACCCTTTCCTATTAAAGTAATATGCCTTTGTTGCATCTTTTTCCAGATTAGAGGGGTCCTTTATTGTTGTAGGAGCCATACCCACAATAAATGTGCCCATTCTTTTAATTACTGAGTGCAATGCACTCAAGCTGAGATCGAATCGATCCGCCACATCCCGAAAACCAGCAGCCTCATGCCCAATAAACCATAAATACGCCAATACATGTTTTTCGGGACTAACCGGCTCAAATCCTCCATGACCTACAATGAAAACATGCAGGTAACCTATAAACAGTGCACACACACACATATAAATCAGTGTACATATCCATCCATATATGGAGTGAACATGCACATAGTTTTGATACAAGGTATTTGCAAATACCTTGTAAAGCTTCGAATTCAGGTGACATTCGAAACTTGGCTATAAGATTTAGCACAAGGGCTCGTTTTAAACGAAAATGCATCATGAACTCCCTTTCACTATACAATGGAATTATTTCTTCCACATATCCTAGTATTGCATTCCTCTCCTGGTGTTCCAATGCATTAATGACATCGTTAGCATATTGTAAATTGCCTGAAAAATGCAGAGAACAGGATGAAACTATGGCTATCTAAAACATCATAATGAAGGCAGTGAGTTTCAGTATGCTAACAGCCAAAAATAAAAGAAAGTTTGAGTGGAATTCTCCACAACACGATCTACTTGGAAAATATAGTTCTAACGGCATTCCTACTGGCGAAAATTCCCTTCGTTGATTACAATCCTAAGCCTTGCTACGAATTGGCTATTACTGAGAAAATGGGGACCAGATAGACGAAATGAAAACATACTAACAAATCTCACTTATAATTAATTAGTACTTCATTAATTAAGAAATTGATGCGTATTTAAAATCCTCAAAGATTCAAGAGCTAACGACTGCTCTATCTGAACAGCATATATATGAACCTGACGAATAAGATATGTAAGCAGCCCGGCTGAATCATACCGTTGTATATAGAATGGAATAACTCATTATCTTATCACCTCTCTCCTGCGGCCGAATTAACGCAGGAAATACAAGGTCAATATCATCTTCTTCAGAAGAATCTTCCTGAATAAGCCCTTCCAACAAAGCTCTACAAATCATGTTACGCGCCATGTTTTCCGCTGGGATCTGGAAGCGTTCGCGTCGACTCAAGTTGATCCTACTGCACTCAGCTGTTCCTTCCTGTTCCCTCGGTCACAGAAGTTACAGATGGAGCAAGCGACGCGAACAAAGCTTAGATCTCGATAGAGATCAGTGCGTTTAGCGCCAAAACTTGAGTGAGAGGAGAGTTGTAATATGCTGATCGGCAAGTGTCATTTAAGCTCTCAGAATGGTTGAGTGATGAATTGAATGGAAATGAATAAAGACTCCCATTAATGATGATGATAAGCATGATCACTTCTTAAGTCTTAATAATATGCAGATCACCGAAGTTTAGCAACGCTGGGCCCAGACAGGTTGGATGGTTGACCCTCCTCCATACCTCTACTGCAGTGCTCTTGTACCATCTGCAAGTTGCAGGCAGTTGGTAAAATCCAAAGGGGACTAAGTGCCAGGGGGGCTCCAAAAGGCCCCCACCCACCCATCCAGTTTACATTTGTTTTTTTTATCTGCAGATCCCTTACTGCAGTTTCAAAGTATAATCTTAAGATTAAGTCTCCCATATCACCCTATTCCACTTCACCTTCAATTAAAGCAATGCTTTGACGCTTAGATAGCCTCTGTTGTATAATTTCTCCAAATATTCCTTCCACCATTCATTTTATTTATTTTTAAGTTCCATATTTTTTCCCCATCTTACAAGTCATTACATCTTACACTCTGTTCCTTGAGGTGGCTCCTCACTATCCTTTAGTTTCAACATTTACATGTGCTTGGTTCTTTTGTACACCTCATAGATCATCCATCCTTCATCCACATTTCTTTTGGTTTTCTCACTTCATGGCTTTCGGTAGATTTACCAATAAATTTTTTCCCAACTGATTCCAATGATCTCACAAATCATTCTACTGGTTTTCCTGGATGATGTAGATAATGGTTTTATCTCACTTCGAATTAAAGTGCAGAATACTGCTCAGCAGTAGCATACCAGGGGGGGGGGGGGATGAACGAGGCGGCCGCCCCTGGCGCAGTACAGGGGGATGCACCAAAATTGAAAAACATCTTTTTTGGGTTTAAGAAATAATAATTTTTTTCTAGGGGGGCGGCTACCATCTGGTTAGTACTGGGCGCCAAGGTAGCCTTGGTACTGTACTGCGGACCATGTTTATTTGGATGCTGATTGATACAGAGTTAGAAAATGCACACTGGCAAAGGGCACAGGAAGACTCATCGGGTTGTCACTCGATAACCTGATCTGCAGTCCACAATCTGTTAGCATGGGTGGTGCTTTTCCCGGGGTGCTAGGGTCTCTTGTGCCCTGATGGCTGCACCAGGGACCTTCGGGCTGCGACCTCAGCCAGGAGGCGGACACAAGTGGTGGAACTTTGAACTCAAATGTCAGCCACACTGGATATTATGAGAGGGTGTGGTAGCATGTGGAAAAGCAAGGTATGGATGGACTTTGGAAGCAAGGGAATTCAGAAATACGTGGGTGAGAGAGTGAAAGAGATGTATTTGAGAAGCAAAACTGAACTCCCAGCACAAGACAAGGATGGTACCAATTGGCATCCTAAAAGGCAAATGTGTTAAAAGTCCATCCATGCTCCCATGAATAGATTGGAGATTCAATGAAGAATGTGGTCTATTGCAGTTTCCCTTAACATCAGCCAAATACCTGATAGGCAGATATGACGCCACCTTTTAGGACTAATACATCTTCTTACACTTTCAAAACCATATCAAACAATTTAAAAGAACTGCTGCCCATATTTGTGAGCACTATCAACACTACCTTACCCATATTAGCCTCCTGTAAGAACTTTGTCACCTTTATTACTTCACATTCAAGTGGAACCAATTTCAGAACTGGAATTGCCTATGAGTGTGTAAGGGGCCTTACACTTTTAACACCTACATAAAAAAAATTTGAACAAACATAGTGAACTATGCTCTCTGCATGATTACAGGATTTCTTCCACATTAGCTGACTTGATGACAACAGTTTTGCTGACTACTGTCAGTGTCTTTAGGTTGAAGGTGCCAGGAAGTGGTTTCTGCCATGCTTATTTGGTATTGGCTGTCTGGGTGCAGCATTCTGATATGCTGTGTCTTTGATGAGCCTTTTTCAAGTGCTGTGAATAGGGTATATATTCTCTATATGGGGAATATATATCATATATATATATATATATATATATGCAAAACACCATTCATACGCAACGCCATAGGCGCAAATACACAAATATAAATTCAGACAGAAGGTGAAAGAAAGAGACAGTGAACATACAATAAACAGTGAACACAACGGTGGTGTGGAGATGAAATGATGGTCGAAAACACATGGAAAAAATTTCGCCTTGACCGGGAATCGAACCACGGACCTTCCGCTTTCCGGGCGACTGCACAGACCTCCATGCTACCAAGGTTACTCTAATTTCCAGTGAATTCGACGGGGGTTTTATAGCACCAAGTGCCCCCCAGATGAGCCCATAGAAGCGGCCAAGAGATGGCGCGAGGGCATGGTTCCACCCACCAACAGAGAGAATAAACAGAAGAGGAAATGATAGAAAGTTCCACTCACACAGACAGTAGGAAAGATATAGAACATATGTATGGGGCACACAACCCTAAGAAGAAAACAACCAATCTGGTCATATACACAAAACACCATTCATACGCAACGCCATAGGCGCAAATACACAAATATAAATTCAGACAGAAGGTGAAAGAAAGAGACAGTGAACATACAATAAACAGTGAACACAACGGTGGTGTGGAGATGAAATGATGGTCGAAAACACATGGAAAAAATTTCGCCTTGACCGGGAATCGAACCACGGACCTTCCGCTTTCCGGGCGACTGCACAGACCTCCATGCTACCAAGGTTACTCTAATTTCCAGTGAATTCGACGGGGGTTTTATAGCACCAAGCATATTCTCTCTGTTGGTGGGTGGAACCATGCCCTCGCGCCATCTCTTGGCCGCTTCTATGGGCTCATCTGGGGGGCACTTGGTGCTATAAAACCCCCGTCGAATTCACTGGAAATTAGAGTAACCTTGGTAGCATGGAGGTCTGTGCAGTCGCCCGGAAAGCGGAAGGTCCGTGGTTCGATTCCCGGTCAAGGCGAAATTTTTTCCATGTGTTTTCGACCATCATTTCATCTCCACACCACCGTTGTGTTCACTGTTTATTGTATGTTCACTGTCTCTTTCTTTCACCTTCTGTCTGAATTTGTATTTGTGTATATATATATATGTATGTATGTATAATAGTCACTAGTTGCGACGACATAAAAAATATAGAAAACACAAAAAAGGACACTCACAAACGAATAAAAACAGGAGCTTTCGAACAGCGTTGCTGTCTTTCTCAACCAGAAGGGAATACTGAGAGGATAGGGAGGGCAGGGTATTTAGGAGTGGAAGGGGAATGGAGGTGAAAAAGGAGAGGCAGGGAGGAGAAGAAGGAGAAGCGGGGAGGGGAAGTGGTGAGGACACATTGTAGTCACAAGTAGTACAAGTGTCAGATAAAAGGACGCATTGAGCCCAGGGGGGGTGCATGCCCTGAGGAGAAGTATACAGCTAAGTTCAAGGGTGTGAAGGTTGACGGCGGAATCTGAGGGGGGGAGGGAGGCAATAACGGAAACATTGAAACATTGGTTGAAAGGCGCGTCATGAGAAGACGCGTGTTTAGGTACTGGCAGGGATTAGTGGGGGGATGACGGAGTACAGGAAGCACGATGGTTGTTGATTCTGATGTTAAGAGGGGTGGTGCATTGTCCTACATAGAAGGCAGGGCAGTAATTGCATTGGAGGAGGTAGATGATGTTGGTGGAAACACAAGTAGATGAGAATATAGGGCAAGTCTTGCATCTCGGACGTTTGCATGGAGAGGGGGGGACGTGTGTGTCACGGATTTGAGAAGCGGGCGGGTAGTTTTGAAAATAGTGCTTAAATTAGGCGGTCTTTTGTATGTAATGCGGGGACATTTTGGGAAAAGTTTTGAAGTGGTTTTGTGGTCTGAAAGGATAGGGAAAAGATCTTGTAGGACTTGTTGTAAGGAATGTGCACCAGGGAAGTAGGTGGTGAGTAGAGAAGGGGAATTGCATTTTTTGGTGTGAGATTGTTGTGGTGTGTAAGGTTTTTTTAAAATTCTTTTTTGGAGAAGGTGTTCTGGGTACCCATGACGGAGAAGGGAGGTGTGTAGATTAGAAAGGTAAATGTGCAGGTTGTTGGGATTGTTGCAGATCCTGTGTCCGCGGATGGAAAGAGAATAGGGGATGGAGCGTTTGGTGTGGGGTGGGTGGCAGCTACTGTGGTGAAGGTATTGTTGCTTATTGGTGGCTTTAATGTGTACCGAGGTTTTGAATTTACTGTCAGAAAGAGATATGTCTACGTCCAAGAAAGTGATGTTGGAACTGGAAAAGGAAGAAGTGAAGGAGATAAAGGCTGAAGAATTCAAAGAGGAAACAAAAGAGCTAAGGGAGTTGGTGTTGTGGGTCCAGAGGAGGAAAATATCATCAATGTATCTGAGCCAAAGGAGGGGTTTGAGAGGGTAGTCAGTCAAGAATTTATCTTCAAAGAGGCCTAGAAAAAGGTTGGCGTAGGAGGGACTAAATCTGCTTCCCATGGCGCAGCCAGTCTCCTGGAGATAATGTTTATTGTCAAATGAATAGGCATTGTGTGTGAGGATAAAGAGGCTGAGATCCAGAAGAAATTCAGTGCTAGGCGTTTGTGGTGTGGGACGCTGGGAAAGGTAATGGCGCAGAGCAGCAAGACCCTCTGAATGCGGAATGGATGTGTAGAGCGAAGTGACGTCTGTGGTTGCCATGATGATGAGTTGATCGGGATGGAGGGAAACGGAGTTTAGTTTCGAAAGGAAATTGTGTCTTTAATGTAAGAAGGAAGGGAATGGACAAAAGGTTGGAGGTAGAAATCTATGAAAGCCGAAATGCGTTCAGTAGGAGAGTTGCGGGAAGAGACGATAGGACGGCCGGGAATATTTTCTTTGTGAATTTTGGGAAGAATGTAGGGGGAGGGAGATGTGATGTGGGGGGGAGAGAGAAGAGAGATGTCAGATTGACTGAGTCCTTCAATGTGCCCTTTGGTTTTTTAGAGAGACGTTAGTTTCTTGTGAAATTTGGGGTTAGGGTCGGCGGGGAGAGGGGTATAAGACGAGGAATCAGAAAGGAGTCTATTATATATATAAATGGGGTTGAAATTCACCAGTGTTTTTTTAATTTCTATAGCTTTCCTGATATGCCGAGGAAAGTATCACCATTCCTTGACCAAATATTTGGTCACTTCAAATTTTATGCTGTGGTCAAGTTCTGACAAAGGGTGTTCAGCAAAGGTGGAAAGATGGAATTGCTTATTTTTTCTTAGTTTTCCTCTGATGTTCTTTGATTAACATGTTCATTGACTGGCAGGTTTTACTAATGTAGGATGTTCCACAGGAGCAAGGAACCTCATACACTCCCACATATAACCCCTACGGTGCCCTTGGACAGACCCAGACAGCCAACACCATATGATGAGTCAGAAACCACTTCCCGACACCTTTGACCTGAAGACGCTGATAGGACAGTAAAGTGTAAAATAGTGAAACTGTTGTAATCAAATCAACTAATGCGGAAGAAACCCAGAATCATGCAGAGAGCATCAAACCAAGCTGCAGAAACCTTTGAGCTAAAATAATGAACTATTCCTACATGAAATAAGAACATTCCACCCTGGTGAAAATTTAGCAGGAAAATTTAGAAGGAACCAGCAGGATTAGCAGGAATTTTAGCCGGATTAGCAGGAACTTTAGTAGGATATTGCAGGAATTTAGCTGAGCCCAGCAGGATTAGAAGGAATATCTGCAGGATCTAGCAAAAATTCTAACAGGACTCAACTTCAATTTGACTTATGATTTAATTTCCAGCAGCATTCTGCAAACAATACTGTTGGGTTTTTAATGAGTAAATTTTTTAAAAGAAACACTTAATGCATTCAAGTAAAAATGTAAGCATTTAATTTAAATTTCATTAAATTCCTACATTATTGTTGTGTATAATGTTCATTTTATTACAATTAATATCACATGGTGAATATCTATAAATAAATGTAAAAAGCAATACAATGTAAATGTTTAAAAAAATATTGTCTGATTAAAAAACTATTCTATTAAATCTATAAACATATGGATTCCATCAAAATATCACTATTCCTGCTCAATCCTGCTTAATGTGGGCAATTTCCTGCTAAATTTTTCCAGTGATGGTACTCTAATGAATACATTTGTAAATGCAAAGTAAGACCTCATATGAAATATATGGAGCTGGATCCTTTTGAAATTCATTTCACATATTTTATGTTGAAGTTGTGCATTGGTATATTCCAATGGTATTCTGTTATTGTAAATGTGGTCATTTCAAGGAAGGCCTGCTTTTTTACTAAGATTGATAAGGGAAGCTAAGAATTAGCAAAAAGACCTCTTCATTTCAACTCAGAAGACCGATATAAATTAAACAACAATGTGAAATGGATTTATCAACGTTTTTTTAAAAAATCAGACAATTCTGGCTAAGTATAAGATGTGTGATGATCTATATATCAACACTTCAGAAGACCTGAGGAGCAGAAGTGCTGGTGAAATACTGTCAAAAAAGGCACAAACGCCAAATAAATTCTAACAAAACAAACATTGCAGGCTATTTTGATTATTTACTGCTAGGTAAGACATGGTCTATGTCTAAGTGGTACTCAAGCAATAAAAATGCTATTTACTATTACTTACCAGATAATATGGCAGTGAGGCATGGATGATGACAGCAGTGAAGAAGAAAAGGTAGGAACCATTTGAAATGTGATGCTACAGAAGAATGATGAAGATTAAATGGATCGACCGAGTAAATAACGAGAAAGTACTAAGAAGAGTGAGAGAGAAGAGAAGACTACTGAAAATGGTAAAAATAATACAGGACATCTTAATTGGCTACATCTTAAGACACAATGGCCTGATGAAGACAATAGCTAAGGGAAAAGTGAACAGGAAGAATGGAAAAAGCAAGCCTCATATGAGATGCATGGAATAAGTTGTGAAAGATGTAAAAGAGAAGAATTATGCTAATATAAAGAGGTTGGCTGATAGAAGAATAGAGTGGAAGGCTGCATCAAACCAATCTTAGGATTGTTGATTGGTGATGATGGAGAGATATGAGAGATTATTTAATAAAAAAATGTTCAGCAATTACGATTAAGTAAAGCAAAGGATTCTTTGAAGTCAATTACAGAAGTACAAATGAATGATCTACCAAAGTGATTACTAGAATCCCTATTTATCAGTGAACAGGTTTTTTTCATCAGCAAATATACTCACAGTAATTTTATCCACTCACTCAACTTGAAAACAGAAAAAACTATACATGGGCAGGCGACTTCAGCATTCCATCAATACCGGGGTGATTTAAATGACAACCAAAATCAAAGAAATTACTTCATAGAGGTTTATGTTTCGGTCATCATTTAATCTTTAAAATTTGTCTTTTACATTTTTAAATAGTACTCAAATTTTATACTACAGAAACTAGGCAACAGTGTTTTCAGTTTGAATACGCAAGGTAAATAGCACTTCTGCAAAAATAAATGCTGTATTATTAACATAAATTCAAACAACTTATTTCTCAAGATTTTTTCTGTCTATGCAATTAGAGGAAAATAACTATCAAATTTGTACAGTGTAGTACAATTGTTACACACACAAGAAAAAGAGCTACATATATCTAATATTCATCATTTTAGTTTGAAACATTTAAATCTACAAAACTTAAATCTGACAGTACACACACGAATCGCAAGATTTTTTTTACAAATGTCTGATTAGTGAAAAAGGCCATTCGTAGTAATACTCTCTCAAGGAGATTAGCTTGGTTCTTCATTACAGGGATTTGGGGGACACATAACACTCCTACCAATCATTTCTTCAATCTTTGCTCTGAATTTTATCCTAAATAACATTTAAACATATTGTGCATCAAGAAAGTAATGTCTTGGACACAATAACCCATGGTTTAATATGCACATGAGACGTTCAAGGTCATTGCTTTGTATGTAGCAGAAGACAGAAAGGCACTGCTTCCATTTATATACACTGGTAGTTTTTGAGCACTTGGTGCACATTTTGACCTCTCTCTTTGGACCTTCCATAGGAGTGATGAATTCACTTTCACAATGCACATTTACGGCACACTATACATTTTGAACACACAAACTTATGATTGTTTCATTCCAAAAGAGACACTGAAGCAAGACGATCATCAATAATTTTGTAAATAAACTAACCATCATATAATCAGATACTGTTTCATGACTTTATCATTATGAACAGTTACTTGTTAACTTCCTTAAAGGAAGAGTCATGGAAATAAGCTTTATGTCCCAAGCAAGAACAACACACTTGCAATCGCAACTATTAATGTACACAGGAATGGTTTCATGAGCATTTGAGACATGAGTAAACCTCTAGTTCCCCAACAGTGTGCACTATTGAAAAAAGCAACGAGAATAAGATAATGATAATTGGAGTTATTTCAGTAAACCTTATTGGTGATTAAATATGAATGCTAGTTATGACGTAAAATGAATCCAGATCCCCAAACAGGATAGGAATGTCACTCACTGCATTTTCCAAGGCAAAATCATATTTCTGAAGTATGAAATAATATTTTTCCACATGGAATGGTTACCAAACGTGTTATCTTATAGAAATGTATCCTTCTTCTGCATTTAACAGGAATTGGAACTGAAAATTATTGATAAATACATTCCTTTACCAATGACTATGCAATCCTTTTCTTCAACCAGTAGTTGTTTCAGTGAGGTAAGGAAAGAGTACTGAGCTCAAAAGAATGGGAAATTTGCACTATCAACCTATGATGGTGAAATGGCAAAACCATAATATCACTCACATTTCAAATATTTTACTTCATATTCCGTAATAAGACCATCATAACAAATGAAATCCAGGAAATGCTCCAACCCAAGCCTCACATGGAATCCAAATCAAGTTTTAGACTAAAAAACTTTGACTACCTTTATGTCACAAACTGGAAATAGATAAATTTTCCAAAATAATCAAAAAGCAGTTCAGAATGCTTAGGGACTGTATCCTCCATCTCCTATACCAGTCACTCCTTGTCCTTGATGAAACTCTAATTACAAGCCTTACCAAGTACTAATCTGAATTCTCTTCCTCAAAGTTAAGCCAGAGTGATAAAGGACAAAATACTACCTACAGGAAGTCCTTCTACCACTGAGCACAGTGAAGACAATATAACTCATTTCATTTATAGCATTAACTGAGGGCACATCCTGAGAAGCAAGACTCTTCTGTATCCCTCCTGTGTGATGTTAGAAACCTCAAAAATAAAAAAAACTGTACAATGAACCACCAACTCCTCTTCATACTTCCCGTAACTAATGATACAAAATAAGTGGCCAGATTCTTTTCTGTTGTGAGTAAACTTGATGTAGTGTTGGTACTTGATGGTCACTATTATCATATATTAAGCACAGCATGTGATGCCAAATAGGTATATCCCCAGTCTGTCCTCACAAAACATTCACAGCCTTACCATGGGGACATATGAAAATAGCAGCATATCTTTGGCTAGGTATATATCTCGTTGGCGGAACATCTATGATAAACCTAGACTTAGTTGAAAAAACTTAAATTTCTCTACAATCTTTATCAATAGAAGAAAGCAAAAAAATAGTCACCAACTGAGAAATCATTTCCATCTACATTCCCATTACATTTTATCTTTAAATGCTTTAGATTTTGCTGGCAGACTGTGGGAAGAATGAGAGGCCCAATTTCAATGAATGCACTACGTTATATCTAAATGATGATGATATATTCTGGATTTATGAAAATAGTGAAATTAATATGATGTTTTCTGAATTATCTGAGAATATTGTCCAACATTATGGCAAATATCAATAAGTAAGAAAAGTAGATTGGCATGGCAGTTTTCATAAAACCCCAAAAGGCCAATAGATTGGCACTCGGGTAGAAAAAGCAATGAGCCAAAATGACATGGCATTCAGTTACTTACTCTGTACTTACTGTTTTTTTTGGCCATTTGCTCATATACAAAAAGATTGAAAATGTTTCCATAAAGATTTTTAAAATATGGACTATTGAACACTGAATCATAACAGAGATCAGGTAATTATGTAGGTGGAAATGATAAACTTAAGAAGAGAAAGGAATATTTTCTTAATAAATGCATCACTCTGTTTAATGATACGAATTGTGTAACATGCACGATTCTTAAAAACAAGAAAAAATGAAGACGTTTTATTAAGGCTGTTGCTATTGAATTTTGCATGATCTAAACACTCTTGTATTCAAGTTCGACACTTTCTCACAAGAAAGCTGTTACTTTATTTCAGCAAAAACACTTGCTGTATGCATTCTATGAATAATAAGTAGTTTTTATCATTGGGACATTTGCATTAATATAATGGCCAGAAGGAGATAAACTAATGCACATAATACTAATGCCAAATAGATTAATAGTCATCAAGGTAAAGTTAATGGGAAAAGAGAAAAACTCATACAACATTCATAGAGTAAATAGTGACAGAAGTAAAAGAAGATGAAGTGTCCATATGAAGACAAGCCATTTCAGTAATTAAGAAGAAAGCTATATCAAACCAATCTTAGATTTGATAATGATGTAAATGATTAGTACCTTGCATGCATGTCAGTATTAGCCATAAACATGCTATATGAAAAAATGAAACCCAAGGTTCTTAACCAAAAAATAAAATTCTCTTGGCTCTGTTCAATTGTGAAATATGGCTTACTCAATTAGTGTACATTTACAGTGTAAACTATACCAAACACATCAATAAATGGTATTATTTGTTTGACTGTGGTGAAGTCTATTCGAGTCTTCCACCGGGTAAGCTGTTCCATTACTACCGACGTTTCGGAGACCGAGTCGTTCTCCATCTTCAGGGCTGAAGATGGACACCAGCCCTGATGATGAAGAATGACTCCATCTCTGAAACGTCGGCAGTAATGGAACAGCTTACCCAGGGGGAAGACCCGAATAGACTTCACCACAACTATTCGTCGGGAGAACCTTTAAATCATTTGTTTGACTATCATTAACTCAATAAATCTGGATTATGTATCATTGCCCATAGTAATTATATGCACATAATTTTCAATGTTTTCAGGATTGCTTCCGAAATTGTACAATAAATCAGAGATAACTTTTCCCAAATACCATATATGATGCATCCCCATTTTAGAAGGGCATATCTCTCACGGAACAATAGTGCCAGGCAGAGGAATGAGATGCAACAAAAGCAATCACAAATACAAAATTCTTCATGTAAATAATAAAGATTATACACCTACCAATAAAGAATTATTGAAATAAATGTAATTCAGTAGGAATGGGAAGAAGTGACCATCTGGAGCTTAGTATTTAGTTGTGAGTTTTAGCCTTTAGAAGACCGAACATATAAGACAGATGATTTTTGAGCAAAAATTAAAATTTGGGGAAAAGGCACATCTTATAAATGCCATCAAATACAGTATGCACCTAGTAGCATTTTTGTATCAGCGTACATGCATTCATTGCATTTAGCATCACTAATGAAAATGTCATGAAAATATTCAAAGAAAAGTAAAAACTACAGAAAATTCAACAGAATGTAATAAAGAAGCCTCACTTGATTGTTAAAATATGGACACTAAGTGCAGTTGATAGCAAAGGATATTTTCAAGTACCTACCACCAGCACTTCCAATTTTTTGCAGCGGTAACGCATTAATAATTACCACAATCACAAAACTAGCCATCACTCATTTCTCTCAACTGTGGTATTAAGATGAACCACCAATAACATCAAGCCAAGGGAAATAATCATGCAACAATGTATCAGAGTTTGGATAGTAATACCAGGTGGCCATTTACAGAGGGGAAAACTTTTCTTTTTTACAGAAAATAGAATTGAAAGGATATGTGAGAGTTGGAAAAGCACTCAGCTCAGACTGTGTTGTGTGCTGACATCTTTTTGGCAAAAGGAAATTCTCCTCCCTGTAGGTCACCTGGTTGACTGAAATACCAGTTTAGGGTTTAATTTTCTTCATTTTAATGGGCTATTTGAATTTATTACTTCAAGAATAATAATTTCAATGAGTAAAAATGTCTCTTTATAGAAAAGAAATGGCGCAATGAATTTAGGTAGTCATTACACACATCTGAAAGTTAATGCGAAGTTTTGAGTGCATTCATGAGGTATTCTCAATAATGAATCCTAGAATATGACTATTACTGATAATGGGTAATCATAAAAGGATTGTAATACAATTTAGAACACTATATTCTTATGATGGCACACTTTATAGAAATTATCATTACTTTTTTGGCTAGGCATGTTCGGGAAAGAACACTAAATTAATTTTTGACTTGACTGGATATTATCCAACATTCAAAGGGTTAGAGTGAAAGAGATACTTATAATAGAAACACCAAAATACATCAATAGAAATTAACATTTTACTAAACAATTGCATCAGAACATTACTCTATACAATAATTGGCTATTAAGGCTTCAAACTGTGGTGTGTTTATACAAGGCCACTGTCTGTCTGAGTACTTAGGCATTTAACAATCAATGACTTCCCTTACTCAGGATAACAACCACTCCTACTGCATTTTCATCATACAAGTATAAAAATGATAATTTTACAACATAACTCATTTATATTTTACCTTAATAAATAAAACTTTTAAAAAATTTAACTTTTACAGAAATAACCATTAAAATAAACTTTCAACATTTTAGTATATTTCTATAAAAAGTATTGTAATTATAAACTAAACAGTCTTATTCGACTGACTGAAAAGAAAAATTACCACCATCATACATTTCCATAATTTAAAGGGACCTCGGAGAAAGTCATAACATTGCTTAAGGAGTTCTTTGCATAAATCTATGTCCACAGAACATATGGAAAGAGATAATTTTTAACATTGTGTATTTCCTGGCTCATAAGGTTATCTGCATTCCTAAAAAAAGTTATGAAATATATAAGTGCATGCATTATACATACAAAAGGATTTCCTGAAATATTAGATATAGGTACTTATATTCACCACAATGCTTCTAAATGTACACATGGGGCCAGCAAAGGCAAATAAGTAGTTAAACAAACATTCAGGAAATCATATTATCTCTTAGCCTATCCCTTGACTCTTTACAAAGAATGTAGGTAGTATAAATTAAAATAAAAAAGATGAAAACTTAAAAATTACATGGTTAAATTTATAACAGATATCAAATTCCTATCAAATTTAAAGTCCCAGATATTTTCAAAATACTTATGTATTTAATATTAATAATCAACAGAAGTATGTCAGAGAGCTAAATTTTAGTCAGCCATAAATAAATAATTTCAAGGTACATTTTTCCAAACCGTTGCTTGTCAAAACATTTATGAAGATATTTGTAAATCAAAGAGAAGAAATAATGATAAGAGGATTACCAGTATCAAACTTTAAACTATTTTTACACAAGGTTAAGCCAGAGAGAAACAATTCCTATGTCTTCTTGTTGAATTAGGAGATACCCTAGTGCCTCTAAGGAGGTTCAAAATCCACAACAAAAGGTGATTTCTTCAGCCATTCTTTTAGAGTAAAAGGGTGAAATATTAGCTGTATACTAGAGCTGATCTTCGCTCTTTCTGCCTGCACACTGCAGCTTGGCCTATCAATTACTTCCTATTATTAAAGACGTTAGTGGATTTATATTCATAAAGTCACAATAAACTTAACTTCAGAAATGCACAATAACCAAACTTCTGACATGTTACCATGATGAAAAGGTGACAACTATATAAGGTCCTAGATTTGTGCTGAGTATAATTGGCCAAGTATGATTAAATCCTCCAATTTTTTCTTAAATTTGTTTATTTGCCATTGATGTATGGAAATTAAATATATAATGCAGAGGCAATTCAAGAAAAAAATAGTAAAGACTTGGAGAAAGGATTTGGACATATCATTCCAAAAAAAAAAATTCATGACTCCTTTCAAAATGATGCATCTCTTAGAAATTTTCGTACACAGTCCTGCTGGAATCTTAATAGCTCACAGCAGAGGAACTCAAAATATTATGCTAGACTACAGCATATTACATGACAGGAAATACTGGAAGTCTTCCAGAGAAAAAATTCATTATTGAAAACACATTACTAAATATAAAATTACCTCTAATTCCTCCTATTTAAAATCAATGCTGAAAATTTCTGCAATAAACTTTCCTTCAAAAACTCATTAAATGAAAAACTACATTCAGACAGTTTTGAAATATATTAAAGTCCTTCACAAGTGACAAAATGCAAGCCAGATGCTGAAGTTTTATGACATTAAAATAAAAATGCCTCAATATTTTATACCATGAATTTTTTTATGATTTTTTTATAAATCATGATAGTTAGCAATTTGCAAAGCATTCTGAACTTTTCCAAATTATAAAATTCCATTAAAAATTCATAGGTTTCCATCTCATATCCACTTCTCAAACACATCAACAGGTTTTATTTAAGAGGTCAGTTTTCATCACAAATAACTGTTTCTACTATGTTTGACTGCGTCCAGGAGCAACTTCCCAAATGACAAAGGCAAACTTTTAATTTTATAAACGTTTTCAATCCATTAATATGTTCTTTTTGCATAGAAACATATATGCCTCTGATAAACTATGATGCTTAATATATACTTGGCATATTAATACATACAAATAGATATCAAGATCAAGACATTCAACTCACTCATTCAATCTTAATGCAGAACTACTTTTCACAGTATATTCACACACGTTAATAACATTTAAATTTCATAAAATTCATACACAAAATTGCAACATTGAAGCCTGTCCCAAGAGAAAATAAATATATGATGAAATAAAGAGCCAGTGATTACAAATCATATTATTTGAAAAAGAAAAAGTTTGGTTTGCATAGAAAAGCGTAACGAAAACAGCAATAGCTTTAATAATTTCAACTGGTTGCCTTATAAGTTAGTCATACCCCAAATGATACAATTCCTTTAGAGCAAATGATTTTAGGGCAAGAGCTAGAAACAGTTGTTTTAATGGAAAGTAATACTCAAACCAAGTACCAATACAAATTCACATGGTTATTCCTTTATGAAGGCAATAAATATAAGAAATTATTATTTTTCCGGCAGGATTTATAATATTAAAATATTACTTATTTTCATTGCATTTAACCCAAATTAAAAGCATAGGATTCATTCATATTTATATACAACAGGTTACGTAAATTCATGGGATTTTAGATGGAATTCGAGACATGATTTAGAATGACATTGGCACCATTATTATGTAACCAGAATAAGGCATTTGACATAATTTCAAATGTTACTGCAATGAGTAGTATCCACTAAGGAACAGATTGATTAAAGTCGAGGTAAAAGAAGGGAGATTTTTATTTCCAAATGTGATAGGCTTCTCTTTTCAAACTGAAAAACTTTGTCCACATAGTGAAATACTTCAAATAAGTATGGATGTGACAGATTTAAGGTAAATGACTTACAAAATTAAGGCTATGAATTTAAAGTATTAGTACAGTATAACGTACAATAACTGCTATTGACTATTTAAAAACAGACAATGCAGCCAAAATTTATTTTTTCTTAAACCCCAAAATATGACAGAAATAGATCTAGCATGCTTTGAAATATTAAGTATAAACTAAGCAACAAGGACAAGCACCACTGCAGAAAATTTGAGGCAACAAGACAACCAAGCAAATAGTCTGAAGGGTTTGGACAAGGTCTACCTAATACTGTATATTTGAAAGCTGGATCCGTTACCTAAGGTGGATATATTAAATGATGGATCTATTTGGTAGCTGGCTCTGACACCTTTACTAACACTGTTTTAAACTATATTGCACCCAAAGGACAGTGTACATGGAGGCTAAATTCCTGTATATATCCACAAGAGACCAGGAAGTGAATGTGAAATGCATTCGGTCCCTACCTGGCAGCTATAAAAAGAAAAGGAGACAGCAGCAATCATAATCACAGGCATTTCTTGAATATTTTTTAAGTAAATGATTAAAAATCATATGATTGATAATCAGGCACCCTATTGTTGGCCAGCTTCCATGCTTAAAGCTCTCATCCAGGCTAGTTGCATTTTCCACCTACATGCGGGTTCCTAGTGTCCACAGAGGAATTTACCTTTTAAGATTTTAGGCAGTGAGGTATTATTATGCAATCTGCTATATTCATATTTATATAGTTCGCAACATCAGTTTTCATCTCTCCATGTGGAAATGCCAAATTGGGATAATTCAAAACTACAACTTCTAAAAACCTAAAGAATTAAAGTGCTCATTGATATTCCAAGTCTATAATGACAAGGAGCATATTCAATTTGTGGTTTTAGGGCCTCAGGCTAAACGCCAGGAATTGAGCCACCAGAACTAATAATACTAAGTTTTACTAAATCAATGGTGGCTGAAAAACAAACTTGACACTTGGCATAAAAGAAGTGTACCTAAAAATTTTAGAATAGAGAATATTGAAGTAGCAGTGACAGTGAAAAAAGTAGGATATGGACCATATGTCACATTATTTTAATTAGGAACATTCTTCAAAGATTGACACTGATCACTGAAAATGTAAATTTGAAGGATAAACTAAATACTTCTATCAAATCATCACATTAACATCATAAGAGCCACATCTACAAATGTGAATAGGCCATTAATCGTAGTTCCCCACACATTTACCTTCATTATTTACACCCTGCTATCACAATATGTGAAGAATTCCCACTAACTTTTCTGAACTGCACATTTTGTCAATAGTTAGGGATGACACCCAGGAATTCACAAAGGATTTTATCTGATTCAAGGAAAATTCTGGCCATTCCAGACACTTCTCTAATGCCATAATGACTTCAATGGACAACATTAGTGAAAAGAATAGGTCTATGATTTTATTCTTCAACTAAATAGAGGTCAAATTATAAAATGACTTTGAAATTTAAACAGATCACAATTTCGTTTGATTTCAAAAGGTAAAAATTTAATGAACATAATCATGGTAGTTGTAGTTACGTGGGTGAGGTGAAAAACAACTGAGGTCATTTGCACCAGAGAGAATAGGTGAGTAACTTGGTAAAGGTAGGAGTTTTCATGGAACGGAGGAAGGGTGGAGAGCAACCTGGCATCGGCATGTCTGCTCTTAACGAAGGGCACCAAGGGGACCATGGCTTAACATCCCATCTGACGAATGGAATACTGAATTTTTTGCCAGCCCAGGTGGTGGCGAGGTAAAGTCCTCGCCTGCTAATCCTAGGGTCGTGGGTTCGAGTCCTGCCTCGGTGAGTTTTTCTCTACCCAGGGCATGGGTGTTTGTCAAGCTATATTGGTTCAGCTCCTGGGAAACCTGATGAAGGCAAAAATGCCTTTTAGGATCCCAGGGGTATATGGACCAACAGATCAGTCCCGATGCGCCAAAAAAAAATGCTCTCCACGGGTATTCAAGTAGGGATCGGTATGCTAATGAAAAATCTGCCAGTGCTGGGATTTAGACCTAGGCCCTCAGGATGGGAGACCAGTGCTCT
This sequence comes from Platycnemis pennipes, assembly GCA_933228895.1. NCBI lineage: Eukaryota > Metazoa > Arthropoda > Insecta > Odonata > Platycnemididae > Platycnemis > Platycnemis pennipes. The sequence goes on from OW121848.1 coordinate 58,328,453, forward strand.
AGCCACCACATCAACCCAATCCCCATGAATATAATCATTGAGAACAACAGGGTAAGAGTGGCATCATTTAGTTCTCCATTTACCTGGAGAATTTTGGTCAAAAGTCTGAAATGCCCTTCTTCATTGGAAAGCATTATGAACAAAAATTAAGACACATGCATAGTACTAAATGAGAACATTGTATACCATAAATGTCATTCACAATCATTTAAAAGGAAGCAAAAAGCTGCAAGTCAGTGAAGATTTTAAAAAGTGGCTGAATATCATAGTTTCGATACGATCTAACTCAGGAAATACGTAAATTGGAGGGGTGGGCGGTGGCCTTCTGGTGCCCCCCTGGCACTTAGACCCTTTTGGATCCATTATGCCGACCTGCCCGTCACTTGCAGACTGGAGATAAGAGCAACATGTTAGAGGTACAGAGGGGGATCACCCATCCAACCTCAGTCTGGGCCCAACAATGCTTAACTTCGGTGAATTAATGGGAACCAGAGTTTCAATATGGCTAGCCCATGGCATCTAATTTAGGAAAAATAAAAAATTAATTGGAGGGGTGGGCAGGGAACTTTTGGAGCTCCCCTGGTACTTAAGACCTCTTTAGATCCATTGTGCTAACCCACATGTCAACTTCCCGCCACTTGCAGAAAGGGACAAGAGAACTGCGGTAGAGGTATGGAAGGGGTCACCCACCCAACCTCTGTCCGGGCCCAACGTTGCTTATCTTCAGTGGTCTGATGGGAACTAATGTATCAATTTGGCTAGGCCTTTGCCCATCTAATTTAAGAAGTCACACAAATTTATTGAGAGATCAGGAATTAAGTCATAGCTGTTCTCAATAAATAAGTTTTTTAATGCAAAACTCCCAACAAAAATATTAATTCCATAAAAAAATCTTCTTCCTTCACCCTGCCATTCATTTCATGCAATAAAAGTACTGTTTAAGGAAACCTAGAAAGTTTGGATGTGAATTCACAATGCTGTGCATTGACTGTGTCATCTCCTTTGTTTGATAATTTTAGAAAAACGATAAATGTGAAAAAGCATTATTTTGCTGGTCAAACATAGAATAGAACTCTAATCAATTCAGTTGAGAAGATTTTAAATCATCATATAATATTAAATTTATGTGACAATTACACTGAGACTACTTGAAATGGCATCTTGAACATGGTTCATCAGTATCAATGGCATCAGTAGGTAAATTTAAAGGGGAGATAATATTTATCTGGATGGCTGAAGGAATTAAACATAGAAGATGTACTTAGTTGTCATGGCTATACAGCCAGAAAATGCTCAAAATTACTCACATAGCATGCCAAACAAATGATATTGGATAGTGCCTCAAGGCAGTCTGTGGTGAAAGTAGATAAATCAGAACCTCCAACTGTAATGCACATTGGGATGTATGATTTCATACTATCTATCAGACATGACAATCAGACAAGGGAAATTTTAGAATGTATTTTAGAGTAGAAAATTATGTCTCATGAACATAGGGTTCATTATTCAATTCAGGAAAAAAAATCCCATCTTATCCCAAGCAGAATCATAGAAAAAAATTATGAATTCTGAAGGAACAATACTTGAAATAAAAAAAACCAAAGGTTTGTTCTCCTTTTATAAGGATTTAAAAATCCTAACATTCCACTAAAATAAATTTGGTCAGCAGTTCAAAACGAGAAACAACAGAGCAATTTCATTGAGCAGAGAAAATGAGGACATAGTAAAGGTCATATTCTCCACGATATGTTTAGAGCAATTGTATCTTAGAGATGTAATTTTTATGATGTACTACATAACTCATTTGAAATGGTGAATACAATTCTAAGAGGTAGTGGAAAATGACTCTGAAAACCAAAATGCATAAAAATTGGAGCAGATATGATACCTTGATAATTTTGAAAAATGAAATTATAAGTTCCTCAACTTTGTCCTTGTTCTTAATAAGTAATACTTAGAGTGGCTTTATAATCTTAAGTAGAAAATAAATTTTAACAAGCACTACAAGAGTGACCTTAGCCCAATAGAATGGTAACCATTCAACAGTTCAAGAAAATCTCCATTATCAACCTCAGCACAATTATTAAAACATTCTGATCCAGTTATACCTCTTTATCCAATGAAGTCCAAAAAAAATACCAAGACTGGACAAGACTAGGAGAATGAACACATTAAGTGAGTGAAGGATAAAACTGTGCTTTTCACGAAGAGCTGTCTTCATATCATACACTCACTTTAAACATTCTTCACGGCCCATTATCAAGAGTAAAATCCCAATATCAAAAGTTAAAATTTCCTAGAGATTTGAATCAAATTAAAAAGTGATTCCACTTCCCTCTTATACTAGTTATATTAAAAAGACCTAGAAAAACAGACATTTCCTATTTAAAATATCGGAATTAGCTAAAATATAATTGGTTCATAGGTTAATCAGCACATGAAACAGACTTGGTTCACAGCCTCATGAATAATTGGCTCTATTACATTAGCCCCATCTTAGAAATTTAAATGACATTAAAACATTGGTCTACAATATTCTTCATTACTCATAAAGCTTCATTAATAGGGGAGAAAAATTATCCAATTACCATTCAATCTAAATCGTGGGCTCGAGATGATGGACACTTTTGTTATAAACTATGTTATAGCTACTAGGATTGAAAATCGAAAGAAAGGGATGATGATTTACAAATGTGCCATTGAACTGAAAAAAGGATGAACAGCTATGATGATATTACCAATCTGTTCTGAGAACAAATATTGAAATCTGTAATGGAGATCAAGAAAGCTCAATTACATAAATTAGTAAATAATAATTATAATATTCTGTTTTTAAACAGTAGAATATTGTATTTATAACATATTATGGAGCAGTTCCACTCCCTCAAACCAGAAACAGTGCTGCATAAATTAGAGTTCCTGTCCTTCCTGCTTCTAATCTTGCCAAAAATGGTGAAGAATGAAGAGTGTAGAAAGAAAAAAATAAGCAGGTAGCACACATATCACACGAAGGCTTTAGAGAACTGTTTCCTGATTCATTTAAGTAAATGAACCAGGAGGATTATTATTATTGAAACCACATAATTATGGTCAACTACTAAAAATTTATAAAATCAATGGTCTTTGAAACTATCCAGTGGAAATTGGGCATACTATCATAAAAATTAACTTGGCTATATGACACATTTTTTAAGATATAGAATACAACCAAGTTACTTTTGTAATACTAACAATTCATCAAAGAAAATCTGATTAAATTCAAGGATAGCAAAACTAGCCATGAAAAAACATAATTGAGTTACCCCCTGAAAAAACCCTCAATAGCAGAATTTCCTCAGAGATAAAATCATTCACCTTCAACGGGACTTGAACCAACAACCTGAAAGAAATCCATAGAAGAGGAGGATGCCTTGGTAGATTAACTTCATTAAGCTCCTGGATGGAAATCAAGAAGTTCCACATTCAAGTCCTGGCCAAGGTGAAAGATTTTTTCTCAGTGGAAATTCTGCTGTTGAGAAAATTTGATTAATCAAAACATTTTGAACAACTTTTCAAAACCCTAATTTTTCCTTCGCTAGCAGGCCCAAAAATTGGTACTTATCACAAACAAGTCTGTCATACGCAAGTGCTGAGCTACTAGCATGTGAAATTCACACAAGTTATAGGGTCCAACTCCTTTCACTGTGCCACCTGTGGCTTCCTAGACAGATCTGGTCCCCAGAAAATCATTTAACTTGGCTTTACCTAGACATACTCAAAGAGACAGACCTCTTGGCTTTGAACCCAGGAACCCCAGTCAGTGGTAATGCTCTGCCCACAGGGGCTATAGAAATGAGTGCTAGTGAAAGTAGCGAAGAAAAAACAGATGATTTCCATGACTGCCGGACATTATAAAATTCACTTCACGAGATTCCAAGTGGCAGTTAACAAATATAGTCCTTAAATTCGAAATGTCAGATGCATGCATCAATATAACCATATATAATTCGAATTCAAGGCTCATGGTCATGGAGTTGTATATCATAGGACTCAATATTAAAGAAGTATGTAAATATAAATAGTGGGATGGACTTTAATGTAATTTCACTCCTGTCATGAACAAAACCAACCCATCAAATGAAATATGACCTCTTAATCATTCCTGTGGTCAAAATTTGACGAATAAAATGGATAGAGCAACAAAATGATTCTGATCACAATTTCTGGTAAAAAAAATTGTAAGCAACACAAAATGAATTGAGACTGAGCACGACTTAAAATTTAGCACTAGCCACAAAAGATGGATATAAAAATATGACAAATAACAATAGCTGATCCACAGCTCATGACATGAACTACCAAAAATAAATTATGCATACACAAATAAAATCTTTAAAAAACTGAGGCTCAAAAAAGGTAAATAACATGCATTTCATGCAAATGCTTTGTCTTCAGTGAAAAAGGCACATTTGATTTACATCTATACTGAAAAACTGATTGAAATAACACAACTCAATGAATGGTCATGCTTTAGAATCACTAAAAAGCAACTAATATCAAGTAACTGATACACAATTTAGATGCAGACATACATTTAATTGACTGATGTAAGGAATTTTTAAATAAAAAAACAAAATGTCAGTTAAGTAAGCTTATTTCAATCAAGGATGGTTCTTGCCCTAAACTTTTTGCTTTTTGACAGGAAAAAAATATAAGCCAGAAACAAAATCTTCAATAATATCCTGATTAGAGAGTAATAAAGAGCAACTATGAAATTTAAAAACACACTTATCAAGGATTGTTAATTTTTAAAATACCAGTGCATAACTGTAGCATGATGAAATACACAATTAATAAAAACAATACACCAATTATTCTTAATTTAAGAAAATGCACAAACTCAGCCAGATGAGTACTCAATATTAAATCTGGAGATTTTCCATATGTACACCTTACATAACTTTGAACTTAGCAGAGAAAATCAATAAAATGTGAGTTTAGTATGGTGATATTCATGATGGCCAATCACCAATCACTATCATTTTGAAAGTGCAAACAAGCAAGAGTTCTTTAGCATGGTGAAATTATTCTTACTATAACTTTAAAACGGATAGGCTGCAAAAATAATGGAACTATGCCAATGTGCTGAGTCACTTTCACTAATTCTTTATTGTGTGCTATCAATCCTTCTTGTGATCCATGGGCTCAGCCCTTGGCTCTGAAAATGGACTTTAAAGAATAAATCACCACTATTTACTTCGTACAGCAAGCAATATGGCAGTTTATATTTATGAAGATTACCTATATTGATTTAGTTCCCAAATGAACTATATTTCTGCATTGTTTCCATTTCTGAAACGACCTTTTGTAAAATCACCAAGAAAATAGTTTTGTAGCAATTCTTGATGAGAAACAACAACAATCTGCTTTGAATGGTTGGACCCTATCTAGATACCATGGACGCCAACATTTATGATGACCTTTAGATATATTTCATGTGCACTTTTTCCAGAAGAAAAAAGTAAATCACCATTTTGAATAGGCATCAAAAGCAGTTGTTCCTTACAAGAATCACAATTTCAATATGTACTTTACTAACTGATTCTTTATATATTATCTCTAGACCTGCTGCTCTACATTAAATGTAAATTTGCCTAGTACTCATTCAGGAAACCTTATTATGCCAACTATTAGACTTTCTGCATAGGGAATTCCTGAGATGCCCAAACGTCAATGATATACATTATCAACACAACTTTCCCTGCAAACTGAAGTAGATTGAATAAACTACCTTAAAATTATGCCTTTATGTTGCCTTAAGACTCTTCATCATTCCAGAAACATAATGACTTTGTACACATATCCTTAGCTAACTCTAGGCAGGAGATGTTCCTTCCTCTCCCACATTTCCTTCAGTTACAGGAGGCTCTTCAGAGGGGGTGACTTCTTCCTCTGTGTTGCGTTCCAGTCGGTCACCTCGCATTGATGCCCTTAGGGAATCAATTTCATCTGCAGATTGGTAGAGGCGTTTCATGCCACGTGGTAGAGCACGGCACGAGGAGAGGTTTAGGGAACATAAGTGGGGGCAGCTGTTGAGCAATGCCTGGATTGGACCAAGGCTCACCGATGATCCACACAAGTTCAGCACTCTTGAAAATTGAAAAAGAGAAATCAATCCCAAGTCTGCAGTCAACCAGTAAGGCATAACATACTCATTTAAACAAATATTGACCTGATTAATATGAGGGTGTAAATCAAGGCTGACCTTAAGTGGAGTATAAAATTTCGTATAGTGATTGGACACCAATGAAATAATAAGAGTAAACCATCACAAAGATATTTCAATTTCATCAACCCAAAAAAAAAATTAAACAAATCTAGCTCACTTTGTCTTCAGTTTTAATCATACACTGGAATGGCATGAAAAGCTTATACAGGCCCTCATCAACAATGAGTCTTATACAGTTTTAAGGACATGGATTTCCAATCGTATGCTTGTATTAAATGGACTTAAGGCCATTTTACACCGTGAATGATCATGCAAATGAAATCATGCACATGAAGTTCATGCGTCATGTAATACGGAAATCTCCTCGCATGATTATGCGAACAAAATTCGAACATGTTCTTAATTAGATCGCATGATTCCTTGAATGATCACGTGATATGAGCGCACTACATCCGTCTTTGTTTTATGAGTGGGTAGAAGAGGATTCAAATTAAACAAATGTAGGACGAAATCCAATTATAACTGGATTTCGGAGCTTTTAGATAATTACTTATGTAATTAATTGGCGTGCCCATGGAGTATATATAACCGTATGTAATTGTTATAGATAATTTCTTAGATATTCACCTGGTGAAGTTCTTCAATTAATCATGTTTTGGGCGAAGGTTGAGTTGAAAATAATTTATTATATAGGTATTCTATTATTTCGATAATTCTTGTGACGTAGGTATAGAGCAATAAAGTATTAGAATAGAACATGAAAACTATAACTGAAAATAATGCATTGAAATATCTCCATCGGCACTTTTCCGTTATCTCTCATACCATTCATGAGGACCACTTAACTGTTGTTTGTTATCACAAGTTATCTCTCCAAGCATAATAACAAGCATCAATGTAGCAAAAATCATGTCTTAAAACACAGCAAGCATTATGAAGAGCATCATGTAAAACAGCCATCATGATACTTCACAGGCTAAAATACAATTAAATTTAATGAAGTAGTTGTTTTCTTTCACCATTAAATCTTATTTGATGGAATAATACACAGTTATCCAAGAGTAAATTTTATTAATACAAGACAATGATTACTTTTGGGCCTAAATAACTTTTAAATCATATCATGCTACCAGGGGACTTCAGCAATTATAATTACTGCTCATGCAATAAAATAAAAAAAATCCATTTGGAACAAACTATGATTGTTCAAAATTCATGCATGTGACAGTAAAGTAACTGAAATCAATGTAGAATGACAATACTATTTCTCTGTACTTACAAGAAGTTCATTTATAAACTATTAAAAGGATCAAGTCCCTAGGTATAAAGGAGTGGTGATATTTTAAGAATAAACCATTACTTTGTTATCAATTTCACTAAAAGAAGAAACAAACTATGATGTTAGCTGATGGAGTAATTAGGCTAAGAGCTGCATTTAAACTATATGTAATACCAGTGATAATATTGTTAATATCAGATAGTCTACAGTTCTAGTACAAACACATCTACAAAGTGAAAGAATTGATAAACTGATAAAAACAAAAACTCAACAGTCTTTAATTGCCACACAATAAATATGATGGCTAGTTAACACTAGAAACGCCGTATTTTCCTCATACCTAAAGCACCGGTGGCAGTCATTTTGACTGCTAAGTGTTTTCGGTTTTCGAGGTGTATATGAATGAATTTACGCATATATTTAATTTTATAGTGACCTCATATTATTATCAAATAATACTAGCATTTTTTAAAAATAATAAATAATATTTATCAACATTTAATTTTGTTTTTGCTTTTACACAAATTTCGTAATTCAATAATATATCATCAATTGCGAAATATACAATATAGATAGTGGTACTTTAGCGCATAAATATTATGTTGAGTAACTATATACCCTGTATTTACTATCATGAATTGTTTATAAGGTAAGTAACATCATAAAACCATGCATAAAGCAATGGAATACCAGTTCTACCACACTAACCCTTTTTTTTTCATGACACAGAACATATGTAATAAGTTTTTTCACTTCTTAATGTCCATTTTCCACACGTATATTTTTCGCATCTTAAACATTTTCCTATAGTTTTATTTCATTTGCATTTTTGTATCTGACCCTGATGTCTTTTTCTAATTTTTGGACCTGAAATGACATGTCCTGGACCTGATGTGACTTGATATACTCGCTATATACAGTAAAACCTCCATACAACGAATTTGTTGGGACCGAAAAATTCATGACTTCGCTGTAGGGGGTTTCGGTGTACGGAGGTGATATGCGGGTTGAGCCATCGCAGGGGCACCCAAGCGTTCCGTGATGTTAACAATTCAAGTCGTGTAAATTTCTTAATCTTGCTTTATTCACCTTTCCTATAGCGATGATGAACAGTTGTTATTATTTACCATCAAATACCGTGGCTATCACCTCGTAATTTTCAATCTGCGTATTTCTAATATAAATTACTGTTTTTCACGTCCATTCTGCTCTACGCCTCATTGCTTACTTTGGTTACGTTCTGATATTAAAGGAATTCCAAAATGAATGCCTGTGGATTACGTATTTTTAAAGTGCTCCATAATTTCTCTGAGTATCTAGTCGATATTATTCTTCGAGTGCAATAATTTAAGTCAATATCAATCGGCAGTTTTATGCAGCACTTTTGCTTGAGAGACCACATATTGCCAATTAGACTTACGAAATAAAATGTATTGTTGGAATTGAAATTGAAATCCCATTGAAATACTGGTAAATATTTATGTTCGAGACCGGTATATATTAGATATCGATAAACAAAGATGGAAGTTAGGTGGAGTGAGTTAGTTACCACGAGTAAAAACGTGGCAGTTGGCAATGCCCTGAGGTCACAATGGCAATCTCAGATGATAATGCATTGATGATGCCTTCATAGAAGCTGGACACGATCGGTATTCTGTTGGCACACCCGTTCTTCGGTGCCAAAACGCAATACCATCCTAGATTACGCGAGGTAATATTTGAATCCACGCCTTGTTGCCGTTCATCCAGTAATTACCTCTTCATACTTGAAGAAAATTTAAAACCAGGTTTGCCCTTTTTCAGTCCTTTGCAGAATGTCTCTCATTTTAAAATGTGCACAATTTGCAGGCTAAAACTATTAAACTGGAATAATTAGTCGCTAAAGCAGAATCACATGAGTTAAATATGTCTTATGTTAGCAATTAAGAGAATAAAAACACGTAAAAGAACCTGAGCCCACTCTTTTCGCGTCTTTTATGACATTAGAAGGACCTCTTTCTAAACCAAGTATACGAGCGAAGATCGCTGTTCTGAAAGCTCTAGTTGCACCAGTAATATTGCATGCTAACAATTTGGAATGGAGAGTTGGACGCAGCAAGAAATCTAACCTAGCGCACGCACTGAAACGAGTAAGAGGAAAGACTGCATTGCCAACTAACCCCTCCCAAACATTCCATACCAAAATGCCTATTATTCAATAACCTTCCCCTCGAAAGAAAGAATAACTACGCCCTTACTCGCCTCTTTCTCTACAATGCTGCTGTTATCTACCCTCCCCTTCCCACGTTCCTTCGGGGAGACCTCCCTTGCCCATTCCACTCCTCAATGACTCCCCTTACCCCTAACCGAAAGCTCATGTGTTTCCAATATATCGTGGCCCAGTGGTATGCCGCTCTTCAAATAGCCCAACTGGTTAGGCACACAGACAGAAGAAGTACAATTGTTCCTGTAATAACTAATCCGGTTTTCGATTCATCTCTCCTTCACTTGCCTCCTCACAAATATAAATACAGGACCATCCACCATCCTCGCCGTACATAAAGTCAGCTCTCGTGCGACTTACCTCAGCCGAAACATTCCATATTGCTTGAAAATGAGTATATTTCAGGAAGTTAAAACAAATTTCGAAAAATTACATAGGTTTGAAGCAATTTTTTATTTATAAATAAGAAGCGGTAGCTGTTTTTAAGTAATATTAATTCAAAATTATTCTATTGAAATAGTTTTCCAAAGTCGTCTGTCTCATTTCTTTGCTGGCTGCTTGCTCAACCTGCCGCAGAATCTTCAAATTCTCTACTCCATCTTCTTACATTAAAAAATCTCGCTCCAAAACATCTATTGCGTCCACCACTTCCTTCCAATCGGGGCGCACTACGCTATTGCTGGGCTCTTCTCTCTTCATCGCTCACATCCTGCATCTCCACAAATATTTCGGGATCCTCATGGTCGGAAAATACAGTGATATCATTATCAATTCTCGCACACTATTCGAAAGATACCCCTTCAATGTTTAATAATTGAGCGAATTCACTCCATTCCTCCCTCTCCTCCAGCTGTGGGTCGTCTTGGCTGTCCATCTCTCCGGGAAAGCCTGCCCTCCTGAAGCAATTCGAGATCGCGCTTCTCTCTACTCCATCCCAAGCAACACACAGACGCTGAATGGCTTGCAGGATGTTCCACTTCAATGACTTGATGTCTTCAGTGTTTCCTAGTCTAGTTAGAAGATATTCGACTAGTTGCCTTCGATATGCGCAAAGAGTGAAAACAAAGGACACTTGACGTGACGCTGAAGGTATCTGTTCGACGACATTTGATCAGTTGACGTCTCCGAAGCATGCAGCGCTGAAGATTCATTGAGCCTAACTACTTTTTCGTCGTTTATTTATTCATTCATATCAACGGCAAATCCATTACATTTTGTACAGTTATCAAATAATATATATGTATCTTAAAGACATCGTTGTTGATCCTATTTCTAAAATAAGGATTTTTTGTCTTAAATTAAGAATTTTAAAAATTCCCGACTCAGACCAGAAAATCATGAATAATCCACGAACATTTCCCTGCATTGAAAATTCACGAATAATTCCCGATTTCCCAGGTTTTCCCGGTCAGTGAACACCCTGATAAGGGATGCTCAATAATAATAATAATAATAATAATAAAAGGTCTTTATTGGGGCGAGATTGAGACAAAACTGTCCCTTCTGCCATCTAACCCCTGGGGGATATGGGATATTATCGAACTCAATGGGATATTATCGAAATTTAATTTAGAAAGAGCTGCTCTGCGGATTTTCTGTCAAACCAGTTCGACTTGTAAACTGCCTAGGCGGTTCAGAGAGGAGCGCAAAATTGCCAAGCGCTCCTGCTTGGAGCGGCACAAAGGTCGGAGTGGAGCAATAGACGGAGCCACGTGGAGCGGAGCTTTGGCTTCACTTACACGTTTCTTATGGTGGAAACCATCAGAGTTGACTATGGCCTTCACTGAGCCAGAGCGTCAAGTTTCTTTCATGCCATCCGCTCTGTAGTTCTCAGATTTGAACCCCTTCGAAGCTCGGAGCAGAACGTTTAAGACGCGATACACTCCGTTGCGGTTCTACTTCCTGCTTATTACGTAAATATCGATGGAAAAAACTACCTGTAAATGCAAAATACTGCGTTTGTTCTCAATAATTCGTTGTAGAGGGGCACTTTTCATGTTTTGGGCCCATTCTCAGACTTCGTTGTAGGGAGTTTTCGTAATTAGAGAGGTTCGTTACGGGATGTTTTTTTGGGTGCATTGTCCATTGGAAGGGTCCGGGACCGGGCCAATGACTTCGAAATAGGGAGGTTTCCTTAAAATTTCGCTGTATGGGGGTTCGTTGTAGAGAGGTTTTACTGTAGTACTTCAGCTAACATCAAAATGAATTTATGGCAGCTGATGTTTTGTGAAGTGAACTCTTTGCATATCACCCATGTGTTAATCGCAGCTAAATCTAGGATATTGTATAAAACTTGCACAGGCCATAGGTGAGATCCTGCAATTGTAGTGTTATTTCTTGCCATTTGGTCCAGTACATCAAATCCATATTTTGTGGAGTTGTAGAAACTGACTGACTCTGGTAATCTTTTTTCTGTATTATCTATTTCAATGCTGGGATGCATGGCACTCAGCACCAATACTTTTTTTTTTATTACTTTGGTATAATGTAATTGTAATTTCTCCATATTTTATGACTGTGGTATCTGTGCAACTTAGCCATTGACGCCCGAACTTCTTCACGTCTGGTTCTATTCATTGTGCTGACAATGCTAATGCTATATCCTTTAGTTTTTTCAACAAATGCAGTTACGAGAAAAAATTATGTCATGACATTTTGTCCTGAATTTAGGTACGGACGTAATGAGCGTAAAACAGGATTTTCGGGGAGACTTTCGTTGGGCGGGCACAAATCATCTTTGCCCTGATACGGAAACCCATTGCAAAAATATTTGGAATTTACATCTGTTAACACCCAGAACTTGTTTCCAAATTTTTCTGGCTTATTTACCATGTACTGAGTGAATCTACACCTAGCTTTAGTGGAATAAGGCTGATATTCTAAGGATAGGTATTCACTAGGATTATAGTAGGTCATACAGTTGCCCACAAAACTCTTCCATATTTCGGACATCAATGCAAATTAATCTGTACGGAGCCGCTGAGATCTTGTCCTCCTAACATGAATATGTAGGTAGGTACTGCAAATTATTTTTCTCTTTCATTGCTAGAGACCTGATCTTTTTGCGATAACAAAAAAACGACGATAAACTCGAAATATACCTATTTGGAATGAAATACTCGCAATTCATAATAATCCGCAAAATTTTCACCCTAACTTGCATTTGTGATTAATAAGACAGCAAGTCTTTGTTTACTAAGGGACCCTTCATGACATTGTTCCCCTCTGAAGCACAGTGTTTTTGCTGGCAGCACATTAAAGAATAATCCTGTCTTGTCTGCATTGAAAACATCTTTCGGGCTGTAGCCTTCCAGAAGTTTTATCAGTTCAGATACTTTCCACTGAGTTGCAGCCTCAATGTTAACAACTTTACTTTCACCACTCACAGTTTTGTATACAAGATTGTACCTATTTTTAAATCTATCCAACCAACCATTGGGTGCTGTGAAATCTTCTATTCCCAATCTTGTGGCGATATACAATGCTTTTTCTCATAAGATGACGTCATTCACAGGGACATTTGATGATCTTGCACCTAAAAACCACTCTTTCAGCATTCGTTCTAATTCTTCATACCTGGAATTATTTACATATTTTCTCTTTTTTCACAAATATCCACAATGGTTTGCATGTTTTACAATTGTGTCACGATTTTTCACTATGTATTCAATGTCGAGACCGGCATTGTGAGTTCAGGTTCCAGTATGAGAATCAACTTGCCCTAAAATTTTCATTTTGTCCTCAATTGAAAATGTCCGTTTATCACCTCGCCTTTCCATTTTCAAGCAGGATAAATTCTATTCTCCATACTAATTGAGGGTAACTTGGCAACATACGAGTATCTGAACTACCTCTCCGTTCTACTAGTGCAAACTGTCGTGCAACTTCATAATTTTTATATTTAAGTAACCCATCATTGTTATAACTGTTGAATCAAGTCAGTGCAAATGATCCCAGTTGTCGGTCACGTTATAGTTCCAGCATTTATCATGTTTCATCACGTCTGGTTCAGAGTCGCTTTCATTCTTAATCATATCAAATTCTCTACTAAATCAATATTGTCGACATTCCAACAGGAATTCTTACATTCTATTTATTATTAGCTGGGTAGTTCCACAATACATTCATTTCATATCATGAATCTTTTCCTCGCAGACAGATAACGAGATGCCATAGTTCAAATTTCCAACACTAGAGGTTTTGTGTCCCACCACATTCAAATTCTTCCTGAAAATAGTTCTCATTACTGCTCTCTCTTGTATTTTTAAGTATATATAGACGAAAGGAAGCCAAAAGATGGTTTGTAAGTGCTGATATGCACAAGTAACTTTTCTAGAAGGGAAATTATTTTTTTTAGGCAGCACATCATGATGCAAATAGTGGGAAAACGGAGAAACATACGGCATAAATACAGGGTTCTACATACGTTGCAGAGATAGGAAATTTGATGGGACCCAAAAATCTTGCAATTTGCGGGGAAACGTAAATTCTGATAATGAAAATACGGATTTTACTGTATATATACTAATATTTCATATATTAACAAGCCAAAAATAATTATTTTTGACATGTTTACGTAAGACTAAAATTCATTATAAGTCATCAAATATGAAAAATTTTTATCCATTGTGAAAAAAACTGTGACCACTCGAAGTTCAAAAACGGTCAAAATGACCGCTCTGGCGCTTCTAGTGAAAGAGCTTGGAGGAGAAAAATACATATTATGCCAAAAAAAGCATTGAGTGTGCATGCCTGAAAATGCAATAGTCTTGTTCCAAACTACTTCATTATGTTATGACAACGAATTTTGATGTGATAAAAGAGTGATGAAATAAAATTCAATTTTGTAATTAAGTCGAAAAACAAATCACTATTTTTGTGCTTTAACTTCTAATAGGTTCACAATTATCAGCAATAAAACTATTTTACCTTTAATCTGAACTGCATATGAACAGTAAAACTAGAACAGGTACATAAGGGAAACATCCTCTACACATAACATAATCCATACACAAGCATGAATCTACAATCATGGATCAATCCAAAATGACAGTAATGGTAACACACGTTCTAGTTTTTAAATCACCAACTAAAACTATTTATGGAATCAGGAATCCTGAGTTGCAGATTAGCCTACATCTCGACCTCACAAGCAACAGGCCTCACAGCCTCAATTCCCTTGATGTAAGCCCACTTTTCCACCAAACTATTTTTCATTGCCACACACTGGTTGAATATGAATGCCTGCATGATAATGATAACTCAACAAAAAAAGTGAGAATGATCAAAATTCAATTTATGATCTACCAGTCATGAAGTAGTAATTGGCTTATTTGAAGCATTATGACAACTGAGGTCCTATTACACAATCATTGGGTGGGTGTTTCATTGAATATAACATAGAATATGAGCTATTTTATAGTATGATTTATGAATTTCCTCTTGAAAATGCAAGGTAAAAGAATTTTTAAACTTAAAAAACTTTCACTAAATGATAACCGACCTTAGAGGAGACTGATATTCTTTATCTGCCAATGCATAAATAGCAGCATCAAGGGCATCAGTGGCAGTGCTCCATGCAAGGTCTACTTCCACCAGACTGTGCACCCACTTGCGTGCTATCAGCTCCAAGCCATCACCTCCAGTAGGACGTGTTGCATAACAGCCTAAAAGTAAAAAGGGTTTGAATAGAGTTTGAACTTAAACCTCTTGAATCGTCATTTGTTGACAAACTTTAAGTGATCATGCCCGGAATGATTAGTGCAGTGAACTTTATTCAGCAACAGAGGGTTGTATATTCCTTTGAAGACTTAAAAGTTTTAAAAAATCATGACTGCTGGTTCAAAAAATTGTATTTCTGTCTGAGTGCAATGTGATTCGTTTTCTAATTTTTGCAACTTCAAGAACATTACACTAAAAATTATTGCAGCACTAATATTAATAAAAAAGATCATTCTTACGTTGGATACAATGGCAAGCAAAAAAGTAATGTGATGGAAAGATCAAAACTTTGTAGAGAAAATTGAAACAAAAAATAAAGCCATGTGCAAGTTCATTCTGGAAGCTACTACTTGATAGTATAGCATTTTATTCAACAACATTGGAAAAAAACATGTTTCTAAATAATCAACTACTCTGTAGTGGTTCATGGATTTGACGATTTCCAGCCCATATGAAAACGACCAATATCCAATACTACTAAGTGCTACAGAAAATAAAATATATTAAAAACAAACTAAATACGAGAACAGAGTTCTGTACTTTATAAAGCAGAATATGTAAAGTAACTGCAATATAATTTCTTACCAGTTGATTATTTACATAAATTTTTATTCTAAAATTATACTAAAAATGTGCATTTTCTTAACATACCTGCCAATAGTGAGTTAATAAAAATTCTGTATATGAACTTATAATTTGATTTCAAATTGAATTTCTGATTTTAGGGAGATTTAAAAATAAGATTTGAAATTATATTTGAGAATGAAGGAAAGAGTAACATTTAAATTTAAATAAAATTTGGGATTCTGAGGAAAGTTAATATGTTGACTTGAGATTCAATGATAAATTTTTTATTCAGATTCATAATAAAGAAAAAGTGGATTCCATCTATCTCTACTTATTACCTAATTAAATTGTTATAACTCCCCATCCCTTACTTATCTGAGTTAGAAAATGATGTTTATTCAAGTTCTACAGTAATATCCTGGCTGGGTAATAGAAAAGGTCCCTAATACTGGTCAACATGTTTGCCAGTTTTTTCACAACAAAAACTTCTATTAAAAATAAAAAGACAACTTGCATCCCAAAGCCTTTAGTGAGGCACTTAAGTAGAAACAAAGAGAACATACAAATATAAGAGCTTTACGGCAATATGTTCATGTATGTTTAAGTCCACAAGCATAACTTTCCACAAACCTGACAAAAATAGATGCTCAAGGTCCCATGCTGGCACCCTGACAAGACTGGAATCGGAAACACGTGTACAGCCTCGCACGTCAAGCAGACGTAGCTGGTGTGAAGTTTTAAGGATCCTTTCAAGGGAAGAATTGTCAACAACTGGAACCTGGGAGCAACCTCGACCATCTACAGCTATGGATAATTCCTCAAGGTTTGGAAACCCTGGTGAGGAAGCCTGAAAATTTACAGGTCGATTATCTATACCACTCAATATGTGAGAAACCATAGATTATTAAGCTAACACATACCTGTTCTTTGAGCGTAGTGTGTGCCAAGGAAACTTGACTATTCGTGACGCGCAGGACCCGCAAACGCTGACAACCTTCTTGCAAGCGCTCAATGGCAATTGGAGCTGTGGTCTGTGCCAGGGTACGGACATTTGACAAGTCAAGTACCTCTAGGCAAGGGCAGTGAGTCTATGATGAAGTAAATAAATTCCAGGATTAGTACTGGCAATAGTCCATCATCCAAACTAAAGTGTTAACTTACTGAGCAAAATAAAATTTCAATATATGAGCTTCAAAAGATACTGATTACTAATAAGAACATGATTGATATGGCTATCAGTATACCTAAATAAGACATTACCACTTAAATTATGCACTTCTTTATTCACTAAAGCAACACTTACCGCAATAGCAATCACAATTTGTGGAAGTCCAGCTAACTTATTGCTTGCTAAAATGAGTTGTGTAAGACGTTCTCCCATGTACTCTGTTAAGCCCAAAATTGATGAAAGTGAAACTGCACTTCGGGGATTGTTGCTTTCCGACTAAAATGAATAGAAAGTAGATTGTTGGTAAGAGAAATGATTGCATACAAAGGGGTAATTCTAAGAGACAAAAAAAGACAGAATAAGTACCAAAAACTATTACCATACTCAATGAAACCCATTTAAGTAGGAATGGGTTGTACGCAACATGGTGAACAAGCACTATCATGATTGCTGCATAGAACTATAAATGAATGAACTCCTTGTTTTTCCCCAGTATATTTATTTTTCAATGCTGGTTTCAAATTCTTAGGCCATCTTGGTGTAATCACAGAAATCACCTATGAATTTGAAAACAGTAGTGAAAAATAAACATGCTGCGGAAAAACAAAAGTGTTTGTCCATTGATATGCAATGAGCCACTTCAACCAAATGAGGGAAGATTGAGTGGAACTATAGACATATAAATTGGTGAAAAATAGCAGTTTACCAGTCCACAATATGCAGGTGAAATACAAATCCACTCCCATTCGGTCAAGATACATTTAATGCTACCAATAAACTATCATTAACAAGATTCCTGTACCAATGCAGAATGGAGTGATAAATTGGGAAAAATACATGAAATGCTGAACGAAATTGCAGGAAACATTTATCAGCATAACTCAACTTTTGGCTCACACATGGAACCTAACATTTAAAATATTCATCAGATGGATAAGCCATGGAGCTGGCCTCAGTGAAAATATCAAGACCATTGAAATGAAAATAAAATAAGTATGTACTGCTTAAATAAACCTTGCTACGACTGGGTTTACATATGGGAGGGTATGCACTACCCCAAGTGACCTAGAAGACATAATTTATTCCTCAGTTAAACTATTCTCACCAAGTTCTCATGCCAAGCTTCTTTTTCATAAACCTTTTATTCGAATGCCAGCAATGAATAATAGTTTCCCAGCCATGAAGTTGCCTTTTGGCGTGAACTGGTAACAGAATCAGGAGAATAACAAAAAAGCAATGAAAAGCACATAAACTAATGAGCGATTTGTTTTCATTTTAATGAAATTGATAAAACATCATGAACGCTAGCTTGTACACATGTAACGTGTAGTATATTATTCGTACTATCAACAGACCCCTTTGAAAGCAAGTTGATGCTCTCACTATTGCTGATTTATTTTACATGCAAATAATAGGATAATAAATGGTCCCCAGGCAATCACTTGCCATTTTGAGCTTCTCGTTATATGCTATACTTATTACATGGGGCTTCCGCTTGTAACACTTTAGTGTATTACCATTAAACATTCGGAGGTAGGTGGCAAGGTCAGCCAACTTGAAAACAATTGTTAACGTCGCTAAGGCAATGGAGTTGAACTAAAACACCAAAGGACGACAATAGATGCTGGCATATATTTCATCAAGCAAACTGTTGACAAAAGAAGGCAGACAAAGTTAATAACAATAGCACCAGGAAAAGTATAAAAGGATAAAAGGCAAAAACACAAGGCATAGGGGTCACTCAAGGAAAGCCGAACAATGTGGTGAATGGGTTGCTGACCACCAACATTCTCAGCTGAGGTACATAGATGACAAACGGGGCAATTGAAGCATCACATGTAACGTCAGGGATTGAATAACTGAATAACTATTTATTATGGATTTAAATTAAGAAATGAAAGTGACTGATCCATGTAATTTTATAATGAATTTATTATTGAACAAGCGACCATAAAACTTGTGTGCTGATGTAACCTTGTGGGTCCGGGGAGGGTGAAGAAGGTACAATGTGCTAAATGATTGTGTATGATTGGGGCCAAGAAATTTAATTCTGATTTCAAACTAAGAAATGTGTTTAACAAGGTATTTTTTGTATGTATGTAGGTTTCAGGGGCAATGGCCAGGTCCATAAAGTGAGAGAGTAAGAAGAGTAATACATAAGGTAAAAGTAAGAGTAGATTAGACATTGTTACACACTGCACATGAAAATATTTCACTCTACAGTGGGTGCTTTCCAATCATCGACGCAAGTCAACTTGTGTCACGTGTAGTGCTTTCCAATCAGTGTGTGTCGCTAGTGTGTCAAACGTGAGTCCACACACGGTGACACACCGGTAATGGTGAGTTATTGAAAAAAGAAAGAAGGACGGCACAAGCTCTAGATCACAATATGTCTGCAAAAGGCATATTGAAAATAAACGATTATTCAGAAGAAATGTTTAAGTTAAGTATTTTCTTAATTAATCATCCTACAACTCATTTTTCTGTTCATTAGTAACGATCTTTCTATAGCAATATTTGCACTGCTAACAATAAGTCAAATAGAAGGAAGCTCCTAATTTCCTTCCCACAAAAACGCACCAATCACGAAGCCCCGTGAAAGTCCTTAGCGCATCAGCTACGGCGCATCTGAAACTTGCTTTCCATTCGTGAAGACACAAGTCGACTTGAGTTTCCGCGAGTTAACTCAGGACGACGCATGAGTCGCTTGAATGGAAAGCACCCAGTAAGTTCTTGACTTACGCGGATCCGAGTTTCGCGGTTCTAGAGTTATGCGGATGCTCAGTTAGGAAGGTGACATGCTTGCGTTTTCTCCACGTTTCTGTTCCCACGAAAGGTAGGTCGATGTGTAGTTAATTATCTACTCCATAGCTGATGCCTGTTGTCCATCACAGCTAAATAGAAAGATAGAACACGTTCTTGGAGCAGACAAACGAACTAGGGTTTCCATTGTGATTAGATGGTAAAGATCGTTATCTATCAATTTCGAGAAAGTTTTCTCATAAAATCATTATAATCGTCTTATGTGTTTGTTTTGGATGTGAACCCTCATAATGGCTGATAAACGTAAGAGTGGCAAGATTTCTACGAGAGGTAAAAAGAAAAGGCAGGCTATAAGTTTGGAAACGAAACTGGAAATTATTAAGACATGATAAAGGTGAAAAGTTTGTGGAAATTGCACGTGCTTATGGGATGAATGAGTCAACAGTGAGAACAATTGCACATGATAAAAGTCGAATCAAAGAGCACCTTAAAAGTTCTGCTCCGATTCAGTCAACAATAATCACGAAGAAAAGGGGCACAGTTATGGAAGAGATGGAGAAACTATTGTGTTTTTGGATCGAAGACCAGTTTCAATGATGAATGCCATTAAGCCTTGGGCTGATACAGGAAAAATCCTTGAGTCTCTTTAACGATCTGAAACTCAAGCATGGTGAGAGTGGTGGTACTTTCAGCGTGAGTGCAGGATGGTTCAATAGGTTTAAAGCGCGTGCTAAACTAAATAATAATAAAGTCACCAGTGAAGCTGCCAGTGCAGACACAACAGCAGTAGCAGAGTTTCCCAAGTTTTTGGCTGATGTAATCGAAAGCGGGGATTATCGACCACATCAAATTTTTAACGTCGACGAGACCGGTCTGTATTGGAAGAAAATGCCGGATTGGTCATACATTGCAAAAGAAGAAAAACCATGCCAGGATTCAAAGTGTCAAAGGACAGGATGACCATTCTACTAGGAGTGAATGTTGCTGGGGATTACAAAATTAAACCCCTGGTAATTTTTCACAGCGAAAACCCTAGGGCCTTAAAAAACATTGATAAGGCAACACTCCCAGTAGTGTGGAAATCTAATTTGAAGACTCAGGAAGTTTTCAAAGATTGGTTTTCCCATAATTTTGAGTGCAAGGTAAAATATTATTGCGAAGAAAATAAAATTCCATTTAAAGTATTGTTGCTGCTAGACAATGCCCCAGGTCACCCGCCATTTCTTAGTGATTACCATGAAAATATCAAAGTGATGTACTTGCCACTAAATATGACTTCTCTCTTGCAGCCGATGGATCAAGGGCTCATACAGACGTCTAAAAAAAATTTTTTACGGAGAACCTTCAGGCAAGCGGTGAAGGCTACAGAAGGCAATGGAATATCTTTAAAGCAGTTCTGGAAAGAATATAATGTGTATGAAGCTTTGAAGAACATTGATGCTGCCTGGCGTGAAATTACATCATGCACAATGAATGCTGTTTGGAAGAAACTCACCCCCCAATTTATTCATGATTTCAAGGGATTTGAAGAGGAAAATGTAGTGGA
Organism: Platycnemis pennipes; assembly: GCA_933228895.1. Classification (NCBI taxonomy): domain Eukaryota; kingdom Metazoa; phylum Arthropoda; class Insecta; order Odonata; family Platycnemididae; genus Platycnemis; species Platycnemis pennipes. Next base: position 58,349,908 of record OW121848.1, read on the forward strand.
TGAACTTGTGAACATGGGCAGAAATCAGAACTTTAGAATTAAACGTCGAAGAAGATGATTTTCAAGAACTCTTGCAATTAGACGCAAAAGACTTGCTCAATGAGGATTTACTGGAATTGGAGGATCAAAGAGAGAAAGCCGAAATTTAAGAAAAACTGGAAGCAGAGTCACTGAAAACATTCATGTTAAAAAAGATGTTGGAATGTTTTCATCTGATTGAGAAAGGATTGGAAGGTTCTGAGGCACAGGACCCAAACCCCGAACGTTTCAGAAATGTTTCCAAGGCAGTAAATGACGCTCTTTCTTGTTACAAAATTATTTGCGATGAGAAAAAAAGAGCTACTACACAAACAACAATGGACAAGTACCTACGTAAAATAGAAGCTAATGGCATGCAATCGTCCGCAGCTGAATCTGCATAAACAGAAACGTTTCAGCATAATACCTACGTATTTAGTAAGAACTCATCTATTATGAACAAGCATTCACATGAGTATGATAATTTCAACAAATTTGCAATTTATTCATGTTTTGTGTAATTATACTTATTTTAGATTTAAATATCCAGTGAAATAAAGATTGAACTTGTGCTACTCTCGGAATTGTCGTATTCTGTTAACTTACCGGTCTCTCAAAAGATGGCATTTTCTATAATCGTCGCCGAATGCTGCCAATCACAGTAAAAGCGGCACCGCTTATGGTTCAAATATGATAGGCATGTTGTTGTGTTTCGACTTACGCGGAAATTTTTGGAACGAATTAACCGCATAAGTCAAGAACTTACTGTATGTAAATGGGACTTTCTAAGATTTCACGAAAGCATTTAAAAGACTACGATCAAAGTAAAATGGAGACCAAAATAATCTTCTAATGTTCCAAAGTTGTGTTTCTTTTTGAGTTTTACAAACCTGTCACAAGAATTTCAGGCACTCTTAAAAAACTAAAGCTAAATCACAGTGAGATACCATGGTCAGTCTGTACAAGCATTAAAACAGAAATGTAACTTGCATGGAAAAATGAGACGAAGAGAACAAATTTAAATTATAATTGTAAGTATATAAAATAAATTAAGCTTAGGTAGTAACTTCAAGTATGATTTTCCTCGCACCTAAACGAAAATGCCTTATCATTTAAAGAGAGAGAGAAACACTAAAAAAATTAAGCAATGTAACATCACATCCAGAATTGAAGAAGTCAATTGCACCAATGTTTCTGATATTTTGAATTATCATCTTTAAGCAGGAGTACAATATACAAAAAATCAGTTAATTACATTAATTCCTGATATATCAATTCTGGAAAGTTGTGGGCATGCCTCCACTAGAGAGCGTAAATTTTCAGCTCCAAGCCTTGTCCATGAAGACAAATTGATTCCACGGAGTTGTGGGCAGTTTGCAGCTATTTCTTCCAGGGCAGCTGGTGCTCCTGAGACTTTCCATCCCCCTGGAAATTAAGGTGTTGGCTATTATAATTTTAACTGAGAATTTGAAAAATCATTTCTCAATCTATTATGCTAAAATTTTGTAAGCATTCAAGCCCTTGAACCTGAACACTATATTTTCCCATTGATGATGAACACATTAAACATATGTACACACAACAGTTCACTTCACAAAAAAAAACTACATTTCATACTACAATCATGAAACATAGTTAAAAATTCTTCATTGCTTTAAGTTACCTACACAGTATTTTCCACTTTGTACATATAAAGTGGACTCTCGTTAGCACGATTTTGAAGGGACCGGAAATCCTGAACATGATAACAAGGAAAACGTACTAAAAAGGTTGTGCCTTCCTGGATAAGTTGAAGATGCATGCACGGGCTGCATAACTTCCAGGGGAACAATATGCTGGCCTTTTTATTCTGTAGATCGCTGGTGTTCATTTATTGTAACTAAGTTTCCTTTGCAATTATCTCGCCTCTCAAGAAAATACGTGAAATACCTTGCATTGATGTGACACTTTTAAAACAAACGAACAGCCCAATAAAATGCGGGACATTAGGGTGCCCTTATCATTCTTCATAAACATTTTTTAACCATTGTATACATATTTAAATATTTTGCAAGATATACATCATCATATCAACCTACATGGTGATTATTTTCCTGAGACAAATTTGGTTTGGTCCTCTGAACATGCCAAAGAGGTAACCAAAACGTGCTAACCAGTATTATTTACATGCACTGTCATGCGGACCTGAGGAAACAAACGTGCCAATGAGGGAAACATGCTATCAAGGAACATCCTGACGAGAGTATACATAATCAAATCGCTCAAAACCAACAAAATTTCTGCCTGATTCAATATGAACTGAGTGAAGAACATTCACTATACCATCTTGTTTATTATACACCATAATTTCCAGATATCAATACCCATTTTGTATTTCTAGTTTTTTTAGCATCTGGTAAATTTCTAAATGCTTTTACAAACTTAAATTTTAAAAAGATGCCACGACAGCCCCTAAAATTTAAAGGATTCACCGGTAATTTCTTCACATGACACTTTGAATTAACTATGATTAGCTATTGTCTTTAACTCCTGACATAATCCACTTCTCCCTTCGTATAAGGAACATGAATATTATTTCCACCAGGAATAATACCTAGTTATGAGTATTTGTTAACCAACCATTCCACGGAGGAGCGTGGTGGCCTAGTGGGTAGAGTGCTTTGCTGCTGATCGAAGGGTCCCGGGTGAAGCCTTTGGATGCCCCTCATTGAAAAATCCTCGGAGTGCGAGGTGGCCCAAGGAAAGGAACTGGCCCCCCTACCCTGAATGTATGAATTTCACATGCCTGTGGCTTAGTCTGGGGTGAGCTCTACCCTCACCTATCAAAACCAACCTTTGGGTTGAATCACTGAGTGAACCATTCCACACTATCAGTAATATGTGCATGGCAGGAGTCCAATACTATTTTTTTTTTGGGTAGAAAAATTTTGTTCATTTTTATTCAGACATAATAAACCCACACCTTCATAGCATCTTCATTTATCCAAATTGTCAGCCATTTGAAGTAACTGAAATGTTATTGGGAGTTTCCTTTGAGTAGTTTCAAGGTTTCAAGAGTTTCAAGGGTGTGCAATTGTGGCTAAAAAAACTTATGATCTTCATGAATGTGCTATTCTCTTTTCCATCACAACAATGAATGAATTCCAGGTTGAACAAGAATGTGTACGGTGTGATGATGCATGGTTTTTTCTCAACTCTCTTTGTAAATTTAGAAATGGCACTGAAAAATATTTTGAACAGCTAAGTTTTCTACTTTAAAGACAATGCTATTGAGTTCTGCCTTCTTCACCTGGGGTTAAACTTCATGCTTTTCACTTAATTTCATGAAATTAAATTGGACCTCATTAGATTTATACTATTGAAATAATCATTAAAAGAAATTAGTTGGGGAACTAATCCTTTCTGAGTATAGATTTTTTTTAACTTTAGCCACCATCATATGCAGCTTTTTCTTCCATTTTAAAAACCACTGATCTATCTTTAATCATTTTCTTTTATAATAATTACTTTTCATGAGCATTTAAAGATACACATTATATGGAATCTATGAATTTTTTATGACCATTAATATGTACAAGGTGTGCGTTATACCTGAGGTGCACACTATTGATGGGAAAATGTGTTGTGACTGTGTTAAATTCATAAAAAGAGATATTGCCAATAGAGAGCATTTTTTTGAGAGGATCAGCGCAGACTTGATTTGATATATAGTGAAATACATACCCAACCCTAATTCCTGTGTAAGTGAACAACGATTTTGTAACAGCCAATGCAGCTGTAACTGGTTGGACTTAACACGTTCCGCAATGGAGGAAGATGAAAGGTCTAAGGAGTGCCACAGGGAAGATGATAGAGCCACATCTCTCCAAAGATGACACACACTACACATTCTAAAAGAAAGAGAAGCATTAATGAAGATGGGAGCCAGTAAAAAAGAGCAGTGGACTATATACAGTAAAACCTCTGTAAATTGAAATTGAAGCGACCGAAATTTTGGCACTTCCATATAGAGAGGGTCACATTAAAGAGGTTACACAGACTGGAATTTTTAATGGATATTTGAATACGTTTGGCAAAACAAAAAAGTCATTATCTAGCCATGGAACTGGCCAATACTTTTCAACCAAAAAATAAGTCATCAGAGTGCATTTGTACACGTTGTTGAGCATTTTCAACATTAACTCAACAATTGCCAAGTACTCAAATAGCAAAAATAATGCAGAGGAACACTTGTATTATGTGGCTTTCTGTTATTAGCTGTTCATGTTTAATACAAACAGTTCTACATAATGATCACCACAATGAACAAATGCGAAGTACCAAAATTAAATGACATAGAAAATAAAAGTTCAGGATATGGAATTATGCATATTAATTTGGTCTAAAGTAATATGGGAGTACTCATCAATATAACTATGGGAATATGGAAAATATTCAGTCTATTATTACAATCCTTAAGTTAAAATTTTGTCAAAATATGTTGCATTGTCTCTTTCATTTTTGAACTATATTCTGCTCCGACAGCTTTCTCCACTTTATTAAGGAGGCTTACATTATCTGTGCTTTTTTTTGCTGTTTAGAAAAAACACTTCAAAGTTCTTAAAGCTTCCTGAACCTCTTTTTTATTTGGAATTGGAATACTAACACCTGCATGCTCATCTTCACTGTCCGTAGCCACCTCATCTGTTACAGTACACTTGTTTTCAGGATCACAAGGAACAAGGTCATCATCAGCATTCACATAGTTTATATATGAGACAGAAATATTACTTTCTTGAGTGACTGAAGACCATTCCTTTAGTTCCTCTGAAATGTTCTTATGTGCATCAGCAGATTCAAAGTCTTCCACAAAAAAATCAGCCATATGAAAACATTTTGTAATGCATAAGCTACCCACTCCGTTCCAGGAATAACACAATATATGCATCGCCTGCAATAAGTTCCACTTGAATTTACCAAAATCTGCTGCATTTCCCATGTTTAGAAGAAGATATCGAACCAGCTGAGCCCTGTATGACCTTTTAACTGCCGAAATCACTCCCTGGTCCAGAGGCTGCAGCTTACTAGTACAGTTGGGGAGAAGGGGGAAGGGAATAATCTTAATGTTCTTCAACCTTCCTACATCTAGTTTATGAGCTGAACAACAATCAAGAAATAAAATTAACTTCAGATTTCTGGCCCTCATTTTTGAATCAACCATAGTAACCCACTCAAAAACTATAGATGTGGTCATCCAAAAGTTCTTAAAGCATTTATAGAGGCAGGGCAGCTTCTTAGCAGCTTTGAAGCACCTAAGTTTCATAAATTTTCCTATCACAAGTGGCTCAAATTTTTCACTGCCATCACCATTGCAGCAGAAAAGAACTGTGAATTGTTCCTTGCTCCTATTTCCTCCATGGCATGATTCCCGTTTAATAGCCAAAGTCCTATCAGGGAGTAGGTTATAAATAAAGCCTGCTGCATCTGCTTAAACATCTTTTTTGACATAACCATTAATGAGTTCGACAAGGTTTTCCTTCCACCTGTCATGGACATCAAGAGGTACCGATGCCTCACTTCCACATATTTCCAAACAGCTTAGGTTCCAACTCATTTTGAACTTCTCTAGCCATCCATTTGAAGCTTGAAAATCCTCTAATCCCAGCTTTACAGCTTCCTCTCAAGCTTTTTCTTGGAGGATAGGTCCAGATACAGGAATATTTTTCCTACTGGCTTGCATAAGCCAATCAAACATTAGTCTATTGTAGTCTTTGTTGGTAGCTGAACGAAACCTTTTCCTATTGGACCCAATTTATGCCAACTCAATATGGACTCTATATGGCCTCTTTTCTTCAAAATGTATTTTAAAATCTCTCCCCCCCCCCCCCTTCTATATGTTGCAGCAAATCTGGCAACATTTTGCAAAAGCTCACACCCCCACCTTTCAAGCTCATGAGTGAGCTCTGCAACAATTTAAAGCGTTTCACACTGCAGGTTGCAAGTTTCACAATCAAGGTGAAAAAAGATCACTATTTTGAAGTAGTGAGGTAATAGTTCGCCATGAGATCAGGCAACCCATTCTATTTATGAAGGATTATGAATTAAAGAGGTACTAAGTAGAGAGGTTTTCCATAATATAATACATTGTGTATGCCTGGGAATTTGCCATCATTTCTATATAGAGAGGTTTATGAAATAAAGAGGTTCAATAGGTTGAGGTTTTACTGTAAATGTCAAATAAATATAAAGGCATTTTGATATTGAACACAGATAAAAATATACAATTTATGTTATAAATCAGGTTATTCAATGAGTCTTAATGACAGATACAGCAATACTACCTGGAAGTTACAATGGTTATGATGAGGGAAATTATCTGAAAATTCATAAGCTTAGCCTCCATTCAATACACAAGGGCCACTAATGTGCAAACATGAAAGGCAACAAAATGATGTTCGCCCATGTGCATGAAAAGTTTTAGTCCCAGCATGTGCTGGGTCTAAAATCTTATACTATTGAAAGCTCCACCTGAAGACACCCCCAGGATGAGGGATGAAAATGTTGCCATATAAATAACCAATGTGACCGAGATTCCTCAGAGCAATATGAAGGCATCAAATAGAATAAGTGCTCAAAGGGCATGCTCGTAGCCTAAGTGAGGCTTCTTCAACACTTCAAACCCTTAGCGAAGAAAAACTATTCCTCAATAGGGCTGTAATTATGATTTTACCACTAAAATAATGAGAGATAACTTGTTTTCCCACTTGAAATTTATTATCAATGACCTAGATTTTGTTTTCAAACAATATCTTACATTTGATGTATAAATTCAAATCTTTGGACAAATAAATTTACAATTATCATCATGTGAAAAAACTGACGCAAACTTTTTCACCTGATGATGTTGTTTGAGAAACTAGGTCATGGATAATAAATTTTGTGCAAAAATCAAGTCGCTTCTAGTTATTTTACACTGCAGAGTTTCCACAAAGTAATGCCAAATACCATTGAACACCCTTCATTCAATGCACACTTTATCCCATCACCCTATTAAAAAGACAAACTATCAAGTATTAACATAAGGTTTACTAGGCTTAAGAATGAAAAGAAATTAATGCAAAAAGAACAGTTAAATAAGCATTGTACACACGTAAATCAGTTGTGTATCAGCAACTTTCAGACCAAAAGCTCCAAAGGTCTAGGTCAAACTGTTGTACAGCTAAAGCAAATAAAATAGATTCACTTACACTCCCAGATTCTTCAAGTTGCTTGTAGGCTTCATCTATTTTTCCCCACTATATCCACTCAATAATGTTTACACCTGAATACAGTTGTTTCATCTGTCTACATTACAATCTACACTAATTTATCAGTCCAGCTTTCACCTCAAATACTCGCACGCCAATGCTCACCCACTCTATAAAAACAATCCTACTATGTAACATATTCACATAAATGCATCGTATAACATGGCTGCCTCAACCTGACATTAGCCCTGTCCGAAACGTGTGCTTCTAGCACTAAGCATACTACAACACTTGCTTGCAAGTGGCGGGGGATACCATCGGTAATACCTGAAGTATGCCCGAATGTGAAGCACTCTGGGGGAGGCATGCTACGAAGCCAAAGCACAGAAGCAGGCTTCCATGTAGGCTTCGAAGCATTGTTGACGAGAATAACAAAAGATGGCAGAGCCGTTGGCTACTTATGTGTGTAGTATCTATTTTTTTACTTTGTATGTTACACTTGCATAATTATTAATACACATATCAATGAAAAGGTTAATATACATATAATCACTCTTTTTCTTCCGATCTAAACATTTGAAAGATGTTGCCCCCTATCGTGTTTCACACTACCTTGTGGTTTTTTTATGTTGCCACTACTGCTTAACGTCACTCCTTACCGTAAACTGTCTGAATATGAAGTATTCTTTCACAAGCATGCTTAATTGTATGTCAGCAATACGTCATCACCAAGAATGCTTTGCCGAAGCATACTTGGTTTTCGGATATGGCTATTGTTTTCTTTACTATAATTCCTCTAAAGCTATGGCATAAAATGCATAACTCCATAAAGGATTGCAAATCCTTGAGGCCAAAGACAGACAATTCAACTTGTTTGTAATAACACTGGACTGTGATAAGGGCATGTGAACCCATTCTAGAGGATGTACTGAATATGAGAATGATTACAGCGAGGTTTATTCCTTGTCTTATGAATGCCAATCAATAAAACCAATGCATTTAACTACACTAAAGCCTGTTTTACACAATACTTGATCAAGCACAAGGCCCAGTGTGCTAGCCGCTACTTGATATGAGGACGGAATCTAGTATGATTGGAATCATCCTGGGAGGCTTCATATGATCATCGACCTTGTGCTTGCTATGAATCGGTTATTTCATATGATTTCATACTAATTAAAAGAAGAGAAGTTCGCACAGTGTCTTTAACGTGAATAAATTGGTCAATGGCTACTGGGCTACAGGGTCCTACTAGAAATCTAGTGCTGCATCAAGTATGAAATCCAGTAGCTCAGCGAGAATACTAGCTAGCATGCTTGCTAGCCAGCATACTGGTTCTATTCACACGATACTGGAAAGCTAGTATACTCGACCTTGTGCTGGATCAAGTGCCGTGTGAAACGGGCTGAACACGTTCAGCACTGAGGCAGCATATGTGCTCCCGTCAGGGCCCGGCACCGCAGCGTGAGCGCTCTCAGAATCTAACAGCATCCCAGTTCAAGCAGTGAGCTAGGAAAGTGCTGAAAATTGCAGTGGGCCTCAATTGTTGCCCAGCCTTCATAGTGGATGCGTTGGCCTCTGGTTTTTTTTCGTAATTTTTTTTCTCGAGACTCGGTAAATGTAAATTCCTTTTAATTACTTTTTTTGGAATGATTTCTTTTGCATTATTGGAAAATATTAATCAACTGTACATGTTTTATTTTAGGTTCTTCTGCTTTTTTTAATTTGAAGGAAATTTTTTCAGCCAAGAAATTTGGATTTACAAGGTAATGTGTGTAAACATTTTAATATTTTTTAACACGTATTTTTTTATTCTTCCGCTAATTTTGCTTGTAAGTTAGCATTTTATTTATATTGCAGTTATCTCTACATTGGACTTGTGACTTTCTTCATTCCGAAGAATTTTCATTGTGCCTTATGTAAATGTACTTTTACATATATTTTTAAATAATTAATTCATAAATCATATTTGTGAACGTCGAAAGCAGCATGTAATTTTATAATAAACTGATCATAATTGAATGTTTATTTCGGCATATTTAGTTTTCAATATTCCACTCTCCACTTGGCTTCCGACAGGTTCTGACCTGTTTTGCCTGGCTCTCCCCGTTGATGATTGCCTTGACAATCAAAAAACCGGTTTCGGGGAAATCGTTTTCCATAATTAACTTGGCATTTGGATTTTCTAGTCTTCGGACATTTTCAACTAAGCCAAATTAGAAGCTCTCATTATTTCATCTAAGTGTTGGCCTATTACCCAATCAAAAGAAAAACTCTACGGTGGTACAAAAAGGTAGGAATACACATTTTCCAATTCATTCTTTTAAACTCTTATATCCTCTACAACCATACACATAAATCCAGTTATTACAACTTCAGATTAGAAATTATAAAATCTCTCTTGGCCTCCCGTCTTCAAACATCCCTACCACCACCACCTCGAAAATCTAAAACCCACCTTCCATCCATAGCCCTGAGAAACCCTGACACACATCGGGCACTCCAGAAAAAATGTCGTCTGCAGAGAAAAAGGGTTGAGGAAAGATACAAACTATTATTGCCCGGACTGTGCAAACCAACCCGGCCTCTGCCTTGAAGATTGCTTCTGACAGCATCACAAATATTAGTTAATGTTTTGTAATATTTTAATTTCTCGTAATTTAGTAAATTTTTCTCATTCTTGTATGTGTATGTATTGTTTCACATGAGTGGTATGTGTATGTATGGTTCCACATTTCACGGTTTCAATTTTTTATTTTTTGTAATTTAGTAAATTTTTTCTCATTTTTGTATGTGTATGTATTGTTCCACATGTATGGTATGCATGGTTCCACATTTTACAGTTTAAATTATTTATAATGCATGTGAATTTAGAAAATATTAATTGTTCTTTATTCCTAAACATGTGTATGTATTTTTCCACATGTATGGTATGTATGTATGTCTAGTATGCATGGTTCCACATTTTACAGTTTAAAATATTTATAATTCATTTGAATTTAGAAAATATTAATTGTTCTTTACTCCTAAACATGTGTTTATTTTTATGGTATACTATGGAATATATTTCCACTCTTTCAAAAATGAAATAACTATTAGTGTTCTTATATATATTTGCAAAAAATCTTTTCTATGAAAGTATGTACGTATTCATACATGTATATGTATAAGTATACATATAGTCACTCGGAAATGAATGTGTTCGCGTACTACGCCATGGGATCAGCAGTCACCACACCTATCGGAACCCACTGCTCCCTCAAATCTTCCTTTTCCTATACTCTCACTGATGTAAAAGAAGTTTCAATGACCGCTTCACAGTCTCAATGTCGCCTATCCTAGGACACCCCCTCCTGTTCCTAACCCACGCTACCAAAGCTGCCCCGTCGCAGGGTGGAATACAACTAGTTCGTCAGGACTATCTGAGAAACAACACAGCCATTGCCCTCCACCTCCCCTTTCCATCCAACCTAGCCCTTTGCAGCCTTTTCTTTAAAATGAAGTTCCACTGGAGAGGATGACATTTTAATGGAAAAATAATACAAGAAGAATCATAACAGAACAGATCTTGAGCAAGCTAAAGCCAGTGAACTTCCATCAGTGCTTTCAACAATGGGAAAAATTGCTGGAACTGTTGATTGGAAGTCTGAGGTAAATAATTTGTAGATTAAGGAGGGAATTAGGATTTAAGGTTAGTTTTTGTTCTAGAAAAGAAAATCTTGAAAATTTCAGTCAGAACATTGTATTATTTCAGTGATCTATGGGTTCTTTCTCCTAATTTCAGATTCCTAACTTATTTCCCTAATGGGGGAAATGTTCACTCGGAACCAAATACCCAATTTTGTGCACGAAATTGTTAGATGGAAATGAAAAAAGAATTTTAGTGAAGAAATTAATCTTCTAACCACAACCATTCACTCATAAATCAAAAATTAAATTAAGCAAAAGGTGACGCCCACCGAAAAAGCTGCTGTGATAACATTAACATCATTTTCCTCCCATCCTTGACTGCTCTTATGGGAAGGAGAGGGAGTGGAGGGGGGTTCTCGGAAGGTCTGCTCGCACAGATGCTGTTGTGACTGCTCCGATTGGCAGAGTCAGCTGTGTCCCCCCCCCCCTTTGGGATAAGGCGAAGTAGCTTCGCGGGCTCAGTTGTGATTGGACGAAGTCGATATACGTCAGAGGTTGCACCACACCCACTTTTCCAAGGGTTAAAAACATGTTTTTCGACGCCTATAACTCGAGAAATAATTGACGGATCAAAGAACGGAAAAGTACGGGTCTGTTTATTTTACAAACTGCGTCATATTTAGCAATAAATAAAATATGGTAAACGACCCCATTATTCCCTCCATCATGCTATTCACCTTCAAGCTCTGCATTTCTGAAAAGTTCTATGGTTTTACTGAGAGTGCTACTTCTCTTCTTCACTGTTACTCTTGCATAAGATTCTCCCAAAGAATATCTAATGAAGACACAGGCTTCTGGGAGTCTTCTGCGTTGTCATTGTTGATAGTGATGTTTCACCCACTTTGCTGTATGTGTCCTCAGGTCAGGCTGAAGTGAAAATTGCTTCGAAAACGGCCCTTGGTATTGCTGGTGTGGAATACCCATTTCCAGGTGTTTGAAGCAATCTTCACTTCAGTCTGGCCTGAGGACGCCTGCAGTAAAGTGGTTAAAATATCATCATCAGCAATGACAATATGGAAAACTCCCGGAAGCCTACCTGTGCCATCCGAATGCCACAAAAAAAATATATAGTGAAGTTGACCTAGGTGCCTTTATTCCACTGCTGCCATGTATGACTCCTGATCCAATGGGCCAAGCTCTAAAGTTGCACTCATTTGTTCATTAACTGCCTCAGTCTGCCATTCATCCCTGGGAAAATAAAATGAGGCAGTTTCCATTTGCAGGTCTAAGTAATGCAATTAATGTGACCTTTCACCATTAAAATCTACCTCAAAGTGACATTTGATTTCTGTACTTGCCTAATTAAGGAACACATGTTGAATATACTATTTTGTTTCTGGCAATGATCCACTGAATTACTGGTTATCGGTGGTCCACAAAAAGAGGCAGTCATCACTGCTCCTACCAGTCCTGCTTTAGAGATAACAGTGGCGAAGCTAAGGTATTTGAAGTGGGTATTCTAGCTCATCGGCCCCTTAATTTGCTGCTTCAGAGACTCAAATATTCCAGTTGACAAAAATCAGTCGACTTAACACGTTGTATACCGGGCTATTTAAATGGGTTATATACCCTCTGTTCCGGTGGGTTTTTAAAATCTAGTTTTTTAAATATGCGTTGCATACGAGGAGAACGCTAGTTGCTTGTTCACTTCTTTACCTCTCGCCCCACTGTTAATTTGATATAAATTTTCCGGCACCCAACCATGCACAGAGGTCAGCACTTGAGGGACTAAGTAATTTGCCTTAATGTTTTCCGTTGATCATATAGATTCGGCGGGTTTTCCTTTGGGCAAAGGTGTCGATGACGCGTTCCTTGAAACTTTCGTCACTCAAGTGGTTGTTCAGTAAAGCCTTCTCAACCGCCAGGGTGCTTAAATTGCTTAGGCTGGAGTCCGTCATGGAGTTTCTTAAAAATGTGTTCTCTGTCTTCAATGCACTCATACTTCTTTTGGACAATACAGTTGATACAGGAAATGTCTGAATCAGTCTTATGATTCCCACAGTTTCTTGATATATCTACTTTATCCACGCCATTGCTCAAAAAATATTTAAGTAACAAATGTGCAGGCAAGTGTTTACTCTCGTTGGAATAGACGTTAATGAGTTCATTTTTTAGCTGTTCACCGTTAAATAATGAGTGCATTTTATTAAGCTACTCATTTTCGCTGAGGGAAATGATGTATTTTATGCAGGATCTTCATCTAGTAATTCTGCAAAATAGAAGTTATTGAAGTCTTCAAAATGAGATTCCATGTGGACAATGAAGGTGTCAATTATTTCAAAAGCGAGCCTTCTGAATTAGTGAAACGTGTCTAGTCCACCCTGGTTGTTGTTGTTCAGTCCCTTAGCCGTAGGTTAACTTGTTATTTTCCAACCACTAAATGAAGAAAAAATTCACATGCAGCGAAACTGTTTCATACAGAATCAGTCTCTCTTAATTTCCCTCCGTCTCACCATCTCTTGATCATTCGCTGAGACTCGGAAGGGCGTGAGAACTAGGCGCGAGTGTCTAGGCTCTCAGCGTGCAAGAATCACGCAGTTTCAGGTGCAAGTGTCCGGCAGCGAATAAGCGTATGCGCCATCCGACCATTCGGAGTCTACCAGCAGCCAGACTTCCAAGCCTCCAACACATCCAAACCATGTCAACGCAACGCAATGTGCAGAAATATAGGCTACATTTATTTTTCCTATGCTTTCTCGGCAACATAAAATGCATGACAGCTGAAAAAATAGTATATATTTTACTGTAATCATTTTGGATATTCTCAGGCTCCCAGACTACCCTTCAGCTTCGCCACTGAGAGATAATTGAAACACACAAGACCTCCCATCCCTTCTAGAACACATAGTAAGGGAGTATTAATAAGGAAGATCAATAAAACTGAAAATTCTAAAACTATTAGAAAACTCACAGCCACTAGCTGAGAGTGCCTTGAATAAGCTTCAGGAATTACCTAACTTTCCAGGTTCTCCAATCACCCCAAAAGTCCCAATCACTGATAAAAACAATTTGTTTGGCATTAGCAAAGTTCTAGAATATATACATATATGCCATTAAATGTACACAGAATTTAAATCAATCAATGAAATGATGGCAACATGATAGATGATCGAATAACTTGAGAAATTTATTGTGTAACCTAATAAACTACCTCCATAAAAACTTTAAGCAGAAGTTGCAAGATAAATTTATATTTTTTGACAAACAACTGGACTGAGAGAGGATGTTGATGATGTGAAAGTTTGGTACAGGGAAGAGGGGTATGAAGAAGAAAATAAGAAAATAGACTCAAGAGCTCATTTGCAGATTTTATAATAAGGTGAAAATGTATAAGTTAGAATGCCTTAAATCACTTTAGTCCGTTAAGTGAGACGGCAAATTAGTTAATGGACATAATATTTTGATAGTATAGAGGATATAGACCAATTATGCAGTACCTAAATGCTGCAGGGTAAAAAGAGACATCCGCTGTACCTAATTAACACCGTGAGAGTTTGTTCTGATAGAAGTGGATAGAGTAATAGGTTTACATCAGTATGTGCTAAGATCTTCACAGAGTACATGCATTCAATTGATGGGGCTAGTTCATTTCCCTGAACCATTTGCAGTCTCTCAGGAGGTTCTGTTACCAAAATGATACATAAAGTAAGGATAAGATTTGGGATCCTAGTGAGTGTCATCTTGTTTTTAACCTGGATGTTTGGAATAGGTCGTTGGATCCTGATGTAACAAGCCTCGTAATGCATTCAGATACAATTTAAATTACGTGAAACTCCTGCTGTTGGATAGCCACCTACTACTCCCTTCAAATGATGTGTACATTAATGTAATTGCCTTATTCATCCTATTATTAGCATTAACTCACCACATATTCACTCAAGTTACAAGTCACATAATTTAACCATTGTGTCCAACCATATGAAGAAACAAAAGTTATGGAGAGATGGAGAAACAAGCCAGGCACGGAAGTCTGGTGAGAATAGTAGGTACTTATTAAGTACTAAATTAAAAGTTTCTAATCCAGGACCCTATATATTGAACTTATACTAAATAATTTTTATGATATGTTGAGGGATCTTCCTGAGAAATGGGTGATAGAATTGGGAAAGAAAATTCTTTCATACTTTCTGTGTGTACACACCATTACATCTAACTTCCATTTTCTCTTTTCCCTTCAGTCACACCGATTATGAGGGGGCATATTGCAATAATATGACCGATCTGGTTCACAAAGATCAATTGAGTTCAGTCAACATATGTTTACTTACATTTCCAATGAGCAAAGAATTCTGTCATTTTTACTGTAAATTGGTCATTCATGTTAAATAAAAAAGATCACTGGTACAACTTCCACATTTTAATCCCTTCCACACCTCTGACCATGGTTTCGGCACATTAGTCAGAGGTGTGGAAGGGATCAAAGTGTGGAAATTGTACCAGTGATCTTTTCATTTAACATGGATATCAATGGTTTCTACAAAGTAAATGCCGATACACTCTCATAAATGGTCATCCATTAAATTAATGGAAAATCATACATTTCATTACCTATCACTCCATGTTAAAGTTGTTTGTGAATGAGATCTGCTAGGAAAAAACATCATAAACAGAAGCTAAATAAGAAGGAAAAAAAGGAATTTAAACTTAATACATATTACGTTTTGCTGCTTAAAGACTACGTAAAGGTGACTCGCCACTTTATCTGTTCCCACACAGTCTTGCACATTATTGAGAGGCATCTGACAGAACTATGCACCATATAAAGGATCGGATACCTTTTATTTGCAACATTTTTACCTGAACAAGAATGGTACACAGCCTTCATCCTGGGTCACCATCCAGAAGATCTTGTAAAGAATTTCTTTTGGTATTCTGCTCCCCCATATCCCTTGCTCCACCATCTCCTCCTCTCCGGATACCTTTACGCCATCATCAGCTGCAGCTGAACCTTCCGCTCTCCCACTGCCTGTCACCTTTCTCCTACCTTTTCTCGTGCCACCACCTCCACCTCTACCCCTCCCGGAATGAGGCGCGGAGCCCCCACCAGGAGACGCCTTGCGGATACGAATCTTAATTCCGTTCTGACCAGGCGAGATCTGACTACGGTAGGTGACTCCAGGCTGAGGTTTACTCCGAACTCTTTGGTCTTCTGGGGACGGTGAAGTGGCTTCTCTTTTCCGCCGCCTACCACGTCGTCTGCGTACCGGTCTTTCGGCGACTGCTGACAATCGTCCCATTGCACCTTCTTCAACTGAGGTAACACCGAGAGGCGGAGAACAATGAGAGGTACAGTCCTCATTTCGATGAGAACTTTGACTGCACTTCGAGAACGATGCACTTTCCTCTTCGGTTACCTCCGCTTCCCCAGGAGGGGAACCTAGTGGGGGCTCTGGCACACCAGCAACCTCGACTGTTGAAGTCACTTCGGGGCTATCCCCTGCACCCGTATGCCCAGCAGAGGAACTGCTAGATAGTGAGACACGCTGATCAGTATCTGTTTCACTTTCACATCTTTTTGACATTTCAGCTTCCTGCTGAGATTGCTCCAGTAGCATGCTGTCTAGGCGAAATGACTTCTCACTTCGACTCATTTGTTCCAAACCACATTCACTGGGACTCACAATACTAAGAGGCTCTCCACTTTGTGGAGGCGTCCCACTTCCCCACGAGATACAGTTCACTTGCACGTCATAGTTTGACACTCCACTTGGGCTAACTTGTACCATTGGATTTATCGAAGGTTTCAAGGGAGGGCTGGAGTGAGAGAGGGTGGCCATGGTTGGCACCTCGATCGGAATTACTGTCCCCTCTGTTTCATCCATTTTAAAAATATATTAAGAAGTTTCAAATTTCTACATTCTCTCAATAATAACACGAAATCACGATTATAAACACTATTTACATTTCCCTACATACTTTAAAAGTGAAAATCAACTTCTGAAGTAAAGTCTGTGAGTTGGGACCTTTGTCCAGCATCTTTCCGACACAAACACTCCTCTTTGGTAATTGGCGCCCAACGTCAACAAACACAACACTAATGACAGATGCCATAAACATTATGCATTATATTCCCTCAACGTCCTTCCCTGGAGAATGGTGTCATCACATAAAGTTGAAAAGGAGGAAATTACTCCGCTATGAAAAGAAATTGGAATATAATTCGCATTAATATGCTTATGGAATAAGACCTACGCCTTCTATCAAATATTTTTATTTACGATTCGCAGCTGTCTAACCCTCAAGACGCTTACCTTTAAATTAAACGTTGCTCTCCACAGTTTCCCTTAATCAACTGATTCACGTAGGCTGCTTCACATTAAAGTGAAAATTATTACTACTCTGGTCCATTGAAAACACCAAACAAACGGATAAAACCATTCTCATATCGGGAGGTTGACTTTTCTTGTGCCACTGACCTTATGTACATCCCTGCCGGAAGCGCATTTAGAGAATAGAAATTTTACCGTAACGGGGCGCCATCTCTGCTAATGCTTTGCTGTCTTAGTTGACCAACTACTCACTAGATGGCAACAAAGTCCCATGATTTTAAGGGTAATATTTAAAGATATGGACGAAAAATAATTACTTGGGTACTGTTTATAGTTACCAGAGACGCGATTTTAATGAAATTAGTATAATACCGCGAGGATGTTGTGTTTCACATCGGGTCACTTTCCGGACTATTTCTTTTACACTTGGCAAGCACACAAGATATCTGACGTAATCTCTATGAATAAAGATGCGTCCCATATTTGTTTACAGTTTGGTACGTTATCGATAGTCCAACTATCATGTCTATCGTCGCTCTTTGATTTAATATGTTTAATAAGAGGTTCCAGCAAACCACGAACCGTAATTTCTCTCCTTACATAGGCGTATTTCAACCCTCATTTGTTAGAATACAGTAAAAACAACCGAACATCACATAAACATACAGGGCGCAAAAAGACCCTTGGCAGTGTATTTTAAGTGATTTGTGTGCACTTCTTCAAAACCAGGAGAAAAGTTCTTTGAAAATCACACCAATGGGTTACTCTGGAAAAGCAGTTGTAAGGTACGTGGTGTCCGTAATTGTAACCTGATTAATTTCCTCATTAAGTCCTCTGTCGGTATTTCTCGTTAGACATTAAACATAATTTCTCTGGAAAGAAGAGGATTGTTTTGGAAGTATTTTGGTTTGACCTTTATTGTTCTTTACTGAACAGTGTAGCAGTTAGTGGGTGCACTGAACGGCCGACGTTTAAATGTATTGCGCGCGTACATTTAACATTGTGACTTCCTGTTTGCGCTATGTGATTTAGTAAAATCGTGGGAAATTACGCTTGTAAGGCGTAGTTTTTGTTTTGTGCGTGCCAATCCATGTCAGTATTTTCTCCTCCCAAATGTCACGTCGTGGCTTAACCATTTTTTTACTTTTGCTTGCTCTATTCGTCAACTTTATTTAACTTTTACTCCGCAGTATTTCATTGGAACCTTTCGATCTTTCCCTCGGAGTTACTGCTGTGTTCTGGAGTAATATTGCTAAGATTCCTACATGATGCGGCTATGTTTTCCCATGGTGTAAAGAAATTTCATTCTGCTGATCAATGACCTATTTTTTTGGGATAGATTCACTAATGTTCTGGAGTTGCCTTCCGCCATAAATATAATAAGTTCTGTAGTATCATGAATGATTTATCGGTAATCTGATCGAAAATAATATTGCCATTCGCGGCAGTATTTTATGTGTTGTTCTAATGTAGCGTTGTGGCATTCTTTCAAGTGAACCTCCTAGGCGTTTTCTAAAGTTTTCCATTTTTCTTTATTCTTTACGGTATCGTAATATCATCCCGATCCTGGCTTGGCTTTAGTTTCTACCAACCGTTCCGTGTAAATAGTGTTTAATTGCCATGAGAGCTAAATTCAAACGGAACAGTTAAATTCGTAATGGTTAGAATTCGATTTTTACTCGCAATGAACAAAATGTCAATGCTGATTTTTGACTGAATGCTTGCCCAGAATATTTCGAGTTATGGGATTTAGCAACTTGTTTTTTTTTCATGTTTAATTGTTTACTGAAAAATTGGCAGGTGATGGTGCTTGTGTTTTGAATACATCACCCTTATTTGATCGTTTGCTAGATCCGTCATACACGTTAGGGTCGAAAATCGTCTAGTGGTTCTGGTTTTAGCGACCCCTTGGGCCAGTCTCATACGTATGCTATTTACAATCAGACGCAATTTTATTTCGAGACCAGTGATTTTGGATGTTATATGGTTTTAGGTAAAGACATTATCGGACTCTAATGTGAGTGATCTAATCGTGCCAACTCATGGGTCTCAGAATGAAATTCGCCGCTTTTCAGTTCAGTATCATTTGTTTCCCATGTCGTTTCAGGGTCATTAGTGGTCGATTGATCTTAGAATAATATCTGCATTGAAATAACGACATTATATAATTTAAAATAATTATTCCAGTTGAGGCCTGATAGTGTTTTATTCATTTTGAAAATATACCGAACGTCATATCTATTGCTACAATTTTGAGTTAACGATATCATAGATGAATGTCGGTGAAATTGTCAGTGTTTTGAAATTAAATTGCAGAGGAAATTGCGCGGGGTGAAATTGAATGGAGTAAGTTCAGGGTGAGTTCTTATCGACTTTCTGAAGTTCCGCGCGCAGAACGTTCTGTGTTTTGCTCCGGAGATTGTAACCTCCGCTTGGACCAACTTGTGTGCAGTATATCCTCAGTAAATACTGCCTTCAACTCGTGGTATTTTTTCGCTGATCGAAGGAAACTCTTTGGCCGCAAGTGGTAGCCCAATTACAGCAGTAAAAAATACTGTTAGAATTACACCTACCCCAGGCCGTAGTTGCCAGGTCGGTAACGCGCTGGCCTACCCAAAGGTCGCAGGTGCGATTCCCAGCCAATGCTTGGACGTTTTTTGGCCTAGGAATAAGATCCTAGAATAGATCCTATTAAGTTCATAGAGTAGACAGTGTAATATAACCACAGCCGGGCTCATAAAACCCAAGACTACTACTATTCATCATAATCATCCGTCAAAAATCCTAGGATTGGTTTGACGCAGCCATCCACTCGATTCTTCTATCGGCCAACCTCTTCATATTGAGATAATTTCTCTCCGTTACATCCTTTAGAATTTGCTCCACATACCTATCTCATACGAGGACTGCCTTTTCCATTAACTACTACTATTACAACTGCCAAATTTGGTTCTACGTACTGGTTTGCAAGAATGCCTACGAATTGCTTTTGACTCTGTTATATATGTTATGGATAGCATTATACCATTATGGATAGTAGTTGCCATTCATTCTCTACTCTCTTTTCTAATTGTCAATGCTCTCGCCTTTCCTGGTGGCTAGTGAGTATAAGGGAGAGGCGACCGACAGTTAAGGTCATTTGCATTATTTAGGATAGGTGACTTAACGATATCATAGATAAGTATCGGTGAAACGGTGTTTGGGGAGAGAAATAAATTTTTGGGGACGGATGAATAGCGGAAAGAAACCTGGTGTCAGCATTAGCCTGCTCTTAATGAAAGTCAGTAAGGGACCCACTGTTTATCGTCCTGTCCGACGGACGGAGTATTGAACTTGGGACCACACCTGTAGGGACCGATATAACAATGAAATTTTTGCCTATGTCTGTATCTAAACCCATGTCCTCGGGATGGAAAGCCAATGCTCTATCGAATACGCCAACCTGATCCCCGCCTTTTTAAATTTTATATTGTTAAAGTATTTCCTCTTGTATAAAGATTTCGCGAGACATATGAAAACTGGAACTTGTGCTCCTGTAACCAACATGCTCCCTAGTTGTCACATTCCCATTTCCTAAACTGTAACTTCTATGCCTCTTGAAATTCTGCCTTATTTGTTCATTTTCAGATTTTTAATGTGAAACTCTGTCAGCAATTACCGTTATTTCTGTAACAATTTTTATTTGTATTAATGTTCCTTTAAATTAATTTTTATTTGCATTCAACTTTTATCGGGCCCAAAAAATTTAGCAATAAAATGAAAGTAAATATGTATTATAATAAACCTGTGTATCTAAAAGATGAAAGAGAACACTATCTCCAATATTCAGTCAGGGCTTAGATAAATGTTTGGAAATTAGATTAGATTGCTTGAAAATTTCAAAAAACAAAAGTTCGAATCTGACACCGCAGATATTTTTCTACCCCCACACTACAACTGCAGGACAGGCTGGTGCGAAAAATTATGAGTGATTAACAATTAGTCCGAGAGGTACAAGATTCATTATACCCGCGCATAATACACGACTGCGTTGTAAACAAAGAATGGTTATCTCAAAAAATCACGCATAACGCCTAATAATTAATTCACAAAGTTTTTTCGGCAAAATATCGTCTTCAAGATTGATGAACTACCGACCCCTGCCCCACGCCCTTGCGGTAGCTCGCAGGGTAACATGAATATGTAAATGCAGAAATTAGAACTACATTATTATTTTTTTCAAAACCTTTGGATAAAAATCTCGTCTTCCCTCTTTTTATTTGTTGTGATTGAACTAAGCTATAATCGACCGCAATACAACCGTGTCTACGAGAATGTTTGGTCTACATCTCTCAACCAATGCACAATTCAGATGGGAATGGGGTCGTTTACCATGTTTTTTTTATTTCCGAATCTGATAGAGTTTGTAAAATAAAAGGACCCGTATTTTTCCGTTTTCTAATCCGACAGTTATTTCCCGAGTTATAAGCGGCGAAAAACTAATGTTTTTAACCCTTTCGGAAAAGTGGGTGTGGTGCAACCTCTGACGTATATCGACTTCGTCCAATCACAACTGAGCCCGCGAAGCTACTTCGCCTTATCCCAAGGGGGGGGGGGGGGACACAGCTGACTCTGCCAATCGGAGCAGTCACAACAGCATCTGTGCGAGCAGACCTTCCGAGAACCCCCCTCCACTCCCTCTCCTTCCCATAAGAGCAGTCAAGGATGGGAGGAAAATGATGTTAATGTTATCACAGCAGCTTTTTCGGTGGGCGTCACCTTTTGCTTATTTTAATTTTTGATTTATGAGTGAATGGTTGTGGTTAGAAGATTAATTTTTTCACTAAAATTCGTTTTTCGTTTCCATCTAACGATTTCGTGTACAAAATTGCGATTCCGGTTCCGAGTAAACGCCCCCATTATTCTAATGTAGAGACAAGAACATGATTCATGCAATAGATGCAACCTACAAAAAGTAAAAGGGACGCATTTACCTCTACTTAAACATGTATCTACCAACCTTGGGAAACTGGGAAAACCAAAACTGTGTCAAAGTTGTAAATTTCATTTGAAAATCGTAAACGTGTATTGGACGGGAATTTTGGGTACCGATGTTTGAAAAATTTGAAATGCTCTGGGAAATGAAGGAATAATTATTGATAATTAAAATGAATGTTACTTGAAAATTTGGTTGCGATTAAACAGCGTTTGCGAAAGATTATTGAGAAATTACGCATTGTGATTGTGAAGGAAGTCGAGTTTGTACAATGAAACAATGTAGCAGAGGGAGTTACGCATTTGAATGTTTTCTGTGGTAATTTTTCATTTCACAGTTCTTGCATAGGTCGATGTAAATTCTCTGTTGCCGTATTATTTTCTTGTAAACGGAAGAAATGGTTGATAATTCACTCGTATGGCTTACTTAATATCTCTTAATTCGAATTTAAAGTGCACATTAGTTTCCTGTTACCGATTTGGCTAACTCTCGCGAACTACTTTGGAGTACCGTGGTTTTGTCCTTTCCAGCTTTACCTTTTTGCTGTTTGCAGCAGGTACTGTAATTCCCACGTGCATACACTACACTGTCCGGTTAAACATTAAATTATGTTTTTGGTGGAATACTTACTGAAATAACTGTCATTTGAACTCAGTATTTTATTTATTGTCAAGTTTTACCCATCCGCCTGAAAGAATATCTCTATGAGGGGATTTTGTTCTTAAATGAGTTAAACCTTGAAAATTTGGTAATCAGCCTTGGAAACTTAGAAAAAGCATTATTTTTCTTTCCATTGAGGTAGACAATCTGGTAAAATGATTCAGCGTAACTTGTAAAATTGAAAGGTCGTAGGCGACTCTCCGGTCATCGTGCAAGAAGGAATAGGCAAACAAATTGAGAGCGAATTGTGTTCTGTCCAATTTTTCGTGGTTAAAATGGGCTAGATTAAAGTGGGGAATATTAAGCCCGTCGTATGAACTCGTAGAAGTTCATACGACTCGTTTTTCTACATACCATGTATTCCGTACTTGACCCACGCGAGCGTGGAGAACATTTAAATTGTATCATTGCCCGTTCGGAAGTTTTTCAGATCTTGGTGAATGAGGTTGATACTGTGTAGGAGTCCATTGGAGAAGGAGGTAAAAGACTTAAGCTTCCCACTCTTTTTAATGGTTTTATTATGGCTACTTTCGCTACGCTGTAGCATCATCTAGTAATAGGTCTCGAATTAAGGCCTTAATTTCGTGATGACACTGCAATGTAGCGAAACTATTCGCAAATAATACCATTAAAGAGAGTGGGAAGCTAATGTCTGCTACCTAATTATCTTTCAGATCTTGTCATCATCAGAGTTCTGTGGAACAGTTTAGTTCAGATTTGTAATTTTTTTTCTCTTCCTCATCGGTGGGGTTCACTAAAAACCAGTCGATTGTTGGTGAAACATAACTAATCGTTTGAAATAATAGAATTGTCATAATTTTTAGCAAGAGAATACCCATACCCATGGTCTACTCTATTATTGGCAAAATGTTAGTTGTTTTTCTATAATTTTGACTGTTCAATGATTCGCCGTGTTTCTACTAGTCGCGGAACGGATTCTCGCTTCTTCAATTCTGCCGGTAGATATCGTCTTTGTAAGACACTGACTGTATGGAAAAATCACGCCCCTCTGTCACATTTTTGTCTCCCTCTCCATCTTTGTCAATTTTCTGCTCTCATCATGGGGTTAGCATTGTGTGCGACCAGCCTTCTTTATTTTATAGTAAACAAGCTGACCCGGCCACGCGTTGCTGTGGCTCAATCTGGTTAAATGGAAAGCGCACGTTTATAGTATGTTTAATTTCACAATTCATATGGGTATACAATATTTTTTGTTGTTCCATTGTCTGTGCAGATATAGACAATGTTTGGTTTGCCGACTCTAGAACACGCAACATACACGTAGAACACGCAACACACACGAAACAAAATACACGTACATGTGAGAAGCAATCCGTGTCTAGATCTAAACCGCATAGTTCTAAAGATTGGCCCTCAGCTTTGTTGATGGTGAATGCAAATACCAATCGAATTGGGAATAAAATCACTTAAATTGAAATGGCATATCTGTTGGATACATAGGAATGCGAGGAATGAGGGCATCTACGCCTTTGAAAGTTCCTGTCCAGATTGTGGATTCTACGACGTTGCTCGTAAATTTATTTACTGAAATCCGCGTGCCGTTGCAAAGCTTTGGCTGGTGGATATTTAGCAACATGATAATTGGCACGCCATTTTCAATTTCAGTACGTGCGGTGGCATCCCTGGCAGATGGAGTAAATTCAAAAATTCCGTTCGATAACCAATTGAATCATCTCCTTCCACAACATCGTCGACGGTCTTGTACATATGTACCTGCGTCGTTTAGAGTGTTAGACTGAATAATATTGTTTAGTTCGCAGAAGTCTTTGTTCTTGGCCGCAAGAATAGCTCGTTCACTTAGCCAATTGCGATCCTTATAATTGATTTGAATATTGGGAAATACTTTTTCAACCATCTCTTCTTTTGACGTTACTAAATTGCAAAAGTTATGAGGCAATGAATTTTACCTGAGGTCAGATCAACTGGCACCTTTCCGTTCCCAATTTCCAGCAAATTATGTGAGTATATCTCAGCTGATCGATTGTTTTGCAGCTGGACACGCATATTTGTATATAATTTTAACGCCTTTACATGTCGTCACAAAGTATAATATTTCAGGCAAGCATTTATTTCATCCGCTAGTGTCAATCGAGGAATTACAGGTAATGTTTGCCTGAAATGTCGTGCAAGCAATATTAATGCGTTCTCTAATGGTCTCAGGATTCCACGGAAATCTTGCAATGATCGATCCAGAGCCTCGAGCGATGCTTTGTGCACCATTGTGCATTCATCCCAAGCAATAAGTTGGCATTTCTGAAATATTTGTCCCATGCCGGATGATTTGAATATGTTGCACGTGAGTGTTTCAATGAATTGCAAGTTCAATGGGATGCACATCCCGTCTCCAGTGTCGATATTGTATTCTCGATATTGTACAACCCTTCATGGAGTGAACAAAACAACTAACCAAAGCTTCATGGAAATTGGATGAATGTTGTGGTAATGCATGAAGTTATCAATATTGTATCGATACAGTATCGATATTGTAATGATACTTTATCAAACTTTGATAAAAAACACCTAAATAATTTCTCCTCAATTTTGTATCAACAATGTTTCGATGTATTCATATTTTATCGATATTATATCGATACAGTATCGACATTGACTTATCGATTTTGTAGAAACCTTCGCGAAGCGTACTCAATAACTTTCCAAAGTTTCATGGCGATCCGATGAATTTTGTAGTAATGCATAAAGGACAAACACATTATATACATTCGATACAGTATCGATATTGCAACGACACATTCCTTTTAAAAAACTAAATAATTTCATCTCAATTTTGTATCAATAATGTATCAATTTATAGATTCTTTAGCGATATTATATCGATAAAGTATCGATATTGAAATATCGATTCCGCAGTCCTCTTTTCGGGAATGTACTCAACAACTTCCCAAAGTTTCATGGCGATCCGATGAATGGTGTAGTAATGCATAAAGGACACACACACACACACACATACATTCATTTTTATATATATAGATTCTAGTTTAATTCAATGAAGTTCGCCAGGTCAATTATTCGTGGCGGGAAATTAATTGTGGAACACTTTTCATAAGTTATTGTAGCTTGCGTTTAACGCACTAATTCTATTCAGCTCGTATTTCGGTGACTTATAAATTGAATTTTCGGGATGTATATTTTTGATCCCGCGCGAATACCACTACCTCACACACGTGGCCTCAATAACCTGGGCTGCAATGTTTGTCATTTTTCAACAATCATCAGTAGAATCAGGCGTCTTTGCGATTGAAGGCTTTATGGTAGCCTATGGTTCTGCAGCATACTCGACCATTTTTCAATTTAAATTTTCCTGTTCTTTACGTTGAATTTCGCTGGACTATATGAATCCCGGATTAACTCTTTATTGCTTGAATAACAAGGATCACCATGGTGATCCTTGAATAAAAAATCTGTGTGTTTAGATGGAAAGGATCTATAAGACACAAAATTCACTTAGCTTCAAAATATTTAGTGCCCTTAGTAGGTAAGTGCTGTACCTGTTCGTTGGATAGGATGTTAAATAGTGGTCCCATTGGCAGCTTCCTTTAGGGCATAATAAATCGGACGCCAGGTTTCTATATACCCTTCCTAAGTACCCTGATGAATTCCTACCTCTACCCTATTGCCCACCTATCCTGAATGGCCTAAGCAGTTGGTCCTTCCTCGGCTTCCCCGTACTAAGTTCTACAACTACTCCGTCTTTAAATCAATACGTACTCAATAAAACGATGTCATGGACATCGTTTTATTTTTCCTATGAAGGGTTGTCTATTGAATCCACACTTGAACTGCAGCTTAATTTTTAGAGTGCGGTTTTTCTTTGGGTGCAGAATTCTTATGGTCACTTGGTTTTTAACTGTTTTTCTCCCTGATTTTGCATTCATTACTCCAGCTGCTTTCCGCAGGTGTATACCCCCTCTTTCCCATATTACTCTACCCTTGCATGAGTAGCATGCCTGATAAATCGTATAGGCCCTAATATTGTTCTTATGATACCGGAACTTCTCTTTTGGGGTCGTTTTCTGAGCCTTTATTTTCTGGTGTTCTCCTGCCTTCTGACGTATGAGGATTTCGCGAGATGACCATTCTGAAGTTAATAATTTTCGGCAAGATAGTCATCCCAGTGGGCTCGAATCCGTTGTCACCTGTAATCTATTTTTTATGAAATCTATCGTAATTATTCGGAAAAATAAATGCATCTCCGTCATCTTATTTAATAGTGTTTTTAGTATGACGCTTAAATGGATGAGTAGTTAAAGTCAGATGGCGCTTTTGCAACCGCAACAATAAGAAACAGGCGTTACGTTGACTTGCATCTGGCTACGAGCCTTATACCTGTCAGACATGGGGGGTGCTGGCTGGGGTGGTACTAATCACTACTCCTGCTAATTTATCTCTATCGGCCGCTCCAATCCTTCCACTGCGTCCAGGTTTTACTCGTTGGCGAGGCTAGTAGTGCCAAAGTATTGCTCTACTTAGTGTGATCTCTGCTGTCCTTTTTAAATGTTATTATTTCTGTCTTTACTTCTCGGAGTTCCTTACCCTATTTTTTAATAATTAAAATAAACCGCATAACTTTCACATGTTTTTCTTTGGCGTGCGACAACTGCAATCCTTTACATACCAGCATACTAATTCTCTGTCAGCTGAAATTCTTACTAACTTATCACCCCTCTTCCTTTCTTTATTCCCACCTCAAGCATCATCTCTCGAACAATTCCTCCGCTTGGTGTGAAATGGAAGCGGATGGAACATCCTATCCAAGGAGCCCACATGGCTTTTCCATCCACTTTCTTAATTGCGCTTCCTGGGTTAGGCAGATTTTGAACGAGTCTTCTATTGTTCTCAACTGTTTTTCTAATGTGGACAACTTTAAAGAAAAGTCTCTCAAATCCCTCGAAGTCAACGACACTTGAAAATATGCCCTAATTTTACCGTAGGTTTCTCTCCGCAATTTTTTCATTTCCACGCGTTGCCTTCTCATAACGAAGTGATCAGAATTGGCCAGAATTGGACAGAACAGGCGAGAATTGGCCACTAGGCCAATACTCACTATTTCTTTCTTTCTTCGTCCATCGTTGGTTACTCTGCTTCCCAGGTAACAGAACTCTTTCACCTCTTCCAGTTTCTGTTTTCCTAGTTGAACGTTGGTTTTGGCCTCTTCTCTTTTGCTGCACACCAATATCTTAGTTTTCTTCTTATTGATCTTCAGCTGATGTCTGGCCATTGTCCTTTCCATGGTTGTTAGCATCTTATTCAGCTCCTTCTCTGTCTCTGCTATGAGAGCTATGTCATCAGCGAATCGTAGCACACTGATTGTTTCTCCGTGGATGTTCACTCCAGGACACTTCTCCTTGACTTCATTGATGGCTCTCTCAATGTAAACATTAAAAATTACGGGAGACAGTGCACAGCCTTGTCTCACTCCTTTCGTTATTCTTGCTTCTTCACAGCTGGGTCCAGATTTAATCACAGCTACTTGGTTTTTATACAAACTGTGGACAATTCTTCGATCATTGTAGGAAACTCCAATTCCTTTCAGAATATCAAGCATTGAATTCCAGTCCACGTTGTCGAAAGCCTTCTCTAAATCCACAAATGCAATGAAGGTCGGTTTGTTCTTCTCCATTCTCTTCTCTATAAGCAGCCTAAGGGCCAGTATTGCTTCTCTTGTACCCTTACTTTTCCTGAATCCGAATTGATCTTCATCCAGGAACTCCTCTGCTTTTCGTTCTATTCTTCTGTAGATGATCCTTGTCAATATCTTCGATGCATGTGTCGTCAGGCTTATAGTCCTAAAATTTTCGCATTTCTCTGCTCTCTTCTTTTTGGGAATAGGAATGATGATGTATTTCTCGAAGTCCCTGGGTATTTCTCCTGTTGGGTACATGTCGCAGTTGACCTTGTAAAGATGGGCCAATGTCCTCTCTCCCGCATTCCTTATCAGTTCTGCAGGTATATCATCAATTCCAGAAGCCTTATTCATCCGAAGGTCCCTTACTGCTGCATCGAATTCCGATCTCAATATTGATGCTCCCATATCATCCTTCTCGACTTCGCTTTCCTCTTCAATCACTTTCGTGCTGAGATTGTTCTCGTTGTGTAACTCTTCGAGATATTCTTTCCATCTCTTCACTTTGTCTTCATTTTCAATCAAAAGTTCTCTATTCTCGTCTCTTATAGCATTTTATCTTGCGCTCCGTTCCTTGAAGTGGTTCCTCACTATTCTATAGGCAGTTTCCACCTTTCCAATGGTAAGGTTGTTTTGTACATCTTTGCACAGATTGTTCATCCACATTTCTCTAGTTTTCCTGGCTTTGCAACTTACTTCGTTCCTTATTCTTTTGTAGCAAAGCTGCCCTTCTTCAGTTTTCGCATTCTAGTACTTTCTTCTTTCTTCAATCAGCACTAAGACTTCTTTCGTGATCCATGGCTTCTTCTTAACAACTTTTCTTCTTCCAAGAACTTCTTTTGCGGCTTCCTGTAGTCCACATTTGATGTTTTCCCGACGCTCTTCTACTGGTTTCTCAGTCAGGTCCTCTCCTATGTTGTTTTCTACTGCTTTATGAAATTCCAGCTGATGTTGAGTCTCCTTTAGTTTTTCTACTTTCCAAATGTTCTTTACTGTTTTCTTCATTCTCTTGAATTTTAGATGGCATTTCATCATCACTAAATTATGGTCGCTGTCGATTTCTGCACCCGGGTAGTTTTTGCAGTCCTTCACCAGATTCCTAAACCTCTGCTTTACTAAAATGTAGTCTATTTGAAATCTTCCTCTGTATCCTGGCATCTTCCACGTGTATTTTCTTTGGTTGTGATTTTTAAACAATGTGTTAGTAACCACTAACTTATGTTGTGTGCAGAACTCCAGCAGTCTTTCTCCTCTTTCGTTTCGTTTTCCCAATCCATATTTGCCAGTTATTCTTCCATCTTGACCTTCGCCGACGACAGCGTTCCAGTCTCCTAAAATAATTAGGTTTTCTTCTCCTCTTGCCTGTTTTATTACTTCAGTGATATCGTCGTAGACGTCTTCCACTTCTTCATCTTCGTAGTCCGACGTAGGCATGTAAACTTGTACCACAATGGTATCTGTAGGCTTAGTTTCAATTTTAACCATTATAATCCTTTCTCTGTACTGCAGGAAGCTCTTCACACGCAGTCCTGCACTCTTCCTGAGCATTATGCCTACTCCAGCGTTACCAATCAGTGATCCGGTGTGTGTAATTCTATAACTTCCACTCCAAAAATCTCCTTCTTCGGGCCATCTCATTTCACTGATTCCTAATACATCGAGGTACATTCTCCGCATTTCCACCTTGAGGTTCTCCAGTCTTCCGCAGGTCCGAAGTGATCGCACGTTTCACGGTCCTACCCTAAAATGACTATCACTTTTGACAGATGTACTCTCTCGGGTAGTCCCCGCCCGGAGATCCGAATGGGGTCTATTTTACCTCCGGAATATTTTACTCGAGAGGGTGCCATCACGTCTTGATAATAGAGGAAAGAGTGGAGTAGCTGCGACTCCTCGGGATAATAATGTGGTGGTTTCCCCTTGCCTTCCACATCGCAGTACTACAGCCGTTAAAGTACATGTAACCACGCCTATAGTGAAATGAGTGTCGCTGTACCGATCACTGGGGTCTCTTGGGGTCACTGGGGTCACTGGGGTCTACCTTCACTCATGTGAAGAAGAGCTGCTGCCCTCTCCTCCGGGTGATGGGAAGCGTAATTGTTGGCGGCCTCCGTTGCCAAGTCACGGCATCTTCACAGGTTCTGTATTATTTTAAGGCCTACCTTACCCAGGGATAGACCAAATACCCCCTCGGAATGCAGTCGCTTTTTGTCCACGACTGCTTGCTTATTCGACGAGTAAACTCGCTTATCTCGCAGCTAACCTCTAAATCTAGAGGTCGACCCACCATCCGCAACCCGGTGGACGCACTCGGTGGCTTTAAGCTCAACCGCGAGCATAAACATACTACCTTGGCCAAATACGGAAGAATAAATGTGGAAACCTGGACCTAATACAGTCTTCCCGTCATTAGCTTTGTCAGGAAAAGTGTTGAAGTATATTTCTTGAAATCCTATGGCAAATTCCATGCTCATGTATAGTACGTATAAAACTATGAAATGAGGTCTTCCATTTTCATTTTCTCTCCAGTAATTATTTCCTAGACACTGTTTCATTCAAAAGATGCATCATGATCTTCCTTTCGGTGTCTTCTCTCTCGTTTTATGGTTTATTGTATCTATATCGTTGTGTTTGTTTCCCAGGCCCCACATTGCCCTCTACATCTATATTATTTTACATACAATACATGATAGTATTTTATCCGTATTGCTAATATTTTCACGTAATACCTATCGGATTTCCAGTTGTCTCTTTCGGGAGCCGCCGCGTTTGGAGCTGTCGTCCGAGCTTTCGCGTCCATTGCAGGCCGCATTATCAGGGTGAAATGCCTGGTATTTCAAATTACGCGAAAGCTCGGACGACAAAGCTCCAAACGCGGCAGCTCCCGAAAGAGACAACTGGATATTCTCCACGCTGCGAAAACCCACGCTCACTCAATACCTATCGGATCTCGTTCATTAACTTTCCTCTTGTCTCTTTATATCTTCTCGTTCGAATTTTCCCCGGCATTCATCGAACCTAATAATCATTTCCTCTGTGGATCATATCTTCTTGAGCCTATCTTTGATATCCTATTATCATGATCTTCCTTTCGGTATCTTCTCTCTCGTTTTATGTATTCTTGTATCTTTATCGTTGTGTTTGTTTCCCAGGCCCCACATTGTCCTCGTCTATATCTATATTATTTTACATACAATACATGATAGTATTTTATCCGTATTGCTATTCTCTATATTCGCTCTATTCATATTAGCTATTTCTTTTTATTGTTCCTTCCTTATACGTTAACGTCGCCTAATCTCTCCCCTCCCGTCTGTCGAATGGTGGCGTCTCGTGGTGTACTCCTCCTTTTTGCTATATAGCACCCGTGAACTTTCCACATCTTCTCTTTTTCTATCTCTTTAACATTTGTATCGTATACCGGTCTTTATGTACTTTCTGAATACTAATGGAGTTCGAATCGGCGCCGGATAACACGCGAATGTTACAAGCTAATTCTAAATCAATGTCTAGCTAAGATCAAGTCCAATCTCCCAGGTATTTTCCACGCATACCCGCGCCTGGGATGGTAATTTAATCTAATTCCTGTGATTAATAAATTACTTCTCTTGCAGAGCTCATGTGTTTTCTCATTAGAATTACTTATCTGGCGCCTCGCATTTATACGACGAATTTGGCGTTCTTATACACATTAATTTTATGACTTTTTTCCTTCTGGACTTGCTTTCACTGCAAATTTGTTTCTTTTGGCTTCTTCTAACTCCTGAAATCGATGGTTGGTGAATTCACATTATGGAATGAATACATGATAAATTCTTTGCGTGCATTCTTCTAACTCCTATTTCATTTTCCTGTTCCCAGTGTTGGCATTTACACCCTAATGACAACTAAATTTGTAAAGCCTGCGAGGCACTGAAGGAACTTCGGCTAATGCAATCTACATTTCCTTTCTCCACTTCTTTCTTTGTGTTTCCGTCCTCGCTATAATCGTTATCTTAACATTCCCAGTTGCTTCATATTAATTGCTCCCTTCTATTTTATTACTTATACTTCTCTGCCTCTGCTCTCGTGAAAATATTTCGTATGGTGACGAACCGGAAGGCTATGCCCTACCCAATTGCCCCTGTGGAGTGTGTCCTTAAGGTACCATTATTCATTTCTTTACTGTTCAAGGCCGTCGAAGAATAATGGAATGTCAATTTATAAGGTTCCTGCTAGCGTGTTTAACGTTACAGTATCACTATACGGCCGACCAACCGAGGTCAGACACTATTGCAACTACCGCATCGAGAAGCAGACTCTGTGTAATCTTACTTCTGGGTACTATCTACGGTTACTCAGGTGTAAGTGACCCCTCTGGGACTAATAATACCATTCCAACTCTATAGATCCAAGCGAACAAGCCATGTCAATGTTATAATTGTTTGGATGCAGACTCAATATAAATTGATATGAAGATGGGTCCAAATTTTTCAATATTGGTAGACGACAGTTTCGATGATCACACTCGCCATCTGCATGGCCGAAGTCATTAAGACCTGAAGATGTCGCCGGAAATGCCGACGGATCTGTCGTCTATCTAGTTGAATGAACGCGGAAGGAACCGTAGAGTCATATATTGATTTTTATTGGCCGTAATATCCCGTAATTTCTATAAATTTCGGTTTCGAACGCAAACATTAATTGACCTGCTTGCCTCAAATTCTTACATGCTTTTCTTTAACTTAGAATGGTTCATTCGTGACCTTAAATTTTGTAACCCCAATTTAACACATTTCCCGGCTTCATACAATGATGAAATTTTGCACTGCAACGTAAGTCGGTTAATAATGCATCATTAAGTCGTTACTTTCACATACCTATTTCTATATATTTTATATGTGTGAATGTGTGTGTATGGAAATAAGTATCCAAATACCGTCGAACTCAAAATTTGGGCTAGGACCCTTTTATGGGTCCTTAAAAAGTAAATGTGAAAATAATATTTAAATTATAAACAGGCTAGCACGTCATCCCGGCAAGTTGAGTTTTCGTGGTTCGAATGCCGGTTGTCGAACATTTTTCCATTGTGATTCGGCTTCATTCCATCTTCTCCATCAATTGTGTGTTCATCCTTTTATGTGTTCTCTATTTATTCCTATCCACATAAATATATTTTGGTTAAGCAAGCCATCCTTTAATTTAGGACTGTTATTGACAGTATATTCATGTACTCCACATTCCACGTATAGTTTTTCAAATATTTTAAGAAAATGCCTCCAAACCAAGGAACCAGTTGGCTCTATTTAGAGTCATTTTTATTTTATTTTCGTTCGGAGGTGACTCAGCGGAAGAAATCGTCTCGGCTTTGCTAAATGTGTTACTTTATGCCTGCAATATTGTACCCGGTCATTCTTTTTATCTTGATTCGATCGGGTAATTTTTCTTTAATTTACATTATAATTGATTTGGACTTCACTTCTTTCTCAGAACCTTGCGTTCTGTTTTCACTTTTGTGTTTCTTCCGTTTGGTTAATTTTCTTTAGCTTGTCAACCTCATGTATTATCTGCTAATTCTATTTTCTTTCCTTTGCTCGTTCTGTTTTGTTTCTTTATCCTTCATTTTCTTTTCCCTCCAGAACTGAGACGGTGTGCTTTCACACCCGGCCACACACCCTTTTCTCAGGGCTCGATGTAGATGTGATAAATGAAGGACGGTTGGTGAAGTAGGCAGGTCGGGAGAGCTGAAGGAATGGATGGGGTGGCGACGTCTGGAGAAGGTAAGTCGAGGGCGATTGCCGGGGCTCAAGGGCTCTTAGTGTGGAGGCATATACCGTTGGGGCACAGGGAATGTACTCAATGGTTTGGGGTATCAAGACCAAAGAAGACTCAAATCATTCGATGTGTTTTTTTAATTTAAGGGAATAAGACTGAAATGCTATAGTACTGGCTTCCTGACTCTATGGCCCGTGTTCGAACACTGGCAGTGGCTGGGGTTTTTTACTGGATTCTTGAATTTTTATTGGAGGGTTCTTCTCAGCGTTCTTCGTTGAGAGTTGGCTCCTTCCGACGTCGCTTTGCATTCAGTCCTTTTTCCGCTCACAAAAATTCCACAAGTTTCTAGATATTCAACTCGACTTAAAAGCGCAAATGACCTCAGCAGTCGGTCTCCTCCCCTGGTAACAACTGCCTGAAAATGCCTGTGAAGGGTAATAAAGTAGTACTCGTCTTGCATATCTCCTTTTGGGTGCTATTTCGAATCGGATTTACAGATCAGTTCTTCAGTGGAAGTTGTCATTACGCTCTCGGTATAACTCTGCCCCATGACATTGCAATCTCTAAGGGGTGGAATGTCCGCTGCTTGTCATAGAATAACTCATCGGTGTCGGAAATATCTGAATGTTACGTTCCTATAAAAAAATATAATGGTCTCCGAAAATGCCATTGCCTAATAGCCATCGATTTTACCATTTGGAATTCGTCGTAATATTTGTCAGTAATAAATCTTTATATTTGGCTTGTCATGGTGGTTATTGAACCAAGAAAATATTGAGAAAATTATTCTGATGAGTTCAACTAATCGTGGAGAGCAGGATTACATGGTATTTTAATGCTATTTTGAGCTAGATTGAATATAGTTAGCCATATAAGGAACTCAAAAGGTCACCTGTTTCGAAGAAGTTTAAATTTGCATTCAATTTCAGAGAAACTAAAAGTAAATAAGGAAGAAAATTTACAAAAGACACAGTCAGTTTCTGTGGCCGCTTTGACCTCGTCAATTTCGCCTTGGTGTTATTTACTGGCCGAATCTGAAATAGGCACAAAACAAAGTGTGTAAGTAGAGCTAAAGATATATCTTGACCGAAGTAAGTTTTGTCTTTATTTCTGATGATGTACAATACAGAGCCAGTGTTCTTACTTAAGGATTCAAATTATTCCGTTATTGTAAGCTTTGGCTAATGGGCAGAAAGTGCTGAGGATTATTGAGGATGAAATCTCTAATTTAAAAAATGGCTCTTGGAAGATAGACGAAGGTTACCCAAGATATTTATTGACAGGTGATATCATTGATAATCCTGATTTCTTACGTTACTCCTCATTGTAATGGTAACGCGGAGGAAGACATTAATTCGAACCCTCAGGTTTGATTGCGAGTGATCACCACTTTTGCTTTTTGTTGTTGTAATTTTTTGGATAGTTGTAAATATTCCCTTGTCATTCTCTATGCTCTCGTATCTCTCATATCTCGTTATTTCTATACATTTCTACGGACCCATTCTATAGAAGAGATCCCTCAGTCAAAACTGTAGTGAGGGTTCGTTTTGTTCTTATGGCGAAATTATCGAAATTTTGGCTTTTAAAACATTATTTTCATTGCTTTGAATTGCTAAAATTTCTTTTAAGCATGCTTGGGAAAAGGATATGGTCGTGATGCATTTCAAGAACGTAGCTCAAATTAAGCACACGATAAGATCCGATGAAGCAATAGTATAATTGAAATCATTATGTAGATGATTTATTGGATACATATTGCATAAGAAGACATCTGTAGGTGCCATAAAGGTTACATCCATTTGCAAGTTTGCCCTTCTATTGCGGTATAGGCTAAGCGAAATAATTGTTGACGATCAGTAATCCGTCAGTTTTTCTCTCTTCGTTTCATTACGGCCATATGTACAGAATATGTGAGTAAAAATGACGGAGATATACTGCGGAAAATTAAGGCAGTCATTAATAGCTTCCTACAAAAATGTGAAAAAGTTTAGCAAAAAGATATTACGGGGGTCATTAATGTATAGTTGGCGTAGCATGATGTTAAGCATTCGTGAACGGAATGTCAACGATAAAGTGGACGTTAATATTCGTTTTTAACTTGTTTTTGTACTTAAATAATTATTGAACCCTGAGTTCGCTGTGAATGATTGATTATATGGATTACCGAAGAAAATCGAATATGTGAAGTAGGTTGCCGCGTGAAAATTTTTTTTATTATCCATCAAAACCGCAGTTTAGTAGAATGGAGGCGTGGAATCATACGCATGCATGCCGACATTAATTAGCGCTGTAAATTTTTCGTGATTGTTTTACCCTATACTCCCCTCATGTCTCTGCTGAAGTCGTAGGCTCCCTTGACTTTTACGCGACGAAGATTGTACTGGCAGTGACCCGTGTTTTTGCCGAGCGAAGTCGCGTCTGCCGTGGAGAGGGGTGGGAGGTGTTGGAAATGTCCCGGCGATCGGGGTGGGAAGGGGGCGTCAACTGCACAGTCCACCTGCCTCCCTCGCGACGCGCCGCCGCGACTCACTACGTCACGCGTCCGTTCAGAAAGCCGCCGCAGCCACCCTCTGGGTGGAAGTGGAGGGGGTGCGGGCGTGATTCACGGCCGTGCCGGGCCAGCCTGCGCGAAAAGAGAGAAGCTGAGAGGGAGAGGGAGAACGCTGACACGAGAATGAAGGAAGGCGTTGCTCTGGGATTAATCGTATCAAAGCTCACGTCCCGCAGTCTCTCCCGAAATAGGTTTAATGCTGCCCGAGGGCACTTGGCGTCGCTGGCGACGCCGCCGGCGTTGGAGAGGCTTGGGACGTGTTTTGTCAGGGCCGGTTCGACCTCTTGATTGCCTCCGTCATTTTATGTCGAAAATATAATTGAAGGAAGTGTTAGCTCTTAAATGAAATCGCCCGATTAAAATATATCTTCTCAGCCGTGACTTTTGTCAGTACACAACTTAATATTTCCAATTCGCTGCATCGCTTCATTGAAAAGGATTTGAGAAAGCAATATGTATCGGTTAGACTTTCGCTTGATTACTCCGGAGCCGTGGCGTCCAGTTAGGACTAACGTTTACCAAAGGGCAAGCTCTCATATCACTTAGTAGAGGGACTTCATTAAGCGGGATGAGGGGGAGAAGGGAGAGAAATCATTGGGGTAGGTCGGCAGGCAGTGCGGGGGAGGAACTCGACTGCAATACCGTGACGGAGTTGGAGGCAGTGGGGAGAAGGTATATTCTTAGGGATGGAGAACTGGTCAATTTGACCGATATTTGGCGAGAAGTGCTTCGAATCTTCTTGCGGCGGAAGCATCGGGATATCCGTTGTAATTTTTCTTATTTCTGCGCGAAGTATTGGCAACGTTGCATTCCTGTCAAGCTTGCCTCCGAAGGAAAAGCTGTTATTCTTTTCAAGTGGAAAAATAAACTGGTTGTCTTGCTGACATAGTAGTTGTCTTAAAGCTGCGAGCTCATTAATTGCAAATCTGGAGAGGACGGAGGTTTTCTTCCTTGACGTTCTCTAGATCATTGCATGGATAGTTTATATCTCCAATACTATTTTTGTGAAACAGTAATTGTCATGAGATTGTACCACCGTCTATCATGAATCCTGAAAGATTTTTTTCCACTATCGGAAAAAACTAAGCGTTTATTAACACGCTTCGTCGAAATTTCGGATATTTTGAAACGATTGGGAAGCTAACATAAAATAGGGATTTCTCGTTTCCTTGGCTGATAACATCGTATCATCCTGAGAGATAGAAGCAATCACGGACTGTTTAGTGTTGATTTGAGCAGTACGTTAGCTACCCGTCTTTAGGGGGCAACCGATGACACGCCTTCTAGTTTTCAATTGCCTTCGTTTATGAGATCAGAACCATATAGCGTTATGCCGAAGAGAGTTTACTCTGGTTTAAGTTTGAATTAGCCAAAATTCTCAAAATGAAAAGTGGGGTTTTAATATAGTAATGTAAAGTTCTTCTTTTCTCTGCCTCTCGCGAAACGAACCTGAAATATCTGATGGTGGCAGAGCCGCGCAAGTTCTTTATCAAAATGTGTGGAATTAAGCTCTGTAGTATCGTTGCTTAGCGACTGTATTTCCACCTTAATGACTATATTATTTTTCAAGTAGTTTAGTATACGTATTTTCCTCAAAATATTGTAATTATTTCCAACTGCATGATCTTGGTGGTGTCACTCTCATATTTAGTCATCCTCTGCGAAAGATAACTGGTCAGGTAATAACTGCCTCTCAGTAATTGCTGAAATAATTCGAGTGAATATCCGTTTATCACGCTCGTGCTCATTTATAATTTCATTGAGTATTTGCTCGGATGCCCCGTGGGCTTCATTTATACCCAATGCATGATTGAGAGCGGCGTGTTTGAAAATGAACGTTTGAAAATGTGTCCCAATTCCTCAACATTTGAGTGATATACTTTGTAAATTTTTAATCTCAATACGTTGTTATAGCCTCATGCGCTCCTTTGAAACTATTGGATATATCTTAAACAGGTTTGTTTATCCTCTCACTACAGCAAGTAAATTAGCGAAGTAATCGGAGATCATTTTTTTGATTTCCTTATTGGTTGAGTCCGATTTCGACTTGACGAAAGGTTTCATCCCGCCTTGAATAGTGAAATACATATTTTTCATCGCTCTAGAGAGTACCTCGATATGCATATATTTTTCAAGGGAAGAGCATGCGATATAATTTATAGTCATAATATGGAGTGTTGTATGGTACCACATGTTAGGAATGATATTATTTGCATTACATAAGAATTTATTATTATAATTTAATATAAACATAATAAAAACTCATTATTATATTTTAAGAGCTAATTATTTCTCATTTAAGAAATTAAGATGAAAATTTAAATTAGCTTGGTTAAGATTGTATTCGCAAGTTCGGCTAATACACTACGAAAAGCAATTCAGTCCAGCATTTATTGTATTCTTCTATTAGGTTATTCACAAAAGCCTGTGTTGGAAAGTAGCGTGTATAATTGATTATATCAATTGATCCTACATAGTGGTGCACCTTTATTTTTATCTTTTAGGCTTAAATCTTTTTCGTGTTAATTTTGAAGGGAGTTAATGGCCAAACTTAGCAAGAATGTCACCCCCTTTTTAGCCATATTATTTGCAGTTGACGTGTCCTTGGGTTATTGTGGTAGATTTAACATGTAGTCAGGGCTTCTACTGACTCACTTTTACTCACTTATTCGAAAACCAGGTCACTTTTCTCACTATTTTGAAAAAATGCTCACTTTTTTAGCAGATACGAGCCTATCCCACAGCAAAATCTATCCTTTCCGCAGGAATCAGTCGCCTTTGTGCCCAAACGTCCAGGATCTAATGCTGGAAGACGCTCATAATGCTGTTGGATTAATTATTTGTTATTACGTGACAATTAACGAGAAACACTTAAAGGAACTGCAGGTTGGCATCAGGTTCTACTTGAAAATAAATAAAGGGCAGTTTTTTGGCACTTAGGGACTTCATTCATTGGCAGGGACACTGCTGAAATATTGTTTCAGTTAATTTGTTCTGCTGCTGAAAATGGCTCACTGTACTATGGGAAAATGCTCACATTGTCTCTTGCCACGGCCCCAATGCAAACCTTTGCAACCTGCAGATCCTCCATACATAATTTCAGAAAGGCCTGAAATATTTTGACTGGAGGTATCTGACATGATTATTCTTGTATATGACTTTCTAAACTATCCTAGTAGTTTGAAGGTGTTTGAAAAGTCTGAAAGACAGAAAAAAGTGATTATGAATGAGTTTCTTAAGCATGTTGTTTCCTGGTAATTCACCCTGTCCCCAGCAGCAGAGAGACTTAAAGATGTGGAAAAGCTCCTTGCATCCAAGTGCTATCAGGCTGTTGCTAACGCCCTTAAGGATAAAACCTTCCCTACAGAGATAACTTTATTCTGTATAGCGCTAAAGTATTTGAAATATTTTCGAAACTCTTCCAACAACATCAGCCTAT
Source organism: Platycnemis pennipes (assembly GCA_933228895.1). NCBI lineage: Eukaryota > Metazoa > Arthropoda > Insecta > Odonata > Platycnemididae > Platycnemis > Platycnemis pennipes. The sequence goes on from OW121848.1 coordinate 58,390,152, forward strand.
GATCCATGGTTTGTATGAAGAGGTTGAGAGTCTATATTTCGTATCGCTAAGTAGGTTCTGTAAGCTAGAAGTGCTCACAAGGAAGCAAGCCATCTTTCTCAATACCAACAATATTATAGACATGAGCAAAATTGACATTGGTTAGGATGCTGATCGGCTTCTTGTCGAACATGAATGCTTGCCTCGCCTGAGTTTGAAGTTTCATCAAGAAGCTTTAAAATATTATCAGGCGCCTGTGAGCCTCCTCCAGAAATCAGTCCTGGCGAAGGGAAGAGAAGCTCGTAACCTGAAATGTTTGAAGCCTCAGAACTTCAAGGAATGCTCCTTGCAGAGCATTGTATCCGTTGACAAGATGCTGCAGACGCCGATGTAAGTGGACGAAGATGGCCTTCAAGACGAGTGGAGATTGTTTTAGCTGGAAACCCTTCTTCTGTGTGAACCTAGAACTAGGATTGGCGATTACTGGACCCAGATATTTACCAAGACAAGTGTTACCAGTGATCCCAAATATCCACGCTTAAGCAAAGTGGTGAAAGCTGCCCTCTGTTTGGTCCATGGCAGTTCTGATGTCGAGCGAGGATTTTCTCTTTTCAGACATCAGCTTCCTGCTACCAGGTCGGCTATGCTGGAGTCTACTGCCAGGCTCAACATCAAGGATGACTTTTAAGACTGCAATGGCATCCCTGAACATGTGCCCATGACGTTGCAGCTGCTCAAGCACGCAGCAATGGCTCGCAGCATGTATGAAAAGTGCCTGGAGGCTCAGCGGAAACTAAAAGAAGACAAGCTGAAGAGATTACTAGAAGAGGAGAACGCTCACCTGGAGAGGGAGAGGCAAGAGGCTGCCCAGTTGAAAGAACAATAGGGCAAGCTGCAGGATGATCTGCATGCGACAAGTAAGAAGGAGATTGAGAAGTTCAAGGCTTCTGATCAACTAGTCAACGAGGCAAAAAAGAAACTGGAGGAGGCTATTGCCAAAAAAGATATGATAAAAATCAAGATCGCCCAAGGTATGTTGGAGGGGTCAAAAACACTGTGGTCACAGGCATATGATTTGCTGAAGAAAAAGGAGCCTTTGAAGAAGAAAGTAGAGAAGAGGACATCGTCTCTACTAGAGCAGCTTTTTAATAATCAGAAAAAGTGGCGGGATGATGATTCTGATGATCCCAAGGCGCAGGCGTTCCCTGCTTAGACTTAAATTATTATTGCTTATTTGATCTCCTAATGTATGGTATGTACCTCATTCTTATCTATTTTGTACTGATCATCTCTAATCGAGATTTCTTTGTTTTTTGTTTTTTCTTTAAGATTTCTAGAGTCTGAAATGCATGTTTTCATTGTCCAATTCCTTATAACATAGAAAGAAAACACAAGCCAAATCCACAAAAATTCCATATCGCCAGAATCTTCAAAAATAGTCCAATTTTGTATATTTGCTTTGTATTGTAATTTTTATCCCTATTTCTACTGCTTTAAAAATGAGTTCTAGCTTAAAATATTGCAAAATGTAGGGTTATAGTAATTGCCAGAAGCCTAACATGGGGTAAAAAATTCCAATTTTCTCATTATTTTCTCACTTTCACCTCACTTTTCTGTATCAAAAAGTGAGTGGAAGCCCTGCATGTAGTGAATATTAAAAACCTTAAATCAACATGCCTTAAAGACATTAGTTTCTTTTTTTGCCCGTGAGTGTGCATGTTACGCCTACGTAGTGAACTTCGTGGCTCCCTCAATTAATAGTTGGGTCAAAATTTCTCTCCGCGAGATATTTACAATGATGAGCCATCGGCCAGGCCTCCATTCCATTCATTGTTTGACATCACGCTCCCCTGCTGCTGATGGCATCGTTCCCAGCGCCGTTGCGCAGTCTTTAGAGTGTTGCTTGCGGCGAATGTGAGGTGGTGTACCTCATTGAAGGGCGGAGGCAAAATATTTAGACTAAGGAAGATATAAGGAGTCTGAGAAGGGGGTTTGATTCATTCCTGGGCACCAGAAATAAGTTAAATAAGTGGATTCCATTAGAAATGAAGGCAGACTTAAAATTTTGACATTGGTTGGATCTCATTTTGTGGGTATCATTTTTTTTATCAGGCTGCAGGATGCTCTGCTCCGAAGTTTGAGTGGTGACGTGAAAATTGTACCGTTTCCCCGTTTTCGATACTTGTAGAATAAAACATCCTTTATCATTCTTTTCAACAGAAAATTTCCTCTTTGCCCTGCTTCTTCCTCCTTCGTTCTTTGAAATTCGTAAGACATAAGGGGGAAAATGGGCGAGATACTGGGAAAAAACTCTCTGTTTCCCTCTCTCTGTGGATCTCTGTTTTAAGTTCTGCATGGTAATCGTAATGCACTTGAAAATGTTGAATGGATGGCAGTGAATAAAGTATCAAGTAAGAGTTTGCTATCTTTTCAACCCCTACGATTAATATGAGAAGGACATGTGAATGGCTTACGGCTGCATAAATAGAGTGGTTTTTACTCACGTTACTACTTCACGCACAATTAATTTGATATGTTTTGATCTCCAGGTCGTGTATTTGGCGTTATAAAACTGTGATTATTTCATTCTGGGCCAAATGATCAGAAGCACATCTCAAGGAAGCAATTGGAATATTTTCTGGATGGCCAAAATAATTTTGTATTAATGTCTATTTCATTAAAATAATTTACTAAGATTATATTGCTTTAATTTTAGTATTCATATTTTTAATTCCCATTACTCTTCGTCACCAACGGCCTGTAACGCAACTCTTACGGCAGGATGGTCAGTGAAAATCTGCCTCCGCTGTGCTCATTTGGAAAAACCTATAGTTCACAGTAAAAGTTATCATCTTTCGTTAGCGCGAATCATCGTTTATGAAGTCCAGAACGTGTATAAATTCCTCCAACGATAAAATCCTGGCTTGACCATGATCACAGCGCTATTTTCGCTTGAGCCCTATGGAAGTGCTTTCTCCTATAATGATGGTTGGGCCATTGATTCGGATTTGTGGGGTCAAACTATCTGTGCCCGCAGTGGTAGTCGTGGGGGAAGGTGGAACCAGGTCCCCGGTCCGCGGACCCTTGGATTCAAGGTGACTTGAATCCGAGCGCGCGGGGCGCTCGGTCGGACCGAACCCCTCCGAATCTTCCTCTTCCCCTTTACGAATTCACTTCTTTTTCTCCGCGCAGCCACAGGTAGCACCTATGCGCTAGCCACGGCGTCCTTCAGCGGGGGAGACGGCGTTGGCGGCGACGAAGACGGAGTCTCATCGACCAACACTCTCCTCCCCCGCGCCCCGCCCCCTCCCGCGCCCCTGCCAGCGGCGTCCCCCGGTGCCCAACTCGAGCCGCCGCCACTCCCCGTCGCCGCCAATACTCCGATCCTCTCTAAGGGACGGCGCAAGCGCGGCCCCCCCGCAGAGGAGGGGCCCGGCGGGGGCGGCGGCGTGGAGGGGTGCTCTGGGGGCAAGAGGGGGGAGTGGGAGGAGGGTGGCGGAGGCTGCGGCGGAGGGAGGCGGAGGAGAAAGGAGGCAGCTAAGGAGGAGGCGGAAGGAGGAGGGGGTGGCGGGGAAGAGGAGGAAATTGCGACAACTGCGGCAGCTGGGTCGGCAGCTATGATGGTCTTCGGCGCGGTGACCAGGTGAGAGTGAACTTCCGCTGTCGCGACTTTAAGACCGGTGCGGACCGAGGAAGATTTCGTTCCGAATCCCCTTTTTCTTATCTTTCACTTGGTCCTACTGCTCGAATGATGACGTGATATCTGATTGGCTTCGATCCTGATGAGCGGATCCTAAAAAGATCATGTCGTTTCTGGGGAATTGGGCGCTTAAATGACCGCCCTAGCCATCGGAGAACAAGTGACTGCGGAGCGTCGTCTTGGGAATCAATGGCTGAGCCTTCGCATCTTCAAGATTTTTCTCATTTCAGTCGGGGATCGATTGTTGTTCGAGGCGCTCCGGGCGTGTGAGCAAAGCTCCTTTTGTTGGAAGTGACCTTCACTCAGAGCCACGTTTTGAATTATCAGTGGCTGCTCGTATTGGTCAGTGAGTGTTCGGTTTTCTCCAGTCTCCGGCATTGGTGGTCATTTTGCTCAATGGCTTCAATCCGATTTCGAAGGAGTTAGATATTCATACATAATCGGTTGCATATTAATCCATAAGTCAACACGCTTTTCAACTTTAATCACTGAATTGCAGAAAAATATGTTCCGATGGAATTCTCGTGCCTCGTCTACGTTTGGAGAGGGGATATTTCAAAATATGGCCTTCTCTACGCGCTGATTTTTTAACTTGTGGGCGGAAGAAGAAACTTCTTTCTCTTTGCTCTTAATTTTACTTGTTGCTGAAATTTAACTAATAATTTTAACGTGCCTATTTTCCCGAATAGAACGTTGTAGATTATTTGTCATATATTTTTTTTGAGAACTTTGGGTTCACAGGACCTACCATACACTTCGTAGTTTCTGTGACTATACTCTTCGATATTGGTCCATATTTATGAGATTCTCCGCAGATCATATGGTAGCATTCAAAAGGCAAATCTGGATTTGAAAACTTCATACGCTGCAGCATCTGTGAACCTCGCGAATCACGTTTAAGCTCAATAGCAATGAAAGCACAGTGCTTTGTAATTTTCTGAAAGGAAATCACAGTTATTATATTTCTATGGCATTATTTAATGCTGAGATCATGCTGTAAACAATTTATTCTATTCAGTAATTAACAGTTTTTTAAATTAAAAGTTGGATTTTTCCTAGGTTTATTCCTTTCCTTTTTCCTTATGCACCGTTTCTATTTCAAAGCGATCACTACTCCATCGTTCATTTTTAAGACAAAAATAATATCCTTAATTTTCAATGCACCAAAAATTTTGTATTGCATTCCTTGCGTCTACATAAATGTGACTGCTTGATGGGACACGTTAAGATTTCAGCCTTTACGTAGCGTCGCGGATATTGTAATCTTATACGTTTGGTTTCTTGAAATACGGTGATCTTGGATATCTTAACCTATAACATTAAGACCAACGGAAAGGACTGTTAGCAAGTGGTATTGAGATGCTCTAATTGATGAGGAGATGTCTCAACGTATAACCTTAGAACGTAATGGGGCTGTTTACCATATTTTTTTATTGCCGAATCTGATATAGTTTGTAAAATAAAAATATCCGTGTTTTCCGTTCCTTCGATCCATCAATTAGTTCTCGAATTATAAGTTGTGAAAAACTGATGTTTTTAACCCTTTCGGAAAAGTGGTCGTGCAAAGGACTTGCACGTCGTTCGTACAATCACAACTGAGACCGCGAATCTCCTTCGCCCAATAAAAGTGGGGGACACACAGCTGGAAGTGGTTGCGACAGGGTCTTTGCGAGCAGACCTTCCGCCCCAACCTCCACTCCCCTCCCTTTCCCTCAAAACAGTCAAGGACGGGAAGTGGATGACGTAGATATACTTAAGGAGGTTGATCCGAAAAGTGAAAGTCATGTCATTTTTTTATATTTTCAGCACTTATAGAACTAAAGTTCCTCTATCTAATAAAATAAAGATAATTGCACTAACCCATACTCCTTGTTCCACAAATTGCATTTGAAATTACATACGATTAACGGCGAGAATGGCCATCACCTGGGAATATAACGTTTAAAAATACCATAGTGACATGTCATTTTTGCAAAAAAACTGATATTTGATGCGTAATTTCACAAGAAATAAAATGACACGAAAAAAAAGGCATCATCCCACCGTATGTTTCGCTAAATCCACCAATTTCTGCGCTTATAGCAGACGAAATGCGTAGTTGTCTTCAAGTGGCGTTGCGGTAGCTCCAGCCAAAATGTATGGCGTATGAATGATATCATTATTAATGAGATATTAAAGCATATTTCAGAAAAATATTATAACATAACGTTTGATAGTAATATTCTGGTGTTATACATTAGTAAATTCATTGAGTACATGAATTTATTTCTTTAAAGTAAGTGCTGAATGACTCCATCGTCGAGCTGATTATAATTATCATAAAAAAGAAATCCTTCGACTTTACATCATATTTCTTGTGATACTTAAGACTTTCAATAGCTTAGGTAATTTTCTTTGTGAAGTAAGGATCACTTAGCAGGCATATACTCGTACTTAAATTAATAAGATTCCTCAGACAACTTGACTCAAGCAGTCGCGAGCCAACCTCCTTAACGCAGCTCGTTCGGTGGGCGGCACCTTTTGTTTATTTTAATTTTTGATTTACGAGTGAATGGCTCTTTTTAGAAGATTCATTTTTTCATTAAAATTATTTTTTTTGTTTTAATGTAACGATTTCATATACAAAATAGTGATTTCGGTTCCGAGTTAACCATTCTTTTTTAGAATCCGAAACATATTCCGTCTCTGACCCGCGTCTATTGGAATTCTAAGTCATCACGTAACCAACCTGGCTATTGAGGCTGGTTAAGGAATTCGTCCTGAGTATTGTCTTCTTCCATTTGCGTCGATGAGAAGCAATCATTTACCGTCGTATCCATTTTTTTCTCGTTGTCGCTATTTTTTTGCCTTATTGCTAGGTTAATTGCTTCAAGAGCCATTCGCCTGTGTGGAAGATACCCAGCATCGCGATTGGCAGTTAAGTGATTTCGCCAAGGACGGATGACTATGTGTTTGGCTTTATCGTTTGGGAACAAGTCATTGTTTTCATATGTTCCAGTCACCAATTCCTCTCCCGAAAATATTAGATTTACATCCACAATGTAGTCGCGCGCACCTGACTCTGCTTAGGAGACCCAATTGTCTTCTAGGATCAGGGATGAGATCGCGAATTTTCCCATAAAATACCTATTTGAGCACCAGGAAAAATTTTCATGGTAGTGATCACGTTTCTAATCTCCCATATATAACAAGAAAAACGACATCGTGAAAATTAAGATCCGCGATCGAAACTTAGGTTAAATTAGTAGTCAAGTTTCAGAGTTATAAGATACACACACGTAGGCCTTGCAAGGTCCCCACTCAAAATGCTGAAATATTGAGCCGATCAAATCCATTCTATGATTCTTTGGTATTTATTTGTTGCAGCTAGTGTCAAGGAATGCACGAAGGGAGAAAGCACTTGCGATTGGCGGAAGAAACTTGTTAGCAATTACAGTCTAGAAGTGTAAACTGAGCAAAATGGGAGGAGCATAACATAGAAGTAAGATAAGTGATTTTATCGATTAAGTTAGCGGATAAAAAAGCGTTTATTAAATAGTAAGCCAGATATATATTGATTACATGCAAGCCCGATGAGATTTTCCTCGAAAGAAAAATAATCAGAATGAAATATTATTAATATGAAGAATGAAATCAGAATGAAAGATATTAATAGGTGGTTTGTGGTGGTAGAATTACTTGGACCGCATTTAGGTCACAGAGCATGTACCTGTATGTCGTCGTAGTACTATGATGTTAGGTGAGGATTCCTTTGAGTATACTTGTATTTTGAAACAGGGGAGAACTGCTGAAGAGAAAATATGTCAAATGAAAAGGTAAGTAAATAGTGTGACTTGGAGAGTAGCGTTAAATGATTATGACTTTCGTCCCAGGGGAGTACTGATGAGAGTAAAATAAAAGCTTTTGGGATGCAGCTTTGAGTAATGAGGAATGGAGAAATAAATGCGGATGAAGAGGAGATCAAACGAAGAAGTATGCTCATGGGAAGAATTTGAGTGACTGACACTGGCTGGCTATATGTTTACTGTGAGCTGTATTTTTAGCTTTGCGTCATTATAAATCCATTATATTGACGATGACGTAAATTTCGAAAAACCTGTGTTAAATAGTTTGTGGATAGTGCTAGACATTTTCACTTTTTTCCTCGAGCATGATAAATTTGTTCCGCGGTGTCATTCTTTAATCTGTTAATTCCGAACGAACAAGCGATGGAGGTGGATGATGAATGGATAGGAAGTTGTTGGGGAAAATCTAGTGACGGTATGACAAGCGGGTGCAAAAAGTACTTCAGGGTATTGGAATTCTGAAGACTGCTACCCAAGGAAGTTGCGTGTGGATTAGGAAAGAAAATTTATGATTAAAAAATTGAGCTTAAAAGTATTCTGGTGACGTTTTCATGCTGAAAACATTATTTTAGATGCCTGTTGGAAAATGATTTTTTCCATACGTCATCATCATCACCAATCCTGTGATCGGTTTGACACAGGCCTCCACTCGATTCTCTTATCGGCTACCCTCTCCCTATTTACATAAGTCTTTTCTTTTACTTCCTTCCCTACCTGCTCCATATATTTCATTAAAGGGAATTCCTTTTTCATTCTTTCTCTTCTATGTTGTATATTATTTTTATGCGTAAATGCGAATGCTCGTAATGATGTACCGACTCATAAGTTGATTCGGACCGTGGGCAAGCCGAATGCGATACGTAACTACCAGCGCGGAGGACCGAGTTGGCAGTATACATGGCTAGGTTGTGATATGAATTTTTTCGAGAGGAAGGATGAAAATGTATTATAGAATGCGAGTTTTTGCAGATTATTCGCCTGCTGCCTTAATCTTCCAGTGAAGAAAACCGCATAGATCGAGCTAATATACGCCATAGACTGAATTAGTTGAACAGTAACAGTAATTTTATAGATATTTTCAGCATAAGCATCAAAAACGTTGTGCTGCAGAATACATAAATAGCATTAATAATATGCACTTTACGCTGATAGCCACAAAAGTGGTGTAATATCACCTGGCGCATAAATAGTCGCCCTCTTATTCGATATTTTTTCGTGTTTTTAAAAAATATTTTGTAACTTAATTAAATCATGTTTATTTCGGCCGCGGTAGTTACGTCGGTAATACGCTGTCCTGGAAACTCAAAGTTTCGATTTCCGTCATGGAATAGATTCGGAATAGAATGGATTAGTTCAAATCATGGCATGGCTGTTGTGTTTGTTTTAGAGTTAAGATCTTACGGGGCGATATAATCTCAGCCGTTGGTGCACCTGAAACCCTAGACTACTACTATAATGGATTTTTCGGCTTATCTTGAGATAAACCTCAATAGTTGCGATCTCTGCTGAGGAGTGGTTTTATTCAGCCCCCTAGCCTGGGATATCAGTCACTGCCGCAGGAGGACGAAACTACTCTTCTTATCTCTCATTTGGCTATCGCTTTCAAGCTTTTACTTCATTCTGTCCCTTTTAGGTGCTGAGCAAATCAGAAAAAAGTTGAGCATCCCCGTTCTCCCAGCATCACTTCGAACATGTTTGGGTCGAATCAGACTGGCGTTAACATCGTTGCTATGGCTGTTGTGACTCGTGGTGCGAATTTCTTTTAGTTCTATTTTAATGATCTTAAGAGAATTCGTTACGTCACGGTTATATCTTGGCTATCTAGGCTAAGCCTATCTTCGGTATTGGTGAGTAAAATCTGAGATTAATGAAGTTCTCCATTCTCCCCCAGTCACTAAAAGCAGCCTATTAGCATACAAGTAGGCGTCGATGAATTCCAGTTCGAAACTTTTTCTGAGTGCCTTTTGGATCTTAATCAACCAGCAGTTGCTGCCATTCGCCCACGATGTTTGAGAGGGAAAAGGATCCTTCGTTTGGGACTTAGATTTTTAGGTTACGGCATGGGAAATGTTTTTCGTCCCATTTCGGATTTTATACTCATTCATATATGTTAAATATATGGTTTAAGAATAAACTTACGGTATGAGTTTTATCTAATTCTCGTCTAAATACTGTGGATGGCAGAAGGTCATCGTATACATAAATCACCGTCATTGTATGAATATGTTGCCTTTTGGCACCCTTACCTTTCTTCGGAGGACTTAACTTCAAATGTACCTTGCTTATGCCTTGTATTCTTGGTCCATCCGTTGTGGTCTAAATTAAATGATTCACCAGGTGATAATAAAATTCAAATATGTCAGAACTGATGAATTGACTGTTGGATTATCTTCTTTTTAAAGCCAGTGATATATGGGGTAAGAGTAAGATCATCAAGAACGAGCAGTAATAGGAAAGAGCTACATTTGGTCACAATGTAAAAGAATGCTACTTGAAAACGTTGTAGATTGGCATTGTAAGTCTAATGTTGAAACGAGCTGGAATTCCACTTCCACTCGTGTAAGGCTATTAAGTAAAAATACATTAAAAGGCTGTTCCTGTGAGTAATCAGTGGGCTCTATTTGATTTCTTGTCGCTTTATCCCGTAATTTATTGTTATTGAGTGAAATGCAAGTTGTCGCTGTTTAACTGTGATGTGTTTGCATCTGCTTGAATTTAATGTAGGTATGTACTTTAATCTAGTTATTTTGTCTCCAGGGTTAAAGATGAGACAAATACAATGTTAGCCAGAGAGAAGCGAAACGCATTTTTCTACTATCGAGAAGGTCGTGAGGTCACATCCTCGCTTGCAGGTTTGCATTTCCAGGACATAAACGATGCTTAAAACATATTAGTTGTTCCCTTGTACAAAATGTTTCAGTCAATATACAGAACACCTTTTTAGGATCCACAACTGTTTGCAAATATTGGTTGTTAGCTAATATGAAAACTTCTTCAGAACCTATGCGACGCTAATCACTTGTCAATTATTTCACCATTCCACTTGAAGACTTTTTATGTTTTTTTTTGACGAATGGCTCCAACGCTCCATGATAAGCATAAGGCTTGCGTGATCTTTCGGCGTAGATTGACAGGAAGCCCGTAAACCTTGTAGCTGTAGTATTCCACTCGAGTACTTTTTCTACTTTTTTTACGTCGTGTAAAATATGTTCGGCTTTTAGAATTTGGCTGAAAGACGTTTATGCCATGCGCGTAAGCGCATTTGCTAGACAGGGGGAATCCACAGTAACCAGTTTTGCTAAAGTTTCCTCTGGTCTTTGTGCTTAAGATCAGCTGTGCTACTCTTCTGTTGTTATCGTGGAAATTGAAACTTACGCATTCAATTTTGCAAACACTTAAGGTTAGTTTATATACATATATGACTTTTTATAGATTTTTATTTGTTTACATTTTTGATGTTGGTTTTGCTTTTTTATTTATAAATAGTATTTTAAACGTCCAAAAGGCCATATTTTGTTTCAAACTGCGCTGCGTTGGTGTCGTGGTAGCTTTATTGTGTAGTTAATCTTCCCTATACACTGAAACTTTCATCTACATTTACGTTGGCATAAGTTGGAAATCCGACGTCAAAGCGCGGAAAATTTGTTAGGGATGGACGGCGCGTGGTCATGCTCCATAAAGTCTCATGCGGAAGAGCTCGCATTTCTCCCAGGCGTAATTGATTGGCGGGGATTACCCAGGGTCATGCGCATTATTACTGAGATGGAATTGCGTGTCGTGGCGTGAGGAGATGAGTAAGTCGTCACTTCTCAGCGTGCATCCTCTGCTAAGGATGCATTTTTTTTTTAAGAATTCGTTGATTCCGACATTTTAGATGGAGCTACCGACCGCTGTGCATGGGGACTTACCTCATGTAGGGACCATTTTGCTGGGTATCCAGTTTTCTCCGAAGTTCAATTAAATCTGCTACTTGAATCATTAGAACTTCATGCGTTTATTATATTAATTTTAATGGTGAAATTTCGACCGGTTAGGGTAGGCTTACTTCAGTTCATCCTTATTGCCCGTTTTTATCCCTCTTCCTCGTTTATCCAGTACCTACCGTCATTAACGGACTTCATTTCATCTAATTATTTGTTCCAACCACCTACGCAACCCCATATTTTCGCCAACAACGTCCTCCCCCTCCTCTCCCCTGCATACTCAACATTTCATTATTATCCCGCCGTACTTTTTCCATATTTCTCAATAATGCTTGCATCTCAGAAGCCTGCAATATATTCTCATCATCTCTCCCAATGGTTCAGGTTGCAGATCCACAGAACGCCATTCTTCATTCAGTTCTTTGTTAACCCCTTGTCGTCATAATTTCTTCTATTTCCCGTCGGAATGTGTATCTGGTTGGTAAACGTTTGTTTAGCGTTGAGTATTTTTTTTATAATGCCATTTATGTAATATCCACCCATTTCGGAAATATTGCTAAAAATAACAATAAGGAGCCTTCAATTTTAGCCACTACTATTCTATTTATAAATGTTTCACTTGGCCTTTTTTAAATGGGTCTGATCTTTAAATCGCTCTCAGGCCCAGAAGGAATTTAAAGTGCTAAATATTGTAAAGACCCTTAATGTTTTAGTAAAATTCGGTTAATTTTTTTAAAATTATTATCTATAAAAGTCATGTTGGGTTTCAACAGAGGGAAGCGAAACCATTTGTGTGAACGGAAATGCTTCCTATTTGGAGTAGGTACAGGTTGTAGTGTACCCAAGATTATTTATGTTTGGAGAAAGAAATTACAATCTGTTTTTCCCTTCCATGATATCTAGAAATATTGTTTCATAAGGATTGCCAAAGTCTAATTGTTCCAAGGTTGTTAAAATACATTGACTGTAATTGTGAAGATACTGGCATTTGATTGCTTGGAGTGCTGTCACTTTAATTGGTTTAGAACTTTACCTACCCTCCATTCACTAGTATATAGTTTTCTTTTTTCAAGTACGAAGTCAATTTAAAGTTCGTTCCATTCCAATATTCTAGAAGGAATGGAGCAGCATTTTACTTGGACCGCATTCCTCTTGGCGAACTTTTTAAAAATATTTTCTTAGCTGGCTGCATTCATATTATACGTATTTGTATTTCTTGTTGGAGTGGTAAAAGGAAACTTTTAGGGAATCTGCTCGTAATATTTTACGTGGGGAGTGCATAAATTTATGTTGAATTTACGAATTTTTGTCGCTATATTCTCTTCATTGCGATTTTGCCCTCTGTCATATTTTTTAATTTCTCTACGCCTGCTACTGATGTTTCTGCAGCACATAGTATGCCAGATTAAATATTTTGGTGCAATCAGGGAAAAGGAGCGTGTAATAGTCATTTCATCTGAAAGCAGGTGTTTGAGTTTCGCGCATTTTAAATAGGTTGTCTGAACACCTAGTTCACCCACCCTGCCGAGTGTTCAGGACTTCATTTCTTGTGCGTCGCTAAATAATTCACTCGATGTCGTGGGTGTTTGATGGAGGGTGCGCGTGGGTTGTCTCGAAGTCGAGCAGTTTCGGTGGCCAGTCTCCTCCATCTCACTCTTAAATTTTGTTTTGTTTAACGAAATGTTCCCACCCCATCAACTATGTCAACCCAGCGCGCTGTGCTTCCTCTGGCACCGCCCCGCGTCGGACCTGCTTGTCTCATCCGCGGCGTAGGCCGCCGAAGCTCGAATACCACTTCGAATCATCTGCTCAGGGGGCCTATGCTCGAAGTTTTCGTCGTACACGACTTCGCCGTCGAATGCGAGTCACGTGGTACGGAGCCGAGCGCTCGGCGGATTTGCCATGCTCGAACCACTCGGCGGCCTCCAAAATGACTCGTATTCGACTGCTGGCTACTCGAGCGGTGGATACCAGCCGAGTAGCCCTTCGAGTGACCCTTCGAGTAAGCAAAATGCCAGATGCCCTCGAATTTGCAGCAGCAGAGAGACGAGAATTGAAGGATAGTATGACTTCTCTGGGATCGGAAAATGTATTTCAGATGAGTAAAGAGATATTAGCGCGGTCATGCAAGCTACATACATCATTAGATGCTGATTTAATCACAAGATTGGATGGAATTAGTACGGAAATCTCACCACCATCGGCAAATCGCGAGGGAAAATGTTTACATAGGAGCCTTTTGCCTTTCGCTGCTCTTCAGCTTTGATTGAGAAAATGTCAATTACCTTCTGGTGTGTTTTTTATTAAAACACCATTAATCAAATTAAGTGAAGGCATTGAAAAAAGTAAAGAATTTTTCAAATGCTTTAGATATGATGATCTTTTTCCAAAACTGAGATTGCTTCGGTCAATTATTAACATTTTAGTTTCGATCATTCGCTGGTGGAATTATTTCCGGTCCTAGTTGTTCTCCTTGTTCTCGAATACCCTTAAATTTAGCCCTTGTCCCTTACTTATACGTTTCTGACAATATTATTTCTGCCAGCTTTTTAGTATACAACTTATAGATGGTATGTCGTGTATGATAAAGAGGATTAATTTAAAATTAAAGACGCCTAATTTGTTTTAGTGAAGTAAAGTTCATAAACGTTCCACCTGGATTTACCATTTATATTTGTTAAGGTGAAAGTGATATACTCCTTCAGTAGAGTTCGTATGCCTCCATGTAACCATTATTAGAAATCTTTATTCGATGCTTTCGTTAAGTCCGAGAGTGGAATTAGTTTTACATTTTAAATAAGCTCTAATATTTGTGCAAACTTGGTGTGTATAAGAAAAACACTTTCCCAAACGTATTAGTGCTTTAAAGCAGAGTCCATCACAAAAATTATTTTTATGGTTAAGTTAAGCACAGTTTCAGATATATACAGAATAATTTTATCAGTGCCAGATGTTGGCTGAGAAGTGGAAGGTGGGATGGAGATTGACTGAGACATGAAGTGGAATGAGTGTACTCACATGCACCTTGAGAATTATAGGGATTTTGTCCAAAATATGAATCATATATGAGTGGTATTATTAACATTGGTACGTTAAATGTGTATGAACTTTGGTTTTTGAAGGAAGCCGTAAAATTAGAGCAAAATTCAAGAGATACAGTTAAAATTGAAGGCAAGGCTTAAAAATGGACATTATCATGATCATATCTAGTAGTGCAAAATGGCAATTGAGTAACTTTTTCTTGGAATCGTATTTGTTTTAAGACATTCATGTGCAAAGTCTTCATTAAATCAATTTCATCTGCCTTGAGAAGAATTCATTCATTTGGCCTTTGAGTGTGTAATCTAACTGCATCAAAATTTGATTAATGAGCACCAACTTAGGGAACTTAAAAAAAAGAAATTTTGCGAGAATGCTTAGATTGACTTTCATGCATACAGGTAGTGGGAGAGAAAGATTTTTGGGGTGCTTACACGTGCTTTAGTGTTTTTTTCCCAGGAGTAAATTTTGGATTAGAATGACGAAAAACAACTTTTTCAGTAGCGTGATATATGATTAAAGAACAATCCCTACAATATTATGTGAAGCTGTAGTTTGGTTAACGTTCTGTAACCTGTGACTAACCAAATGGGCTCTTAGACAAATTATTCTGAATACCCTGGCTTGAAATACCATGCAGAGTTCCTCCACCTCTGGTGGTACCCTCAGTTCCTTTGAAAATTACAGCTTATGGCCTAAACCATCATTTTTATGGCCGAATATTTTACTCTGTTGTCATTTATTTAAATTCTCATGAATATGACATTTATGCATATTTTTAACCGTGGCTAGATAATTAGATGCAATCAATTTACAAGCATATCAGATCCACTCAGTGTTTTAAGTTTAAATGAAAATGTTAAAATGTATTGTAACACTCCTAAACTATTTTACAAAATTCTAGTAAGATGTATTCAAGATAAATGAGATATTTTCCTGGTAAAGGAACAATATTGCGATATGAACATTCAAAAACTTTTACATTTTGTGCCGTTCATATACATTGTATTCCTACATATTTAAAGTATTACTCCGGGAAAGTAATAAACCTTGAAGCTAAACTCATATTGGACAACAAGGATGGATCTATCAATAGTCATTGGTAATGGGTCAACGAGAAGAGGGACGAGCCGTAGCATTAGCGATACCCAGTTTTTTTGGCATTTCCCCGTAAATCGCGACGAAATGCTACGAAATTCCTAGTAGCTGTGTTTTCTTTGGCTGAAAATGTCAATATTTGCCATCTCCGAAAAAATACTGTACCGTATAATGAATAAAATTTTGAATGGCTAAAATTATAGAAAATCCTTACCTTACATCAACTACAAGAGTATGTTCTTTCGCTCACATGAGAGTTCAGCCATTTCGAAAGGTGCAGACATTTGGACTCCAAGGCCTGTTTGAAATACACCTGCACTTAAAGCACACGATTGTGGAAACACAGCACTCAGTAAGGGAGTAACACCGATTCAGGCACTGGTATTCCTTGTGAAAACTCGGAAATCTCTATTGTACTCCATCCCAACTAGACTTCTTCCGTTTGGATGTGATGGTTGAAGATGTGCTCAGCTTGTGGTCGAGAAAGAACTGGCCATTCTTACGAAAGATGACCCCCCCATGAAATTTGATTTCCCACGCATCCCTTGTATGATGCCCTAGAAAGACCATACTCTTAGAAGATAAGCGATAGCTTCTAAATAAGCTGCTCTTCAGAGTCTGTATCAACAACAGGCAATGGGAATGGTGCGCAGGGCACTCTAATGATGTAAACGAAAACGAAGTGAAAACACCATAACTCATATCCACGCTCTTAAACCTTCTACGGCCGTCCTTTCAAGCACTAATGAAGATTCTTTCAAACGAGGCCACGAAAAAGAGGCGGACGAACGAAGGGAAGTCATTTTCCTGACACATGAGGCGAACCATTGTAAGGTCGCTCATGCACAACCTATAATTCTAAATAAAAATAATATTCCTTCCATCGTATAATTTAGGCATATTTAATAGTGAAAAATTAATATTTAACCTAGGTGAATAGAAAATTGTTAAAATAAAGCATCCATATTTTTAAGGGAAAAGATATCATCAAAAATCATATTAACCAATAAGGATTTTCTGTATTAAAATTTAATCATATCTGTATTAAAATATAATATATCTGTAATAAAAATATAATATATATAATATATAATATATAATATAAAGTACAATCTACGCTGTAAGAATATTAGCTTGCGGTTATGAGGGCCTCCTACTGTGTTCACGTATGAAATACTTCAGCAATTAAAGTAAGAAAATTGTCTTCAAGGGCAAGTAGTAGCACTCTAGGATATGCCAGTGAAATTGAATTAATCTGTTTCGTTTTGATCGTCTTACATGCGCTTATTCAGTCAATTCACAAATGATGCTTTAAACTTGGCGGCGATTTCGCACTCGAAGGGCGGGCTCCGACAATGTTGCCACGCATACATCCACTCACTCGAGTGGCGAATTCCGCATGCGACGGATTTAATCTCCAGCATACCATTTCCCCCGCGCTATCAGCCGTATGCGACTTCATCCCTCGAGTTCGGGTTCGACTGCTCAGGAAGTCGAGCGGTTTCCAGCATAGGCCCCCAGGACACTTGACTTGTTTTCCCTCCGAAAGCAGCATCAATTTGTCTTACTCCCTAATTTGCCCTAACTTTATCGGCATGTTGTTTTGCCGCGAGTAAAATCTCTTCATCCTTGTTACGTAATGAAGGAATTACAGAAAATAGTATAATCTGAACTACTAGAGCTAATTTGCTGCCTTGTTGTAGTTTCTCGGAATTTGGGGAAGGTGTAGATATTTGGATTTTTCAGGTAAATTTTCTGTTGTTTCCGCTTCTTTCAGCAATGCTCAGGACATAAAAGCTCTAGCGCTACCAGATGATGTCAATTGATCGTGATAATGTGCTTGTTCTTGTAAGAGGGAGCATATATTTATAATATCGTTCTATTTTCTGTTTCCATCACTACGCAATGAACCAGTCGTTCGAGAAACGATAGAAACCATTTAAACCCTTATCAATTTCTGTGACCAACCAGCCGAGAGTACAAAATATGTTATCCTTTTAGGTTGAAATTTTGCGCGTGCTGGTGAAGTATCACAGTGACCACAGAGGCTAATTAAGAATTACAAATAACATATCAGTCAAAATGTTGCATAGCAACTATTCATCGTTCTACATTTTAGATAGATTTTTAAAGCGAAAGCCTACGTTATATTTAACGCATTGAGTAAAATTATATAGTATATTTGTTGGGTGAGAGTGGGGATATTTTCTTTCGGTCATGTATTACAGTAAAATGAACCAGTTTTTCAACAATGGAGTCAAAAATAACAACGCTCCGGATTTATGCCTACATTATTAACGTAGCTGACGGGCGTCTTAGGGTGACAAGCTCTCGAAATTATTCTCTCAGACGGGACATGGAGCCGCAATTTCGCCCGATTATCAAGTCCTTATTGCGTTCGTCTCCCCGCTCCCCCTGCCTCCGCAACCAGTTCCCATTCTCTTACCCTGAGACACTCCTCTTCCCTCCCACGTCAGCCGCCTCCCATTCCCCCCATCCCCTCGATTCCGTCTCCTATCCCCTCTCCGCGGAACATCCCCCGCGTACCCTCTCTTCCATCACAACCTCCTCGGCCCACAGCCGACCCCCGGAGAACCACTCCTACCACCCTGTCGTCCCCCGCCACTCCCTCCCACTCTCTTTCTCTCAATTCCTCCTCCCCCTCTCCTCTTCCTGCCCTGTCATCTCTTCCTTCTCCCTCTCCACACGCCCATTCTCTCTCTCTCGATCCCGCGACTAGTGACTCTCCACCATATTTGGGTGGGATTCGTGGGCGGAGGAATCGGCCTTAAAGCTTGGGGAGGTTGGGTGTATGGAGAAAGTGTTGGAGGTCGTCGTCGGTGTGGGTACCGTGACGTCATAATGACGAGTGGGAGGTCGTGATTGGTTCGGTAAGAAAGAGGAAGGGGGGGGGGGGAAAGAGGATGGTGGGTCGTGAGAGGAAAAGGGGGAGGTGAGCAGCTTAATATCCAGCCTGCTCCTTAAATAGAAGTTTTTCCTTGTTGTTGTGTGGTGGACGCCGTCCTTGCGAGGAGTCGTCGTCTCCGCGATGCTCGAGATGCCCCCGTCTCCTTTCGGACTTTCGACCGCGGCGTCTGCTCCTGGTCGGTTGGCCGTTTTTAGCGAAATTTTGAAGGATTGGTCCTCCGCGTCGGTTCATACCGCTTCGATCACCATACCACCTCCCTTCCACTCCCCAAACCCCTTGACTCTCCCACGCTGGTGTTTCTTTCTCCTTGGGAGCGACCCACGCGCCCCAGCTGGGCGTATTTCGGGAGTCCCTGGCCGTGGACTTGCTCCGGTCGGGTTCGCCCTTAAAAAAAACTGCATCGGATTCCGTTTGTCGCGTCTTCCGCGGTGGAGAACGCTTCTCTGGCTCGAGTCTCTCGCGGTCGGCTTTCTCTCTCTTTTTGGCGGGTGAAAGTAGGCGTTATCATCGAAGTGTCTCTGCGTGAGGTTGTGGAAGGAAACTCTTTGTATATTTCTTTAAAGCTCTAAATTGTTTCTTCCATGCATAGAATCTCACGTGTGGTGTCGGAGCTGTGTACTTTAATAAGATTGTTAAAAGTCTCTTTGTATAGATGATTGGTTGAGTCGCAGTTAATGCGAAGGGATTTCCACTTAGCCTTTTATTGCTGATATAAGCTGATTTTGTAACTTATGTCCAATGGTATATTTGTCTTGCTTTGGAGTTATTTATCCACTTCCCTTTTCGAGAAGCTCACTGGTTCATACTCATTATTCTTACGCGTGCGATACTGTTGAGAATAAAATACTTGTAAGCGTTGCTGAAATGGATTTCTTCAGAAAATATTTTTGATGGGTGGGGTCACCCCACTTGGAGTCTTACGCAGGTAAAATATTGACAGCCGTAAATCCATATGTACGCGGAGAAAGGATTGTTTGTGAGTCATTTGTTGTCGAGAGGGAAGTCGGTGTTTTTTTTATTTTGGATGGGTAGAATGCTTCGTAACAGTAGGCGTTGATGGCCGCGAGAAAGGGGAGATTCGGAAAGTACCCTGCACGCCTCCGTGCCGAAAGAGTGCCGAACGATTGGAAGGAGTGGGCGGGAAGCGAGATGGCGGAATTCGCGGTACCGTTTCTTTGGAGCGGAGATCCACGCCCAACAAGTGTTGTTCTGTTTATGGGAGTCTTCGTAGTAAAAGCAAGTTGATAATTGTGCTCCCCAGGTAAAGTGACGTGATTATCGTATTGTGGATCTAGAGAAATCCGGTTCTTGTAAAACCATCGGCTTGGGTATGAAGTTTTGGTACAGTGAGATGCGAAACCAGGGGTGGGATCACAAATCTTTCCTGAGCGCTTTCGCTTTTGATATCCATGTCGCGAAACCTTCCAGAGGCGTTATGTTCGCTTTTGAGACACCCTCTCCGAGTGGAAACCAGTGATTTGAAGCACCTTGCGAAATGTAAAGAATGAGAATCACGTTTACGCTCTCCTTTATCCGATACAAAAATGGCGATATCGCATGTGCGCATGTTAAGATCCGTGATTGTGTCCCTGACTGTTCTTGGTTGAGATTACATAATTCAGCGCTCGTGAGGGAAGAGATTTCCAGCAACACCACCTAATCGTCATCTAGATGTAGTTTCCAAGATGTATTGTCGTATTACTGCAGTCTTAACAAGAACCTGGTGTCAATAAAGTGACAAGATGATACAAAATATTCATTTTGCTCTGTAGTTAGGGGAAATTTTATAGATAGGTACGTAAATACGATTTAATATCAGTCCATCCCACTTTGGTCCCCTTAAAATTGTAAAGGAGCTAGTTCAATGCACTAGCAGGAGTTACGTGGTTTTAAAAAAACGTTTTTGTGGCCGCAGTAGTTTATTCCACTCAAAAAAGAAACTCAGCAACGTAGAAAGCGGCTCTAACCGTGTGGAAGACGTGGTGGAGTCACTCTCACCAGAATTCATGCACATTTGCCATCTAGACTTGCGGGAGTCTCATTCAGACGTCAGCCACTTGCATTCAGGCTCGAGGACTGCAGGTGGCTACGTATTGAGTTTAAAAGCGTGGAGAAAAAACTCATAACTCATGCAAGGCAGGCTGAGTCATTTAGTCTTGCTCGAAGTTGTCGTCATTGAGCTATGATATTAAATAAAATGAAAGGACGTGCTATTGATATTATTGCAAAGCAAAAATTTAACTATGTTTGCACAAAATATTCTCAATTGTATAAAATGTATTTCGATGCATGCAAATAATATTTTCACCGCTGAAATACTTAAATCAGTCACACCTTTTGAAACGGTTCTGTGAGCATTTTGAAGGTGGAGCGGTCGAGGCCAATTCTCAAATCGTGAATTCACAATTTGGTAGTTCATCTTGGCTCGTTGATATCCGTGTTCGCTGTGATCCCATCCTCTAGCTGTTCATCAAACCATAGGAGATAGTCTAAAGGCCTTTTTACACGGTCATTGAAACCGCGCAAGTTGATGTCGCTTCCGTTTGAACAGACGAAAGTTTGGAAGTAGTAAATGTCGAGGACGCTGGCTTGACAGCTTTACACGGTTCAATCATCGGCGCAGTACTTCAATGACAATATGCCATCGGCAGTACCGTTAATGTATCGTATAACTTCAAAATCTGTTAAGTAGCGATTAATTGGACGTGAACAAAGCTATATATTACCACTGTTACAACATAGAAAGAGAACACGAGCCAAATCCACAAAATTTTTGTTTCGCTTGCGAAAATGTTTCGCTTCCATTCCATATTGCCAGAATCTTCAGAGTTAACATTACCACCGCTTTAAAATATATTTTAAACCATATTATAAACAGAATATACGACATTCTCGTCCCGTATACTTAGCCCACCTCTCTCACATCGAACGTATGAATGTAGGCCAAGTCAACGAGATAGGGACCTCTTCCTTTACGAAGGAAATTTAAGCTTACACGTGATTAATCGCCCAGCTCATGATTATAGCACTTAATGCGCCACCAAAACATCCATCACAATCAAAAACACCCATGCAAACAAAAACACTCTCAATCATCAATAACCTATTTAATCGCTACATTCCCGGTGGAAGTTCGTTGCCGCTCCATCTCCGTCGTCTATAGTGAAAAAAAAATTCAAAATTGCGCGAATGCACTTATCAAATTAGAAAATAATCTAATTTGCTCTTAGTAGTTCACGCAATGTCTCTCCTCGCAAGTCGTCTCTTTACACGGAGAAACATTTCTTGTGCAAGTGTAAGTTCTCGCAGTAACCTGCGCAGTTTAAATAACAGTTTCAAACGGTTTTAAGTGTTTATTGCTGAGAACTATTCCGTAGTGTCTCAAAACAATTCACGGGAATACATCGAGGAGTTGCGTTTGTCTTCGTATTTGTCTTTTATAATTCTTCAGTTGGGTTGAAAATAAATAAAAAATAATTATTGCACTACTAAAATAACAAGGGACTCGAGAACATTCCATGGCGAAACAAGTGGTATGCTCCCGTTAGAAATGAGAGCACGTGGGCCGTAGTAATGCGTATATTTACCTCGCCCGTTATTCACCGTTCCGTCGTTCACCCAAGAGGACATTTTTATTGCTTTCAATCGCTAATGTGTATTTTCAACGCTGACGATCACACTCATCTCTCCGCAAACAGCCTTGAAAAGTACTGCAGATTCCCTCTCGCCCACTTCGGTTTCGAAAGGATTTTCTCGGCCGTTGGTGAAAAAGCCTATTCTTTTCTTTGTTCCTGTCCCTCTACCCATCTCGGATGCATTCAGAATGTGTTATGGAAGTCTCAGCCGAACTGAATCAAACGTTTTGCATGGGAATATAGTCCATTAGATTTATAAAGAGCTTCTCTGTGGCTGTGTTCCTTTCTCTTGGGAGTCCAGTCGACTGCGGATCTGCGTTCTTCCGCACCCAGGAATATTTTCCTCTCATGGCGTCCCTCATTCGTATTCATTCGACTTTTATGTTTTTACCTTTATCTTTTTGGTGGAGTCTTCCTTTAACAAGTATCTTATGAGTATTCTCTTCCTGGTGGCACAATAAGATCTAATTGAATGATTGTTTGAATTAGCTTCTTTTGTAGCCGGAGAATCCGGTTTAATATACCAGATGTGAAGGTTATATCGTAGCATTTAACTAAATCAGGTAAAAAAAAATTAATTCATTTCCGATGGCTCCTTAAGGTTAATTAAGTTTTAAACGTGTATTTCACGACGACGTAAACAAGCGAAGCGTGGATCTTCTTATGATTAATGAACCCATGAGTGACGTTGTAATCAATTGCATAGGTCTGTAAGAGCAGATTAATTCAATCAAATGTAATAAATATCTAAGCCTGGAAGACCTACCGGTTGTTTAAAAAGATGGGATTAGAAATCGTTCCGCACATAGAATTTATATTTAGTATGTCATTGAAAGAAAGTCTAGAAAATTGCGTCTGTAACCTCGGCATTTAAAAACTGAAACAAATAGGATCCAGAAAACTTATAGACTTAACTTATAGACTCATATCACTAACATCCCCTTGTAAAATTCGTCATCACATAATAGAAAGTAATGCAGTTCATTTTCTTGAGAGTCAAACTTTCTTGAATTAAAATCAACACAGTTTCCAAAGTAGATCTTATGAAACTAAGCTAGGATTATTTATATTAATAGATTACATAGATAAAACAGGTGAATGGAAATGCTAGTGGATGCAATTTTTTGCATTTCAAGAAGGCATCTGACAAGGTTCCTCACAACAAGCTACTATTCAAGTTCCGGATATATGGATTAATTAAAAGGTTGAACATTAGATCAGGGGGGGCTTGTGGTGCTTCAGCCCTCCCCCCCCCCCCTCCCAGAAATTTTTTTTCCCATAATGTTGTTGTTCTGATTTTAGCAATAAACTTTACCAGTGAGAAGAGATAAGTATGGAAGAGATTTGTAACATGTCGGCACGGAATGGGCAAAGCTGATTTGTTTCAAGTTACGCAAGACTTAGCCCCTCCCCCGAAGCAAATTTCTGGCTACGTGCCTGCATTAGATAGTCGACTTCCTTAAAGTTTGCAAGTAAAAAGCAGTAATCGACGGAAGTAGCTCTGATATGGTTATGGTGACATCAGTTGTCCCTCAAGGAAGTGTTAACGGTCCCGTGTTATTCCTCATTTATATCAGCGATATCACTTACAAAATTTCTAGTAGCATAAGGCTATTTGCTAATTATACAGTCTATCGAGAAATGAGTACAAGTGCGACATAACCGAAAGGTCATAACCGATCGTAGTTCAATTAACAATTCTTGGTGACAAGACTGAGGGGTAGAACGAATCTGAAAAAATATACCGTAATACACGTCTGGCAGAAAAAAATAAAATAACCTCACAATTATAATGTTGGCGGAATAGGAATAATTGTATCAGGAGAAGTTAAATATCTGGGAATCAGTGAAAAAGTAAAAGAAAGCTGTTATTTTTCACTTGTAACGTGTCACTCGAAATATGCACCAAGCATTTGGAATGTAATGAATTAAGATTGAAGCATTGAAGTTAACTGAATAAGATATAAATGAAAGCGGTGCACTTTGTAACAAATATACGCACTGAAAGTTTCACTCTGCTATCGGTGAGCTTGGTTGGGAAATCATGGAGACGATAAGGTTGTTTGCAAGAATAAGTTACTTGAATAATTCAAATCGAACGAATTCAAATCTGACACTACAGAAATATTTCTATCCCCACTAACATGCAGACAGACAGAAATGCATAACAGGCAGATATGACAAATTAAGAGGGATCAACTGTCTGACCGAGCGATATAAGAATTGGTTTTTTTACGCACAATACGCGACTACAACGCAAAATGAGTATGTTTTCAAACACACACACGTGCAGTAGTTCATTATTAATTGATCTTTTTCAGCTAAACTCAACTTTACGACTGGTGACCAACCACCCCCTCCCATGTGCCATTACGGCGGCTTGCTGGGTAAAATGTAACTCTAAGCCTTCGTGCTTTCAAGTGTTTAGATTCAGATTACTAACCTAAGTACCGCTCCGAGCTTATATTATTTTTGAATTTTTTTCTGGCTTCATGCGGTGTGTGATGCAGTTCTGATCAGTTTTATTTATGACTTTGCTGTTTAATACTTCGGGAGGATTGTGTCAGTACTGAAGACTGTCAACTGCGCTGAAATTTTATGTAGATATTTTGAGCCATCACGTCAGGCATCCTTGTGACACTCCATTGCAAATTAATATAACTCTCCTTCATGAAATGGTACATACTTACGTCCTGAAACTACTCGCTCACCATTCTCTCGCTTTATCGTATTCCAATAGTATCTGCCGTTGTATTGTACATTCTTTTCTCCGCCGTGCTTGATTTTACATTTTGCTGTGTCGCAAAGTACTTATACGAAGACTACATGTGTAAGCAAGCGAATGTAGCCCTGCTCATAAAATCATTTTTTTTTTCGGCCTGGTGTATTTTTGACTGTGTGTCTTACTGCGACTGAATCTATGCTCTAATGAATCTGGCCCACAGGTGATAAAATCGAAAAGCGATGTTGCTTATGATTTCTCCTGGTCCATCTCTTGTCAAGCTCTGTGAATAGAACGATACTCGTATTTGTTTGCGAGCACGTTGTGTGGACCGTCGATTTTGAAATCTAATTGATGCCTTTCCTAATCTATTGAAACGTTCCGTGAAGAAATACGTAAGCATGAATAAGTTGAAAAAATGAGGTGGCTAAACCCTTGCTCGATTGAGCTGGTTTGTGATGCATTGGCCATTAAAAGCGGTGAGTTTTGATGGCGTTAAAGGTTAAAGACATTGGTGACTAATGTGATGAGTAATGAATACGGAGATCGAGCTCGGAATTTTCCGTTGTGAGGGCCGTGGTCTCACTGGGCTATGAGGCTGCTGTGACATATGAACGATAACCGGCGTCAGTCGGCTGTGAAATCGTGAAAGCATAACACCTTGCGGCGAAAGTCAAATTTTCCGCCCTGACAGGAATTATTTTGGCCCTTGGATTTGACCCATTGTCAGTGTTTCTCGAGAGAAACAGTGTTTGATAAAGTGGATATACATAATTTTAAAACTATATCTTCCAATTATCTAGAACCATGGTAGGACTTAACGGTGTGCGTTCCGCTAAACTTTATATGGCTGTGAGTGACATTTGTTAAGAGGATACTTTTAAATTTACGGGAGTCTTTGCTCAGGAATTTTCTTTTAAAACACCGTAAGAGTTATCGAAAAAAGAGCCCATTTCACAACCTTTTTTATAACCTCATGAGAAGCCATTATTGTGGACTTAAATTCGAACGTTAGTGTCTAATTCTAGCTTAACCGAGTGTCTAAGGAAAGGATTTTTGTGTTTCGATGGTAAATTAAATTTAATCTCGTTCATACGGAAAGGGAGAACTACTACTTTTTTTTAGTAAATATTCAAGTGATTTTTATACGAATTTTCTAAATCACGATTTTCGCCTCCCGCTGTTTGCAATTCTTAGTCGTGATATGGTGTGATAAAATGGTCGCAGCATCTGTAAGTTGACTCGCATTGCTGGGCAGAAGTTTTTAGCCTAGGTGCCGGTTTATGTGCACTTTACGTTCTTAATAGACGATCATTCGGATTTTCCTGGAAGTAAAAGTGATTTTAGTCACTTAAATGATCTTATCTTTAATTATTTAAGCAGTAAACAGCAACGAAGATAACTACTTATATTGAGAATATTCTTTTTTTCTTGGGATAGATAAGCCTGTAGAGTTTCTTTTCGGAATTTTTTTTTTGAGTTCGAAGTCAGTATTTTTCCGGGATATGAGCCTCCTCCTATATACATAATTATTAATTACTCATCATTCTATGTTAAGAAAAACTAATGTAGGGTCTCAATATATTATAGTGAACTTGTGCAGGCATTGATTATGATTATTGCGGGCTATAAAAAAGGGGAAAATCCAAAAGACTAGGCGGCTTTTTCTGAAAGAGCAATTAATGATGAAGGCAATTTACGACTGGGAGTCGTAATTTACTGTAGTAAATTGTATTTTTAATTTCCATGATTCGGCTTGTTTAAGAGTTTGTTTTCACGAATTCATGAAGCATAAAACTTAAGTGGCCAAGATTTGAAAGTTATGCTTAGGATTCTTGTATCTGATTAAGTTTTGGATTCATGAAATAATAAAAAAAATTATATTTGTTTTGGTAAATTTGAAATTGGTGGTGAATTGGTATATAGTACCTAGTCTGTGTGGTAGATTGTTGCTCTACTGAACGTATAAGCTTTCGAGTGTTTGAGAAGAGGCACAGTTTCAAAGTGTGGACAAATACGAAAATTCGTTTCTCCATTGTCAGATATGTTCCACGGCATCTCGTCAGAAACTAATAATTTTATCAAATCATATGTAAATGAGTAATTGAGTTATAAAGAATGAGTGCTGCGGGTTACTTTAGAGTCCGTAGATCCGTAGAGATATTGCTAGGTCCCGCTTACATTGAAAGGTACGTAACAGACAGTTGATCTGACATTAATGCAGGAAATAAGAGCGATTTGGTGCTTTCTCGACGTATTATCCGAGTGGAAATCTCTAGGGTTCTCCGCCGGGTTAGGTTCTTCACGACCCCGAAGGACCCTAAATGGTGAAGGACCAGAGGCCTTAATTCAGGATATATGATCCTCTATCGGGAGCCGTGGATTAAAATAGTGTGGAATATCAGGAATGCGAACGTTTGAGATTTAGATAATGCAGGTTGGAAGTAAAAATACATGCTTTTGTTAAAAGTTATGTTTGCGTAATGTGGACATGTTAAATGGAAAACATTTGAGTTTGACTGACTCGATCAATCCCTTTTGTTTTTCTCACTACAATTCCGATTTATTTTATGTTTCGATGGTTCTGATTATTTTATGCTCGCCTCTTATATCAACTTAGCTTAAAATGTTTGCGTAGGTAATGTATGGCATATTTTTAGAAAATGTCATTTTTAGAAACTTTTGTCAAGGGCATTTTAAGTGGTTATTTATCTTGGCCTAGGAGAAAAGAGAAGTCTGCTGACAACTCTAAAAAGAAGAAGGGACAACTTAATCGGCCATATCTTGAGACACGATGGGCTGATGAAGGCAATCGTCGAGGAAAAAGTGAACGGGAAGATTGGGAAAGGCAGGCCTCGTATGAGACACAAGGAACAGGTAGTGAGGGATGTAAAAGAGAAGAATTACGTCACAATGAAAAGGTTGGCCGATAGAAGAATTGAGTAGAAAGCTGCGTCAACCCAATCCTAGAATTGTTGACCAATGATGATGATGATTTATCTTGGGTATTTTTCTGCGGAGGGAATATTTCTGAAACTTGCATATCCCAAATCTCCTGTGCTGGCTAAGTATCCAGTTGCTTCCAGTTAAAGTATCGAATTTCATTATTATCCAAACACAAGCGGAAAATTTCCAGAGAGCTTCATTTGGCAATATGTTAGCGAGGACCGTAGAATTGTGAGAATTTTGGTGCCTACCTTGCGGTTTCATTTATCACTCTCATCATGTTATAGTTAATAACGTCGGCTTTGGAAGGTTTTAATTATATTTCCGTGGTAATGTACCTCTAAAAATGGCTCCGTAGACACAACGATGTGGGTTGAGGAAAATGACGGATAAGTATTCCATTGCTCTTCTTCTTCCACGAGTTCTTGAAACGTCCATCTTAATCGTTATATGGGTGCCATGTTTTTAAAAACCTGGCTACTTCGCACGAATAGGTGTGAGCATTAACATGCATTAGCATTCCCGCTTGGCATGTAAGTGGGCGGTCAAAAGTAGAGAGAGCAAGGGAACCCACGCTTCAGAGACCAGCGGTTAATTCCCTTCGAGAATGCTGCAGGCGAGACGAGTGGATGACAGCTCCGGCCAAATGTTTTGGCTTAAGTGCTGCTTTTCTTTACACATTTATAGGAGGCACACATGGACCAACTGTCTTCATTTTCCGTGTTAAGATAGTTCATTTCGGTTATTTTGTACCCTCTGGTAATCCCCAGGCCAGAGTGAACAGTAGTGTAGTGAATTTTATTTTAACCCCTCTGTATCTTCAGGTTTTTAACCCCTCTGTATCTTCAGGTTGATCCCAGACTGACCATTAAGGCTTCAACGTTAGAAGTATAATCTTACAGGGTCATTTTTTCTCAAGTACCCGAGAGCTTAATTCCCGTATGGTAATGGCATGCAGGGCTACTAAGTGTATACTTGAAAACGGCATTATATGTTGGCTTTATCTTAGCATGTGGAACGCGGAAAATGTCCCATTAAATACGGTAATCCATAATTTTACTGATTGAATGCGGAAATACGAACAACTTGTAAGACTTGACTTTGAGGGAAAATGCCAATTATTTTAACGGGAACTTTTCGTGGACAGAAGTGAATTTTAAAGGTTGTTATGCCCGGTTTTGGTTTGAAGTTTGAATATGTTATGATTATTGCGAAAATAACTAACTCTCTAATAGGGTATGCTTATGATCTATCCTTCCTGAGCCCTCCTCTTGGTTAACGCGAGCGTGGATGGTCTTGAAGGGGGTTCATTACTTACGTGCGCCGACGGTTGCCTAAATGAAAGGCGCAGCCATCCGCTTGCTTTTATTCCGCGAGGAAACGGTATGTTTTCTCAGGTGGCTCTTGATGATTATCTCGATTCGTAAGATCCGAAGTGAAATTATACTCATTCATAATGACTGACGAATATATTTTCATTTCAACTACGATCATAATCTACTTCTACTTGATCCTATTTTAATATTTCTGTTCTACCGTGATATGAAGAGGTTGGCCGATAGAAGAATCGAGTGGAGGGCTGCTTCAAACCAATCCTAGGATTGTTGATGGATGATGATGTCATACCGTAGTTTTTGTGTCTTTATATCGTGTAGATTTAAGAATGCTTCAGTACTTACGTGATCTGGTAAATATTCGTTTCGAATAGGGGAAAATGGTGTAAAATTAAGAATGCGTTTAACCCTTGCTGGAAAGATTGCAGTTAGGAAACAGGAAGCAAACTAGTAGGACATGAAAATCTTCGAATTAAGTGTGGCGCACTATGAGTAGGAGACATGGACCATCGGTAAAGAGCATCAGGAAAGAATAAAAGCCCTTGATGCTTTGTGCGACCCCTGTAAGACCAGGATGATGAATTTTCAATGGGTGGATGAAATGAAAAATGAAGAAGTATCTAGACGAGCAAGGAAATGATGTGTATGGAGCACAGTAGATAAGACTGAAGAACCAGGTGGATGGAGAGTGCTGAGACATAATGATTTTTCAGGAACATAATTTAGGGAAAACAGGAAGGAAAGGTCCATGAGGACGACCATAGGATAGGAACGTGGACCGAATAAAGAAAAGTGTTGAAAAGATGAAGTATTAGGATGCAATCTGCACAGTTTCAGGCGTAACTTGGTGGAACTGCGTATTTACGTAAAAATAAAATCAAATACGCTGTATATTCCACACAATTTTAATCCACCTGTTTGAAATACTACGATGCATACTCGTAGAAACGATGTCTGGGAAATAGATGGAAAAGATGAAGTTCGTATGTACAAGTCACGGCCTCAAATATTTCTCGCATCGTTTCGAGGGTGGCATTCCATGTATGACGTAGAATTAGAACTGTTCAAATAATTATTAATATTCGCAACCATTTGTAATTTCTATTGGAAAGGAGGGGTAAATTGGGCAGAATTTCAATATTTTTGGTGTTGGTGAATGGAATAGGTTGGTTTGCTTTTATGTATAATTTTTCCTGTATGATCAGTTTTAGTGTATTTATATGCTCATTATAACCAAACGAAACCGAGCGTTTCTGCTTTCCCGTTCTCTTACCATTATCAATAATTCAGGAATGTAGAAAATAAAGATTTCAACCGGATGAATTCCTCCTCTCGTCCTTTTCCTTTCGCGTTTGAATTTCTTGGCCCTAGGAACCAGTTTTGAGACGTCAGTGGTGTCAAGACGTGGCCTCCCAGCCTTGGAAGTTAGTCTGGAAACAAATATTTGATTTTACCACTTTCCTAAAAACTATTATAGAAATGTTTACTACTCTTTGGTGCATTTTTGTTCTTGCTCAGCTATTTTGATTAGCGGGGTTTACTTTACTCTGTCGGAATGAATAGCGCATGGAATCAGTTGAGAGATTGTTAGTATGAAGGAATGTAAGGGAACATGATCTAATGTTTAATTTTGGCTGTCATGTCCAATTTATATGAAGCCGATATCCCAGGGTTAGCATTTCTACTACTCCTTATTTCAGAGAATGTGCAGGTGCTGGAAAATAGCCTTCCTCTCCTTCCCCTGGCATTTGGTGTGAATAAATGGAAAATTTCCTTATTTGGGCGTGTGTAGCGGCAGCTGCTGGAGAGAGGACAGTTTTCTTTAGCGAAGACTGATCTCATATTTATTGCTTGAACATGGCTGAAAAACGCTTTATTCTATTTTTGTTCCTGGATTTCATCATATTTCTATGAATGTCATCGGGTGTTATCCTCCGTTCACAGCTTATTTGTCGTTTGCGGAGGTGTGTACGTCAGTCTCATCACTGTTTTCAAGTCGGTACCCGCTCTTATAGGCGCTTCAGACCGGGAGGAAAGGCAATATGATGGAAATGGAAGGGTGAGGAGAAAGGGTGGAGAAAAGCTCGACGTCGGCATTAACCTGCTCTTAACGGAAGTACAGATGCCGTCGAATGGCGGGCGAAGTATCTGTGCTAGAATGCTCTCCAGAAATGCCCAGAAATGGGGCAGTTTAGTGATGAAAAACATCTTCCACTTCCGGAATTCAAATTCGGGCCCTCCAGGCAAAAGGCCAGTACTCTAATCACTACACCAATACGTTTGGACTTCAATAGAATACATATTTTATTCCGTCTTGGACGTTATTATGACTGCTAAGAGTCGATGGCCATTGGGGGGTCTCGAGAACGCGGGCACCATTCAAGATGGTCTTTCTCCATCAGTGGAGGCAATTTAGTCACTTATTTAGCGGGTTATGTCACGACTCAAAACTGTGTACTCAGCAGTCCTCATGCCTCGTATGTCATTGAAGACTTTCCCGTACGTCCAATGGATGAGTTGTCTCAGACATGATTTTTGGCTAGGCAAGGGCAAGGCTCTGCTGATGTGCAGTTTTTTTAATGTGGAGCCTCGTCTCTGCATTTTCTTTTATAACTTCTACAATCTCTTGAGGGTTACCGCTGTTCGAGAGGGGCCTTTTCCAGCTTCCAGACCCTGGTGAAAAACTCATTTATTATGTACGAAGCAACAACTGTGTTCGAAGTTCGCGAACTGGCCGCGAAAACTTATGCTGCGTTACCCGCTGAAACTGCACAATAGCAATATATTCCACAGAGAAAAAAAATCATTCATTATAGAGGCTTTAAAGCCTCATTCTTAAAAGCTCTTAAAGCCTTTCCACAAAGAAAGAGGACGTCTTGGTGACTTAACTGGTTGAGGAAATCCAGTCTAGCCGGAAATCTGGGGGTCCGGGTTCGAGTCCCGGTCAAGGCGAATGATGTTTTTCTCTGTGGAATATATTGCTAACTACTGTGTGCTTACATTTGTATGCATTCATGTGATAGAAAACCGTTGTGCTTTGTTCTGAGTTAATCTCTTTCGAAACAGAAGATGTAGGTATTTGTCTCTATTCACAACCCCGTCCATTGTATCATGTGCTATAGGTACTTCATGCGTTGGTAAAAGTTTGTCCCCTCTTGCATTGATAAAGTCCAAATTGGTTCATATTTTTTCTGTAATCTGTATCGTTATCAGAATTTAAAAATCTTGGCAGGGAGATGTATTTTCCCGTCATTTTTTCATTCTGTAAGGGAACGTTCGTTTGAAATGTGATTTCTTTTTGCTAGTAACTATACAGAACGGTAAATAATTTATCTTCTCTGAAAATTATGAATTTGAACGAAGTAGTGTTGAAATATTGGGCGCCTTATTGGTTGAATTTTCGTAAGGTTTCTACACTATTTGATGTTTGACCCATATTCCTGAGGGTACTAAAAAATTGCTACTTCCTAAGAATGAATTTTCCAATAATATACCATATAGAGCCTTTGCATCCGACCGAGGTTTTCGGATGCTGTGTAAATAATTGCTCTGGTAGCAGGTTCAAGTTAAAATATTTAATGGGATTAAAAATAAGTCATAGAAAACGGCAAAATAATGCAACGTCTCAGTACTCCTACAAGAAAAATAACTTCCCAATGCCGTGAATATTTTATTTCCGAGAATGAGCTACGTGTATATTATCATTTTATCCACTCTATTTTAATTTGTTAATCTCCTATATGTCTTCTTTCTCCCTCATGTTTTTTAAAAGTTTTTTTCTTATTCCTGAGTGTGCCAGTTTCTGATTATTCCTTATTGGTGAAGTACTGGGAAATCATGAAAATTTCGCTTAAACCTTAATCTTTATTTTCCTTTGGGGAAGTTACTGCTATCGCGTGACAACTCTCCAAGCGAAAGTAATGGCAGAGGCGTGCTATTATTACTTCTCCGCCGAAGTTGCGTACTATATATTTTTCACCACCTGACCCCGAACCTACAGCTGTGCAGGCCAAACAAACAGTGCGGGATAGATATTTCTTCAGCCTCGTCATTATCCTTTTCTTTAGTATTCATTCAAAATTTCGTAGTATTACTGTTATTTATCTGTCTATGATTGTATTTTGGCTTTGGTAAGATTCCTGAACCAACCTATGTTTGTACCTCGTTAACTTACTTCACTTGCTGTTTCTTATGAGCTCTCTCTTAGGAAGATAATTAGACCATGATGAAGGCCAAAATGTGGAAAAATGGATTTGTACTAATTTAGTGCAGATTACTTGATGGTGCCGACGGTGATGAGTGAACCACGTAGTGCTCGTTTAGTGGTACCCTTCGCCAATAAGCTCTGTGCAGCCTTAATAATAATATTTGGACTACCTCTGCATCAGTTGACTGTAATATTATGTAATATTGCTTATATATCTTTGAAGTAAACGTAGTGTAAATTAACTATATCTATTGATTTTAGTTTTCATGTGACACTCCCTCGTATTTTTCGCATTTATTATCTCCCAAATTCTTGGGTCGTTATAACCTGGCTATTATTTCCGATGTTCAACATTCCCAAGGGCGTGTCTCAGGTGAACGATTTAAAAATTTTATGGCATTTCGAACTGCTATAAAAATTTAATAATAGTTTAGCGCTAAACGAGGACTCGATTTTATTGCGGGTAATATTTACGGTGGACTTTAAAAGAACTCTGCCTTGCCTAAATTGAGCGACGAATGAAGACTTTCAGCCTCGCAATTGGCGCTCTCGTGCATTCCAATCAAACTTGTTTTGCCATCTGCCTAATTATTCAATCGATCGCCCCTTAGCGCGCCTGACGTTGTAATTCTCCGTTTTCCATCCCTGGAGTCGCATGGGCTTTACTTCTACGCTTCACAGTCGTCATGTGTCATTGGCTTTCCCACTTAATCGTTCAATCGCCCTGGGGAAAGGAACGGCGTCTCGACTTATAGCCGGCTTCACTCGCGTACCGAACCGCGTAGTTGCATACCTAGCGTTACGCATTCACGTTCGCGGGCCACCGACAGTCGAGTCCATCAACCCCCACCGCCCTCGGGGATCCTCACTAATCAATCCATTTAAGCGGCACGCGATGAACCTCCCTCCCGGCGTGGGCTTGAGTCTAGCCCCCACGGGGTGTGCATTCCTCATCGATTTTCCAGCACACTCGTCCTTTTCAATATTATTTTACAACGCGCGTGGGGACCCAGCCCGGGCCACCTGATTGGCGAGCGGCTTCACCGGACTACATTCCGTAACGTGTAGGAGGACCAATGAAGTGGGCGCTGACCCCTGACGTCACACCACGTGGGCAGCGTCGCTCCTTTAAGGTGGGCAGGTGAGCGAGCGAGCGCAGAGGACGTAAGTGTGTGTGTGGGGGGGGGGCGGGAGGATCGGAGGAGTGAGGCACCGCGAGGGGAAGGAGAGGATGGAGGACTCGGTCGGGTTCGCTCTTTTGCCGCCCGACCGACGATCTTATTGTACGGGCGAGCGGCCACGGGTAAGGTGGTGTGGCGATCTGAGCGAGGGAAGGGGAGAGTGCTCCGTTCATTTGTGCATTATTTTCTTTTCCCCTCCCACTCATCTGCTTCCTCTGCGGTATAGGGCGCCTCGCCTTCTCCCGACAGTGCAACTCGCGGCGCCGTACGGGACGGCCGTGCGCCCTTGCCGATTGGCATCTGCTCCTCTACGAGCACGACTGCTCCCGCCGCGCGGCTCAACCGAACCCCTCCGGCCCCTTTTGCCCTCTCCGTCTCCTCCCTCCGTTACTTGCACGTCCTGCGGGTTCGGGGGACTTCAACGCCCGCGACGGTGGGAGTCGGTGTCGTCCGGGGCGCGGGACCTTCTGTTGTCGTCGTTGTCGAATAGGGTAGCGTGTGAACGAATGGGTGCAGACGAGTAGCGTATATGAGGTGGAGGAGCGCGAGGAGTGTGTGCTATTGTGGATAGTTGCCAGGGGATATTATGAGCGGACGATCTCGCGGGTGAGGGAACAGGTGAGTACGGTTTTTCGGGTGGAAAATGTCATTTAACGCTTCGGCGCGCGTTCAAACCGCCGCGGCGACTTGGTAAAGGGCTCTTGAAGCGTGTTAAGGTTTAGAAACATAGCGTGTTGGAACGTCATTCTAAATGCCTTTAGCATTGCTGACCGTCGTAGCTTTATTTTCTTTGGAAATATTGCTCTTGATGTTTGTTTTTTTATTGATATATTTTAAATTTCATAATCCAGCAGACATTTCATGCTGCGTACAAAGTAGTGGAATATTTTCCAAAATGTTCGTAGTCCCGTTTAATTTTTGTTTTGTTTTGAAAATATCTCTTATTTCTTTACTTTCATTCTCATGTTATGCTAGCCTATTCTAGATAAATTTATTGTCAGTTTAATTGTTTGGTATCGTTTACCGATCATGTATAGCCTCATTAAAGTGCATGGTTTAGAATCATTATCTCTATCGAAAATTGCAAGTCATTTTATTAGTTATGTGTTACATTGCGTTTACGAATGCTTTGTAGTGTTGAATTCTTTCGGAGTTTCGTTTGTTTGGGAGATTAAGGCCTCTGCTCGTATATACCATTATGTTTTCGATGCATTATATTGAATTCAATTATCTCTGTTTTTTGTTGAATGATGGTTATTTATCTCTACTATTTTCTTTTCTGGCTGCAAATTTCCGTTCCACATCATGTTAATTTCATATTTAAATCGAGAGAGCATTTATTGATAGCCTTGTGCCTTTTCCTCACAGACAAATCCAGTGTAACTAATTCAATTAAATATTGAAAGGAGGAGAGATTCATAACAAGCACAATTGTTTTATGTTTCTTAAGAATTTCACAATTGATGTTGTTTACCTTTCACTTGGTTTTTCTTATTATTGTTGTTTTTCTCTTCCTGTTACCGTTGCATCCAAGTAAAAAGTTAATTGGTTGATTTAACTTTCAATTCCTTTTCCGTTGATGATCTAACATTCCATTTCAAACTGCTTGTCTTGACGACACAGAAAAATTTCTTTGTCGTCTTTAAAATTTTTACGGGAAGAAAGGAAGCAACCAGCTTCTCCGTGGTTCGCGTCCCCACGCTCTTCTCAACTCGCGCGTAGGCGCACCTACGCCACTGTAAACTTAAGGATTGTATTCTCCCGAATGACTGGTTTTCCTTCAACTTCCTCCAGTTGCTTGTCCATTCTTCAGTCTTTAATTCGGGTTACTAACCTCATTGCATATTCCATTGCGGGGGATGTCATTGTATGTAGTGCACTACTTTACAGAGTGTCGTGATTTTAATGCACGTTGTCTGTTTGAACTTCGCCAGCCCCCGATTATCATTTAGTATTCAGAATGCAAACGGAAGTGGGGCGTCACGTCTGGGGCAGCGTTTGTCACTGTCCTTTGTCCTCTTAATTTAGTACTAGGACCTTTTAAACCTTTGGCCCTGTTTTCTCAATGGGTTCGTCATGGGGGCACGGTGTGGTAAGTTTAGGTATTATTCCATTTTAATTTTTTCTGCCTCGACTGGAAGGAAACATCCGTGCTTGTAATGAAGTTATATATAGCTTCAATTCCATTGAGTGGTCGTTCCGGAGTGTTAAAATTATGGGGCCAGAATTATGATGCTAGGTGCGAGGCGAAGTGATAAGGTGTTAAAATTATCGATTTTCAATTCTTTTGATAGTGGGAAACATGTTTCTCTCAGCTTTTATTATTTCCTGCAGTTTTTATAATACGCTTTTAGAAGAAAGTTTAGGCAATATATATTCAATGCACGCCAATTTCCCTGAATAGTATTAGATTTCTGTTTCATTTACATCTAAAGTACGCATTTCATGAAATTTCTCTCCTCAATGATACAGTGTCTTCAGTGCCGTCTCGATGCGCTGATATTTAATGCTTTTTTATTTGTTAAGACCTTAATAGTCCCTGTGACGAGAGTAAAAGAACGTAATGGCATCCTGAGAGAAATATTCGCCGGAAAAATTTTAGTCTAGCGTTAAACACGCGACATCCATCAGCCATATTGTAACCTGGCAAGGAAATTGTATAACCGGCATATTTGGAGCACATTCATCATTGATGTTATAAAGAACTATCTTCCGGAATATGTAAGAATTTAATTTGCATTTCTCTATTTTCATGCAACATTTTCGTCGTGAATATACAGAGACATGAATCTCTTACTGTATTTTACGTTCCTTATGTTTCCGTCTTGCAGAGAAATTTGCTATTGTTCAATGAAAAGACGAATGGACGACATTTTGCGAGTGTTTTTCAGTGTCGGTTAGGGTCGTGAGGAGGGTGATCTGAAATAAATTTCTTTTCTGGCAGTGGGGATTTAAATTTAAGCTCATGATTTCTGTTGTGAACGAAATTTTTATTTTTAAAGAGAAGTATTATTTGCGTTTTATAACTAAAGAAACTTGCGTTTCTTAAAAAATGTCATTTCTTTGATCGTCTCTGATTTTGAATCCTGATCCCAAACGAGTACTTAAGCTACCAGTAAGCTGGGTTATTGATTTATGAATCGTGTTGCCCAGGGAATTGCTTTGAAGGTGTTACTCGAAAAAGTTGCTTTTGTGGAGTAATGGTAGGCTTTCCTTGCTCCATCTAATTACTATATTCCCCATTCTCTGTTCGGAGCAATATAAAACTTATCACATTTCTGTGAATATACGGAAAAATACCCTCAATTTATTATACTACGCATGTTTGCTGCTTATAATTTGTTCTGCAAACCTTTTACTTCGATTTGAATTATTTTCAGTGTAAATAATATTTTTATGGTGTGAGGGGTGTTGGTCAATGCAGTAGTTCCATTTTGGACTTTGAAGCAGTTGTTACCAACACGCAGAAATAACGTTTTCACTAGCATGTTAAGTAAGATTTAAGGAACCCGTTTCAAATGAAAATCATTCCGGGGGAAAACTTCAAAACTGATTGCGCAAAATGAGGTTATTTATTCATTTATAATCATTAGAAAGAAGGATTCAGAGAATGTAGACCTTCGTTGATATTGTTCTGTCTGTAGAGCTTCTGCACGAGAAATTCCATATAAATGACTGAACCAATGGGCGTATTCAGCGGGAAAAAGAAGCTCGTAGAAATGGTTCGATAGTGGGAAATTTGGTGATCAATCTTGATATTTTGGCTCGAAGGGGAACTGACGCTGTGGCGTGGAAATCCCTGGGCGTTAGGGTTAATTTGTTTACAGCTGTCTGAACCCTGATTTGTTTTATTTCGAAATGCCTCGTTAAATGCGAATGTAGTATTTGTGGGTAAGTAGGTCCTTACAGAGTAACGGGTTACTAAAAATTGGGATAGCAAGCAAACTAACTGAATTTCAAGTAATTAGTTCGAGAGTAGGTAATAAAAGTTGACGAAGGAAACTGAGATGGAAATTTCTGATCTGTTCCGAACGAATAACCCTTCAACGTTACTTCAGTTTCGGTAGGACATTGAGATTTGTGATTGTACTGTTGAGTTTCGCTGCCTACTCCAGGTTAATGGTAATGATTTGGATGCGTGCATTTTCTTTGCCTATTTTGTTTAAAATTTTGTGGGAATAAAAGTTGCTAATCAGAAGCAGCTCAGAGCAGAAAATTATGCGGAGTTTTTTTGGACATTTTCGGGTTTCTGCATCTAAGTAATTCTCTTATTTCAAATCATTTCATCAACACTAGAATACAATAACAAGATTTGTGTAACTCGTCGCTTAATTTCCTATCAGCTAAACTATTTCTATTTACTTGATTTTTCTCTTTGCCATCCTTCATTACCTACTAGCTCCGTACATTTTATTCGAGGCCATTCATCCCATTCATTTGTTCCTCAATAATTGTCTTCTTTAGACCACCATGTCTCATTTATGACCAATTAAGTTGACTCGTCTTCTTCGTATAGGTTTCAGAAGACTTCTCTTTTCTCCCAGTTTTCCCGAATTTCATTTAATTATTTTTTAAATATCCTGTCAAGTGACTAATTGTGTACACCTGACGATGTAATATAAGTGTAATCATAAGTGTACACCTGATGATGGCTTAGTAAGCCGAAACACGTGTTGTGTAATTTTATTATTTTAAATTACATTGTGGAAAATTGCTAAAGTTTTTTACTCATCCATCCGTCTTGAACCCTGTGTGTGGGTAATTAGTGACGATGATTTGGGTCTACTGCTCCTCCGACAGATGACATTTGTGAGTCGTCCCTCGTCACTAGCTTTTGGATGGACCTCGAAGTTGAGTTAAACGATCTATAAAACTCGGTTGTGCCAGTCGGAGCCTGCGAAACTTTCTCTCCATCACCACATAGCATTTAATTAGCCTATAACATTTTGCAAGCGCCTCTCTTTCCTTTCCATGCCCTGGCTGTCTTCCGTTACCTCGTTGACCTGCGTAATGTCTTGCTCGTTTTCCTCAGTGAAAGGGTACAGCTGCGAACACTCCGTATCTCTGATCTTCCCACCAGTTTCACGGATAAAATCATCCTTTCGTCTCTAATTAATCTCCCAGTTGGCTTCAGGGAAAATCGATAGGGCCGCCACTGTAAATTACTTGCGTTTTCTCACCAGGCATTTTTTTTGCATCTGGCAAGTTAAAATTCCGGCTTTTGGAGAAAAACTTTCTCTTTTCGTTTAGATTTGGTGACATTTTATGGCTCCGATGACGAGACAAAATTTCCCTAATGCCTTTGGTGGGATGAATGTGCGAAAATGTCAAAATGGATGATTATGTATCATCTCTTATTTAATTGGTACTCTCTGATGTGAGCGTGTCGTGTACTTTTTGCAAAGGAAAACAAAAAAACTGAAGCAAAGTAAATTTGTTAAATAATAATCGCGGATCAAATTAAAATAAATGTTTTGTTTTTCCATGGTTGTCATGGGGAAAATAGTTTGTTGATAACGAGGATTCGGGGCATAACGATATTGAACACGAAAGAGAATGGTTGTATCATTGATTTGAATAAAAACTTAATCCAACAATTTGGTAGCAGAGCGTGGTTATAAGATACACGAGTGAAATTTCCAGGAGGTCAAGAAAAGTGACAAGGGAAAATGTCAGACTTTGGAGTTTCAAGAATCGAGCCTCTAACAAACAAGAATTATGGACTTTGGAGCATGAGATTGGTTGCAGTTCTTAAGGCGAAAGGATTGTATCAAGATATCATTTTCGGTGATGAACCAGAGAAGAATGGTGCTGATGCAGCGGCTGTGGCGAAGTGGGAAGCCTGGTCAAAGAAGAACGACGAGGTCAACATGCTGATCATTATGACACTTTCGGCGGAGCAGGCGTTAGCATGTCAAGGTATTTCCAATGCAAAAGAGTTGTGGCTTTTGTTAAAGAAACGTCATGACGGTGTTGAGAAACATAGAAAGACTCAGTTAATGATTGAATTGGCTAAATTAGAAAAATTAGAGAAAGAAAGCATTGACGGTTATTTAACTAGAGCTCAAACATTAGAGACTCAACTTAAGGAAATGGGTAATAATATTGAAGATTATGAATTAATTATGTACGTAATCGAGGGTCTACCAAAGAGTTTCAGTGAAGTTGCAACAGCGATTTCTTCCAATCCAACGGTGGATTTCGAATTCATGAGAGGAGCACTTTTGCGATATGAGGAGAAAAACAAGAAATCAACCAATGAAGGAGAGGTCAAGGCTTTTAAGGCGAAGGTGCAGACTAAGAAAAAATGTTTCTGTTGTGGCAAAATTGGACATTTTGCTCGTGATTGCTGGCACAAGGACAAGGAGAATTCAATTGAGACTAAAGAAAATTCAAAGGATTTTTACAAGAATAAGAGCAAATTCAAGGGAATTTTCAAAGGAGGCAAGAATCAACATGCATTTGAAGTGAGGGAGCATCACAAGATAAATGCAGAAAATGGAGTCACTTGGATGCTTGATTCGGCGTGCACATCTCACATGACTCATCAAGAGGAGTTATTGATTAATAAGAGGAAAGACAATGTGGAGATCGTGACGGCTGAAGCAGGCAGAAAGATTCACGCTGAATTTCGAGGAGAAATTGAAGGAACCAGCTATCTTGACGATGGTGAGGTAGCATTAACTATAAAAGACGTACTTTATGTTCCAGATTTAAACAGCAACTTGATGTCAGTTCCAAGTCTGGTCAAGATGGGCAAGAAAATAGTTATTGATGAAGATGGATTTGGAATTTATGACAAGAAAACAGGAGAATTAGTTGCACAGGGGATCTTTGAAGCAGATGCTTTTATGTTTCGAATGAGCACGGACAGCGATGAACGAGAGCTGAAGAAAGAAGTTTGCTTTAGCACAAGCGAAATAAATAGTAATTTATGGCACCAGAGGCTTGGTCACATTAACAATAATTATCTTTCTAGATTGGCGAAAGAGAATCTTGTCAGAGGACTCGAAAATGTGTCGATCAAGGACGACAACTGCGAGGATTGCATTCAAGGGAAACTGACGAGAGCACCATTCAAAGAAGTCGAAATCGAAGGTGCACAGCAGATCTTGGAAAGACTGCACGCGGATTTGTGTGGTCCAATGCAACAAGAATCAATTGGAGGGAGTAGGTACATGCTGACTATTGTGGACGAGTACAGCAGAAGATATTTCGTCGATTTTTTGAAGAGTAAAAGTGAAACTGCCGATAAACTGATCGAGTTTATTGAGAGAAAAGAGAACGAGACAGGACAAAAGGTCAAGAATTTTCGCTCAGACAATGGTACGGAATTTACCAACGACACATTGCAAGAATATTTCAAGAAGAAAGGCATCAAGCACGAGAGAACGACGATCTATTCTCCACAGAGCAACGGAATTGCTGAGAGAGCCAATCGAACGTTGGTGGAAATGGCTCGAACGTTACTCATTGCAGCTGGATTAACACTGATGTTTTGGGCAGAAGCCGTGTGGACTGCGAGCTACTTGCATGATCTTTCACCTACGAAGAAGAGGGATCAAGTTCCACTTGAGATTTGGAAAAACAAGAAACCATCGGTCAGACATCTCAGAGTTTTTGGCTGCAAGGTCTTCTACAGAAATGAAGATGTTCAAAAAAAGAAGCTTGACGTGAGATCAAAGGAAGCTGTGTTCGTGGGATACTCGAAGAACAGGAGAGCCTACCGAGTATTTGACTTGAGTGACAGGAAGATTCACGAGAGTCGAGACGTAAAGTTCATTGAAGAAAAAATGGGTTTTCAGAAGAAGGAAGAAGACGTTGGTTATGACGAGACTAACTACGTTTTTATCCCAATTGAGAGGCAAGAGAATCGAGACGAACGACACGAGGAAGAAAACAATTCAGGAATTATCCATGACGTTGTTGAAGATTTTCAAGGACAATTCGACAGTGATGATGATTCATCTCATAAAAATCCGTTGGTAATTGTTCAAGCTGGAGAGAGAAGAAGAGGGAGAAAAAAAGGTGACACGAACGATGTCCTGAAACAGAGACACCAAGAAGAATTAAAAGGAATAGAAGATGAATTAAGACAACAAGGAGTAAGAAGGTCAACGAGAGAGAAGAAGGAGCCCGATTGCATTGTCAATATGGTGCAAGAAATCAATCCAAGGAACTACAAAGAAGCAATCGAGTCCAAGGACAAGATCAAATGGATTGAAGCAATGAACAAGGAATTGAAAAATATGAAAAATTATCAGACTTGGGAAATTGTTAACAAGCCAAAAGAGGTAAAATTAATTCAAAGCAAATGGGTTTTCAAGAAAAAGGGAACCAAAGATGCAGAAGTATACAAGGCAAGACTGGTAGCTGATGGTTCACGACAGCGAATGGGAGTGGATTACAAAAGCTCTTACAGTCCAGTGATGAAGCAAGAGTCATTGAAGACACTGTTGGCAATTGCAGCGAAGAAAAATTACAAAGTGGAGTTCATTGACGTCGAAGCAGCGTACTTGAACGCAGAATTGGACAGGCATGTGTACATGAATCCACCAAAAGGAGTAAACATTGAAGAAGGGAAGATATTTAGACTAAAGAAGAGTTTATATGGACTTCCAGAAGCAGGAAGATGTTGGTTTAAGAAATTATCTGGAATTTTGAAGGAATTGGGATTGAAACCATGTAAAGCAGATCCATGTGTATTTGTCGAAGAGTCAAAGAAGGGATTTTTGGCAATTGGATGCTACGTGGATGACTGTATAATTGTTGGTGACAGTCAAAAGAAGATTGATCAACTGGTGGAAAAACTGAAAAAGCAATTGAAGATTAAGGTGTCAAAGGAGGATGGAGTGAAGTTCCTAGGAATAAAAATCAAAGAAGAAAAAGAAGGATTTATCATGGAACAATCAAGCTACATCGAAGAAGTTATTGAGAGATTCGGAATGGAGAATTGCAATGGAGTGAAGACACCAGCAGCAAGTGGAGTCAAACTTGACGATTACGAAGATTCGGAGAAAGCAAACAAGGATTTGTACCAAGAAATACTTGGATGTATTGGATATTTGGTGAGAGGGACGAGGCCGGACTTGGCATACACCTACAGCAAACTATCGCAGTACTCAAAAGATCCAAGGATGATTCATTACGAGGCGTTGAAGAGAGTTTTGAGATATTTGAAGGGGACCAAAGGGTATCGTTTGAAGATTGGCAGAGAAGTTGGAAGACTGGAGATTAGTTCAGATGCCAGTTGGTGTACCACTTTGGATTCGAAATCATTTGGCGGATATTCAGTGA
This sequence comes from Platycnemis pennipes, assembly GCA_933228895.1. Taxonomy (NCBI): domain Eukaryota; kingdom Metazoa; phylum Arthropoda; class Insecta; order Odonata; family Platycnemididae; genus Platycnemis; species Platycnemis pennipes. The sequence continues at coordinate 58,433,987 of OW121848.1, forward strand.
AGATTGGAGACGCATTGATCAGTTGGAGAAGCGGAAAGCAGAAGATGGTAGCTTTATCAACTATGGAATCTGAGTTGGTGGCATTATGTGATGGAGTTTGTGAGGGCATCTGGTTGACAGAGTTGTTAGAAGAGCTGGGACAATTTGAAGTTGTTGAACGACCAATAAAAGTTCGAACTGACAGTCAATCAGCATTGAATTGGAATAACAATGAGAAGATCAACAAAGAAAACAAGCACATCAGAAGAATGTATCATTTTGTCAAGGATGAAATCAAAAATGGTGAGGTGGTTCTTCATCACGTGGGTTCAGCAGACTTGGAAACTGATGTTTTGACCAAGGACGTCAGCGAAGCATTAATGAAGAAGCACATTCCAAACTTGAGTTTAATTATTTAAAATTTGTCACGCGAAAGGAGGAATTTGAAGCAAAGTAAATTTGTTAAATAATAATCGCGGATCAAATTAAAATAAATGTTTTGTTTTTCCATGGTTGTCATGGGGAAAATAGTTTGTTGATAACGAGGATTCGGGGCATAACGATATTGAACACGAAAGAGAATGGTTGTATCATTGATTTGAATAAAAACTTAATCCAACAAAAACAATAGTTGTTGTTTAAGTATTTTACGTATATTTCTTTTATAATGTTTCGAAATTAAGTTTTCGTTGATCGGAAATCTCAAATCATATATTGGGCTAAACTGGGCTTGAATTAGGCGTACCATAAATTCTTAACTAGTCGCCACTTCTGGAAAGATTCTCACTCTCATTATGTGCCAAATGATGAGGATGGTGTAGTAATGTATTCATCATCATCATCATCATGGGTCAACAATCCTAGGATTGATTTGACGCAGCCCTCCACTCGATTCTTATATCGGCCAACCTATTCATCTTAACGTAGTTCCTCTCTTTCACCTCCTTTACGACCTGTTCTATATAACTCATACGAGGCTTGCCTTTTCTATTCTTCCAGTTCACTTTTCCTTCGACGATTATCTTCATCAGTTCATCGTGTCTTAAGGCCGCTTTACACGATACAATGTTTTGTACAATTTCTTGTACAAACGCTTGTATCAACTGAACGAAATTGTATGTTTGTCTGAATGGAATTAGAACAGGTTCTATTTCCCGTTCAGTCATTCAGACAATAGCACAAGCGTTCGTACAATTTGCCGCTTTACACGGTACAATTTCTTCATACAAGAGTTTGTACAAGAAATTGTACAAAAAATTGTATCGTGTAAAGCGGCCTTTAAGATATGGCCGATTAGGTTGTCCCGTCTTCTTTTTATAGTTTTCAGCAGATATATCTTTTCTTCCACTCTTCTTAGGACTTCATTTGTCACTCGGTCGATCCATTTTATCTTCATCATTCTTCGATAGCACCATATTTCGAATGCTTCCACCCTTTTCTTCTCCGCTGCTGTCATCGTCCATGCCTCACTGCCGTAAAGAAAAAAGCTCCAGATGTACATCCTGATGAATTGTTTCCTTACTTCTAAGCTTGTATTTCCTGCTGTAAGTAGATTCTTCTTTTGATAGAATGCCCTCTTTGCCTGGACTATTCTACTCACTATTTCTTTCTTGGTCCATCGTTGGTTACTCTGCTTCCCAGGTAAAAGAACTCCTTCACCTCTTCCAGTTTCTGTTCTCCTAGTTTAACGTTGGTTTTGGCCTCTTCTCTTTTGCTTCACACCAATATCTTAATTTTCTTTTTATTGATCTTCAGCTGATGTCTGGCCATTATCCTTTCCATGGTTGTTAACATCTTATTCAGATGCTTCTCTGTCTCTGCAATAAGAGCTATGTCATTAGCGAATCGTAGCATGCTGATTGTTTCTCCGTGGATGTTCGCTAGAGTGACCCTTATTTTTCAGAATTTGGAAAGGTTATGTTTTCCTACTCTCAAAATGATCGAAATGAAGTTTATATTCACATGCTAAAATTTGGTCACTTTTAACTAACGGAAACCCGTGCCCCAAGGGCCTTAAGTACTTCGGGCCTAAATATGCATTTTTTTCGTCTGTAAAAGCACTATTTTAATTAAAACCACAAATGTAAAGATCATAGGGACCAAATTTTCATTTGTTTTTTCCTATCACTAAGCTTTTCTGAGATATGGTCCCTCGCAATGCGATCCACCGCCCAGGTCGCTACCCCGCACCGCGGAGCCGCCGAGGTAAGGCCATCACCATTCCCTTCCGCAGCTAGAGACTTCCCCTCCATCCCCTCCTCGCCCCCGACTTTGAGTCAAAGGTCTCGGTGGAAAGACCTGTATTTAAACTGTAGAATTTTACCATGCGTCTCTTTGGTATCATGGTTAACAACGTTAAATTCTACAATGTATTCGACAGTGTCACCATTATGCATGTCAAATATTATGCTGAGCTTCTATAGGGTTGAGCTTACTTTCAAAAGGTGTAAATAGGCATGACCAATTTTCCAGTGAAAAATGGTCAATTTATTTCCTTACATGTCCATGAACATAAGTAGTAACCACTATAAAATAACATTTACAGTCTATTTTTTAACTCCCACTGACAATCCGTAATTGGCACTTTCATTTTAAAGTGTCTTTGCACACGTTTTGGGTTGTCCTCCGATTAAATTAGGTCATATAGTAATAAATTATGATAGCTCTCTTCCTTCTTCGTAACTGAATTAAAATCTTGAAATAGTTTCACTTCACTCTCTGCGCAGTAATTCACCGTTTGAAGACTGTTAATAAATCGCAATCCGTTCTGGTAGTCCAATGTTCATCCCATTCTAACGTACATAAAATAATCCTGTTGGTTTTTCCAAAATATTAAACAGCTTTATCGATTTAGTTGTGGCAAAATCTGGCAAAGATGACTTGGGAAGGTCTTAATGTTTGGTAGATACTGTCTTAGGTGGATCAGGTCTTTCCTCACATGCACTTATACGGTGTATAAAGTTTTCTTTTTCATGCCCAGAAAGGGATTTGTCAAACAATTAGACTCCTACTTTAAGCAGGCTACTAGATTCTCCTTTATGCATTCAAGCGCAATATCTCTGACTTTGAAGGAGTTGCATTTTAAAACTAAATAATAATGGAATAAGTCACCTGTGCTTTGACCATATTCCAAGTCCTTCACTCTTCTTTCACGCAGTTTTTCTTCTTGCTGCAGCTTGTTTGATAGTCTCTGAGCAATTCTTTTTCTTTTCTGGTCATGCTAAAATCATTCCCACCAATACGTGCATTTCGAGGTCCTCTTGGACCAAGTAAGAATTGGACTTCTTCAGCCCAACCACATTTATCCGGAAGATTTACCACACGCTCATTCTCATGCGTTAAAAAATATATGGCACCACTCTTTGCAATGTCGAACTAATCATCGACTTTTGACAAAATGGCTTCTTTTTCTTGATCTTCACGGCACTTCCTTCTCTATCTTTATGCCGTCTTACGTTCCTCCATTCCTTGCATACTGTCTCCAGTTTTTCAATCGTATTTATTTTCGTAAGATTTGGAATCCCGGTTTTGTTCCAAATATGATACACATTTCTTTCGGTTTTCTTCGCACCAAATCTAACATCCTTCGATCTCCATAAGTAATGGAAAAAATCACATAGAACTATTCCTAACATACCGGTAGCTTTGAGCCAAGTATTTCTTCACTTTCATTTCTCACCAGTTCAATACCTGAATTTACTCTTTAATTTCATACCTTGCCCCGTCGACCTATTTTGAACATGAGTGACGCATGGATAAAAGTTGATCCATGTTAAACTGGTTATTTCACAAATTTGGTTCTTTAATCCGCAAAACCTCGGCACTTCCCTTCCTTTGCAAAGTAAGCACATGATAGGGAGAGGAACGAAACTAACGTGGAGTTCCAATAAAAAATTGAACCGCTATAGAAAGGATATCAATAGAAACGAAAGCATCAATAAATATGGAACCATCAAAGATTCATTAAATTTCAGTCTCAAAAGTGACCTTGTGGAATTTAACGTTGTTAACCATGATACCAAAGAGACGCATGGTAAAATTCTGCAGTTTAAATACAGATCTTTCCACCGAGACCATTGACTCAAATTCGGGGGCGAGGAGGGGATGGAGGGGAAGACTCTAGCTGCGGAAGGGAATGGTGATGGCCTTACCTCGGCGGCGCCGCGGTGCGGGGTAGCGCCCTGGGCAGTGGATCGCATTGCGAGGGACCGTATCTCAGAAAAGCTTAGAGATAGGTCAAAACAAATGAAAATTTGGTCCTTTAGGTATTTACTTTTGCGGTTTTCATTAAAATAGTGCTTTTACAGCCCAAAAAAAATGCATATTTAGGCCCGAAGTACTTAAGACCCTTGGGGCACGGGTTCCCGTTAATTGAAAGTGACAAAATTTTAGCATGTGACTATAAACTTCATTTCGATCATTTTGAGAGTAGAAAAACATAACTTTTCCAAAATCTTAAAAAAAAGGTTTAATTACCCACACCCAGGGTTCAAGACGGATAGTCACTTGACAGGATATTAAAAAAATAATTTAAAAAAATTACGGGAGACAGTGTACAGCCTTGTCTCACTCCTTTCCTTATTCTTGCTTCTCAGAGCTGGGTCCAGCATTTTTATTTCATCATCATTATCATTGATCAACAATCCTAGGATTGGTTTGACGCAGCTTTCCACCTGATTCTTCTATCGGCCAACCTTTTCGTTGTGACGTAATTATTCTCTTTTACGTAATTCTTCTCATTTTTATTTAAGTGACTTATTTAGCTCTTAGATCAGCCTAATTTACACACTTTTGCTTATTGAAAAACTTTCTAGTTTTTTTAGGATTTGCATTATCCTTTTAACCCCCTTGTACTCAGTCTTTTTTTGTATGAACCTTCGAAAAAACTTACTACGCCTTACTTTACGTAGAGAAATAGCTATTTTTTTACTTACGAAATTAGTATTTTATTTTTGGCAGTTGGCATTCCCTATTTTCATCCTGAAATCCTTGGATTCAATGAAAGTAAGCTAAAAAGTATCGTGATGGTTAAAAATTCGGCAGCAATGCAAGAGCAGAGGCATTGACGTCCCACATATCCTTGATTTCTTTTGAATTGCGAGAAGATTCCTTATGTGTACCTATTGAGGACGTAAATTGCATTTGGTTTATAGGTCATTATCGTGAATTAGTGGATCAATTTCCATTTCCCAGGACAGCGCATGAATTCAGAGTTAAAAGAAACATTTAAAATCGTTTCTTGCTATAACTTTTTCCCATATATCCACTGTTGTCAATGACAATTTATAAATTAACATTTCACTGCAATATTTTTTTTTAGTAATCGGGGGATAATTTTAATATTTCTTTCCGAAAATTGCGCCTGTTCTGGTCAAGGTAGCATGCCCGAAGGCGTTTTCTTTTATTCTTCTCTAAATGGGCATTTCTTGCGAAATTTCATGAATACCATTGGGTTCTACATTTTTATCCCGAAACTGCAAGTCCTCTATTAAAAGATGCCTTATTTTTGGCACACACGGAAGAAACTCTCCATTCGCTTTTAATGCGTTTTGAAGCAGACGCTGAAGCCTTTTTACAAGTCGTCGCAGCTTTCCTACTCGAACGCACCCCGTAGCACAGTCTCTCATAAATATGCAATCAGTAACTCGAATTTAATTATTTTTGTTCGTACATTGGATTGATTGTACAAAAATGTACATTGGATTGATTGTTCGGTCAAATTTTGATTGTGGCATATCCCGTGTGAACAGGTTTGGGATGGATCTGCTTAATTTCTTTTATTACGACTCTTTGCCATGTCCGTCTACAGCTCCACCCAGAAGTGACGGGCTTGTTGGATGCAATCGTAGTGAAACTCGCTTGGCGACGCATTGACGTGCGGAGTTCAAACGTTGATGAGAAGAGCGCTCGCCTCAAATCACCGATGCCCCGCCGGTAGCGAACGGACGGACGTGAAAGAGCACCTTCTCCGCCCTCGCCGAGGAGCATGTGACCACCCTTCCCTCGCTTTGTGAGGGCTAGAGGTCACCTCCTTTAATGCAAGGGGTGGAAAAGAGTCCGCTGGCGGACGGCGAGGTCGGGAGAGCAGGAGTCAGGGGAGAGGGACGCGTCGTCGGAGTTTCGAACCGGATACCCCCGCGCCGAGGGAAGAGGAGGAGGCTGAGGACCGTCTTGGATCCGAGGGCGGACAGAGTGACTTTAAGGTTGGTGGCCGTGAGTGGTAATGCTTGAAGGAGTGAACGAGGGAAAAATAGAGGTTGCGTTTCGCGTTCGAAATGACCGCGGTCGAGCTTCGTGTCCCCGCACGAATGCGCCCGTCGACCGGAGAGAGAAAAAAACCACGCGTTGGGTTGATCGGGGAACGTCATGCGAGTACGACGGAGGCGCTTCCTTGGAAGCGGCGCACGTGTTCGTGGAAGCGGAGTGATGATACTGGGGAAGAATTCCCGCGAAATGTGCGCGGCGAATCATCGCCATGAGTTTTTCTCTAGCTCTCTTGGCGTCTATGTTAACAAACATTGCTCCATTGGCATCAGCAAAGGCGGAGAGCATTCCGCTCACGCCGGAAGGAGTGAAGCCAAATCCCGAGCTAAGATTGATGGGTTTCGTCCCTCTCTCTTCCGATGCACGCATCGTCGACCCCCTAGTCAAGTGATTAGTTTGCAGGAGCGCGGTGAAATGGGGAAGGGAATCTGGTAATCTTTTGATCCTGCTAGATATGCGACTGGTGAAGCTCTTTTAATAAATACCCAGTTTTCAAATGAGTTGCAATTTCGAAAATTCGCCTTTTAATTTTTATTTAATGCATGACGATGTTCGAAAAAGAAATGTTTTATACATTATCGTCATTTCTTTAGTTTAAGTCTAAAATTCTTCCACTTTCACGCAGTATATGTTTGATTAAATTGTAATCTACCAACCGGAAATTAGAGAACTTTGGGCATTGTAATCAGTGTTGCACTCTCGGGTCATTCATTTATATTCAGGATCCTTGCGAGTCATTTTTAGCTATATGGAGTCCGTACATAGTGCTTTCCAAGTCACCGCAAGGGTTTGTGGTATAGGGTGACTCCACATTAGACGACGTGCATTAGCGTATAGTAAATAGACCTACTGTTAGGAACTTCATAATTGGTTTAGCCGTTAATTTGACTAAATTCACTGTCGGAATGTGGCTTCGTCACATGAAATTCATCTTCTAATTTAAAGGGTCTTTTAGGTCTGTAATCATCATGTGATTCGTACTCTGCTAATCTGTATAATACTTCACATTTCATATTTGTTCTTCTAAAATTGGGTTGAAAAACTTGAATTCGTCATTCCCAGTTTAACGGTCCATACGTAATTATCCAACCTCAGTCAAGCCAATTAAAGTACCTTGCTTTTGGCATGAAGTATTTGGGGGTCTGAAAATTAATGAGTGAATATTTAACTTTAATGTGTCGCATGTTCAAGATTCGTATGGCATGTGGCATTGTTAATTTACTCCTTTTTTTATTCAAGTCCGTCGCCAAATATTCATAACTAATCATTATTAATCAAATGTTGAAAAATGTAATGGAAACAAGCTGACTGGTATATCAGGTGGCTGGCACATTAGTGTGTACCAGGATGGGCAAGGAATAAAATATTGGATATCAGTGCAGAGAACAGGAGGTAGTGTGTTTATGTTGTTATTTAACTTTGAAAGCGGATATCTCTTTCGTGGACTGCCAATTATGGACGATGTTCCCATTTAATTTATCTAGAAATATCTCTTCCTTATTGTGATACTGAGTGCGCAGGAATCAAGCCTGCAAAGATTTTGTGTTTCTGTCGAAAAACGCCTGATATTTTCTGTGTAGAAGGCATATTAGGTGGACATTCTCTTTACTTATTCATAATTCATGTAGTTACCCTATTTTTTCCTCTTTTATGTGAACCATTTCGATTTAATATTGTTTTTATACAATACTTTTTACTATAATATATTAAGAATTACAGACCATCACCTTCACAAAATGGAATAAATGCCAATGAGGGGGTCCGGAAGGTATTTTTCATAAGTAAACCGGCTACTAGTGTTTCATGGAGAGCATTTGAGTACCTACAGTACTTCGTCCGTCAAATCGGATGTTTAAGCCGTGGTCCCCATGACGCCTGTCGTTAAAAGCAGGTTAAAGCCGAGTTTCTCTCCACTTCCTCCTTGCCCTTCCATTCCTACTCTTGTACCTTTCCTTCCGGTCTGAAGTGCCAGTGATTGCGGATACGGACTTGAAATGCTAACTATTTTTATTTATCGAAACCCATGAGTCTGGTATACTTCCATTTTATAATTCCTCCTGCTTATGTTTTCCAAAAGAATAACAAGATGTATAATGTGTTGGTGGCTTATTTCCTTCGCATTCTTTCGGTCTTGGAAATCTTTCCGAAGGCCCTCTTCTCTCGGTGTTCCACTCTGTGGATTCCACTCCAATTACGTCTGTAACGCCGATTGATGCTCGATTTATTATGGCTTATCATTATGGAAAAATTACTTCTGAAAATGTAATCTTTTTTGTAGCGTAGTCTTAGTGATTCGCCTGTACTAACTTGTTCCGGCTAACATGCAGATATCGTAGGGATCAAACGATGATCAAATGGAAAAATAAGTGATGTCCCCTTTACGTTCAGTCAATGAGCCAGAACTTCCCATATGGGCGGATGATGTCATCTTAAAGTGCGTAGTTTGTGAAGTAAACGTATGTGACATCGCACGTCATTAAATTCGTTGCATTTCCATTCCAGCGTGATAATATGACTCTCTCAAAGGGTGTGTGAAAGAGAGTGCCTTTTCTTGCGTCAAGTCTCTGGTCTCAGCGCGCCGTCATTTTTAATGCAAGATGCTCCATTCCACGGAACCGTCATTTAATTCGTGTGCGTTCATTGGAATGAGTCACTTGTAATCCATCCATCTCGACAAGTGAAGCATTTATTTCAATACCGTTATATCTGAGGCGTAAGCGTTATTTTCGACGCCCCCAATGAGTCTAGGAGCTACCATGAGATCGTCCCGCCTCGTTCCCGTGGTTGACCGTGTCGGTCGATGACTATACCTACCTCGACACCCTCAGGGCTTCGCGGCGTTTCATTTCTTTGCCTCCCCCGTCATCCGATTTTCACCTCGCACCACCTATCAAGGGTTTGAGGTGATGGCTGAATACGCCCGTTTCTCCTTCATTTCATGCGACGCCAAAGCTTTTGTGGTTGGCGTGGTTGCAAATCAAAGGAGCCGTGACATTCAATTCCGCCCTGCGCCCCTATTCCGCCCGAGGGGAACTCTCGTTCTTTTTCTTCCTGCCCGGACTCCCTCTACAAACCCTTCACTTTTTTTTCCTCTCCGCTCTCGCTCTTGTGAAAAAGGCGCAAGATACGGTCGTGAGCCACCGCCTGACCGTCTCACTCCCGATTCCCCACGCCACTCTGAAAACAATGGATCTCAGGATACTAAAATCCCTCCTAAACCTCAGGCAACTACGGTAAAAATTGAAGGATTTAAGTCAAATTGATCAGAGAAAAATCAGTGTATAACAAAAGTATGCGAGACTTGTGTCGCACCTAATTTTTATGAATTGTATTTGTCGGTGACTGATATTTACGTTAAACTTATTTTACTTATTACCCCTACTTTGCTTGTATTTTATGATTTGGAAGCGTTTTCTGCCGTTTCTTTTTATTATTCAACTTTTTCAAACTATTTTGTGAATAATAACAACCGTGTGCTTCTGATCCATCTTTTGTGTGTACTACAATTTAGGACTTTCTGAAAAAAATGCAGGTGTAATTATTTCACTGAGATTAGAAATGCGGTTGTTATTCGCTTACCACGACCGGGTAATAGGAGCCGAAAAAAGAGCTGGGTAATTCGAAGTATATCCAAATCTTTCTTGGTCTTGGCTGTGGCAGTACAGCCTTTTGTAATTTTTAAATGCCATTTCATAGATTTTGACCATATTAAGGCCATAATTGCTCGTCCTTGAAAACTTTGGGGTGTGACGGGCTTATTCAACCATTCTTTCCATCTCTCATCATCCTCTCCATTATCTCCGTCTCCCCACCCTCCGCCCGATTCCCTCACGTCAACCTCAATTCACTATCTCCCTCCCAATCCCCTTTACCACCTCTGCACCCCTTCCCATCAACCCACGACCACAATGCTCTCACTTTCCAAGTCTACACATCTCGGCACTCCTCACTAGTTCCCCTTTGCAAAACGAATCCGTTTTTGATGATATCACTACCAATTTAGTGACTGAGAGCGGGCGCGGTGGAAGCCAGCGCGTTTGAAAATAGCAGTGAGATGTGCACGTTTCAGAACGTCCTGTCGCGTAGCCGCGAGGACCCCTGCTTTCTTTGCGAGGACGAGAGCTATTAGCGTGAATTACCCTTCTGCCTCTAAAACAAAAAAAATTGAGATAGGGTATCTTGTATCTTACCAGTCGTCTACCAATATTGAGACGAGTTTGACGAGAAATATTGTTTGTTTTGACGTCATTGGAAAGTAGCTAAATTACCGCAATTAAACTTGTACAGCAATTTTTTCTTTGTGAAAATTCAGCCGTTGTGCATTTCAGCGGGTGACTCCGTTAAGGTATTTGCGGCTAGTTCGCAATCCTTGAATAGTCATTCGATAGACTTTGTATGGATATTTCGATCTACAACGCTGCGGAATAGATTAGACTATCTCGGGAAAAAAACAGGATTATATGCTTCTAATCAGGCCGCTGCTCCTGCCCTGCGATCTATGGATTGAAATAGTTGGTATTGGGAAGTGACCATTCTAAGTGCTCCGATGTCTAACCGTATTGCGTTATAAGCTCAATGCCCGGAATTCCAGTATTGCATTAGGAAATAACCATCCCTGGACGATATTTAACCCTCCATTTTCTATTTATACGGCTAGTGGGTTGCCGGTTATCTTGGTCAACCTGGTTAAACTGATTTTCGTGTAAGTTGACAGAGGGCTTCAGAGAACTTAAATAGATATATACCTATAAATATATTAACTGCCCATACACTCATAGATTTTACGCATATAAATTTAACATTTAGACTTTAGGTAGTTTTAAAGGAAAATTTCTGTGGGAAGCTACAATCATAAAATGAGTGAGAGTGCAAAATTATCTATGAAAAAATAAATCTCCCGATTACAAGAATTAAACAGGCAAAAAAAATGTAAAATATTGATGACAAATCTGTATAAAAAAATGCATTGCTTTGTCGCCATTCACAAACACGCCAGGTGTGAGGCATTGCAGAAGAAGTGGTACCAGATTGCAGTCGCTCGCAGTATAACACTGCTGCTTGATTTCCAGGGCAGCTAAGGGTGTCGTACAGCTGATTCTATCGTCACATCTTGGGCAAGACACCTTGGCAGGTCATTATCTAATCTCCACACAGGAACACTGTTCTTACGCCCACAGGGAGCAAAGATTTATACTTATTCGCTTTAACTAATACATGATAAGTTCATGCATCTACTCCTAAATACTTACATTCCTGAAAACGGTTGGCTCGAGAGGGCCTGGACGACGTTTTCGAAGCGACACCGGGAGCGATGGATGAAGGAAGGTAGATTCGGTTGATAGTCCGGACGTGGTTCGTCACATTAAAGTGCTTTCCAATTTTGGCAGAGGCTCCTCGCGAGATTGGAAAGCTGGCGCCTTGGGCACTCCGGGATGGGCCAGGGGTCGTCGGCACAGTGGAGGTGATGTGATAAATTATAAATTTCAGCATGGGATGCGTATTACTGTGCGTGGTTAAATGTTAATACACGCCTTACAGACCTGTACGTGCTGACACCGATGCACGGGTGAGAACTGCGTAAGAATTGGTAAAAGGGAGTTATTTATGTTGAATCTTCTTTTATTTTATTCCCAGGAAAACGCGCACGTGTTTGACCCAAGCCTTAATTCTTGATGGATTCCATGTTGTGTTAGGGAATGCGTATGTGAGTGGTTTTCTCACCTGTCATATGGCTCAAGCCGAAGGGTGATTAGATAGATGAGGGTGAATATCATTAAATAAGTAACGCTCACTGGTTATAACCCTTCTGCCGACCGTAGGTTCATGCGTTCGAAGACAGAATAATTTTATATTCTTCTTTCCATTATGGTTTCCGGAAAGATATAGTTTCAGGAAAATTATAAGTTTGTATGCCGCAGGTTGTGGATCTTGAGTCGTCTCCCAGAAATGATACCCGGCCCTGCGCTAGAGTAATCCACGCTTTCAAGCCTGTCCTGACCTTTCGGGTACAGGTGACCTAATGTTGGAAAATAGGTGTATTTTTTATCTCCTTTAACTTATAAGGCTTCTAGGAATTTTTCCGCCCCTCTCTTTTCCTCATCCCCGGCCCTGAAGTTGGCGCCATCCTAGTCTGAACTTCCTCCGTGCTTTCCTGAACTCACGGTCTGCGAATGTGCGGTGGGCAAATTAGGGACTATATTTTCCCCTCCCTTCCCTGTCGCATTGAGGTAAAGGTCGCCCAGAAAATAAACGACGAAACTACATAATGGGAGATAAATTGGGCATAAATAAAATGGGCAAATAAATTGGAGAAGGGTGATGAAATTAGTATACTTATAAGGTCTATCCCACCACATGTCTTTACTAGAATTACGGTTTGAATGACCAATCACTCCAGCATCGTCGAGGGAATATTATCGATGCATAATTTCAATTTGTTTCTATAAGCTTGTGTATTTTTATGAAATCATGCAAATTAATCTAACCTCAGATGCTAGGATTGAAAAAATTTGGGAAGTAATGGGAATGATAACCTTAATGTAAACCGTGGTTTGAGGCAGTTTAAATATTCCATCTTGTATTAACAAAGGGCTCTTTATTTCACGTTTTCATATAGTAATTTGCGTTCTGTAAAATATTTTCCGCAAGTCGCTGAGTCAATTGTATATAACTTACTTTATGAATGCAATCGAGTGTACAGTTATATGTCATATTTAGACCCTCGGCGATAGAACACGACTGCTAAACGTACCTAAACGCAAAAATTGGCAACAGAATTTTCATCATCAAAAAGCATTTTCAGTCGAAAGAAATCAGTTCAAAAGTTTTGAAGTCGATACCCAGCACTTTCCCTAGAAGTAGCCTATTGCTCCCATAGTCCTCACCTTTCGCCCAATCAGCCGATTTTTGCGAAACCCGGTAACCATTTTCCTCATTCGGTGTGATACTCTTGCAGTAAGATTACAAGCCAACTGGTAGTTATTATTCACAGTGAAAATCGTCTTCAATTTCGTTTTTAGCAGACATTATGCGTTAGTTTACTCCATTAAAATACGTATATGTGGAAAAGTTCACCTGTCCCTACATGCACACATTTTTCCGCCGATCTCGGTATTTTAATTAGAAATTGTACCCCATGCAGAATGGATTTATCATTAATATCCTTTCTTTCCGACAGGAAACATTTTCGTTATTAGAAGAAGCGCTGCATGTAACCGCTTTTCTTCTTATCACGTAAAATATGATGCGATAGCAAAGACCTCCATCCGAGACCGTCTCTCCATCCGTTTGCATCGCCTGTTGAAGATTGAGCGAGGGTTGGAGAGGAGCGTTGGGACATTTTTTTCCCCAGCCGGCGGCAACAATGGGCCACGACAGCTCGTCTCGCCAGGAAAGATGGCGATTGCAAAATATTTCACGTCATCCGATGATTGATTCAAATGGCTTTCTCCGGCTTGCGAAGCGCTCAAGTGCTTGGCTGGTTGTCGGACGCGGTTTTCGTTGCTTCGGCGCGTTGGCGGAGCGATTTTCGCGTTTGAAATTTGCATGTCGTGATTTTGAAGGGAAATTATAACCCATTGAGTGGCATTAAACGTCTGTGTGATTTTTATCATCGAAAAATTTGTGGATATTATGAAACTGTTGGATGAGTGGTGTAATCGACTTGTCCTTCGAAAATGATCGTCCGAAAGGACCCCTCAACAGTGAAATTTTTTTCGTGTTACCTTACTGGTCAAATCCTCTTTAAGATTCCAGGTTAACCATGAAATTTCAAATCATAACAAGCGAGTATCCTTGAAGATCGACTAGAGACATTTCCACTCTACGATCGTATATTGTGTAATACGGATTGTACTGTAAGGTAAACAAAAACTATCGTCGATAATTTTGGATTTCCTTTGATACATCTAATCCTAACGAGACGCTACCAGATATTGAGTAAAATATTAGAAGGAAATAGTTGTAACAAATGCTAGAAGATATGAGACACCATGTTCAACCAGGCAGTGGAATTTGGGGTTGATTTAATTGGTTTTAAATCCTTACTCCTCGGTTGCTAACATGGACACTTCCAATGTGCGAGTGGACATCGGGCGGTAAGTCTACAGTGTCCTACCATTCGGAGCGAAATAATTGTTCCGTGTTCGTTGGACGTTTTTCTCCATTTTCAGTGAGCACAGTCAGGTTGATCGTTATAGAGTGGAAATCCGTCAGGGCTTGCTTTGATAATTGCTTGATTAGGAGCCCAGCTACGACGTTATTGTTTTGCTGCGCGCCCTGGAAATTTCATCCTTTTTTCATTGATTTCGATTCTTTTTTCTCCTACAGTTCATAATATGGCATTTTCCTCTTTAGAATTTGATAAGTTTGTGCTGTATACCATTTTTGGACGTGTTTTAGTTGACACGAAAAATCTCCTGCACATAATCCACCCGCTTGGTGTACCTGGGCACTTCAACTGTACGTCGTTTATCGGATGTTTGATCCCATCATTCGATTCAGAAATAAGTACATCTTTTCTGTACGGATTATTCTATTTATTCTTTTTATCAAGTACTATTTGAGGCCCATGACATTTTTTTGTTTAAAAATTTAAGTACCCATTGGTAATTAATATTTGTAGTTTTGATCAGTTTCTCACACAGCACCTCTCGATAATTGAAACCAAGTTCACCAAGTATTGTCAGTTATTTTCTTGATTGAAAAGTCTCGAGAGTAACAGTACGTGGTAATAAATGTGGCTAATTGTTGTAAAAATCTGACTTACGGTATGTATCCTTGAAATTCTCTGTTGAATTAAATCAGTGTAGTGTATAACCTTAGCATCTCTGAATTAAGCAGAATTAAGCTGTGGTATTTCTTTTGTGTTCTTTTGGCTGAGTGCCAGTTCTACGATTTTTGTGCCACGGAGTAGAAGGTTATGAGTGGTTATTGTGGCTTCCAATATTCTCTTTAAAGCTTGTATTTGTTAATGCATTAATGTATTTTTCTAGACCACAGCAATAAGGATTTATGTTAGCTTTGTACATGATGATTTAAAAAATGCCATTTGTGTCGTGAATCTAATTTTATCTCTCGTAATGGAATTTAACTTTGAAAATGGGTATGTTCATGGGAGTAAGAATGGCTGTTTTCTTTCACATTCGTAGCATACCTATCCACACTTGGTTATTCAGTTATATGCTTTGTGTTTCTGAGTATCATTGGCATTGTGTCCACTTCATTACCAGAATTCCCATCGAAAACCTTGTTTATGACAATGCTAGAAAGCCATGATTGTGATGAACAGGATTTTTTCTGTCTCGTTCATTACGTGTATTGTTGTCAATTGTGTTTATACAGCCGCGTGCTTTGCTGCAGAATTATGGGCGGCCAACGACGCACCAAAGATATGGGATCGTATTTTTCTTACATTTGCATTTTATGAAGCTTTTTTGAAAGGGCTCGAGACAATGGGTTACAGAACTCAATTTGTAGAGCTATGGCTCGTTGTGGTAGAAGCTATAAATGACATAATAGGTGGAATAATAATACTTGCATTTACGACTCCAGATTTCATATATATTTGATTGCAATGTCCTTTGTTGTAAATCATTATTGACGAAGGATTCCTTTGGCCCTTTTGACATTGGGAAGGTCCTTCCGTGTTATTATTTCTAAGTCAGTAGCCGTTCGGCACAAAGGAAATAATCATCTCGGTATGCGACGAGTTAGGATATGATCGTCGTCACTGTAAACGTTTTTAAACATAACTTGTCGGTTAACTTCTGCCACAACCAGAGGCGCAACAACACCCCGAATCGTGGGGAGGGGGACAAACTCCTTGAAAAATCTGTATGAGCGGGGACGGGCTATTCCCCCCCCCCCCCCCCCTCCCCATCCCCACCAGAATTCTGCTTGGGGGTTGGGGGCAATGCCTCCCCTCTCCCCCAACCCTGTTGCGCCCCTGGCCACAACAAGCTCTGGCCACTCGAGTGCTTTTGAATTACTCTCTGATGTTGAATCCTCGTAGGTTCTCCGGCGTGTTAGTGTTTTTATTTATGGGCTAGTGTATCCTATCGGGGAATCAACTTGTCGGTCGAGGACAGATCTGAAAATTAATGCTATACATTTTTTGTAAAATTTTAATCTTTGCCTTGTGCTGGTTGTGTAGCCCATAGAACTAGGTTACGTCATCATGGTCGATGATAATGTTCTACGTCGTATCCCCGGTCGTGTTCAGTAAAACATGTATGTGATCATATAATCATCGCAGAATAAGAGTAGAACTCTCGTAATGGCAATGATGTTTAGCTCTGTTGGGAGGGAATTCCTGCGTGCAACTTCCCAGTGTGACATGATTAATCATTGAGAACTTAGTAAGAAGTTATTTGTTGAATTAAAATATTTGTCATGTATAAGTTTATTCTATGCTAGCATATGTTTATCTCTCCATTAACCTGGTCATGGCGGATATACATGAGAAATTCCAATCTTCTTGAGATAAAGGTATTAATGTATTCTCGATTTTTAAAATGCTGGATTAAATCCTGGTTAAGTCTTCTCAGAAGTTCCTGGTCATGAATGAGTAGTATAAGATTAGAACTTAAGGATTCACGGGTGCAGTGAGAGCTCTAATCGTGTTACAAGTCAAGAACCACTCGTGAATGAAACAGTTCTGACCGAGAATTTATCCTTTGAAGTCATATCTGCCGAAGCACCATCGAGTACCGATTACAGGAAAGTGTGTCATAATATTGTCGCGTTGTAAAATTCGGGATGACGATGTTTTCAAAAATAACTTTATGGCAAATATCGCACCCAACCGGATGTGATCTCTTGCTTTTGCATTCCATGTTGCAAGGGAAAAGACCGAGAAGGAACGATTCTGGTGCCTTTAAGCGGCTTACTGAGTTCGGTGACTTCAGTCTATAAATGCGAATTGTTGTATGTACTTGTTAGAAATGGTTTGAAGGAGACGGTGGGAAGAATGGCGAAGGAAGCCCTCGTATGACTGTATGGTCCGAGTACTGAATAATGTTAAAGAGGGGAATTATGTGTATAGGAGAGATTAGCATATTGCAGAATGGATTGAAAGTGAAATCTTAATATTGATGACATCACAATGATGATGACTTAGTAAACAGATTAATGAATGAACTGGAAATATCAGGGTTGGCGTGTGGTTACAAATGGACTACATTTAATTGGTGCCTATCGTTTTATACCTGTCCTCTTTTGAATTTTAATATGGTAATAATTTTTATATTTCAGATAGGTTGGAGGCTATCGAAATTGGTTGACGGAGAGGGTTGATTTCGATCTACGAACCACTTAAATATCAGGATTTGTTATTATCTGAACGTCTTAATGTAATTATACAGCGTATTGGATGTTTGTCAGGCTCTCATCGAACCACTTAAATATCAGGATTTGTTATTATCTGAACGTCTTAATGTAATTATACAGCGTATTGGATGTTTGTCATCCTCTCTATAGTTCCTTATCTTTATCAATAGAATCGGTACTTAAAATCATCTTTCTGCTCCTCGTGTTAACTTAAGGACCTAACAATTGCGGCCAAAGCGCAGTGAACTGGGCTCATACAAAATTACTTGCAGAAAACGTATAAATGCAAAGATTAATGAGTACATTACGCCGTTTTTTTGTTTTTCTCCGTCCTTCTTGTGCATTCATTCCATAGCTTTTCTGTAGAGTGCTGACTACTAAAGCTCTGTAATATTTGTCTTCCTATTATTGAAATCCCCTCAAGTTCAACACGTTTGGTGTTGAGGATTGAAAATAAATGGAGGAGTTCCGAAGAATTGCGGCAGAGTACGCTCCCGATGCATTTTATGCATTCAAGTTGGAAATTTATCGTTCATCGAATCCGATATCTCCTGTAAGCGGCGTACCTTCTGACACTCGTTGTTCGGTCGTGAGTGTTGTTTCGCATGGGATATTGACTTCGTACCAGATAGAGAAAGTGTTGCGCCTCCTCTGCATAGACCTTACCGATGTGTTGGAGTATCCACGGAATATCCGTGAAAGGTGGGAAAACTGACGACTTCCTCTCGCATTTCTCCCCAGGACTCTCTCCTGTCGCTTTCGACCGTATATACCTCGCTGACGTCACTATCGTCCGCGTGAACCCACCGCCCAGTCGGTCCGCCGAGCGGGTCATTGCACGGGAGATGCGGGGCGGCGTCGCTCGAGTGGAACACCGTCGTCGCCGTAAACATCGCCGTTCCGAACGAACAGTCGAACGACTTGTGCTGGGACGAGATCGCTTCCCTATTTATTTCCCCCTCCCTACTCTCTTCCGTTCCCCCCCTCCCGATCTTTCTCTCGATTAGATCAAGATAAGCTCGGGGTGGAATGGAAACGACCCGGCTTCGATCGCTTAGGCGAAGTTCCTTAACAATGTGAAATCTCTCTCGGAGAACACCGGTGTTCGGTGAAGGGAGACACGGTTACATTTATCAGGTTACCTCTGCACACGGTCTTCGTTCTTCGTGTAGCCGGAGTGGCTAATTAGAGCCATAGATACTGTGTGACGTATTACATTGCCTCATTAAAGGAATATATTTTGTGGAATTTTGTGAATACATTAAGTGGATACACACACATACATTTTTGCACTTAACCATTCAGTCACAATGTGATGGCCTTGTCAGCATGTACCAGTTTTTATTAAAACAGTTGATACTGATGCTCACAAAAATACAGAGTTTGTACGTGTATTGTCTCATGAAAATAATTTAATTCGTTAATTATTTATTTTAGAGGCAAGATCTCGCTGAGTTAAGTGCCTTGTCAGTATGCCACATCTGTTTTTGCGGAAACCGTAGATATAATTGTTTTAAACCCACGTCACAACTCGTATAAACATTCCAGTTTACATGAAATAAGTAATGTACATAAAGTGGAATACCAGATAATGTTAAATAATTTTTATTAATTTCAGTAAATCAAAATGCAAGTTCATGTCTTCTGCCCACAGAAGTAATTTTTACTTGTGTGCAGAAAGGTTTTGGATACCGATTTAAATTTTTTGCTTTGATTTTGATTTCTAGATGATATTTTAAACGAATTTAAGAAATATAAGAACCACTACATTTAATCTTCAATCATCGTATTGGTGAGCTGCTTGGGGCCAATAATGTAATTCTTTACATGTCGACTTCATAGAAGTAGTAGTCGCCTTGGGTTTTAGGTACTCTAACGGAAAAGGTTATATAGCACCATCTAATCTAAAAGCTTCTTTCTAAAACAAACATAACATCCATGACCTGGTAGTATTAGAACGGGCGACCTTTGGGTACCCAGGCCGGCATGTTACCGGCATGGCTACCAGGAGTACTTGTTGTTTTCTAAGTAATACGTCAGTGACCTATTTTGCGTTATCTCTTTTTCCTGTGACATATGTTCTCTGAAGAGCTTTCCCTCTTTCTCCCCATACACCCTTAAATATAGCGGACAGGATAACGCGGGTGCAGATACTGCCTCCAGCACCGGGTGTCTTGTTTATCTTAGGATCTAGATTAGAGTGGGGCGATGTGACCTCATCTTTTGGAGCTCCTAAAAACCCAATTGACTTTCTCGGTGGTTCCCTTCCTCTCACAGCCTTCGCTCATCTGTAATAATCTAGTTAGGCATTTGACTCATTCTGCACAATGACCACATCAACGGAGCGCTTTATTATCCTTCTCCCTATCGGGATTATCACATCATTTATTCATGCCTCCCGCTGACCCTTCCATTTTACGACCAATTGTTCTCGTGCCCCAAGTCCATTGTAAATGCAGATATTTACAATTTAATTCTTATTGTCATTTGTTTCGTTTGGGAGCTTACTCCCAAAAGAGGACTTGCTAACCGACCCGAGGGTCCCGGTTCAATTCTGGATGAAGTCTCTTAGCACACTCCTCAGATCCAGACGTTTTGCTGTCCATGCCACCATACTTTCGTGGTAAACTGAAGGCGGTAAATCGAAAGGAGCTGACTGTCCTAATTTCGGAGTGAAATTTTCAAAGGCCGCGAGGTTGATTCTTCCATTCCTGTCTAATCGAATGCTTCAATCACCAAGTGAGATATGTTTTCCTTTTTTATTTTGGTATTCGTATCCTAATTATTAGACGTTAGTGGTGCACTCATCATTGCAGAGAGGAAGAGAAGGAGATGTTTGAGCCAGCCGAGGTAATCGGATCGACAAAAACGCCGGCATGACAACCTGAAGGTCACGGTTTCAAACTCAAACTTGGACATGGGTTCTATGTTGTTTGTAGGATCTAGACTAGCATTAAGTTAGGTGCGATGTAACCGTTTCCATCATGGCCGGGAGATGCCCGCTGCTTTCAGGGGTCGTGTCCCGGACTACTCCATGCAACATTTACCATCGAGGCTAACCTTGGCGAAGGTGCTTGTGGGAATAGAGAGGTTTTCCGAACAAGAGAGCGGTGGGTCTGAGCGAGGATCTTGGGAATGGATGACGCAGTCGGCCGAGAGAATTTCGCGGCAAGGTGGACGATGTCCCCGAGTCTGCGCAGCGTCGCGCGGCCGTTTCCGCCGGGCGGCGCTACGACGGGGGTGCAAGGCGGGTGGTGGTTCGGAGGTGCATCTCGCGATGTGGATGGGGTCGAAGAAGAAGAGAGTCTCTTCGCGGTGGGAAGAGAGCAAGCGGCGTCGTAGCGGAGCGGTTGGAAGGAATGGATAGGGAGTTAGTGGATGCGTGCGTGCGAGAGGAAAAGGCAGAGAGAGAGTGAGAGAGGAGGGGCTGACGTAACGGCCTACAACGGGTAGTGATGTCAGTGGAGGGAGTGGAAGGCGGGCTCGCGCTAGGTGGAGGTGGTGGGGGAGATGGTGGGGGAGGAGGTGGGAGACCGGATTGGCGCGGCTGCGGGAGTTTGGAAGGGGTTCTGGGAGGTGCGGGGAGATCGGTTTGGTGGGGGGGGTTTCGTGTTGGGGGGTGCTTAGGGGAAGAGGATGGAAAGAAAGGAGGTTGTCATTTTTTGGGGGAAATTGGCAGACGTTTCGGGATGGGGCGGAGGAAAGTTTGTGGACAAGTTTGGTGAGGCGTGTTGAAGAGGTGGGGGAAGGGGGTGGAGGAGCGGTGAGCGGCGTGATGTCCGCTATCCGCATGTTTCGCGTTTGCCCGGATTTTCCTGCAAGTCATTTCGTCTTAGCACGACCTCCTCAACCCTGGGGTCTCGGGAAAGGATTGCGGTGCAGTAAAATTGAACTCGAGGAGGAATCACGGCGGGATGTGCTGGTAAACGAAGCGCTTTGAGCAGGCACTGCTGGGCATAAACATAGGATGCGCCATGATTTCTGTTTTGACGATGGGAACTACGCTCGTGGCTCTGGAGGAAACATCCGATAATGGGAAGTTAGAGCGTTAGGTGCTGTCTTAGCTATTGCCGGAGAAGCCCAATCGCTTTCATCATTTGCATAGCGTATTTGTAATTAGGTCTTCTTCTTTAAATGCGTTTTATTTGTCTCTAGGTGTTTGGATTGTTTGGCTCAGAACATTTTTATGTGTATGAATATTTACTCTCCTTTTCCTTATTGGGATATTCTCACAATACTAATGAAATAAAATTTTATCTCAGTTCAAATATGCTCTTAATATCATCCATTTCAATGTAACGTAAAACATTGGAATGAACACGGAACAGTGTACTTGAGTACGCATTGAAATGCGATTTGGGAAACTGTTCCTATCGGTATTTTAATTTGGGAGGTACTTTGCCGGTAATCCGATGTTATTAAAGGAAACTTCTGCCCGAAATGATAATTTACTACATTTCCCAACGCATTAAATTTCCTATGAAAACTTGTGTGTTAAACTAATCGTGTTAAGTGAAAAAGTTGAAGTCTGGGAAAGTGAATATTTTTGAACTTGGGTGAAATGAGACATTGGATCTCATGCAGTGGCAGAAGGGTCAAAAAATATTGCCCTAGCGAAAATAAACTTGCCATACATTTTTCGTTTTCGTTTTAATGTCTCGTTGTCCGAATCGTAGATAAGTGTTGGGAGAACTTGATGGTGACGGTATCTCTCCCCGGTGAGAGCCTCATTTCGTGCTTGTTGAGAACATTCTCTCTCGGTCGGACATTTTCATGATCATATGCAAATCAAACGATCGGAGGGAAATGGAATTTGATTTTTCGTTGGAGAAAAGGACTGATAAGAGTACAATGGAAGTGAGGTGGTGAATACTATATGGTGGAGGTTATTTCGTTGCCCTCTCCGTCCACCCTCGTCCTGTTAACGTCTCTTGCTTTTCAGAGTTCATTTATTTCCAGGTGACGCCGGAACCCCACTCAACTTATGTGCACATTATCTTGTCCGTCTTTTTTTTGTTATTCCCGACCCCCGTTTCCCTCGCGATGTCTGATGCGGGCATTTGGAGGATAATGAAGCGATCCCTGTCTTCGGGATGTCTAGGAGAGCCAGGCACTGCAGAAGTCCTCCGAGTGTAAACTGCTTCCCTCACCATCCTCATTTTTTCCTCTCTTTCTCCTTGATCTTGCTATCTATCGCTCCCTCTCTCGTGAAGCACGTGACATCATTTCGTGGCAACATCTGGCCTAAAATAGTCCACGTAACATCAGGACATCATCCCGAGAAATCACGGATGACAGGATAGTGAGCGAATGCGTGTTTAAAAAAAAAAAGGAGTTTCATTGGGATCGGTGAAGGGAATTGTCGCAGTGGGATCGGATTGCGCAAGGGTGGAAGCGATTGGTTTACGTCTCTAGCATTTCGTCATTCTTTTAGTTTAAGTTCCGCTTCGTGCGCAGGTGGATAATTTTGCAATCGAAAAATGACGCGTCTTAGGAGTCGTGGTTAATAGAGTATTTGTTTATCGTCTTGGAGTTTTCTTTTGGAAAAGTTTTCGGGAGAAGGGTACTGTTGTTCCAAGCGCTACACGGCCGTGGTTTTTGCAGTACGGGTCATTATGAGGCCTCTGAGTGACTGTTTAATGACTTCCGCATTCGTCATTACCGAAAATCAGGTGATCGTGGCTCATGGATTCTTTCCCGAGGTGACTGCAGCTTTTACGCTTAGTTCAGTGCCAAGGAAGAGAGGCGGAAGTAGTTCGTCCTCAAAGCTTTCCGCCCTTGGCGTTTTTCCGTGAGTATCGCATCCAGCAATGCTTTGAGATGGCGATGATGAATAATCCCAGTTCAGGACATCCCACTTTATTTTAAATTAGTATCATCGATGGAGAGTCATTCGAATTTGCGTGGACTAGAATGCTGCGCTTTCTTATTGCTCTATGGTTCCTTATGTACGTCGCTAAAATGTGAGTCCTTCTGTGGCGTAGTTGATTAGCGTTCGTGGTTGCCAGTCAATCTAGACCTGTCCATCATAAGAATTCTCCGAAGCCATCGTGGAGAATTCCATTATTTCAATGGTAATTCCATACTTTTTATGCGCATATAGTAAAATACACGGTGTGGAATCGCGGTGGCTCGTAATGCTCCGCGCCTATGTAGGTGAAGCCGGATATTTGTTATCGCTAGCTCAATCCCAGCTCTGTGGCTTAGGCATAGTGCCGCTTAGATCCCGGTTTTCATTTCTTGAAATTTGTCTTCACTGCCAACTGTGATTACCGTGACATTTAATGCTAGGTCATCGTTGGATGACATTCACAGTGTAAAAT
The DNA here is from genome assembly GCA_933228895.1 of Platycnemis pennipes. Taxonomy (NCBI): domain Eukaryota; kingdom Metazoa; phylum Arthropoda; class Insecta; order Odonata; family Platycnemididae; genus Platycnemis; species Platycnemis pennipes. The sequence goes on from OW121848.1 coordinate 58,457,881, forward strand.
TCTTGGAAGAATTTGAGTAAAACTTTTTTCCTTTGAAGGGAAATATTGCGTATCACCCTAATTTGTAACTAGTCGCTATACCGGATCTACTCGCAGTGCTGCTGCGAGTAATGTGACGGTATCGGTTGACAGGAGCTTCTATTTCTATTTGCGCTGAGCATTTGGGAGTACATGCAGCCGTTTGGTTAGGACGCTGGAAAGCCCTAATTACAACTCTTCATAGCTGAATGAAATACTTCGCTGAGTAAAGGTAATGTTTCTAATCCCTTAAAGTCATCACCATGGGTCAGCAATCCTAGGATTGGTTTGACGCAGCCTTCCACTCGATTCTTCTATCGGCTAACCTCTTCATATTGACGTAGCTCCTCTCTTTTACATCCTTCACAACTTGTTCCATATACCTCATACGAAGCCTGCCTTTTCCATTCTTCACTTTTCCCTCGACGATTGTCTTCATCAGGCCATTGTGTCTAAAGATGTGGCCTATTAAGTTGTCCCGTCTTCTTTTTAAGGTTTTCAGTAGACATCTCTTTTCTCCCACTCTTCTTAAGACTTTTTCGTTTGTCACTCTATCGATCCATTTTATCTTCATCTTTCTTCGGTAGCACCACATTTCAAATGCTTCCAGCCTGGACTTCTCTGCTGTTGTTATTGTCCATGCTTCGCTGCCATATAGTATAGTGCTCCAGATGTATGTTCTAATGAAATGTTTCCTCATCTCCACACTTGTATTTGCAGCTGTAAGCAAAATCTTCTTCTGGTAAAATGCCGTTTTTGCTTGAGCAATTCTACTTGCAATTTCTCTTTTACTTCTTCCATCGCTGGTTACTCGGCTTCCCAGGTAACAGAAATCTTCCACCTCCTTTATTTTTATTTTCGTAGTTTAACATTTGTCCTGGCTTCCTTTCTTCTACTGCATACCAATACCTTAGTTTTCCTTTTATTGATATTCAGATGATGTCTGGTCAATGTTTTTTCCATATTTCCTAGTGTCTTCTTTAAATCTTCTTCTGTTTCTGCTTTGACTGCTGTGTCATCGGCGAATCGTAGCATGCTGATTTTCTCCCCGTGGACTTTCACCACCGGAGACTTTTCTTTAACTTCTTGGATGACTTTCTCGATGTAGGCATTGAATAATACGGGAAACAGTGCACAGCCTTGTCTCACTCCTTTCTTTATGCTTGTTTCTGTACTGCTGGGTCCTGATTTGATTATGTCCACCTGTTTTTTTATGCAAGCTGTGGATAACTCTTCTGTCATTGTATGATACTCCAATTTCTTTCAGAATTTTTACAATCATGTTCCAATCCACGTTGTCAAATGCCTTCTCCAAATTTACAAATGCAATAAACGTCGGTAGATTCTTCTCTATAAGTAGCATGAGGACCAAAATCACTTCTCTTGTGCCCTTGTTTCTTCTGAACCCGAATTGGTCCTCATCCAGGAACTCCTGAGCTTTTCGCTCTATTATTCTATATATGATTCTTGTTAATGTCTTCAAGGCATGTGTCTTCAGGCTTATGGTCCATAATGTTCACATTTCTCAGACCTCTTCTTTTCGGCAATAGGGATGATGATGTTCTTCTCAAAGTCCGTGGGTATCTCTCCTGTAGAGTACATATCGCATATGTTTTTGTACAGCTGAGTAAATGTTCTCTCCGGCATTTTTAATTAGTTCGGCAGGAATATCATTTATTCCCGAAGCCTTATTCATCCTCAGATCCCTTACAGCTGCGTCAAATTCTGATCTTAAGATTTTGGCTCCCAAATCATCTTTATCGACTTCCGCTCTAAGATAGCTTCCGTTGTGCAACTCTTCCAAATAATCCTTCCATCTCTTCACTTTCTCCTCATGTTCAATTAAGAGTCTCCATTCTTGTCCCTGATGCTGTTGCATCTTGCAGCGCGTTCCTTTAAGTGATGTCTCACCATCCCGTAGGCGACTTCCAATTTCCTTTTGCGAGGTTGCTTTGTACACCTTCGCATAGATCCTTCATCCATATTTCTCTTGCTTTTCTCCCGTTACGGTTTCCTTTAAAATAGTATTCTTTTTTCTTTTTAGTATCACCGCAATGTGGATTTCATAGAACGCTTATTGCGGCTGACTTCACTGTTCACCTCTCTAGCGCCATACCATGCATTTCTACCCATTTCTTGTTCAAGAATGAGTAGTATGGTGAAGCCGTTTCACGCTTCCACCTACTATAAAATTTCCCAAAGTCATCTACTATCTCCAGACGTAAATTCTCAACGGTGCCATTTTATATCGTATATTTAATCATTATTACCAATTGGTATTGCATTGACTATGTCTTTACTTGATTGAATTCATTGAATTCGCGTACGATCACGACTGTTCAGTTTCCGTTTGTGTAATTCCTGGTAATAATTCGTGGTTTCATCTGGTTATTAGCTGGTAGTTTATTAAATCTTAATTAGTATGCATGCTTTTGAGATGTAGCCCCGTGTAAATATTTGGATTAAACGTTCGTGTTATTCCTTTCAACTGGTGCCGATTCCTGATCATCCGTCCACCGTTTGTTTGTAATGGCAGTTTTGTTGTTGTATTTATATCCAGTTTTCAAGGAATAGGCAATGTATGAAATTCATTGCTTCATACATCATTATTTTCAGCCGTTCAATTCGCGATGTAAATCTGGTGTTTGCCGTCATTAATGGAATTGTGTAGTACTGTGTCTTCTGCCGCCCTTGAAGTTAGTGTTGTGTGTTGCTCAATGTTCATAGAATCGGTTCTCTTTGGAAATGATATCATTTCCTTTTCATTGCTAGTCTCTTGTCACCTCAATGACGTCTGCGTCCGAAAACCGATGACCCCTGTGGCTTTTCCCAGCACGTCGCTGTCTATCATCTTCTTGTCCCACGGGAAGAGTGATCGCTGGCAGTGCCCACTACTACAGTGTCGAGATACGACAGCTAGGGCGTGTATGCATTCTGTAGGGCGTAGAGGAGGGTCCCGGACGCGAGGGAAAGGGTACAGAAGGGAGAAGAAACGGAAGAGAAAAGAGGAATGAAGGGAGTTGGAAATTGGAAAGGAAGGTATCGAAAGAATAAAGGATGGCAGCAGCAAGGAAGGTGACCCACGGAGGGGAAGTCAAGAGGTCGAAAGTGCCTCGTATATTCCTAGGTGCCTTGCACAGACTCCTCAATTTGAAAATGCTGTCCGATTCTCGCTTGGGGAAAGCGGGAATTTAGAGAACGCTGACGAGTTTCGAATCGGGAGTTGACCGTTGGTGAAATGGCTCTCAGTCATGAGATGCTGTCCCTCCGGGGCCGTCAACGCTCTCCGGCTCAGCGTCCATGGATCGATGATTCAAGTGTTGACTCTCTGTCAGAGAGGCGTTAGAACTTCCAGCTTGAGTGGTGACGGAATTTCTAATTTTTGCAGCAGCTCCCCTTACTATTCATCTCGCAATGGAGCCCGAAGCAGAGGTCAGCGACTCTTCTTTTTTTTTTCGTTTAGCCATGCAACTTTTCCAAGTCATGTGCTTTTCACTCCGTGCGTATCTCTTTAGAGCTCGGAAAAAATCTCTCCCTCAGCGGCGCTTGCATCAAAATGTGCTACCTTCCAAAGTTCTATGTGAGGTACTGTGTCGTTACCATAAATTTCGCTGTCCTTTATCCCTAGAGAGGCGCTTCAACTGGTGTATCTCGAATAAAGTGTGTAAATAAATGATGGTTATTGGGTTTTGCTCGCTTCGGTGTTGACAGTTACTTCTCAAGCATTTGAGGCCGTCAATTGATGCCCATTGCATCGCTAATCGCCGGTCATTTACGGTGTGGAAATTCTACCCCCGGCCTTCAGCGTGGCGAGCGAGAACTCTGCTGGTAGGACTGGGTAGTACTAAGACGGAAGAGTAAATAAATATTACTAGCCAAACTGGCAATCGATCGCGTAGATTTGTTTTGTCATGGCTAAAAAAGGCAACTTTGAGAGGGACCTCAGGTTCATCCTGTTGTTTTTTTTTCTTTCTGGTTGTTAAGGATGTTAAAGGATGAGTCTAAGAGTATTGATAGAATAAGTTTAAATTCTAATTCCCGGCTTCAGTTTTCACCTTATAGGGATGACGATCTTTTATCATGATTTATTCTGCTAGCGGAATTCCCCGAACTAGGAAATTTTCATCTTGCCTTCTTTACTTTCTTCGATGTTCTTTTGTATTACTTTAGAGTATTGAATAAATTTCCCAACGATCTGCGCGACAAAAGGTGTGTCATCGCAGTTTTTCCGTTTCCTAGAACCTTAGAAGTTGACATAGTCACTTTTGTAGTCGTAATTTATCAGCAGTCTTATCCTAGGATTGATGTTACCTGCTACTCCTTCGTCATTCTAGGCGTCTACGTCACCGTTTGCTTTTATTTGTATTTCCTTCCTGTTATTCCTCGATGCCCACGTCACCGTTTGCTTTGCCTCTATTTCCTTCTAATAATTCCTCGGTATTTATTTCGGGTCAGTTTTCTTTTCTCATAGAAGACGCAGCACCTTCAATATGAAAAGAATAACGCGACGATTTTCGTGTCTGCGCTGGTGATGTTTATATTTCCTTTCCTCGAGTAAAAAAATTCTTCGAGATTCTCAAGTCGTTTTTATCTCAGTAAAAGTCTTTTTGATATTCTTCATGATTTAATTAAGTTAAGGACTTGATTTTATTTTGGGTCGGTGATGTTTGGTGATGGTTGTATCGGTTATGTTTGGCGTCTGGTTTGAACGAAGCAGTGGGTGAATTATATGGCGCAAAAATTCTGAGACTTTTTAAGTCGCAGCGAGTCAGTCACCCGAAAATTCCAACGCGCCGGAGGCGTCATTTTGCGTAGTGGTGATGGCGCCTTTGGCACCGTAGACAACAACTCGCTGCGCAAAACAGCCTAGCTTCAAGGAGCCGACTCCTGTCTGCACCCTTATATTCGTCCCCGTATACCTATCGCGCCTCTCCATATTCTCCTTCGCTATTATTTATGCCCCCCCCCCACCCGATCCGTTCTCAACGACTGTGTGGGAGGGTGTATTTCTCGCCTTCAGCGTTTGGGCCAGCCTGTCACTTGAAATGACGCAACCGAAGCGTGCGGGATCGCGACGCTGGGTTTCCTTCCCACCCCCGCCTGCGGCGTTCAAATGATCTCACCGCTGACGTACCTGCCTCTCACCAGCTCACAATGCAATAATAACACTTCCCTCTCCCCCTCCTCCCTCACCCGACTGCACGCCTATCCCTCCTCCTCTCCATTCCCCCCTTACCTTTCTCGTACGTTCACTCTTAGCCTTCCTCAGCCTCTTCCCCCCCACCGCCCGTCTCTCCCCCTCGCCCTCTGTGTTTTCCAATCTCCTCCGCAGCCCACCTCTCTCTCCAGCCGCCGCCATCCATACCCCTGCCCTCCCGTTCCATTCCTCGTCCCTTCAGCCACCCATTCTCCTCCCGCTTCTTATATCACCCACTGCAATAGCTCCACCCGCTATTCTCCGACTTCGCCCTCTCTCCACCTACCGTCGCAGTACGAAGGCTCCTAGTGCGCCTTTAGTTGAGAGGTACTGGATAAAAAATTGAGATAGTTCTTAATATTAATGAATATCATAGTCGTAACATTTTTTGCCATCGTTTGGTTCGAGTGAGTTCTATGGATGCTGTTTCCATTTTCTCAAGCCTTCGCCGGAAATTTAATTATGAGCATTAGTTTTTCATAAGCAATTCATCCATCGGCATCGCGTTAATTGGTTATGGTAAATCGACGATTTTTTCACTTCGTGTTTGATCGTCAGGGGAAAGGTAGCTATAATTGTTTGTGAAAATATGCGATTTTAAAGTGTTGCCGCGTCTCACCGATTGTTCATTGTCAAAAGACTTCTAAAACTCTTGTGAAATTCCGGATTGCCATTAATGCCCGATTTCGGCTGATAGGCCACTCCTGGCTTCACTTCTAGTGGCATTTGTAATGGATGGTAATTCAGGATACGTACTATATTAGCCCTATCACGTGCTCTTGTCCCTGTTGTATGACGTAGTTCCACTTTTCAAGTTTTCTCAAGCCTCAGAACTTAGTTTGATACTGATGACGATCTATCTTGTAATATGTTTTTGAAGTGTATTCGGTTTTGGAAGAAAGATTTCGGCCATTCGAACTAATCTTGCTTTCTCCCATTCTTTCGTTAATTATATATGGCATTCGGCCGGTTGTGGTAGGTTTGATGGATTTCTTTCTCCATGTACTTCATAGATTTATTAAACTCCTCATGTGTGTGTGGAAAAAAGGGTCGTAATTTGAAATCTTTCTTCGCTGTCACAACATTATTAAATTTGCAATTGTTAGTTGTTCTGAATCAACAATTTTCGTCGATTACCTAAATGTTTTACGCTCCTTATTTCCCACTCATAACTTGATTTTCTTTTCCCCCTACCTAGGGAACTTTTGCATTTGCTCCCACCATCTCGTGTTATAAGATACTCCATGCCCCTATTATTTTCTCTATAAGTACTATAATATGCAAAAACAAAATTTTAATTTTTTTATGCCACTTGGACGATGAAAAACCCAGCAACTTCAGCTGTTTAGTGATATAATTATGTACTGGGTTTGTGCTAATTCATTTTATCTGGTCTTTGGCATGTATCAGATAATGTGCTCGGTGTCCCTATTCTTTGCTCCTCATCTGCCCATAAAAAATAATTTTAAAGATGAATTTAAAAATATTTACTGCGAACGGAACCTTTTTCATTTCAAGCAAAACATTTCATCATACCATTTTATCTATTTATTTCACCACTAAATATACATCTTCTTTCTCAACACGTCATATGCATATCTCGTTTTGTTTGTGGTATTGATCTTCTGCGCATAAATCGTAGTAATTTTCCGTCGAGTGAATATTTAAATCACGGCGTACTTGACTGCGTCATTTTAGGTTTAATGTGTTGATGGCATCAAATTTTGAGGTACGCTATCTTTGTACGCATCTCGTAAGCAGCGTCAGATATCGTGAAACGCCTTAATCTTGTACTACTTCCTCTTGTCAGATTGAAAATATGATTATTTTACAACGGGCGCATGTAAATCACATGAATGCCTAATGATGTTTCCATTGAAATAAAATGTGTCATGGTATACTCAGTTTCCTCCTTAAGTGTCTTTATTTGTTTGTGGTAAGCTCAATCATCACTTTCCATATTACCCCACTTTGACTTCATTTTCACCCATTCCACCATTTTTTTCAACTTTTTTCCTCTCTTTCCGGCGTCATTCATCCCGTTGGTGAAGGCTATTCGGGTTCTCCACCGGGTCAAACACAGTATTTTTTCCGACGTTTCGATTTACGAGTCGTCCATCATCCTCAGGGCTGATATCGTGATATCTTCGGCAGAAATGCAATATTTGACCCGGTGGAGAACCCGAATAGCCTTCACCAACAGTAGGTATACGCCGGGAAAGCATCCGATCTTTCGTCGTACATCCCGCCTTAAATTCGCAGCATTTTCTCCGCTGTTCGTCTCGCCCGATCCACTCACGCTTACCAGGAAGTCTGATGCTCCATTTCTGAGAGCCAAACTGTGGCGATCAGTGAAGTGCTGTTTGGGTGCAGATGACGGTACTCTTCGTCGACGATCATACTGTTCATTTACATGTCCCGTAGAACTCAGGTACCTGGCCAGCAACCACTCGAGGGTGCAATCGTGGTTGATTCAACATTGTCAGCCTCTCTTTAACTTTATCGCCCGCTTAAGTGTTTGGAGCTAGCATTGAATAAATCTCATAAATCGTTAGCATTCACGAAGGTGTATTTAAATCAAGAAGAAGCGTACAAATTAAGGTCAGTGCGGACGAGAACATCGTGACTTATTTTTAATACGTTCCTTTGCGAAATTGATGTTTGGAAGGCTTTCTGTGATTCAATTTTCAATTTTCGTCCTGCGCGATGCTACTTTTAAAGCACTGTAGGGAAATAATTTCTAACTGAAATAAATCACTCTACGAAATTGTCCATTACTGTAATTTTATGTGCGAAGCATTCGCCTTAAAAAATTCACTGAAAATACGCTAAAATTTTAATTGCTTTCCTTTTCTCTGCTCTGCGAACCAATTTTATTGCAAATTTTAAGTGTATAAAATATATGTACGACATCGTCACTGACGCAGTTTTCTCCGTTCCTCGCCGTGGCTATAACAGGCGTGATGCTTACCTGAAACAGGCGTTGGTAGTGATGAAGGATATCTCTTTTCGGACGCTCTTTCTTTATTTTGGATATTTGGAAAGAAAACTTGGGTAAAAGTTTGTGTTGCCGTATTCCCCTCTTCCCTCCATCGCTCCTATTCTCCACAGCTTTCTCCCCTCCTCGTCTCTCTTTCTCTCACTCACATTTCCACTATCTTTCCTTCACATCTCCGCTCTCTTTCGCCTCCCATCCGGGGCTCGGGTTCGATTCCCGGGGGTGGTGGATTTTCCAGTGGCAAACCGATCCCTACCTGAGTGCCTAGTGGAGGGCATTTCAGGTTCAGTACTCCGTCCGTCGGATGGGACGTTAAGGCGTGGTCCCCTTGGCGCCTGTCGCTAAGAGAAGGCTAATTCCGACACCGGGTTTCTCTCCACCCTTCCTCCGTTCCCTGAAAAACACCTACCATTACCCAAATACCCACCTATCCTAAATGGCGCAAATGACCTCAGCTGTCGGTTGCCCCCCCTGAATAACTAACTAACTCCTCCTATCCTCTTCCGTCTCTCTCTTGCTGTCGTTTCGGTCCCCCTCTTCCTCCTCGCAAAATATTCCCTCTCTTGTTTGAGCACGTTGTATCCATCCGTACGGCTGTTCTCTCTCTTTTTTCTCTTCCCCTCCTCATTAACTCCCCGTACGCGTTCACCATCCAGTCTGTCCCGACTCCTGTCCTTCCGAAGACAATGCCTCCAATAAATCCCATCTGAACGGTGGGTGATCCCGTAGGCGACGATCTGCGTCCGAATACCAAGCTGCTTGAGGTCATTCCTCACTCTCGTTGTTTGCGGTTTCTCGGAGAAATTATCGCATGTGCCACGGTTCTCGTGGGATGAGGAAGAATGGGCCTTTGCGGTTGAGCGGTTCATCGCTATAGCATGATTTATTTTAGTATTCGGCGTTTCGATGTCATGCTCCGGTCTAGGCATCTGTAATCTTAAACCGACTCAAGAGCTTAGTTTCCTCTGATTACCCCATAGATTCCGCGCTAAAATTGGCTTTTTACCGTTAACCACGCCGGTAACTATCGAAAACGATAATAATTGTCAGACCATAGTTAGTTGGTAACAGTTGAGTAAGGGCTTTTATGGGCAATCCTTAGCAAGTGTAGAAATAAAGAGGTGAGAATTCGCATTCTGCATGTGGACACTGGTATTATTTTCGATCGACGGCCGCTTGAAAATTGTGATAATTTTGGAGACCTATCTGAACATAAGTGGCACTAAGGTGGTGCCTTAGGCGCACTAAGGCTCCCAGTTGTCAGTTGTAGTTAAAATTTAATGTAATGTTTTATATTTAGATGTCATTTTACCATAATATTGTACTAACATGAAAAAAATCAAATTTAGGATATTGAACCTCCCGACAACTTTCATTAACGCATTAATCTTCACGTTTTACCATCCCAGATGTGGCGTCAGAAACTTGTAATCATGTCTGACAAACTTCTTATTGCTGAAATAAAGGTCCAAATAATTTCGCTCCTTGAAGGTGAATTCTTGCAAAGTAAACTAGTTAACTGTTTAAAAAAAAGGTTTGCAAAACTGTTCAATTTTGAATTATTATGTTTAGTGCTGTGTCGGGAAAACAATATCAATCTTATCGATCCTGTGAATTTTTTGGCCGTAGAAATCTTTCTTATGTTAAGTTTCGTAGAAGCTACTATGAAATCGTGACATTTTCTAACTTAGTGGTATTCCATGTTTGAACGGGTTAATATGGAAGAAACTATTACAAAGCCGTAATTAATTGTGGTTTTCTTATGGTTTCATCTATATTAAACCTGAAGATATATGCTACCCTTAAGCTGAAAATCGCTTCTTACGGGATATTTTTACTGAGTGGACACATAAGACGTTACTAAATTTATAATGAATCTAACTAGCTATCCAGAAGTCGAAGAAAAAATGCTGGGAGTAAATTCCTGGAACGATTGAGAATGGCGAGTGGGAAACGGTGACGCAGGAACGTGAAGGTTCTGGGTCAGATCAGATTCTTTACAGTACACTGCGAGCCACCACAAGGGAGCACGGCAGGTGGTGATCCATCTCTAGGCATGTATTAATGTCAATAATTTTTAAGCTTATTTCAATTTATTCAGTACAAGTTTTATTTCTGAATTATAAAAAAATCTATGATAAATGGAACTCACCCAAGTCACTCCCGCAGGTCTATTACGTCACCCTAGTAGAACTATTAAGAACCCTAGGAGATGCATTCAGAGTCAAGTGACCGTTTCGGAGATTTTAGTAATAAGTGACCTCGTTTTTACCAGATATTGATAGTTATAACTACTCACCCTCTCAGTGATTCAACCCGAAGGTTGGTCTTTGATAGGTGATAGTAGAGCTCACCCCGTACTTAGACAATAGCGTGTGAAATTCATACATTCAGGGTAGGGGGGCCAGTTACTTTCCCTGGGCCACCTGCGATTTCCTACGAAATTCTGACCCGCAGAAAATCGAATCGCGAGGATTTTAGATGGGGGTGTCCAGAAAGGTTCTTGCCCGGGATTTGAATGCTCTTGCCCGGGACCCTCCGGTTAGTAACTCAGTGCTCTACCCACTAGGCCACCACGACCCCTAGTTATAATAAAAGATAATTAAAATTGAAACATTTTTATTTTACAAAAATGTAATCTTATAGCACAAGAGCTATAAGCGTGTAATGAGCCCCGGAACGAATCTTCTCGGAATCGCGCGTAGTCGGAGTCCGCTTTTGACAAGCATTTGCATGTACTCTATCAGTGCATCTCAGGTCCATAGACTTAGGATCTTTACCCAGGGAAAAAAAATACTTTATTAAATTTACCCACTTTATGTACCGCAGCAATACGTTTGTAATTATAGTGACATAACTGTGTTTTACCAGAGTTTGTGGCGTTTGTCTACACGATTTGTTGAATGTGCGGAAGAATGTACTGACTACAATAGGAACTTCATTTTTTAGGCCATGGTAGTAATTTTTTTTCAAAATATTTACAACCAAAATACTTATAGGCGGCGTTAAATAGTGGTTCATTTCCATGACTATGTATACGTAATGTTTCCTTATAATTTAGCTCAGATCACATGAAATAATATCATGTTTTGAGAAGAAAGTCATTGTTGTTTCACAAAATCATTTGTTGCCGTTGTAGTTTCAAGCGTAATGAAACATTGACACTATTTGACCCAGTTGCCAATGAAAGTTTGGCAGAGCTATGATCCATTTACCAGAGGGATGAACAGTTAATTCACAGACTAAAAACTGAACCAGCAAATAGGTATTTTCTGGCATTGCAAAAATATTTTTCCACATTTGAAACATTCATTTGGTAATTACCTCGGACATTCTTGGTAGGCTACATGATCCAAATATTAAGTAGCTATTGCAGCAAAACTTTGGGCTCGCTCTAAATTATCGTCAGCACGGTTAATAACGACACGCAATGGAAGGTTTAATGTTGCTGTGAAGTGTTACTTTGTCAATCAAAATTAATATATTATGTGAATCAATCGGATAGTTTTACCTATATCCTGATAAGAATTCTAGTTACCATTTCCAATCATACTCTGGAAGGAATTAGTTCTTTGGCTGTTTACTGAAGTGTAATATGAGCTGTTGAAGCTCATAATGCGAAACATACTTTTTTAAACATTTATTTAATGCGCCTACTTCATTCGACGCATAAGACTACTGAATAAAGAAGAAATGTCTTCGGGGTACTCTCGTGTTAATATGTTTTCGTACCAGCTCTGGCATCGTGCGCTTCGTAAGTTTACGACGGTCTAAAAATAAAGAATCCGGATTGTGACGGGATTACGCAATCCGAGCATCACGGAGCTTCGGGTGGACGAACTTTGCCCCCTGGTGGGTAGTAAACCTTCCGACGCCAGCGTGTTTATTGTCACATACTCACCGCAGATCGCTCTCCGTCTATCCTCCGTCACTGCTTAACAAGACCGGATGCGATCTCAATTTCGCCCTGAGACCGACGTCTCTCTCTCCCCCTCCGCCTTCCCCATCGACTCCTTCCCGCACGCCCCCTCGAGGCTTGTTGTCCATCCTCTGCTCCGTCGCCAATCAATGCTCCCCTCTCGTTTCTCCACGTTACCTTCTACGCTCTTCGTCCTCCCTCTCTCTGTCTCTCTTTTTCTTTCTTTACGATCGTATGCGTTTTTTTATTCTTGTGGTAACTGGAGATAAGATAATTGTCGGACGATGAAATTTTGTATCCGTTTGTATAGTTGCCGCATTCCCTCTCAATACGTACACGGAGTTGCGAACCCGTTTAATTTTCTTTTGCTGGCACGATGTTAACTTAGAATTTGTGGTCTGGTTGGGAATTACCTCTCAGAAATCGGTTGATAATTCTGAGTTCTCGGCACTTTGCCTCGCTTATTTTGATATACTTCTTGTACTACGATGCGGCGTGGAAGTTTAATCATTTCACCTTTCTCTTTCTCTCGCAAGTTCGCGTAGTATGCGTATTCGAAGTCAACGGTAAGCATCGTGTCGTAGAGGTTTTTGAAGATTTCTCCGCGAATTGACAAAATATTTTAACATTTTTTCACATATTTGCAAAATCTTCGTGATGTTGCCTCTCTTAATCTGTATTTTCTGTTATAATGCAAATTAAGTTACTGCAATAATGCAGATGTACAAAATGGTCGCTAAATATCTTTTTCTGGAGCCTAATTTTTGGAAATAGCATGTTTCCTTGATTTTTTTGTCTATATCACCCGGGCGCATGGCCATGGATATTTTTCTTAAACCTTTCAAGGTCTAAAAGTGAAGTCTGTTTTTTGATATTATTTTTAAATGCCTAATCCTAACTCTTGCATATATATACTCTTATAATTTATTTTAGTGTTCACTCGTTTCCTGATTGCCTGGATAGGCATGTATACTAAGTTACAGCATTACTGTTGCATTCTATATTACTTGTCGTCTTTAGTCCGTTGTACAGCGGATGGGTCGTGTGAAGTTGTTTAAAATTTCAGTAGCTATTATCCACTGCCGTGGGCGCTGCTGGTCATTTGATAGTCTTTTTGAAGAATGAATTTCCCTAATGAGCTATATACGTGTTTTAATGGGAATGAACCTCGTTTTGTGGCATTCTCTGACATTTTAGCTAACCCATGAAGTGGATTAAAAAAATGTCAAATGAGAAAATGGTTTGAAAAATTGGGCAGAAGTGGACTCTGTCGTTTGCATTTCTTGTTATTCTTTGACATTGCTTCTCGAGTTCTTTTTGGCCATATGTGCTACAAACGGACTCCATTTTTTTGAAGGAACAGTACCTACAGTGGGAGAGAAACGGTGTAAGAGTGGAACCTCATACGAAAATGTTAATTGGTTATCATGAACCTAGGTTGGCGTGGCGTCATGGTCTCCCCTCCGGTCCAAATCTCCTCCCTCCGTGCCATACTCCTTCCCTTCCTCCTCTCTCCCCGCCCCGTGCACCCTTCGCGGCCCCCTCCCTCCCCGTCCCCCTTCCGGCGCCTGCCGCCCGCTACCGTCGGACGATGCTTCAGTCAGTCTCGCAGCGTGCGATGCGAACCATCGCGGAACCAGCGGCGCTCCCCGTCCTCTCACCCGGCGAAGCTCGCCGCCCTCTTCCGTCGTCGTCACCATGAGGCCACGACCCATTTTCGAGTGGAAGCTTTCTGGGTGATGAGCACGGCCTCTCGCCGGCCCCCTCTCGTTCTCTTTGCAATTGGATTCCCTTGACGGAAGGCAGCGCACGCTGATAGCCATGGTCGCCAAGTCGCGCGCTTTTAGGTAAGATTTTTTAGGAGGAAAGAAAAAGAAACCGATTGATTATCTGTCGTTCGGATTCTCTCGATTTCGTATGGGGGCGCGTGCTTTCGATTTTGGCTCCGTGCTAGAGCGTCGAATCGTCTTCGGTTTGTTTCATTCTCCTCCGCAAAGATGTCGTTGCGCCTGGGACTGGCTCCGGAGCCAGCTTCCCACTCCTTCGTTCCCGACCCGTCTTGCCCTCGGGAACCGCCTTCTTTCGTCGCAGTCCCTTCACCCCGCTAAGAAAAGAAGATGTTTCGGCAGATTCAGCCTTCCGCGGTTTTCATGCCGAACGGCGACTACGGACATTCATTTTATACTCCTCGTTTGCGCTTCTTTTTCCCCCCATGGGGGAAGAAATGCAACCCTCCCCCCACCCGGTTTCCACGAGCTAGCTGATTTGCTTTCTATCCCGTGTTCAGACTGTTACTAAACGTAGAGAAGTAGGCAAAGAAACTATCTCGGAAAATTTATAGCTTGTCATTGATTGACGACCTTGCGTGTAAATTCAGCATTCTTCAAGCGCAGTGACCTCTTCTTAATCCGACCATTGCAGAAGATAATGGAAGTTGAGTGTGAAAGTAGTTTGAAGTCCGCTCATTTTATCTTGTGCCGTTTTTTTAAAGGAAGCAATGATCATTTTCGCTCATTGTTGTATATGCTCTATCGTATCCTGTTTGTGATGATAGCTGTATAATCAATAAGTATTGTGAGAGATCTGTGATTATCTGTGGAATTTTTTCAAAGATAAGTCTTTAAGTTAATGTTTTGCAATCATTTGGAACTCCTAATCTAGTCTTTACTTTTAATGCATGTTTATTGGATGATTTTTTTCTAATGGTTCTGTTGTCAAAGGATTTTTAATGCTCATTCCTCTTCCGATGTCTTTTGTCAAAACAAATGTGTCGGGAATAGTGGTGGATAATTTAGTTGCTCCCTCATTTGTCTCGTAAGTCTGCTGGTTTATTTGGATATTTTTTTTAATATCCGAGATTGCGTGGCGCTATTGTATCAGAGACCCATAGAAAGTATTGTCATTTTTTCGTAACGGTGCAGTATAGCGTTTACTTGATATTTATCCCGATACGATGTGCGTGGTGTTAATGTATTTGCCTTAATACTGTTATCATTATTGTTATGCATTTGCTGGTTGGGAAAACCACGCCGTTTCAATGGGTAATTTAATACCTTGAAATTTGGTTTTCATTATAATCACTGACTGTAATGAAAGCAAATTAGCCTTTTAAAACAAGAGTAACGGGTGAAAATCTCCCCCGGAGTCTTATTTCACAACCCGATGTAGTTTTAATGCAAAAAAAAGTCATGTGCATAACCTTCAAGCTTTCCTGTACCGCTTTCAAAACTTTCAAACCGATTTTCCCGCCCGTGCATTACTTTCTTATGCATTTGCGTCGCCGCAAAGGCATTTACGACCGTCGCGTCATATAGTCGTCGCCGGGGATGAGTAAGTGACCTCGGTCCTAACTCCGGAAAATTTAACCTCGCTCCAATTTGCCCGCATTTTCGAGGAGTTTAAAGCTCTAAGCATGGAATATGAATGCCTACATTCGTGGGAGATTAGTGAAGAATTGTTTTATTGATCCATTAAGCAAATGAATCTCGGTTATTTCTTCGTTACTGGGGAAATGTCCATTGGAACCTCAGATCTTCGGATTTGGGTATAAGTGTTATCGTAAATCTAATCGTTCGGTCTTGTCTTCGTTAATCAAAAGAAATGAGCCGAAATTTTTTTGGCAACTTTCTAGAACTTTAGGTGTTCGGTGTTTAGGGTCTCTATTTGCGTTTATTTCATTTTCTCCGTTGAATTCGTTCAAGTTCACTCTTTGGAGTTCCTAATGTCGAAGTCGACTTTTCTTTTGCGAGGTGAACGCATAATAGTTTCAATTATATATCATGGACAAGGTGATGGACCGAAAGGCCGTGACCTGAAACTGCTGTTCGTCCCTGTGCCCCACATAATGTTTATCTCTATCGTTAAGGTCTCATTGCCCCTTTCTAAGTTTCCTCCTTCAATTGTCAAGTGACCACAGAAATTCACTTGGCTACTCTGGATAGACGGTTGTAAAATATTATTTTGTTAGGGACCGAAGCAATACCGTAGTTGTGGCAGTAATCTCAGTTGAAGGGATTTCAAAGAAACGTTCACTTCTCATTGCCTGTTGTTCTCTTTTATGGGTGGCGTATGATATGGAATGGACCTAGGAATTTTAAGGATTATCGTCGAATTCTAGTTGTAGCTTCTCAGCAAAAATCTAGAGGTCAGTAGTTACCGTTTTGGAATTAAGTGGTCAAAATGAACGTAACCGCCGTTACTGCATGTGTAGAGGATTAGTGGCATGTGATAGTCCTATACGTAGTTGGTGGTGTACAGAGGAAAACCTGTTTCCAAATAAAATATTTTACATTACTGCTTTTCCCCAAGCAGGAATAACAAGCAGGTGTGTGTGTAGTGTGTAAGGTGTCGTTATCAGCATGAGAGATTGTCACCCTCTTTTCAACGACTGCTTGCGAGGCATTTTGTGGAAGTAGATGCACTCCCCAGCTGTTTTTTACATCATCTTGTACGTTTTTTGTCAGTTGGTTTTTGGTAAAAATGCCCTGGTTTCCTCAATTATGCCCTCTTTCAGCCAAAAATCATAGAATTGTTTTTGCCACGTGTGTTTACCAATTTATTTCTTTTACTCCCGGAGGCAGTCGTTGAAATCGTTGCTGTCCCTAGCGAAGCATATCTTATACATAGCTACAATAAGCTTTTATTTAATATCTTTTCCATTCTTTCGTTGTGTTCTCTGTCATGTGATAGTTACAGGGTATAGCTAATCGGAAACTGGGTCCAGTTAGCGCTAAATTGACCGGAAGTTAATTTCGTCTGTGCCGGCCAAATCGTTGATTTGACCTAGATGGATTATTGACTTGAAGTATCGTCCGTTTTAATATTAGGGTTCTTTGATTGATTTCGCAATTCGGGTTGTCATTTAATGTTTATCTTATTTGTTTTACTCTCCTTGTTCCCTCTCAGAGATGAAGTCACTCGTCCTCTTTCTCCTCAGACTCCCCTCATACTGTCTAAGGTTTTCCTTCCCGTGACCCCTCTCTCTCTCCCCCGCCTACCCTACGTCATCATACCCCTCCCTTATACCCCCCCTGTTACCTCCCACCCATCAGCCCTATCTTTCATCCTTACTTTCTCTCCATCTTTCGCTCGCGGACTAGTTGCAAAACCGATTTCGAGGCCATCGCAATAGTGGCCCCAAAATGCAGCCAAAAAGGCTCGCGATCCCCTCCCGTTCCACCCGACTGATGTATGCTGCCATCGTGATGTATGCGCGCTCAGATATGCGTTTCTTTTGGTCTTGCGTTGATCGCAAGTGTTATATGAAAGGTAGACGTTCAGGCGGGTAGCGATGCCGCCTCCCAGGCCATCCCCAAGGGTGTAACATCTTTCGTAGTTACTCTTTGAAATGAAAGAACTTTAATCGAGAAAGCAAGTTAGTGCTGTGGGTGAAGCTTCGTGGAGGTCATTGTTAATAGCGTGATGCATTATTTTTTTGTTCTTTGCTTTACTTTGCATCACTTTGGAGGCGTTGCGTTTTGTGGATTCTACTTTCAGGGTGAATAGTTGCAACTATGGAAGACTATTAATATTGGTGCTATGCATCAAGGACGAGTTTTTTACATCTACATTTTACCCTGTATGCCTCCGCAAGAGAGCGTGCGACAGGGGTGGTAGGTCACCATTTAGCAGGTTAAAAAATATGTTGATGGTGTGCAATGCGTATAAAATAATTTTGCTTTATTTGCGTTGTAGTCGTGTATTTTACCGTCACTCTGACATGTTTTTAGTATAAATGGCCTGCCGAATATAATTGACGTGCATTAAATAAAATTCTTAGTAATAAGGTTCGTCATTATAATGACGAACCTTATTACTAAGAATGGTTATAACCATGGTTATAAGAACAATATTTTGGTCTCTAAAATCCAGAATATTTCACAAAACATTGTGCCTCCTTGAACAGATCATTTCCGTTAAACTGTTTATGGATACACGTTGGATTGAAGGCGAATTGCCAGCGATATCACGACGGATACAATTATATTACGCTAAAAGACTAAGTGGTTTTGTGTATGCTGTTGACCATATTTTAAGTAATAGTTAACTTATTCGGAAATATTGCTACCAACTGTCACTTGTTAATTGATTGTTAACGGTTAAAGTATATTTTTATAGTTACCCATTTGATAGAATTTTTTTAGAAGTTCTTCATGATTGCACTTTAATTTTGGGGTAAACTTAGTTTATACGAGTAAAGCTTGTAACAGGTCTACAGTGTTGAATTCACGGTTTTATCGCTTTGATATGTGTTGAGATGATGGAACTACTTCCGCGCTTGCAATAGTGTATTTCGCGTGCGTGAATTGGGTGAAATGTCGGCGGTGATCCTTGCCGAAAGAAAAGTGCGCGCATGAGGGTTGCGTGGTGTATAGTTTCTCCCTCACCTGCAGTTTTTATAGCTAAATATGACAGCCACGAAAGTACGTGGACGTCCTTTTTTTTTTAAAGACGTTGTCGATTTTGTGTCACCGTTTATCATGCGTGGAACTCATTCTCACTTTGGCTTCCAATGGCAAACACATTACTAATACCCCGCTCCTTCGTCACTTTTTTCTGTGAAAATATTACATTTTCCTTCAACAGTGATGATAACTCATTCGTCACTCCTTGGCCTCGTTTTCTTCGTCTCTGTCTTTTCGTGAGAAGACTTTCCTCCTTCCTTGCATTATGCTTAATTTATCAACGGAGTAGGATACACTTAATTTGTTTTTTGGCCTTCTTATGCATTGCCTCTCTGCAGTCACGGTCATATTACTATTAGCCCTACCGTTACTCTTGTGTTCGTCTCTCCCCCGTGTGTGCGGTAGTGATCTCCTAAATAGGTAAAGAAACGCGAAGATCATTGGGAAAAATCTGCTGACATATTGGTTGAAGCTTCCGAAGATAATAATTCCCCGTGATTGCATGAGAGATAAATTTTATCTAACTCAGTCGCCATGCGTACCATTTTGTTCTATCCATCTCATTGTTTGCATTTATGTAGTAGTTATAGACTATATAAATGCGTTATTTCGTTTGATGAATTGGTAAAATTTCTGTTATTTGAGTCATTAAATTAAACAAAACAAACGTGCTCCCAAGCGTTTTGGCCGCCGACGCGCTTCATTAAACACGCGTTCTCTTGCGTAGCGCCGAAAAAGTAACTACCATTAGGTTATAATCTCTCGTCGTTGTGAAATTAATGAAAAATCATGGTTCTTTGAAGTCGGTGCGATTTAAGCGGAGCGATCCTCGTCTGCTCTTATAGATATTAATTGTAAATACTGGATGAAAAATGTAGGGCATTCTACTTTCCCACTTTTTTTCTCGGTACTTATGTCAAAACCTGCCTGATTTTCCCTTCAGTTCTCTTGTACGGCTACAGTAGTTTATTTTGAAGAAATAGAGAGAAAGCGTTGCAAATGAAAAAACTGATTGTCCTTGCAATTTCGTGATTAAATGACCGCAAGAATTTGCACATTAGTGTGTTATGTTGCAAACTTACCGCTGGAATTCGGCAAAACTTCTAAAGAAATCAGTGAAATATCGGGTAAAAGAATCAGTCGCTTGACCAGGATGAGTGAATTTAACGCGAAGGCGGGTTTAATATGACATGAGCTATTTCCTTATCTGCCAAACCTCCTCCTATAAAACACGTTCATCATTCGGAAGAAATTCTCGTTAACTATGAGTCTAGACAGTCTTGTGTTTATTTGCATTAGTGTCTTGTGTCGACTTTTGTATTCATTTTATAGCTATACTATTTTTTTCCATTGATGTACAGTTTCCTTGAAACAATGTCCTTTGCAGGCACGTAGCCAGCAATTTGCTTCGGGGTGGGGGGGACAGGTTACAAATCTCTTCCCTTAATTTTCAGTGCGTGGTATTTACTTTCACAGTGGCCATTCTATCTATTCTCCCTGGTAAAGGTTCAATTCTTGCCTGGTTATGAAGCAGTTAATTTGACCGGCTCCAAAACAGAAGTTCAGCGCATACATACATATCTCATTGAAAAGAACAATTATTAACCACACTCATGCCAAACAAGTGATTACATTTTAAGACACTTAACACGTGAATTATACGCAGTTAGATCCAGATTATCATGCTCAGTTAAAATAAGAACGACAATATAATTGGGAAAAAATTTCGTAGGGGGGGTTGTCTGAAGCCCCAGAAGCCCTCCCTCTGGCTATGTGCCTGGTCCTTTGCGAGTATCAAAGTAAAGGTTATGTCCATACTCACCATGTGTGAATTTCATTTGTGGGAACAAATATGGCCCATTTAATTTGGTTTATTAGAATTACCATTTGATTTCTTTGTGTAGGAAGTGCTCGGTTTTAGAATTACTCAATTATTACGTAATATCTTCCTTAAAACCAAAATTCAGTCTCAGATTTCTGTCAACACCGTCTTTGACTTTTTTTAACATACACTAAGTTTTCGTGGAGCATTAAGAGAGACATTATAATGCAAGGATTACGAATTAGCCGCAAATAGCGGAGTCACCCGCTGAAATGCACAAAAGCCGAATTTCCACAGAGAAAAAATCCATCTTGACCGGGACTCGAACCCAGAACTTCGTGGCGCTGTGAGCACGGCTTCAGTCCGCCTGTGACACTGTGTGTACGGCAGGCCGGTAATATCTTGTCATTTAAGGCTCTAGAAATCCAAGGCGAACAAAGTCTTTGTAGCTCAAGTGAGTACCTGGCCGGAAATCAGGGGGAAGTCACACCATACTTTTTTACTCCCTCTACTTTTTCTAGTCTTCTGGAAATGATTAGTTCATTATTTTTCGATAATCAGACGCATTTTCAGAAACAAATTTTCATAAGAAAGGAAGTGGTTTTACGTGTTTAAAGTTTTACTTTAAATTGAAACTGAAAATATGTAACATCTGGTAACGTGGGTGATAGATGGCAAGCGTAAAAGGGTGTGGATAAAAGAAATGCAGTATTTCAAATGTCTTTTATCGAAGAAAAATAATCGTCTCTATCCTTCTAAGCTGCGTGTTCCGTCTCCGAAGACATTCTTATCGACGGCAAAGACTAGTTAGAGAATCTGAATGTTGGGTTTCTCGTATTCGATTAGATGAGGAACCTGCGCATTGGACATACTAATAAGAAACTCAAGAGAGTCCCAATCCGCATTAATGATGTGTCCCTGGCTATTGTTTTGTTCTCCGCCCATTTTAATGACTGCCATCGGTGATAGACGGCGGGATTACGTGGGGGTCAGAGGCGTTGGGGGTCCGTATAGCACGAGAATGGAATGAAAGGAGCGCGGAGGTAAGTGATAGGATGGAAAAAATGACGTGGGAAAACGGTTTAAGGAATACGCTGAGTGGAGACAATGGCACTGATGAGCAGCAAGGTAGATTGTAAGCCAAGTGAAGGGGTAGGCGCCATGGCTTACGGAGACCGTTTGTGACGGATGTGCGTGACATAATAGGAACACAAAAGTTAAATCGTGCCCATGACTCTATCTTGTTAGTATGGAGAGGATGCCGTAATGAATCACAGATGCACGTACCCTTCCTCCATCGGGGAAATGTATCATCGACTGTCATGCGAGGATGACTTGCAGAAAATTCGTCATGCCGTCGCAGTTCAGTACGTGTTTTAAGGTCTCGAGAAGTAACCTTGAATGTGTCTGTTAACTTCCTAGCATTTAAGTTGGTGGAAATGTTTGGGAAGGTCCGTCCTCAAAGCATTCGCATACCTTTATCCATCTATATTTATTTATATGTTAATTATGTTAAAAGTTTAAGAAAACATGCTATAGCTTTTCAGTGTACGTTTTGGAAAATTAAATGAAGTTGATTTACATACTGCCATACCCATGAATTACGTTTTATTGCTGAAGAGTACAGGATATATACAATAAGAAGGAATCGCACATTCATTCAACGAGTAGGTTTATCGTTAATTCGTAATGTAAAATGATAATCATTAGATTTTCACTGTGGGAATGGTTATATTACCCTTGAGATTAAATAATCCCGTTATTTATGATGTAACAGCCTGTATTATACCGTCTGCTATGGTTATCAGCTTATAGTTTTATTTATCTGGTAGTGAATTTTATGAACCCTTAACTTTGGCTTGCACTCATCACTTCCTTTCGGAGTCATAGTGGCATTTTTAGCCAATCGTGCGATCGGAAAACTGGTAATTAGTTAATAATTTGTCACATCCTTCTATGAAGATATACCGGTGTACCGATTCGCAGTACAATGCTATTGAAGGTTTCCCTTTGCTCCGTTGAGGAGAGACATAAGTACAGCCCAGGCCTGTTGCACACTTTTTGTAATTATCCCTGAGAAAGGCATGGATAAAAAATATGATGTCGTACGGTTATGGTATCTTCTGTTCATGTGGTGAAAAGTATCATTTGCGACGCCTTTTTTCCTTCGCTACGTAGCATCTCTTTGCCTCTCGGTCGGCGACGAGCTGGAAGAAAACTACGGCGATGGTGTCTTGATATACGTGCTGTTTGCCTGTTACATTCTTTCTTGAGATTGAATTTTACACGTGTTAATTGCTTTCCACGCATAGCGACACTAAAAAATCGAGAGAATAGATGATCTTAAATCAGGTTTTATTTGCTTGCAAAATTATAATTGTAAATTTTACCCCATAGTTTCGACGTGAATCTCGTCTGAGGTATAGTAAAAGGATTTTGACCCTAACTACTTTATTCGAAAAAGTTTAAACAGATCTCGTCGATATTTGCATCGCATGTCCTCTCCTAATAATGAATTCAAAACTGTCTCGTAGGGATCATGTTCTATTTGCTGATTAGAAGCAGGCACGTAGCCGGGGGGAGGAGAGGGGGGGCTTCAGCCACCCCTTCCCCCCCTTCCCCCCCTTCCCCTCCCGAAATTTTTTCCAAATGATTTCGTTGTTCTGATTTTGACTGGGCATAATAATCCGGATTATACTGCGAATATAAGTGATAAGTGTCTTGAAACGTGATTACTAGTTTGATGCATGTGTATGGTTAATAATTGTTCTTTTCAATCTGATATATATGCTTGCGTTAGACTTCTGTTATGGGGCCGGTGAAATTAACTGCTTAATTACAAGGTTAGTTGTGAACTTAATCAGTGAGAAAAGATTGGAATGGGCTCTGTGAAAGTAAATACCAAGCGCTGAAAATTAAGGAAGAATTTTGTATCATGTCAACACCGAAAGAGCAAGGCTAATTTGTTTCAAGTTACGGTGCACTAGAGTATCTTGTATAGGGTACTTAGCTAGGGTACTTAGGGTTCTTAGCCCCCCCGAAGGAAATTTTTGGCTACCTGCCTGATTGGAAGAGAGGACTAAGTGGTTCTAATATCGCTCGTTAGTAAATTAATAAATATTCAAGGTATATATTTTAAATAAGATCCAGTGAGGAAAGGGTGCTTATTCTATCACACTTCCTTCGCGTAGAGCCATGCCCTGTGAATGAAGCCATTACTACGGCTCGGTTGACACACTTATTTCCTGAATGTTTCGTCTCCGAAAAGTCTGTAATTTTAGTTGAACCAAAGTTTTGATAGATTCTTTGTTTGCTAATCCGGTTGGTTGATGAAGTACGTTTTTTGTGGGAGGACTACTTCTTTTCGTAAAAGCAATGCTAGAAAGTTTCCAATTTAATTCCACGCATTACGATAGTTTTTGTTTCTGTTAGGTAATTTCTTTGTCATCGGCGAAAAGGTGGAGCTCCCAGTTTACAGCATTGTTGATGTCATTAATCCATCGAAGTAATGATTGTGGACTTCCTTGCTTGAAATACGATTCTACTATAGCGTCCTCGGAGCTATCTGAACGAAATTAGCCTTCCGGAACGATTCTTACTGCGCGATCATTAAGGATTCTCTCGTCTGTTTATTATTTTTAATCCCTTAGCGTTTGAATATCTTGAGTAACTTGCAGTTAGGTAACTTATCAAGTGCTTCTTTGAAAGCAAAGAACATTGGATTATCGTTAGCTTTTTCTTCACTATCCTAAACTAGAATAACGTGAAAAATACGTGACTTGGTTTACTCAAGGTACGTATTCCAAGTGTCCATCTTAAATATATTATAGGTATTTTTATCGACAAATCGTATTTACTTGTCCCATGAGTTAACTTATAAATTTATGCTCAAGAAACTTCTGTGAAATTGGGTTACTGAAGAGGCTGAGTTAGCTCATAAATTTAATGAGTATTTCACCAGTTCGTTCAAGGAAAGCACGTCAAATAGCGATGGCATTTCTCGATTTATAAGAAGTATCTATTCCACTGTAAATATAGGTAATTCTATGTTTTTTGATCCTGTCTCTCCGAATGAAATAGTATCTATAGTTAAATCTATTCCTTCAAAAAAAGCACCTGGAATAGATGGATTCAATACTACATTACTGAAACTAATCATTGATGTCATCGCTCCCATTCTCTGCCATCTTTATAATTTAAGTTTTATGAAAGGGATCTTCCCCGATGCTTTAAAAAAGGCTGTTGTTAAACCTCTCTTTAAAAAAGGAGGACGCCATGATATAAAGAACTATAGACCTATCTCACTTTTGTCCATATTTTCAAAAATTCTTGAGAAGCTTGTTAAATTAAGATTGGTTAAATTTTTGGAAAAAAATAATTTACTTAGTGGAAATCAGTTTGGTTTCAGATCTGGAAGAAGCACTGAAGACGCTCTTCAAAATTTTATGAGTTGCGTATTTAAATCTGTCAATGAAAATAAACGAACATCTGGTCTTTTTATTGATATCTCGAAAACTTTCGATACACTGGACCATGATATTCTATTATTCAAATTGTCTTCAGTTGGTGTTCGGGGCTTAACATATGAATGGTTCAAAAGTTACCTGACCAACAGGTCACAATGTGTTTCGATTAATCATCATTACAGTGATTTTATATATATTACCTCTGGTGTACCTCAGGGTTCAGTCTTAGGCCCTGTATTGTTTTTGGTATATATTAATGACCTTTGCTGCCACGATTTTCGTGGTCAGGTTACTGCCTTTGCGGATGATTTTGCACTGTGTTACAGTAATTTGACATGGGAATGTCTTAGATACGATATGCAAAATGACTTAAATTACTTAAGATTATGGTTTTTCTATAACAAATTATCCATGAATGTACTGAAAACTAAATTCTTGTGTTTTGATATTTGTAATCGCTATTTAATTGAATGGAATTTACTTTTCCATGATTTTAACTGTGATTTAACCAACTGTAAAAATTGTGTACCAGTGCTTAAAGTTAATACATTTGGTTATCTTGGAGTAATTTTGGACCATACACTGAAATGGCACCACCATTTGTTTAATATAAAAAAGTATCTGCGATGTCAAACTGCAAAATTTTATTTTATCCGCAACAAGTGTGAAACGAATAATTTAAAGATTTTTTATAATGCTCTAGTAAATTCAAAGCTTAATTATGGCATATCAGTGTGGGGTGGTGCTTATCAAAATGCAATTAGACCGGTGCTAAACTTACAAAAAAGTATTATAAGAATCATCACGAAGAAAAAACGCCACCATCCAAGTTTTCCTCTATTTTTTGGTCTAAGGTTGCTCCCTGTTAGACATTTGTATATATATAAAGTTTTACGTATCTTCTTTGTCAGAAGTGGCGATATATCTGCACTTACTTTTAAACCACATATTGGAGGAGGAAATAGGAGGCTTTTAGTTCCTTTACCCAAGCCTAATATTTCGATTTTTAAAAGCTGTTTTCTTTATATTGGCCCTAAATCATTCAACGAACTTCCGCGCCCACTTAAAACAAAGTCAAGTTTACCTACCTTCCTTAATAATTTAAAACATTGGCTCCTTAGTTTCGAAAATGTGGAATACTTATTAATGTAGCTATTTTGCTTTGCTCAACTTTGATCTACTGATTTGAATTATTCTGTATTCTTGTATTATAACCGTTTTGATCTTCCTAAATGTTCTATATATATGTATGTGTACATGTATATATTGTGCAAATTTTTTGTTCTCAATTTATCCATATTTTTTGGTTACATTTTGTTAAATTTTCTTATTTTTTATATTATTATTACGCCTTGTTTTGGAATGTTAAGCATTCAAATTCTAACACTTTAGATTCCGATGGTAGCTTTTTTCAGGTTGATCCTTGTAAGCTACCTAAAGCTCAATTATTTATTCATTGTACAAATTATGTATGAGTTTTGAGCATTAAATATCTATCTATCTATCTATCTATCTGATGTGGATACCCTTTCGGTAAGTGGCTGCTCTTTATCGTTCCGTTAAAATTGGCGCTACACTCGCTATGTTCCAGGAACCACCTGTTCCGTCAGGGATTTGTTGATAAGGGCGGTGTGTCATTAGAGGAGATACGGCATCGAGGTCTGGGACAGCGCTTGGGGACCGTCGTGGGCGTTCCTTGCCATGACTGCCCGTTTTGAGTGGCGCCACGTTTAACTGATTTTCAATCGAAATGTTCACGCGTGTGATGGTCGGAGAAGAAATTCTTCGCATAGCCTTTTGCCGATATTCTGGTGAAATGGAGACGTGGAATCTTTCTACTCTCGCGCTTCTGCGTTAGTCCCACCCCATAGGATATATGGATGTCCTTTTTCATCACTTTTAGTCACAAGCACCGAGGAAAGTGGACCTGCGAGACCTTTTCCGCCCAGTGAAGCTCCCAGAATGACACCGAAGTTAGGTTACTGTCAGTGCGTTACATCACCTCTCAATCAGGAGGGTGGGGTTTAAGGGATGGGAACCCGGAAGATTTTGACGCTAGGTTGGGGGCTCCTCAGGAAGTATGGCGTCACCCGGTAAACGCCTGGATTCAAGGATTCCAGAAGCTCAAGAATGGTGTAGGCTGGTTAGTTGTAGCAGTAATTTATCGCACTCCAGCGCATTTCAATATAAACGGTGACTGGGCGCTTTTAGCGATGATTCTTTAGCAATGAAAGTTTACATTTTTTAATGAAAATAGACGTTAGAAAGGCCGATTGGATAATTTATCTATGTAGT
Source organism: Platycnemis pennipes (assembly GCA_933228895.1). Lineage (NCBI taxonomy): Eukaryota > Metazoa > Arthropoda > Insecta > Odonata > Platycnemididae > Platycnemis > Platycnemis pennipes. The sequence continues at coordinate 58,485,000 of OW121848.1, forward strand.
TCACTCAGGCAGACATGCATAAATCACCAAAAAATCTGCTATCCTAATCTTATTCGTGTTGGTTGGTAAACCCGTAACGTTAGTTAATATGTACTTATTAATCGTTTATATAAAATATGTACTTTTGTATTCGCTATCATGTTTGAGGAAATATTTTTATGAAGACGAGAGACATCTTGATTGTGCGTTATAGTCGCAAATTGTGCGTTTGAAGAACGTATATTTGAATCTAGCTGTCTATTTTTCTAATCTCATATGTGTTCCTGTCTGCCGATGTAGTTTGGGGTCTTTTTTCTCGTATTCTCTCGGTGTCCGAGGAAAACTGGGCAGCCCTGTACCTATGCATAAGCCTTGATTTACCATCTTCGCGTTTGAAGGATGTGCAGTCCCAATGTCATCAACGCTGTCACAACTACGCGCTTATCGTAACAATTAGAGAAAATCTTGATAATCGTCTTTAAATTTTATCTAATTCTGTTATTAATCGTTTTTCCCTTGAGTCCCAAATAACTAGAGAGTAACGAATCCATATGTGTGTTCATCGTGTACGTTTGGTGGTAAGTGTGAATCCCACGTATTTAGCTTGTTACTTATTTCGATCCCGTATTTTTAGTATTTGGTGTTATATTTTTCCAATTGTTTGCCCCAGTAGTTCATTACTTTGCACTTATTTTTATACTTAGCTCTGTTCTCTCTTTCTTGCACCAGTCCGAAATCTTGTTTAAATTGCGAGCTAGTGACATATTAATCGTAATTCTTTATTTCTCAATACATATATAACTGTGTCATCCGCAAATAATCGAATGTTGCTGTTTATATTTTGTTATAATGATGTGTTTATAATGTCAGTTTGGATTATCTATTCTATACGTTCGGCCAAGGGAGTTGCGCGGAGGGTATGGGATAAATTATGCCGAAGACGTACGGCATGGTATTGAACTTCCGATGATAGTAGGAGCCATAGTAGCATAGTACTAGTAGTAGAGTCGCAAGCGTATAGTTGATAAGCTTTCGGAATGATTTTATACGAAATCCCTAGGAGGCATCATGAAAGTCATACACCAGGAATGTTTTCGGAAGGTCGGCTCATAGCCATGGACGGTGATTCTAGAACCAGGGTTACAGTCCAAGGAATGCTCATAGCAAAACCGTTGGTTTTCGAATAGCTTGCTCAAAAGTTGAACCTCTCTTGTTAAGAGATGGAATGATGGACAGATTCATTTCCTGGTAAAGGAATATTATGAGAATATTTCTTTGGGAGAAAAGACTTAGGCTTAAATCCGCTGGCCGCGTAGTTAGGTCGGTCCAGCGCCGGTAGTATTATGGCGAAAAATAAGAAGCATCTTCGAACTCACTTTTACTACTAATCAGTTGAAGTTATGTCAATTTACACTTAGGATGCGTTTCTGCGTAGTGGTGAATCGTTTCATTCTAAATGTTTGTGTGTAGCATAGTTTAAGAATTCCCATAAAGTTGTTGGTAATACAAGCTACAATGCACTTTGGGATGATTCCTCGCGTACGCAGTGATTTCTTGAGGGTGTTTTTGTCTGAGAAAATGGGTATTAATTTAATTGCACATTTTTTTGCTATAAGGAGGCCTCAGGAAATATCTACTGGCGCCAAACGAGGTTTAAACCGGGAATCTTATGGATAAGGGATCTACAACTTGGATCCGTATCCTTACATAAAGAAATACACATTATTTGTCCATTACCGGAACATCCACATTCTCCCTTCACCGATTCACTCCTCACTCTGCCTCTCGAGTACTTCCATCAACACTTCTCTGGCACTTCAGGCCCTCTGCATTTAGCCGACCTTTACGATTATCTTGGTATGCCGAACTTTCTCTTCCTCGCGTTTAGGAAAGTTGTAGGCTACGCCTTTTTACCCCGGCATCTCTGATTCATTTCTTCGTAATGTCTTAAAAAGAACCTCCCTCCATCCTCGTGAAGGATGATTCCCTCTTCAGGTCAGTCCCCCTAATAATTTTGGTAATAGTCGATTCCCATTGGTTTTTGTCATCTCCGTATAATGTATGTATCCCTATAGTATGCACTTTACAAAAGTTGTGATAAAGAGCTTCTTATACCGTGTATTGCTGTCCGTTAGTAGACTTATCCACTGTCATTAGGTGTACTATTTTATTGGAAATGTTTTGTGGCGGAACCGGTTTTAGTTATAATATAATTTTCCTAAGTTCCGACCATAAAATGAAGCGGCAGCACGTGACGATGATGTCATAATCGAAACCGGTTGTGTTGTGGTATTTTTAGTCAGTTGTTGTGATACCTTTGGTGAATCAAATATCATCGGCGTCCATTTGATGACATTGACGGCTGGCTAAATTTGCACCTAGGGTTGGCGAGGCAGTTTCGGAAATACATACTTCATTTGGTTGATTTTGAATTTATCTCAGTCTATGAACGTTGTGTTGCTGGGGATGAGGCAACGGAGAAAAGTATGAACCAGTCAGTGGCGAAATCAGTTGAAGTTAATCTAAGTGATTCCCGAAGTGTAATTTTTACATGCTGCAGAGACGAAGGAAAGAAAGGCTATAACTTGTTTTTCTACGCCTCTACGCGGAAGTGCTTAAAGCCAACTGAATTTATTGATGTAACATCATTTCGCTACGTTTTTAAAACAGTATCTTCCAAATTGATTGATTAATCCCTTAAGGTTCCCGTGTTTTCTTATTTTCTTAATGCAAGTTTCGACTTCTTCTAAGAATTCTTTCCGTGCATTTATGTAAACGAATTTTTATCTTACCTCTAACCTCTCCTTGCAAAGACGTTCGAATATGATATGGTATCTTCATTCCTCCGAAATTACTGCAGTTGCGACGTTGGCAATGATACTAGCTTATGCCCTGCATTTGATCAATTGATAGTATGTTTCCGCCGTAGAAATAGCAGCGAAAACCGTTGACATCACCCTGATGCCTGAATTAAAAGATGTAATAGTTCTTTTTGAAAAATAAGTGGACTGTATTCGTTTAACATATATCAAATAACAACTTATTATAGTAACCAACGTAAGAGGTATTGTTGCCAGGTTGGTATGCAGATGAATAAATAAAGTTTCTAAGCAGAACACATACGAAATTCGTAATGATTCATAACAACTGAAGAGTGCAATTAAACCGGCGTAAACAGTATCTAAAGATCGAATGAGAGATAAATGGATCGACTTTGGTTTATAATTAAGAATTCTGTAGAGAGTAGGAGATAAGAGAAGTCTTGATAAAATCTTGAAATTTTGACGGGACACAGCCGAGAGCTCATCTTAAGATACTATCGCTCAAGAAGGCAGTCCTTCAGGGAAGGGTGAACAGGAAGAATTGTAGTAAAGGCCTATGACGTGATATGTGGTGTGAGGAATAGTGGTAGCTTTGGATTTTAGGTGCTCCAACGATTGAGGTCGTCACGCTACGTAACCTAAGATATTAAAACTAGGGAAAACACAACACCCAAGCCCTGAGCAGGATTCAAACCGCGCCCTTTGGGTGCCAGGCCAGCGCGTTACCCCGCTACCACGGCTGACGTGTAAGGAATCACGGGTGAAAAATGAGAAGAATGAAATTCGTATGAATTTTTCGGCCGCTAAACAAGTCGAATGGAAAGGCGAATCCATCTTATCTTCAGATAGACGATTAGTGATAATGATCCAAACATTCCCTGTGTGGCGAGTTTAGATTTGAATGCACCATGATTTTAATTAAACTCTTAAATTTTTACCAACGCTAGGTCAAAGCCTATCTTTTAAGGGCCATTTCCAATAACGTCCTCTTTCATCCCTTAGAAAAACTAGCTGAGAATCTCCCGATCCATGTCACTGAACGTTGCGAGCAAAAGGTGAAAGCTGAACTTCCTGTGCAAATGGCTGTCATCCTTGAAGTTGGCCCCGCTTGCCAGATTTGGGGCACTCGAGTGTTGTCTGCGAATGACCTGCCCTCCAGCTTTCAGTTTAGATTTGCTTTCGTTGTGCCGTGGGATTTGCTTTGATATTGCGATCCGTGCATCCGCCTCGAACTTCATCCGTGCTAGCGGGACTCGTTCGAAACGCTGTCCCCGTCGAGCATCTTTTTTTCCTCCCGCTTGGGGGCGGGAGGGTACTTATTTGTGTCGTCCCGGTAGCAATTGACTCGGCTCCGTGGGGGACCTCGGCTAATGGGACTCGAAAAATAGATTCGAAATCACTGAACTCAAGACTGCTCCAACGGTGCCCCCGCATCGAGACTTGGCGCTCTATTTTTGCCAAAAGGGAACGAGATTGTCGTCCTACGCGCTCGTCAGCCACCACGCAACCAAGGCGTCCATCGGGCAGAATGACGTATCGGTGCGAGGTGAAAAATTGCCCTCCCACAGCCATTCAGGCCCTAAGTCCCATGCCTTCACGACCCTATCGTTTCGAAGGAAATGGATAATATTCTTGTGGTCAACTTTCAAACCACATCGCCTTTGGCTTTTGGACTCGCCTGTATCCTTAAAATTCGAAAAAAGCGAATGGACGTGTACTCGATTACGTTCCAGCGTCAATTATTTAATAAATAGCGTTGGGGTTGTGGTGGCCTAGTGGGTAGAGCACTGAGCTATCGACCGAAGGGTCCCGGTTCAAATCTCGGAGCCCGGCCGGAGCCTTTCTGAACACCCCCACCTAAAAACCCTCGCGATTTGATTTTCTGTGTGTCAGAACTTCGTAGGACATCGTAGGTGGCCCAGGGAAAGAAACTGGCCCCCCTACCCTGAATGTGTGAAATTCGCACGCCAATGGATCAGTACGGGGTGAGCTCTACCCTCAGTTATCAAAAACCAACCTTCGGGTTGAACACACATTTTTTAGCGTTGTAATTTGTCGCATATTTAATTTTCTTCATTAAGTCCCTTCCAGTAGCAACGCTTCAGCGTCATCATCAAGAGTATGATACCGCATAAGCTTTTATTCTATCCTGTGTACATATACCCTTGATAATGACTATGAAGTGCTGAAACCTGAAACTTTGATAAAAATTTGTGAGGAAAATTATACGCTATTCATTTTATAATGTCACTTGTCTCCTATGTGTGCCGAACGAATGTTCAAACTTTAAAGTTTTGCTGTTGACCCGCAAAGTCGTAATGAATCATCAAGGGGCGAGTAGAAACAATGAACGCGAACGGTATTTGGCGTGATTTGATATAGCACCTTCGGATTCAAAAAGATTAAGCCTTTTGGATCAAAGGGAAAACTTATTTGGTGGCCTTTTCGGAAGTGGAGATTCACTTTTGTAGCGCCTAAAGATGTTGCCCACGTTTGGAAGCCAGGATTTTTTTAAGGAACCCTGATGTATTGGCGTGGCGTAAAGGTCGTTTGCGCCGGGATTAGAATCATTGTGATTCTAATCCCGGGCTCTCGGTGATTCCCATTAGTGTGACCTGATGATGCTGTTAGAGCGATGGTAGGCACAGAACCAGGATTCGAACCCGTTTGTGCCCGTTTAGAGAAACGGAGGCGGCGTAATGTGGTAGTCAGTCGATTCGCCGAGAGCTCCGAATCAAACGGACACGGACCCTGGCTTCTATCCCGAGTGTGAGAGCGAACTGAAGTATTCGGCCTTCTCGTTAGGCATGCACACTTGCCTGAAAGCTGTGATGAGTATTTCTCTGCCGCCTTGTTTTGTTTTTACCTTGCCTTCCATCGTCGATAGTCTTTATAGTGATCGCTGCTTCGTATTTTGATTTTTCATTCTGTGGCGAAAATGCGTGAAATCGTTGAATTTCAAATTATTTCCTTGCCCCAGCTATCCTACGAAAAGAACTCCGTTTCTCAGTGCTACCACTGGAATCGTTAGTGCTGTGAAAGTAATCATGAAAGCGACATATGACATTTTATAGTTGCATGCTGGTACATGTAGGAATTTGCTTACCGTTGTACCATCTACTAAAAATTTCAGGTCTATAATACTCCCAGCGGTAATTCCTACAACTTGCACGTGGGCATGTCACTTCGAGAGACAAGTCCCGAGGGAATGTTTTCCCCGGGATAAAAACACCGGTATTTTTGTGAAGGCAATTTCATTCGCAATCCCCCGCGAACTACGCATATGGCGACTATTGTCAGAGCCTTTTTTTCTCCCAGACGCACTGAGTGGGTGAAAATGTATGGCTTGAGCTTTTCAATTCCGTAGTGTTGAGACTGTTTCGATTTCCGCGGCGGCAAACACGAAAATCGGTTGGTATAGGAGTGCGCGGAACAAATACATAGCGCGCGCCTGTCGTCCGGAACTTTTTTCTATCTTTTGAGACGTTATTTCTTTCGCAGAGTACACTCGAGCTCGTCCTGCCCCCCTCCCGTTCTTGCTCTTCATAGCGGTGACGTCATTTCCACCTTGGTCTCTCGTCCCAAGGTCAGACGTCCCGTTGGATTCGGCCACCCTTCGCCTCGCTTGCAAAACTTAACAATCCCGCTTCGTTATTTTTTTTCATGGCATTCCCCTCATGAAATCTCTCGATCAAGCCTCTTCATCGTACACGCGGATGTCATTGGCATCTGACACCCCTAAAAATACGCCATGTGCGCGTACATTTTTTCTCCGGTATATTTTGGCGAGTCGGCGAGATTCTGTGTGCACGTTTGATGCAACCAAGAGAGTGGTTAATTTCACTTGAGAGTAGCGGTTCAGAATATCAAATCTCTCGAGTTTCTCAAATTGAAATTTTCGCGATGTTCGCTTACGGCGCACAGTCGTGTGGAAAACGTGCTAAAATATTGTATCTGTGCGATACGAATTTTTCGGCTTACAGAATAGTTTTGATTTATCTCTCTGTCAATTATTTCAAGTTGTCATATTAAGTGCATGGTATGCAAGCATCTTTGAAAATGCTGTCGTTAAATAGATTCTCCCTTGAAAACTTAGTGCGCACACAGCTGACGATAATAACGTGTAATATAGCTATATTCAATTAATACATTCCATTGCGGATTCCTCTTTTATCTGACATGTTCAATTTGCGTTTAAAATAACTCCTACACATGTTCAATTTGTGTTTATAATAACTTTCGAATCATGTGAGGCATGTATTTTTATTTTGAGTCGCATGAAATTTTTCGGGATAGGATCCGGCAAAGTTCATTGGAATAGTGAATTATTCTATTGGATCGGGCCGAAAATACTTGTTGAAATCAAATTCGTCCGGATAAGAGCAATCGAACTCCGTTACATGAATTTCTTATTCATTTTGGCCTTCCCCTCTTCTACTCATTTTGACTTTCCCCGTTCCGTTTATATTTTCCTCACCAAGTTGCCGCTTTACGAACCTCAAATCTATTTGCTGGAAGTCTCCCAACATTCAGGATTTACGCCAAGGACCCTCCCATCAGAGGCTGCGCCACCACGTCGAATCATGTTAAAAAAATATCGAACCTTTCGAAACAATCGATATAAAAAACGATTCGAATCGGGATCATCCACCTTCATTCACGGGGAGACTGTAGTGGAGAAGAAGAGAATGTGTACTTAGTTGCGTGGAGACCTCGCAAGCACCGCTGTTCCGAATCAGGGAGTGGCGAATGCTAATGCGAAAATAGGCGACGAAGCAAGGAGGGAGCGATAAGAAGCAAAGAGTGACAGCGCCGAGATACGTTATCACCACGCATATACACAACCACCTTATCTATTTATCCCCCCCCCCCTTCCATCCGCGTCTCATCTCACTTAGGAGAGGATGATGTCATCGGAATGAAGTGATTCCACCGGACGAAAGGTCTCCTTCCATCCACCCTCGTCGGAGACAGACGAAGAACTCGAGGCGCGCGATGGAATACGAATAATCAAGCTGGACCCAGAAGCACGTTCAAAGAAATATGTGGCTGGGAAAAGGGACCAGAGTTGTCGTTGCCAGCGATTTTTTTCACCTTATCTAAGATTTATTAAAATGAGATAAGTCCGAAGATTGCGTATTTTATTCTTCCCTCTACCATACCTCTCTTTGACTTCCCTGTAATTACTCTTGCCAACATATCTCTTGTTTTGCCCTGGATCTTTTTGCTCCTTGGTCTTCTTTATTGGTCTTTTCCTTCGATTTTCCACTCCATTATGTTTTTTACCAATCTATCACCAATCAAGGTAATCTCAATCCATCGTAATCTTTTTTTACCGTATGCCGCTCCATGAAGTCCTTTCTTCTTCAGCTTTTCTGAGTACTTCCTCATTTCTAACCCTTCCCGTCCATTTTGTCTGCAGCATCCTTCTCCAGCAGGAGGTTTCGAACGCTTCTCGGGTATATAACCTTTGGCTTCAAGTATTTCTGGTCCGCTTTTCCAATGTTCCTATCTTCTGATCCATTGAGAGCCACCGTCCACTTGAGGTGTGGGCGGTGGTTCTCTATAGATGGCGATTTAAAATGCGTAGTGATACGATACAAAAGTAAAAACGATAAGTGACTGCTTTATTTTTGACAATTCAGACCTAAAAGCCTTATTCATAGTTAGTCTTCATTTAAATAAGTGCTTCTTCAGTTTTTGTTTGCGGAACTCGAATGTCGCTGACGTTGCCATTTCTGAAACTCCAGCTATTCTAGCATCGCATCATCCGGAAGGAATCACCAGGGTATGATTCGCTATGGTGGCTTCTCACCGCGGCATTCTTCTGGTTGGCGCCCTAACAACGCGGGGCGGGTGCGCGGGATTTCCGCAGCGCGATGTTTTGGGGGATTTTTCCGGTTGGGGAGGGAGAGAGACTTCATTCATGCGTGAGGCGTTGGCCATTTGTAACCGACCCGGAGTCGGTCGTGGGCGAAATTGGAAGCCAGATCCGAAGCGGCGTCCGCGGAAAAAAAATGCCCCTTTCCCGGTCGCCTCTTAATGGATACATTTTTCAAGGCGAGAGATAGGAGGTGATAAATGCTTTTGCAAATGGACGAGAGATATTTCACAAAAAAATGCGGTACTGACTGCGCGATTATCTTTGCGGATTTCGTGCCGCGAGCCTGAAAGTTGTTCGGGTGTCCCATCCGGGTTGGATTGTAGTTTTGGTATGCTTGTGAACAGTCTAAGACTACACGTTCAGGGGATGTTATTCAGTGATGTGAAGGAAACCCGACTCGAAGAAGTCCTCTACAGAACCAAGTGCTTTTAAGTTTGAAAGTCGGTGAGACCGGTGGGTTGCCCCATCTCCATTTCCTCATTAGGTTGTTGGTTCGAGGCCCGCCTTAAACTTGGTTCTTACTTCTCTCTGATGTGGATGTTTTGAGTTGTACTTTCGATCTGAAGCACTCTCCGGAACAGCAATAACTGAAACGTCGGCGTCATAGCTTTGTTTAAATAACTTTAGTTTTTCGCATTAAGCAATAACACATCTTAGAAGTCGACTACCCTTACTTGCGTTCGACTGATGTTATGATAATTTAATCAATGATGATGAGGTGGATTATAATATTCGTTACCAACACTAGTGGGAAAATTTTTTGTCCGTTTCCTGTATTTGATTCGTAATATCATTTTTTATTTTATTTTGTATTCATATTTTTACCTGCAAGAGTTGGCTTAGATTATAAAGTGATTTGGAAGCTCCGTAATTAATGTTAGTAATTAGAATTTCTTTTCCTCTTCACTGATTACCCAATAAGATCTCAGCACTAACCAATCGTCATTCTGGCTTCCAGATGTCTTATCATCCCTCTTAAGCTCTTATTTAAAAGATCTTTTTCGGTCACATCTAGGTACCTACAAAGAGACAGCTCTGTATAGTCTTTCTTTTCCAAACATTATTTTTTCTCTGATGTTCTCGTGTGCAGTCATTAGTTTTTTGTGCTGACCGCCTCCACAGCTGGGGAATAATTTTTTTACGTAATATATTTTGCCTGAGTTTAAGTACAATAGTGGACAGAATCAGAGTGTGTACGGAATAAAGCGGAATTCTTTCCTAGAAAACCCTTTCGAGCTCGCTCACCATGCCACATATTTAGAGGTACGTAGAGATATGTTGAAAATTCTTTAATACATAGTTATGATTGGTTGATATGAAATTATATCCAGTCACTAAATGTCTCCGATGTCAGTAACCTCTTTTTTATCTGCTCTCGGTACTGCCAATTTACCTCTCCTTTTATTCTCAATTTTTGGGTTTGATATTCTATCTACCTTTGCTGGAATTATTGCTCATAGCATTGCCCTCAATACTCTTAAAGAGTATTAGTTGTTGTTGAGTAAGTTACAGTATTATAATTGGAGTAGAAAACTGATGCAAAAGCACAGTTTCGCCTGCTGAGGAAAAGTTGAACTTTCGAGGATGAGTAGTGTTCCGATCATAACGATCGTCTGTCTTACATTTCTTCGATTTAGAAACAGGTTGTCATCGATAGAGTTCTTGGTAAGACTCTGTGGCGGATCTGCTATAAAGCTAACGAAGCTCAGACTTCAGGGCCCCCTTTTCAGCTACTTAATTACTTAACTTCTGTTGCTGGGCGTTGAAGAAGTCCTATGACAGTTAAAGTTGTCCAATATTGTTGCGATATTTTATAGTTCTTTTGTGGCAGTTTGCATATCTATTTCTTGGCTCATCAGTCAAAATATATTTTTCCCCACGAGTCTGATTTATTAGGAAATCGTATTTAAACTGTGTGGAAATGACGAAGTCTTACTTCCATTACGTTAATATATGCGAGGTGAGGAGAGAACCAACTTAGCTCAGTGTGTCATGTGCTTCAAATTGGGACAGAGTTCTGTAGTTGTCTCGTTAGATATAGCTGTGTTTCGTTAGTGCTGATACATTACCGGCGTTATCTTGAGGTGAACGATATTTTTATTGCATTCGAATAAATTGTTTACGCTTCAAATTTACTAAGAAAAATGATGGATGATGCAGATAGCTGAAACCTCGAAGTCTAGGCAATTTCAGCTGTTGAAGACTTTAGAATGATTGCTCCTGACAATGTTTCAAGGGCGTAGTCTGAGATTAGGAGTGGAAAGAGGTGCAAAGAGGTCATGTTTAGCTGCTCTAATTCAAATGACTAAGGCTTCCAAGAATCGTAACCCAAGTAGATAATATCGATTCAATCTGGAGGTGATGGAGCGGCGTTTTACTGAAGAAGAATATGCGGTCTTTTACTAAACTATTCCCGACTATTTGAATTGTAATATTTTAAAATCTACCGTTATAACAGCAAATTATTCTTGCTGGCGTAAACCAAAATTTGGTGCAAAGTTTCCAGTGATGAACCAATTTAAATACCTATCGTTAGGTACACCTCTGACTCTGATATACATGAATTGAAAATTCATGGCAAATTGGTGATCTAAGGGGAGATGGTCGCTCCCCTCTCCCCTGTTGACTACGTGCGCAGTTTATGCATGCTAAAGAGGACGTGAAGAAGGAAAAAAAATCTCGGCACCGCCCCGTGAATCCGAATGCGGGCAATGGGCGTGGTAGGCCGGGGTGGAGGAGGTAAGTCCCGGGACTTCGTTTAAACCAAGGTCGTCGGGACGCCTCTCTGCTGGATGCCCCACCCAATGAATGTTGTCCCCGCATTTGTCTTGAACCCCTCGAAACGCGAAACGGGAACTACTGACTCTCGTTGAAATCTAGCCTTCGCGTCGGGACTCTCAGAATGGGGTTCTGCAAACAGCTCCTCCCTATTCATGTAAGGATGTTTTCACGCTCGTTTGGGGGGAATCGGGTTAGAGCACTAGCTCAGCTTCCCACTCCGTGGGTCCGGGTTCGAATAGTGACAACAGCAGATAGTTTTCAAAGAGCTCCTGGTCCCTCCTTGGCTTCTTATCATTCTCAAGTAGCCTGAGAAATCTATGATATACTTACCTCCCGTCGTCATTTCATCCAAACAGCTTAATCTCCTCCTCCTTCATCCTCATTCACCTGACATGCTTCTAGATTCATGCTTCACATCGTTCAGAAAACCATCCACTGTATGACCTGTTCCATCCTCTCTCTCTGTCTCCTAATTTATCCTTTCCTACCACTCTTGGCACATCCTCGTTTGTCTTCTTTTCCACTCACCTCTCCCACTTCATCCTTGGCTGCCCCCACACAATTCTAAAGCCACCCATCTATTTTAATTTTCTTTCCTTAATGTCCAATTTCGTCACCATGCATTACCACTCTATATCAGGCTTTACCCGTCTCTTCTTAAAGCCCCTACTCTATGCCTGTCATTAGTTTTCTCCTTCGAGTTATTTTCTCTTTCGCTAGTCTACTATTCTCCTTTGAACATCATAGGTATTATATCCATTTTCCTCCTTCATTCTATCTGAATAGCTAAGTTGCTCCAACTACTATAATTTGTCATCCTAATTTTGCTGACTTTAGTATTTTTTCCTTGTTAAATCACATAATTGTTCTATTCTAATGGTTTATGCATTGAAGAGTGTTCAGTAGAGAATAAACAGTGAATGTAGAGACGAGTCTTGGCTTTGTGATGGAAATGGGGAATACCTCAGTATTTCGTGTCATACATCACATTTACCTTCGTGCCACCCTCTGTATTCTCATCCTTCCCTTGTCATCCCACCTTGTCCCTGAAAGAATGGCATGGAAGTAGGATTAGGGGATGTTGATACAGAGGACTTTGTTGAAGCGCATTCTGTACCTTCATCATTCTAAGAGGTATGGCTTTAATTGTTGATGTCAGTACCTATCTCACAATATGGGACATCTCCAAAAATGATGGCATTCCAAGAGAAAAGGTTGGGAATTGGTGATACAGGTGGCAGATGCACTCGGGAGCCCAAGGTGTTTGCAGATTAAACATCTTGCATGTGATAATAATTTCAGTCAGTTAGAGGTATCTGTTAAAATGCTTTAGTGGATGGAATCCCGTAAATATGTATCAAAGTTTTTCTTGCTAACATGTCATTTTGAAACATTTCCATGACATTTTCGAGCTATTAGTAATAATTCCGTTTCTTTTTGTAACCACCCTTTTATTTATAGTTGATTTCATTCTTGATTTTTCTAGGGGAGTGAAGGGGCTATGGAGACGCCGTGGCCTAGGGGCCGCTGGAAGAGTGCCATCACATAAGGTGCAGCAGCTATTCAACGATATGGACCTCTTTCCATCCAAATCTCAGGGTAAGTACATAATTTGGTGAATCAAGAAATAAATATAATCTTATATGGACATCTGAATGATAGAGTGATTCCTCATGTAAAGTTGCTAAATGGACTATAAAATAATATTGAAGTATTATTTTTATTCCTACTAGTATGTAAATAGATTGTCAGTTCAATGATTTTATGGAATTTTATTTATTTATTTATATTGTTTTTAACTTTGAATTGATAATATATGTCTCTTCAAATGCTTAAAATTATGAGGGAAAAATTACTTCCATAGCATGAACTATTTGCATTTAAAATCAAATCATCATAAATTTTTAAGGCATGGATTGTAGTCACAACTTCTCTAGTTCCTTTAGATTGGACAATCCCTTTCACTTTAATATTCTTAGAATTCATTTGTTTATTGCTTACAGTATATGAAATGCTCCAGTGTGCCAAGGAGTGTGCACATCGCAGCTCGGCATCTTATCTTACATTTGGAGAGTTTTGTTTATTTGCATCAGAGTTGAAACGCTGCTATGATGGAGGGTAAGCATTGGCTTTGGCATATTTTTTGTGATAGCCATAAATTGGTCATACCTTGGAAAGTATCTAGCTCTACTTAGACCTTAGCTTTTGGCATGGGATGTCTGTGCATTAGTTCTGACATCATCTGATTTCTCTTTAGAATCAGACAAAACAAAGAATGAGCCACTTACTAATGTTTTAATTGGAAACTTTTTATTTTAGTGTGCCCAGGCCATTACAGCTATCAAGATTGCCACCTGAAAAGAGGGCCGAAAAAATGGATGGTAAAGGGAGCAATCATAGATGGGGTAAAAGAGGTCTTGCATCTTCTTTCTCAGCAAAGCCAACTGTTCCAAGTAAGCATTCTTTACATTAGATTCCTTGCCTGAGATTCTTTAACTGTGTAAAAACAGCTTGAATTTTGAGCATCATTTGAAATTGTCATGATGAAAACATTAAAAATAATTGGATATTATTTTGTTTTTATTAATAAAACTCCTTCAAATTTTGTTACCAAATATTTTAACACACTCACTAATTGCACTGCATGTTTTTCATATATAATATTGGTCTAGGAGAGTATGCTCTATGATTTTGTTAAATGTAAGAACCTTCGAGCTTAATATTTAAACCAATATATTCTGTTTTAGTCTATTATTAGATTGTTAATCAAGTCATATCCTTTCATGGATTTATTTTTTTAAATTTCTAATTTCAGGTGCAGGGCTGGTTGTAGCAAGCCATGGAGGCACTCCATTTGACTCAGCAGGAAGTAAAAGCACAGATATGGGTGGATCTGATACTGATGGACATAGTATTCATTCTGAACCTCCTCCAGTAAAATGTGAGGTTTTCCTGGGAGGTTCATGCAATCCTACTACTTGGAGGCAAGATATTGCTATACCTGCACTAAATGCATTAGGCATCTCTTATTACAATCCAGTGAGTACCTACTATAGCCATTTTAACAATTTGGTGCTCCTTTGGCAAACCAAACTCAAACTACATGTATATCAATCGAAATGTAAAGAATTTGTTACATCCTTATATGTGCTGCCTCTCATTATATTTTTATTTATTTTTGATCGTAAACTGTTCCTCATCGTAAGAATCTCAGCCTGTTTGCTCACAAGAAGTTTAGCAAGTGTCAAATGACAAGAATTTTTATCCCAATATTTCAGAATTTTCCTGCTTGTAGCTAGCCAAATATCATCTCAAATACATCTCTGTAAGTAAGTTTAATATGTCAAATCTATGAAAATCTTTACTCTTCATTAGTTTGAAATTGTAATTCTTTTTCTGTGGTTTCATATGGTACAGATTACGTAGCACCTCTCTCTTGATTGTATTGCAATGGTAACTGTAGCATTCGTATAACTCTTTAGAACTTGAATAACAATTCATATTATGTATTACTGGGTTAAAATGGAGATTGCGTCCATGTGATAATGCTAGTATCTGTAGACATGATAATGTTAGCTTTGAATACTAGATGTACTTTGTTATTATGTTGTTTAGTCATATTTGAGCTCAGTTTTAAACATAGTAATTGTTTCCTTTTGTAAATTATGGAAATTCATGCCTTGGGATTTCATGCGTTCTTCACAAAAACAAGATGGAACACTCTCTCTCCATCCTATAATTTCTCCAATATTGGTGTAATTTTCATTTAGGCTCCAAGTATTGTTGCAATTGCACATTTGTTCGGTGAGATTGAACTTTTTCTTCATTACTCTGCCGATATTTCCAGAGGTATTTGCTCTTCTATTAAGTTTTCAGTGTTTAGGATCAAGTATCTGTGCTGGTAGCTTATTGCATAACACACAGGTAGGGATGGTCGAATCGGATCCGAAGGCACAGTGTAAATTCGAATCCGGATCGGAGATTTTATATTTTCACGGCTTAGCTATCCAAGTGCGGCAGGTACTGACAAGGAGATGTTGTGGAATTCCGGTTGCGAAATGACATTAAAATTTTTCCGTGCAACTAGAAGCAAAAGAAAGAAGAACGTATCCGCGTTTTTCTCCGATAGCCCTGGATTAGCGAGAAGAAAAATGGAGCATAATGTCACGCGGGTAGCCCGCATTCGCCGGGCAAGGGTGCTCCTCAAGAGCGTTCGCAAGTCTGATTGGTATCACATACTATCTCCGAAGGCTACTCATATTCTCCCAAAGACATAGTCAAATATGAGCCTGAAATATCGGCGTCCGATTCTGAAACGTCCCAGGAAAAGGCGGTCTTTAGGTCAACATTGCCATTCGATATCGTTGTCGATATCGTATTGGAGAAATCGATACGGCTGTAGTATACACCTGTGGTAGGCATTTTTAATTGGTAGTTTTAAAATAACTTAAGCAAATTATAGGACAGCATAGCACATCAGCATACCTCGCCTCGCCGCTATATTCCCGGTTGCTGTCGGGCAGAAGTTGACTGCGTCGCGCGATCGATTTTATTTTTTTCCTCGCAAACGGCCGTTAACTTCTCCTCGGATTCTTACCCTGTAAATTCCCGTGATAGTAGCTTTTTGTGTCTCGATGTAGCAATGAACTATTTTTCTGCACGAAGACAAAAATTTGACCGAATATAGGATTCGCCCTTTTGTTCTATATCTAAGGTAAATAATGCAATTGAATCTTGAAACTTACGCGCGATTAAAGAAAAAGAAATGCTTTACAGCACGGTATCATTTTTTACCTCAAAAGTTAAATATTCAAGGGTTCAGCAGCAGATTGATTTCTAGATTTTTCAAGGAAAATTGAAGGAGGCTGTTTTTTGCAAAAATTGATCAACTTTGGCCCCATGTAAATTGTAAATGCGTGAAAACCAGGACAAATGGCATGTGAAACCAAATGCACCATTCGTTAGAGAATCATCATGCAAAGTTTCGAATTATGGATTGAAAAGTACTGCTTATCGACTTTTGGTGACCTTTTTTTAAATTCTGTGCGATGGGTGGTTTTCCTGAAAACCGCTAAAGATACTTAACAAAGAACAGCAGTGTTACCAAGCCTGCATGGTTTTTAAAGTACCTACTTAGTTGTGGTCGGTGTTCCTAGGGTAGGGTAGGGTTTTCCCCATTGTAATTACAAAAATAAGACTTTACAATGGGTAGGTAGCAACTAGGAATGGCTATTGAAACTAGACAAATATTTTTTTTAATTTTTGTGTTGGAACAAAAATAGAAGGTCCACATTTTGTTTTGTTTCATTAAAACATGAAATGCAGTGGAGTTTTGTTTACAACTTGGATGAAACTTTATTCTTGGGGATGAAATGATACTTTTCAAAACTCCTTGGTTTTAGTAGCTTAGTTTTACTTGGGAAACCTTAAAGTAGGGTGGAAGTATTCACTTCCAATGGCTCAGAAGCAAGCTAAGAAGTATTTGTGTGTCTCTGTGTGTGTGATGGTGTTTTTAAAAATATATTTGAAAGCATTCAAGGATTTTATTTAAGGCAGCGCCCCACACTGGAATAAGTTAATGCTTACACATTGTGTGCTAAATTAATTATTGGTTTTTGATTTTGTTTATTCCCCTGAGTTTTATTAGTTTTCACATGTGATGCACTCAAAAGTCTTTTTTCTATAATTGTATTTAAACCTTTCTGGATATGGAGTGATACAATATGGCATCATTAGCATCTTACATTTCAGAAATAGTTTGAATACTGATGACAACGATTTTATAATGTATATTTTTACTGCAGTCTAAAGAACAGGTATACAGATTTAAAAAATATACCATTTGATGAATATTTGGTAAGGAAATTGAAATTTACTTAAGAAGTAATAATCAAACATTACATCTGTAAATCTTGATCCTGGAAAGTATATTCCTCGCAAGAATTGGAATTTGAGTTTTTTCTTACATAAATTTACTTCTTTTTGTGTAAATACTTTTGTTGCTGTTTCATCTGTAGGTATTTAAAAAAAGACGTAGGATCAGAAAAAAAAGGAAATTCTGAACCTGGGATCCAAAATCAAGGCTAGGATCTGGTTCTGGATCCAGATAAAAAAAATTGGAGATGCCCATCCCTACACACATGTGCAGGAGACTATTTTATGTCGTAATACCATGCATTCAGTGAACAATATGGATATTAATTGGAAGCAAGTGAATGTGGAGCAGACTAAAAAGTCCTTAGAGCAAGTGGGTAAAGCTTCAATTTTACATGAGCTACATGTCAGCCCCATTGAAACTTGCATACAATAATTCCACAGTGTGGTAGATTGTGCTATTTTTGGGAAGTTGCCATTATTTACTGTACCTACAAATTAAAAACTGTGATTGTTTCTTATTTAATTTTGTATTCATGACTAAAATGTTTATTCGCCATTTGTTTCTGTTTTTCTGGAGTTTAGGGCATTATTATATCTGAAAAGTATTTGAAATGAAATTTAATTTTCCTGATCAGTTACACTGTGAAATAGTATATGGATTTTTTTTCTGTTGTAACTTTTTTTTTCGTCATTGCAAGCAATAAAATGATAATCGTACCTTTTCCTAGTTTGTCAAGTCTGATTGTAATTCTTAGGTGCCAATGATACTTTTTGATACATAGAGGTGCTTTTTTATTTACTTTGCTCATGATCTTTTGCTCTGCGGTATTGTACTTGTATAATCTCAAAGTGTAGTAGTATTGAAGTTAAGGCCAAAACGTACTTTGTCGCTACATGATAAAATATAAAAACTAGGAAAGTCAGTGTAAAATGTGACCTAAATTCTTTGCCATTGTAAAATGGTATTTGAAAATGAAAACAAGGGAATTCTGTCATGAATTTGGGCCTAAGTGAATGTGATTAGCACACCCAAATGCATTGTTCTGCTTTGATTAATGGTGTTTCACATGTTTTAGTTCACACTTTTCCTCTGTTTTAATTTTGGTAATTTATCTTTATGCTTGTAACAGCAAGTATCCCAGTGGGGTCCAGAACTAATAGAGCAGGAGCACACTGCCAAACAGACTGCTTCTCTGCTTTTCTTTGTGATTGACTACCAGACGAGATCAGTTGCATCCATGCTGGAAGTAGCCCACATATCAGGTCGGCAGAGAAAGTTGGTCCTTGTAGTTCTTCCTTACCAAGGACCTGGCCAGCTTGTGTGTGGGGAACCAATTTCTCAGAGGTATTCAATTCTCAAACAAATCAAGTAGTTGAACTGTGCTAGCATTATGAATGTTATGTTAAATACTACTATATGACTATTATTTGAAATAAATTATGTTATTGCACTGTTTCTGACAAATAATATAGGGTGTCAATTCCAATTATAAATATACATACATTTATTATAGATAATGCACACCTAACACATAATGTGAAATCCCAACATTTTCATTGCTCATTTTGATGCGTGGATAATGTTCATTCTGGCAATAATGGGAGAGTTAGGATATAGAGACAGGATCGAGTAATACTTAACAGGCACGTGCATCACTAGTAGCAGTGATCAAAATTTCAAATTCCATGTTACCACAAATTTCTACAAATTACTTCAAATACTGCAAATTACTACAACTATCTACTTTCTTTAATTTTTTGTGATATTTCCTCCGAAACTGTCTGCCTCTCAGTAGTGTTTTCCTCTCCTTATTATATCGTGTTCAGTTTTATCATTTGTTTGACAAATTCACCTAAAATTAAGCATTTTTTGGAAATTTCATTTGTTAAAGTGTTTTGGGGGACAAAAATAAATGCAGCGTGGTTAGAGAAAAGAATGTCTTTTTCACTGAGGAGAGAACTGTCAGTGGCTCAGAGAGTAGACTGAAGAGAAACATTGGTGAAGATCTAGATGTTGAGTATGACATTTTAACTTCTGAAACTCGGTCCCATGGTTAAGAGGTTAAGCTTTTGAAAAGTGGGCATAGATGAATGCTGAAAAACATAAGGTCTGAGAGGGAGAAATGTATGGTTTGGAAGTATAGAAAGTTTTTGGGAGCAATTCATGTGAGGTGGAAAACAAGGGTGCAGAGTAATGAAAAGGTAACAAAATCATAGTACCTCATTAATTGTATATAATTCAAAATCACTCAAAATAATGCATGGAGAGTATTAATTTTCTTGGCAATTTTGTTGTATTTTTATAGTGAGTACAATATAAATGTGATCTCTTGTTTAATATGTAGATATTGCCACAGTCCATTAGAGGACAAAAGTTAGCCTGTTTTAGAAATGACATATTGAAGATACTTGGAGAAGGTGTGATTTTGATGTATATTCCACAAAAAGAAAGTTCATGCAAGCATAAATGAAGGAGTAACTAGTAGCACTCTGGTGTGCCATCTTATATTAGCACATAATGGGGAAAAGAGGGCTTATTAGTTAGCTGATTTCCAGACCTCCTTTCAAGTACATAAATGGTTTTATTGGAAGTTTAGTTCCTTATGAAAATGATGAGATGGAACTATTTGACTGACGTTTCGGAAATTATATTTTTCCTTCATCAGGGCTAAAATGGGATGAACCACCAGTTAACCTAGGTAAATTGACTTACAGACTATTTTAAGTATAAAATTATTTACAATATAATTTTTTTTACATAGTTTAACACCAAAAATACACCATTTTCATAAGGACTTAAACTCCCAATGGCAGGGCTGTATTTAGCACATGTGCCCTGTCTATTTTTTGATATTCCTTAATATGTAATTGCAAATCCATTTTTGGCTGATTGAAAATTTATTAAAACTAGTGGAAGGGGCCCATTGAAATTCAATGGGAAAGTAAAAAGCAATGTACCTATTCATATTATTGAGAACTTTTAACACATTTTTTAATGGCGAAATCCAACTTGGATTATGGACTACCCTATCTTTCATTCCAAGTTTAAATTAGAGCCGCAAAGCTCTATTGATTTGAACCTTGATTGCTTTCGAAGCAATTAAACAATTGTAAACATCAATACTCTCATTAATCGAACATGCACCTTTACGAAAATGGTAAATATGTTCCAAACCCTTCAGGCTGGAATGGAGTATTTCCGAAGAAGAGAAGATCATCTAGGAAAAAAAGTTATTTTTCTCTGACCTTTTATGTAAATTATATTTAACCAATATAGTAAATTATAGTTAACCAATTTAAACTACATACTTGTTGTACCTTTACGCACACATAAATTCCATATTTATGCATACCTATAATACAAATTGTTTTACCTTACTACTCATGCTTTTGTTAAACTCTCTCAAACTATCTTAATTGACGACGTTTTTGAAAGAGTTCCATATTTTCCCTTCATGTCTCAGTCGGGGCAAATGCACAAACCCTTAAAGAAATCAGAAGCACAAAACTCCTCATTTTACCCAAGTCAATCCTACTAATGAGTAGCGCTGGCAGTCAGCACCTATGTCTGTGCAAGAAGAAATGGTCGACCATGCCTCATGAATTAGCAGAAAAACCTTATTTAACATCTTCACTATCCTCGTGAAAAGCACAATGCAGTTCACGGCATACGACGAACTATATAAGCATTAATGATTTCGGAGACCACAATGGCAGAGGTCTTAGCAACACTCGGAAAAAAAAACAATAACTTTCAACGTGAATTACACAATTTACAGAAACCTCGAGGTAAGAAGTGTAAATCGGTTGAAAGAGTAAGAAAGTTCAAAAATGTTCCCATCAAATATACAAATAATGAAAGAAATTGATTGATGTTTAATAATTTTACTGAGCGAAAGAAAAAACCCCTGCGCTATCATAAATTGAAAAAGTCAATTTCAACTAATTTAAACACATTATCGGCGCCAGGAACTGGAACCTGGAACTTGTCAAAAATGGTAATAGTTTTCCCAGGCCTTTCAGAGGGCTAGAAACACAATGCAGTTTAAATCATCTCTCTAGGATGAACCGTTTGCGATATAGAGTGGGAGACGGATGAAAGGATGGACAGATGGACACTTCGCAAATTATATAGATGTAGATTATCAGGTGATAACCATCCAATTCAATATTTCTTTCAGGGAGTTCGAGGATCTTAGCAATGGCCAGGCAGTAATGCAGGATCTTGTAGAACGCCAAGGCATTCCTGTATTTAATAGCATCCCTGTTGCTCTGGATTGTGCAGCCAAGGTATGATTCACTTGTTTCATGGATTAATTTTGCAATGAGAATTGTTGACTTAAGATGGTAAAAGTAATCAATCTTTATTACCAGAAGTTTTGGCATGAATATTCAAGTGTATATTTGGACTAGAGTCATTATGTGTATATTTTTAGCTTAATTAATAAATGTTCTCAATCTTGTTCCTAATGTCCATGATATTTTCAAATATTGTTACAATTAATTATCAATAATTTATTGCAGGTGCTTCGTGAAAACATAGGAGTCCAAGACCTGGGTCTGAAGGACAATGCTCAACCTGTAAAAATGGGACATGTCCAATTGGGAGACAAGCTATTGTACGTTGTTTGAGGCTACCTTAATTTATAAAGCAATCCTAAATACATTAAATATTAATCTAAAATAATTCTTCTTTTCTTGATGATTGTAAATCACTTTGCTAATTAATACAAGATAGAAAAAAATTAAGTTTTTTATATTTGTGTTCCAAGATCTCTGAAAGGCATACAATTTTCCTGCCATGATTATCCGAGCTGAGTAGACCTGTTAAACATTTTCCAATTGTCAAAGTTAATCGAAATATGAGTGTACTTAAATATTAAATGAACTTGATTACTATATTAATGAATATTAGATCATCAAGATTTATTTTCATCATTGTGCTTGATTTGGTCTTAATTTTGGAAGTGCTTTTGTATGACAAACTTTATCACAGTCCATCCTGCTAAAATCTGCACTAATGTGAAGTGCTGTCATGAATTACTTTGTCATATCTGAGGGGAGGATATCAGTGTTACCATGAGTGTTTCTTAGATGGATGGTTAAAAACTATCAATGGTGATACCATAGAGTAAGTATAGATTATACTTACTCTATGGTGGTACATTTATTAAATAATGATTTAAAAAACTATATTTGCAGATTTACTCATTATATTTAATTCTTTCTGTATTTGTTCTCAGGAAAATGAGGGAAACTTTTGATGACCTTGACACCGGAAAAACGGGGAAGTTGAGTCTTACCGAGGTGAGTTTTCATTTCATTGCTGAGAATTAAAGGTACTGGTTAAAATTTTTACCAATATAGTCACTTAAAATCTTTAAATTTGACCTAAATAACCTGACCTTGACATTTCCCATTGACTTTCTTTTGTCCATGATGCTGGACTTAGTAGTTGTGCAATGTGATAATACCCTCAGAACTTCCATGTAATGACTTATGAACTTTGATTCCTTTGAATCTCCCAGGCTTATGAACTTTGTTGCCTTTTCATCAAAGACATTCTGGAATCTTGAGAAAGAAAACTGTCATGTTTCAATCATAATCTTACATTGGTCTAATTTTGTTTGCAGAATGTACATATTACGTTTTTGCATAAAGTTTATCATTCATATTTGATTAATGTCTTACCTGAGCTGTGTTGAATACCTGCATAATTTGTTAAATTAACTGAACTTGCGCTAAGTATTTAAACAACATGTTTGTTTAATGCGTATTATCCTTACCCCATTACTGGCCACACACGCTGCTATTTTTATCTGAGCTATTTTCTCCGCTTGCAAGTTCCAGATAAATTAACAGCATGGTGGGTAGGGTGTTGGGCTGCTAACAGAGGTCCCTGGTTCAAATCCTGGGAGAGGCCTTTGGGTATGCCCAGCCAAACCCAAGCTGTGCTATTGTCTCCTGTGGGAAACTGCAGGTGGTACAGGGGAAGGAGCTGTCCCCCTACCCTGATGAATGACTTTCACACACCTTAGTATTTGTTGAGCTCTACCCTCACCCTCACTCTGGGTTGAACACAATTTTTACCTGTTTGTTAACCCCTTAAGTATCAGATGACCCATGTATCCTTACATCATATACTCATTCCCTTTTTATTCTCTCATCATAAATATACTCATAAAATTTTCATCCTCCACTCAGTCCAATGCTTTATCAGTGACTACAGAGCTAGCAAAAATATTCTATTGTGCTCAATATTCCTGTCTCCTAATGCCCTCAATACCATCAAAACTTGCACTTACCTTCCTGAAACCCTACCAATATGTAATAAAGAAGCCATTCATCAAAAATCTCTGAATTTCAATTCTTGGAATAGGGATCAAATAAACATGTAAAGCACAAAATTTGCTAGTTGGTACTACTGGTGTTACCTCTATCCTGCAATGTTTATTTTTGTATTTTTTTTCAGGTATGTCTTGCCTTCCAATCATTATCGGGTCGCACCCTTCATCCAGATGAGCTGTTGATTGTTGCATCAGGTAAAGGGTGTAAATTATAATCCTTTAAATCACTTTAATGTAGGATGACAGTCAGAGCTTTTGAGCCATTCATGGTACAATAATTAATGTTTACCAAACCTCTTCCAATAGCCCATGAGCATTTTGAATCCCATTTTTTCTTGTTTTTGTGATTCTATCTGACTTAAAGCTTCGTAATATTTGTTTACTGAAATTGTAAACTAGTGTATGTTTTTAATATTTCATGAAGATATACTCTTGAGATTCTAATGTTCAGTAAATGTGATTTTTTTTGTTTTTAAGTAACATCACTTAACAAAATTGTTGTACTAATTTAGGTGATGGAAATTGAGAGGGCTCATAAATTCTTTTGTGTAAAATTAATATGATTTTAATTATTGACTTGAGTCTCTTAAATGTCTACTTAGATTTCATGAGTGAATTTAATTTCATATTTCTAATTTCTACTCTTAGGGAAAATACCAATTGTATTGAAAATGGTCCCTGTGCCTTGAGGTGTGAAATATATGTTGCTTAGTTATTTCATGCTGTGTTATGATGATTAAAGACTCAATACAGTTGCTTATAGTTGGGAAAATACATTTAATACAATTAAATGATATTTATATTTAGAGTAATTGAGTTACCCAGCACGAATAGGTGTCTTGATTGGCAGAATACATAGATACAATAGTGAAAGAAATGCTAGTAATTAAGCCAGTTCTGTTGAAAAAGGCTTCCATAATAATCTACTTTAGTCGTGTAGCTGGTAGAGTACCCAACATCTTCATATTAGAATTGGATTACCATTAATAATGCCTATTACACAAGTGATTAAAAGTATTTTTACAGTTAAAATCTGTGATGAGGCTTTCTTTAATCTTAAAATTTGTGCCATGTGGTCATGTATTCATTTAGAGTTCACCGGATCAGGCTTCACTTAGTGGAAGTAGACACAGTAGTCATATAAAACAGTAGTACTTTTCCACAAAAATATATCTAAAATAATCATCATGGCACATGTTTGAGCTTAAAAAGCCATCATCAGGTATTTTTTACATACCTGATGATGGCTTTGACTAGTATGACTTTATTACCCTAGGTCAATAAAATATGAATACAAATCATTGAAGTATTTTGGTAACATGTTGGTGTGGTAACCTAACACCAGAGTGTTAAAATACTACCTTGGGCATAGGCGTTGTGTTATCTTAGATTTAATTTTAGGTTAGGTGGTGCAATATAGCCTAAGCAGTTGGAACACCTAAAAACCAAATTCCACTAATACATTGAAGTATCCATTGATGGACTATCTATGTTCAGAAGCAGTAAGTATAATTGCATTTAAGTTAAAATGATACATTTTTAAATTTACACCAAAACAGCACTATATTCTGACTTTCATATGGATAGATATGTATTTTGCCTTCAAATCTATCATACTATCCAAATAGGTTGAAAGATGATGACTCTTGTAAATGGAGTTTTCAAAAACCTTGCAATGTACTTGCTGCCATAGAACACCTTAAATGTGGTGTTTCTTAGCCTTTCAAGCCTGGAGGAGATTGAACTGAATCCCATCTTGTAGGTCAGAGGAAATTTAAATGAATCACTGGTTTTCGTCATTTCATATTTCTGCAATGCTCACAGTAAAGTATATTAAGTAATGATAGTTGTTAGAAAAAAAATGCATAGTTACAGTTATTAGTACAAAAATTCAAAACATTCCTCTTCAAAGTTATGTCACACTTTAATCGATCGAGAAATATTATAATGTACAAAACATTTGAAATATGAAGTTGGCTGCCGCGACATAGTGATAACATTGCTTGTCGTTGAAGGGTTAATTTAACTAAAGAATAAAAATTTATTTACAGAAATTTCACCCTTAGGAACTTATTATAAGTATGTCAAAATAGTTAATATTTTGTGTCTTACCATATGTGGAATATAAGTATAGAAGATGTTGGTCTGACTTTTTTTTAACATGATTATATGCTGTATTGAGTAGTTGAATTCTCTCACTGACAGATTGGAATAGTGCGGGCACTTCTGAACAAGTCAAACAGTGAAATATGGGCTGAAGGCTTGAAAAAATATTGACTTGTTAGGCCAAAATTAAAACAAGGATACATGAAAGGAATATATTTCCTCTCTTGAACATATCGAGATAGTTCTAGATCCCCATTGTCCTATGATATGGTTAAAATGCTTTTATTCAGAGTTACTTATCATCTTAATGAGATACTTATATGTAGCTTTAGCCCAAGGATAGCGTGATATTACTGGAAAGGAGAATCCTCGGTGCTCCTTTTTGCAGGATGTTACGGAACATGATTGTCACACCTCTAGTACGTGGAACACTAAGAGGTGTGAAATACTATACTTCCTATACTTAATTTTACAGGCAGTTGAAAATTATTTTAAGAGCCTGAGCTAATGATTGTGTAGTTTGTGTGCAATATGATTATTTGATTTCATTGAGTCCGTAAGATCATGTTTTCATGAATTGATCTAAATTGTGCATGAGAAAATACTCTCAACTGTTTGAATATCAAAGTATTGTGCTTTTTGGTGTCAATAAAAGAAATTTTATAATTTAAGTTGAAATAAAAATGGTGTTCTACTTTTTACAGTCATTTACTTGATATTTCATCTACGTATATATTTCATCAATGAACACTTCAACATTTTGTCTGTTTTATAGACGTGAGGAAATAATTAAATGGCTGTGAATCATGAAGTGTGTGGTTAAAGAAGACCTCCCTATGTACTTAGGCTAGAATTTGTGGTTTTAATCTCTTATATTAGGGAGTTGTTAACAGCAACCCATTTCTGCTGGGTAGATTTCAGGTGTCTTGTGGACTGCATGCTCCAAAAATAGCTTAGGATTGGGAAAGTTTTTTTTAACAAAATTACTGACTTAACTCCCAGTAATTTGTTAATTGAATAGTTGAATTTTTTCTATTTTATTAATTTAGGAGCCCATGATTCTCAAAGAAGCTTTACTAGAGCTATGCTATGTTCTTTTAGTTCTATTTTATGTCAAATATGCTTTCTCATGTTAATAAGATACAAATTGGAATGATATTTCCAGGTATACTTGGGCGAGAAAGTGAAACCATTGATGGCTCAGTGGAAAACAATCATCACTGCATAGACGGTGATCCTAAGCAGCAAAAGCGTTGGCAGCAACAAATGCCACGACAGCTATGTGCAACTTTGACGAATGAGAGTGCCTTACGAGTTAATTTTGAGCAGTTTTGTGCAATTGTGGCAGAATTCAAAGCTAGGGGCCAATTGGACCATAAAACTTCATCTGGTGATATTAAGGGAAATGTTGATAGAGAGAAGAGAACTGAAGAAATGAAGCCGTCCAAAGAGATTGAAGAAAATTCTGAAGGTTTGTTATATACTATTCACTTTTGTGGCTTATAATAGTTTTTTATCAGCTTCCTAGGATTGGGGCAGCCCCCTGAAGCTTAATGCTATCGCTTTAATTTGGAACCCAATTCGCTGGAATTTGGACCCCATGGCCTGAATTCCGACACATATATGCTTCTAATTCCTACAGTGTGTTGTTCGTAAGTTTAAGAGCTAAAAAGCAAACAAATGAGTAGGAAACTGAAATGAAATAAGTTTTATTTACGTAAAAAGAAAGCAATAATTTCAACATAAAGCGTTTATGACAATACTTGAAAATATTTTACTAGTCATTGCATTGAGAACAAAAAAAAATTCTACGAAATTTTGCATCTGCACATTCCTCATGGACATACTGTTTGCAAACGCTGCACAGACTCATATCGGCCACCCTGTCCTCTCTGCAAATGGTGAAATACCGGTGCTCTTTTTTATTGGAAGGAATTTCACTAGCACCCGGCTTGCCTGCATCTCCAGTTCAGGATTTCTTCTTTCCGGAATGATTTTTTATCAATGTGGTAATTATTTTCGGGCATTCGCATAAAATGGTGTTCAGTCACGATAACTTTTAGTTTTTCAAAGTAATATTTCACAAGCATGCATTTTAATTTCATTGCTCTACCTTGGTTCATTCTCTGAGCCCTCCTCTTTGATACATCCATACGTCTACTCAAAAACAACTTCATCAACTTCCTACCAGCCAATCCTGCGTTTTCATCGAAATTATGTGTGATTCCATTGATTTCACAGTAGGTATAGAAACTTTAAGTCGACCAGTTACCAGCATCCCTACCTCTCCTAAAAAATAATTCTCCAGCATAATTCCTTCTCTTGATCACAAATGAAAAGAGGTAGATGACCAATATTTTTTTATCAGATTATTTTCTGAAAAACGAAAAATCATGCATGACTTGCAACAATTATTTCAATGAATTTTCATTCTTCCCATTAAATATTTTTAAGTATGGAAACAGCTAATCATAGAGCTCTCGAAAACCACAATATCTGTGTACATAAGTAGCACATAATTCAACTATCTCCGGTACTGTTACATGAAAGATAAAATCAATATCTTCTCCAAACCATGGATTTCCTTATGTCTCATCTTATCTCTCTGTATCGCGTAGGAATTTTCTGAATATGTTGATAGTGCTTGAAATGGTAAAAATGCAAGTTATTAGCATAATTAGTTAATTCCTTTATGCATTTTGAATAATACATTCTTTAACTGCATTATTAATAATTGCTTCTGAACGTATAATGTTGCTACAATGCTTGAATAGTTTTTTAATGTCGTGAAAGTGCTGTGAAGGTAAAGCCGAAATATGCTTCAAAGTATGAGGTTCTTAAAGTTATAAAAGAATGCTCTTTATCAAAGTAATGTTATTACACTATCAAGATATACACTATTATTATCACTATTACACTATCAAAGTATGAGGTTCTTAAAGTTATAAAAGGATACTCTTTATCAAAGTAATGTTATTACACTATCATGCATGTTAAAGGCAAAACTCAATCTTATGTTTTTATTAGGTACTACACTTATAATTGGCGTTAAAAGGGTTTAAATTAAATTGCAATTAGCGTGTGTCAACTTTTCCTTAAAGGTTTGAATTTAGATAATTGCAATTTACTGAGTAAAAATGCTTTTTTTACTTGAGTTTTCTGGTGATGTGATATTAAATATAAAAACTAAAATGTCATTTAGTTGGTATTATCGCCTGTTGTTAAACTTACTTTGATTTTTAGGGATTCCGCAAACCCCTATGCACCTATAAATGTCACAAAAATTGGTGCACCTATTATGACCTAATTATACGTAACAATATGAAACGTAAAGAGAATAAGAACCAAACTCAGCAATGTCCAAACGCTTCTCTGAATTATGACGAAAGAAGCTGAGATGATTTCAAATCACATGCTTTCCACCCACTTGCCACATAAAATTAATTTTTATCACGGTGGATGGAAATTGAAAAATTAGTACGAGTAGATACTATGCATGGGTTTCAAATTTTTGGGAATCATATTGTCATTACTGCAACTCTTTAAATTAGATTATTTCAGTGCAGCGCTTAAAAGCTAACAGCGCTAGATGCTAGTGACAACTTGTGGCGGAGGAAGGAAACCGTGTACACTAAGGGAACGCAAAGAAAGGAGGAAAGAGGAAAAATGGCTGTATTCACCGCATGCGTCACATCGTACGCCAATGCTACTGGTAGCATACTATGCAACAGAAGTCTTTGGTACTGGAAGAAAGTTCTCAGGTCTCCAAAACCTCGCGCTATGAGAATGGCGGAAGCCCCCAATATTTTTTATTTCTACACTTATAAAAGTGGGGTCCATGTCTTCCATGGGTGCACGTGGCACATGAGTTTATATGGTACTTATTGCATTTATACTTGTATTTGAATTGTTTTTTATTGCTGTGATGAATCTGAGCTTGAAAGGAAAGGACATTTTTTTACCCTTTCACCCCTGTAGGTTATCTAATGTTAGGTTAATCAATAATGAACCTTCTAAGGTATTTAAGTATTCTTTCCTCTCCCCTTCAGAAGGATAGTGTTCCATCCACCAACCTTCTGTGCATTTCAGAACGTATATCTCACCCAGAGAGAATACTGAATTGAGTTTGGTGTTTTGCTGTTTTTTACTGTCATTAAGAGATTTTGTGAGATTTAAAACAGTCAGAGAATATATAAGTAAACACCTCACAGGAATTCTGGCACCGTACATGGGATCTTGTGAGCACCACATCAGAAATTCTGCAGATTTCATAAAAACCCTGAAAGTATTTCGACTTGAGCCTACCAACATTTGGTCAGTTTTGATATGATGTCTCTATTCACCCGCTGCCTGCCCGTCGCATACCTGCATAATTGGATGGCTGCTATTTTCAGGCAAATTGAGCCACACTGATTATATTCATCTCCCTCTTCAGACTAGAATATTTCATCCTTAAAGAAGGGGATAGAGGATGCAGCATGTGGTGATCACAATGTATTTTGCTCCAGAAATGATTCCAATAAATTTTACTATGGGAAAGCACCAGTAAGTAATGCAATAGACCTTTTGAAGCTGGCATAGAAAGTATTTTTATAGCATTTGCTGCCAGAGCATCCTACAACTTTTCATCCTAGAGATGGAATTTCACATGATTGGAGAAGTCAAGGAAAAATTGAAAGAATAGTGTAAAACTTCAAGTTTTCCCCTTTTCCCCCTGTTATTTTATCATATTCCTTTCTATATTTATTTTTCCAAAAGTTGCATAATTATTCTATACAACCCAGTCAGCTTCCTCAGGAATTCAGTCTGTTTCTTCCCTTTCTTAGTCAAATATGTTTTATGAGTCATTGATCATGTTCTGAGCATTTTCATTGCGTAGAGTTTTTTTTTAAAGATGACTAAACCTGTCATAATTAAAACATGATGGTAATGGTGGCTTAAACAACATATGATAATAATTTTATTGGTCCAGAGATCAAGTACATGATATAGGACAAGTCAGAAAGTTAGAGCACAATTTACAAATTACTAGCACAAAACACACTATAGCAATATTAGATTCTGTCATTAATGCCATCAGCACATCATGTGATACAGTAGATCTTATGGATCGTATTAGAAAACATTTGGCACCTAACTTGCTGGTCAGAGAGATTTCCAAGTCAGCGAAGCATCAAGCTGTAGCCCAAGAAATTTCACACTTGCCTTGCAATATGCCTTGCAATCTGTTTCTTGTATAGTATATTTTCTTGATATTCAGCATAGTGATATAACATCCTCAGTTATGTCAGGAATGGAGACAATTACAATGAAACACAAAAGATCTTTTAAAATTTTTTTATTTAAATTCATTTTTGGAAGCGCATAAGAAGAAGTGCAAGCTTCTTCCTCTTGAGAATTATGTGATATAAAAGAGGTGGATCCTCTTCTCTAGAGCAAGGATGAGGACATGTTACTGGTGAAAGATTGTGGATAATTATTTACCTCCCAACTGACAAATTTCTGGTACAACTTTTGCTTAATGAATTCATTAATACATAATAATTTGATACAGAAATTCCCCATTGGATAGCAAGAAATGCAAAAAAAGTGTACAAAATATAATTATTACATAAAAACTATGCAATTGCTTTGCTATTTGCCAAGCAGTGAACTTAAAACAAGTGTACAGACAATCATGAAATAATGACGCAATTGTATTTGCCATGCAGGGCAATTGGGCAAAGTAATGCCTTTCCTCATCATCAGGATCATATTTGCTGGTTTTTACGGGGTAGTACTATTAAATGTTGGGATCTTGTTGCAACACTGGCTTGAAATATTTATTCCTGCTAGTTTTGATTTTTTGGTAAAGACACCCCTCACCATCTGCTCTCTGCAAAAACTAACCTTTGCAAACCACTTTTTGTGGCCACTGCTACTTTTGTTTTCCATTCTTTTCTCCCTCAGCATCCTGTAGATCTTTTTAGGAAAAGCTGACTCTACTCAAACTCAAACCACAGGTGCTTGCTTGGTGGACTATTGATTCTCTATGTGTTTTTCACAGGGTGGTTGCACAAATACCTCCTACTTACCACGTCTGCTGCTATTTCAGTCATGTTCTACCTCTTCATTGCACCAAATGAATGGTAGGCAATGGGCAGCCTAACATCTCTCCTATGCATAATGCATTCATGGAGCGAATGGTAGCTTACCACTCTCATACCCTTCCTTGGGATTTGAAGGAGGATAAGTTGTGAAGAATGTAGGCGGTAGAAATTTAGAGATAGGTGGTGATATACCTACCCTTTCCTTACCCTTCAGGGTGTGTAACAGGAAGGTAATTGAGGTGTAAGCCATCAACGGTCAAATAAGGGTACAGTGGGTGTAACGCTACACCTTCATTACTCTTTAGAGTAGGTAGGGAAGAGGCAGTCAAGGCCAAATCATAGCTGAGAGAGGACCAGCGAGTGTATGGTGGGTGCTATATTACCACTCCTATACCCTCCATGAAATGTAAAGAGCAGCTAACTACACTTGATGATGTTATTACCACCACTGTACACTCTGCCTACCTGCCATGAAGGAGCTTTTTTTCCAGGGAATCAGTTTAACTGTGGCAGTCAAATACTGATACCTTGTGATTTGTGGCAATTTGCCAAAGAGGCAAGAGTTCAAATGTTTCAGAACAGGAGTATAAGTTGTGTGAAAATGTAATTTTATTTGTGTCCATTTGCATATTTGGCTTTTGATATACATTGTGTACCACTTTGAAATTTTCATTTTCAACTCCAGATTACTGTCATGTTAATGGTACCCAATATAGCTCATTCACCATTTGCCATTCCCATATTAAAGTAAGTACTGATATTACCAGCTGTTTCTATGATTGAACATAAAATAAATCCAATAAACAATGATACCAATTATTTCCCATGAAAATTTTGCTGTAATATTAATAATTGTCCATTTCAAATGGTATTTAAGTCAATGTAGAGAATGTAGTGATATTTTCAGAAAAAAAAACATTTTTTTGTATACATATTCCCAAATAGTTTACAGTTCTTTATTGTTGGAAGATATTAATGAATAGTGGATATTTTAATGGTGCTTCCTTTTATTTTATTTTCTAGGCCCTATTTCAAAATCAACAGAAAGAGGTGTGGATTCTCAACATCACATTTTAGGATTAGGAGGGAATGGGCAGACGCTGACAGCAACATTAGCAAGGAATGAGGGTGAAATATCAAGACAAATAGATGTGTATTTAGGAGGTTCTTGTGGGGATTCAACTTGGAGGGAAGATATTGCCATTCCCATATTAAAGTAAGTAATGATATTAACAGTTGTGTCTATGATTGACTATATTTGTTAGAGGTGGTTTATCTCCAGTAAAGGAATCATTTTCATATTTTATGGCAAAAACTGTTAATGTACAGCTAAAAAGAAATAAGACTAACACAGGAACTGCATGCTACCTGCATAAATGTTTCCTGAGTTTTAAGTGTGAATTTCTTTCTTGAATACTAATCGATTTCCATCAACTGTGAACCTCTTTGGTATATGCTAAATGACTGCTTATGCTATTGCAATTACATCATTATTTCCACGCCTTCCCTTAGAGCATTGAAAGGGTATATGTAGTTGTTACCTGTGTTAGTTGAGACAAAGGAATTTTGACGTTGTAAATAATATATTTGATTATTTATATGTATATGGTTACAATGATAAACAAAAATTTGTTTTTTTTATATTTTAGGAGCCGTGGTTTGGCATGGTTTGATCCTCAAAGTGTTGCATGGGCTGGTCAGCGGCTTAGTCCTTTAGAAGCAGCTGCTATGGAAAAGTGCCTCTGCTTGTTATTTGTTATTACGTGTAACACTAGAGCTGTTGCTGCCATGACAATGGTAAGTTTCTTTAAACACTATTTACTGATTTTTTATACATAAATGTTGATTTAATTCAATCTTTGAAAAAATATCACCACTATTAATGTTCCCTTATTTTCTTCACATTTCAATACAAAATTTTGATAAAAAGTTTTCCAAACCTAGAATCTTAGCTCCAGTTTTTTCTGTCAAATATCTTCCAAGCTAGAGTTATGCTATGGCTGATCTTTCCTTATAGCATAAAGTATTAAGTATAAAAGTCAATTGTAAGGGAATAGGTGTAAATTAGGCATGGTTCACTGCTGTATATTGTTGTGAAAGGTAGCCACTATTAAAATTGAGGATTGGGTTGGTGTGGTGACTAAAGTACTGCCATCCCAAACCAAGGCCCTGGGTACAAATCCCTGTGGTATTAAAGATTTTGCAGCCGTGTGCCAGTCATACTCAAGTGCTGTGTGGAGAGCACTTTAAGTTCAGTACTGGCGCATTTCTTTAATAATAGTGGGCTGATGCCATTGACAGTTTCATTCCACCCTTGCTCCATTATGCAAAAAAGTTTTATCCAAATACCCACCTCTCCTTTATGGTGTTAGTAACATCACTGTTGTTTGCCTCTCCAGAATAAGTGCTGTACTTTTTATATGATAAGATATTCAACTATCATCATGTTTATTTATTATGCATGGTGCAACTGGTATGAAAATGAATTCAATATTTTTTTTCTTTTTAAACCTTGATATCAGTATCTTCAGGTTCACAAAAATACAAATAGGTGGAAAGATGTTCATGCCTCTTTTTTGTGGTATATTATAATAAATTACCTATCAATCAACATAAAATTTTATCTGTATTAAGATTCCTTCTTGGAAAAGAATTATCCCAGCCATTGCAACGATGTCCATTGGACATCCATTGGATGTCCCGCAATGTCCGTTTGATTGCCTATGGACGTCCAAATGTCCCACTTGTATTTCAGTTTCTTGGGATCTGCAGATGCAATCCATAGGCAGTGTGATCATAAGAGAGAAAAATTATGTGATTAAAAAAATTTATTCAGTAAATTATCCTTAAACAACATGTACAGCTGAAGCTTGAACAGTTTTTTTTCTATTGCTGCTGTGCCTCAGCCAATCCCTCGTCACTCGATCCACTTCTATTTTTGTGGCTGCAGGGAATTTGTTGATACCCGTCAGTATAAGCAAATTATCAGAATAAGACATAGTTTCAAACATCCTTGATATTTGTAACAGGTTTAACATTGCACTTGTCGCCCAGGCTAAAGCCCACGAATTTGGATTATCTAAGTCAATAAGTGACTAACTACATGACAAAACAATAAAAACTCACCTGAGAGGTCAGCTTAGTTGTGCCATTTTGTTAAGCTGGTGTCATTACTATTATTGCATGAGATATTTTAATGATTTTATTTATTTTCCCACATTATCCATTAGGTAATAAATTTAAGGCTCATCACGCCGCGAAACCAAGTCAACGTCTTCCATTTATTTCACTTTGAGTCTTCTGAGCATATATGTAACACAACTCACGAGCAACAACAAGTCCATCTCGATATACAGGCCTGACACTCACTTCTATGAGGTCATGAGAGTTATCTGACGAGAACACGTAGCGCGGAGAAATGGGAGATATGTTTTGAATACGTTGACTCATTTAACGTTGTTACTCGATGTGGTTCTAATTTCACTAATAATATTTCATTGCCTCCCTGTTGTACACTTACCACCCCAATTCGAATGAAACAATCTAAATATGATTATAATTTAGGCACTTACGGAACACAACTTTTGTTACGTTTTGTAACATTTTTGCCGTTTTATTGCATCACTTTTATTTTTACATTAATTATTCAAAAGCATGTTACTCATTGTCCCAATATTTTTCTTATCAGCATTGTAATTGTGACACTCAAATACAAACCGCTCCGACAAAAATACATACCTACGTCCACATGTTTTTTATTTATCTAATTTTTCTGTGTATTTTTATATTTAAAACTATCTCTGCTAAACTGCGTAATGTTACACAATATACCTTATTCATATACATGCTTGGATAGATAAATTCAGGGCAGCTTTCACCAACCCTTAATTTGCCGGCTTCGTCACATAAAACTTAAGCGCTAAATTAAATTTTTATCAGAGTTACCGAAAAGCAGAACAAGCGTGAAACATGAACATTGTCATCAGTAAAAGTTACCTATATGTTCAATTAAGTTGGGAAATTCATTTGGTTCTAAGCAAGGTTTCCTTAATTCAAAATGTTCTCGGCAGCCATTAAACCATGAATACAAAGTGAATGACAATATGGTTATTAGAAACTAAAAGAAATAAGAAACTGTACAGTTATCAAGCTTTCCCGAACGTAAAGAATGCTGAGAAAATACATGTACAAACCAAAAGAAAACAAATAGTTTTACTAAATGACAACAGTTATGAGGAAACGGAAAGGAATTTAACTTGCAACCTAGTAATCCAAGGTAAAGAATGAAATAGGCATGTTACTACCCTGTCTTATTTTGTTTTACCACTGTGCACTTCACCATCTTAGGATTCCAAAATCATAACGAAACATATAAAATAGTAATATTGTACAAATAATGCAAATAAACGCAACTACATATACGATTAAAACAGCACGTTACACACACTCCCAACCGTGAACATACAAATATCAACAATAAAGTCTTATGAACAAGCCGGGAAACAATTGAGCAACACCTTTCGTTCACATCTTTCGTGACGTAACAGAGTACATAGTTCTCTCGTCCCATGCAGCAGGCCTGTATATTGAGATTACCCTTCAAAGCCCATTTACAACTAAAACCTTGGACTAATGGACATCATTTCCTGGCCTCCATATTGATGTCACTGCATGGACCTTTTTAGGATGTCATTTTCATGGCATCCAATGGACATACAAAGGATGTCCTGCATGGACCTTTTTAGGATGTCATTTTCATGTCATCCAAAGGATGTCCGCGTGGACCCTTTTAGGATGTCATTTCCATGACATCCAAAGGATGTCCATAAGGGACTTCTGGATGTCTGGATGTTAAATGGGCGTCCATTGGACGCCATGCAGTGGCTGGGATATCGTGATTTGAAAGAATTTGGTTCTTAACTAAATATACATATTACATTTATTGTGTTCCATACAGTTGACATGTATTATTATTTATGTGGTCAAAGCTGTGACAATATGAGCTATTAAAAACATTACTGTGATTTACTTTTTCCTCAGGCAGCACATTATGTTGGCCTTGAGTGTGAAGTGGTGCTATGTGTTCAGAGGCTACCAGAGGATTGCGTTATTGGAAATGAAAGGGTATGAATGATTATTCCTTTTCTCTTTTTTTGTGAGCACTTGATTCAGTATTTAATTGAATTTTTCACAAGCAAAATGGGTGGTGGCATTTCCCAGTGAGTTGAGCATTTTGTCGCTGTGGTAACCCAGTTTATAAGTGTATGGCCACTAACCAAAGGTTTGAGGCCTGGAGAACCCTCTGGACATGTAAAGTTTCACCCAAGCTGTTTAATCTTTTTGGCACCAGATCTTTCTGGGATATATCACTGGGAAAGGATTTGCCCACCCACCCTTATGTGACAATTTCACATGCTATTGCATCCTCACAAACCATAGTGACCATTTGGTTGAACACTTGTTTAAGATGCCTTTACTACATGTAAACATCAACAAAAATATCTCAAGTTCTAAAATGATAACAGTAGTTTTGTCACTTCACAAAATCATTTATTCAGAAAGAAACTGAAATTGACAAGCCCAAACCTTGTGTAAGATTCACCATTAATGCTCCTAGATTGACCAGATATGTCTATAATTATAGATGAATTATAATATAAATGAATGTACCAATTTGTTCAACTCCCATATAACTCTAGTCTATTTAATCCATTGTTTGTTATTAAACAGTGTGCTTGGAGATTTCATTTTTTTACTTAATATTGAATGATATAAAGGCTCATGAGCCTTTACTCAGATATCTTAGAATATTTGGTGGAAACAACCTTATGAAAGTGCAAAAAGTAAAACTATAAGGAACAGAAAGGATAAATTAAGAGTAAATATTAGAGGGCATAACTTTTTATGCGTGAAAAGGCAACAGTTGATGTATTTTATACAGTCTCAAATGATCTCCTTACTTCTACATGATTCTATCTGCGTGAATATTTTGGCTTCTTTTTCTTTTTTGGATCAAGTATTGGAAATTGATTTCATATGTAATTGTTATCATCGTCATCATCATTGGTCAACAATCCTAGGATTGGTTTGACGAAGCTTTCCACTTGATTCTTTTATTGGCCAACCTTTTCATATTGATGTAATTCTTCTCTTTTACAGTATGTAATTGTTATATGTACAGCAAAATTTCTTAAGCAGGCTTTGTTATTAGCAAAATTTCTTAAGCAGGCTAATTATTGCATTATTGTTTAGTAACCTACTGTGTGTAATGATTATACGTCTAAATGGCTCCTTACTAAATCTAATCTTATGTTCTCTAGTTGTCAGCACAGGCTATCAAGGACTACAACCGTGCTCGAATGTACCTACTTGACCTGGCTTCTAGAGAAGGCATTCCTGTTTTTGCAGAAATCTCTGAGGCTGTTGAGTGTGCTGCATCTAAGTGTCAGGCTTTCCAGTCTCGGTAGCAGTCTTATGCTTCATCCTTAATCTATCCAATTTGAGGCTGTTATTGGTCTTAAGAATAATTATATGTGAAATGTCAACCTGTTGGTTCATGGTTTCAGGCAGCTTTGTCAGAAAAAACTTAAGTGTCCAACTTTTGTGGGAACACAAAATCTTTTCTGACTCTGTAACAAAAAACAGGATGATTTTTAAGTATACTTGGATTACAGTTTGATATTTGAGAAGTAGTTTTGTAAATATTTATATACATTTATGGTGTCACTTGTGCACAGTAATTGTAAAATTCTAAATTTTCTGGTGTTGCCAGAACACCTTGCTAATTTCATAACATTACCAATGCAAGGGTGAAGTGGGAAATAGTATTTCTCTTGAAGATGCTTAGCTACAGCCCTCCAGTCCTCAGCAAAAAGATGATTCAAATCATTTGTGCAGGAAATTTTTCTGCTATTTGCACCAACATTATGTGTGGTCCTGCCCACCAAAGTTCATCATCACAATAATAATTTTTTTGTTTTTCTGTACAGTCATTAAATATATAAATTATAGATTATGGTGTGGTATAAAAATTGTCCTCTGAACTTCACCTTTTATGTCAGTAAGTTTCTTTTGACATGGAAAATGCTTGAGAAAATTTTGAGTTATTTGTACATTATTTGCGTGCCTCCTATTTTTTTAGTTGAAAATTTTTTAAACCTAATTGGTTGGGCCATGGTTTTCATCCCACTCATTAGTGACCGAGCATTGCTGAGACTTTGCAAGTAGCCATAGAGTCTGATTTTAATTTAGGGTGCTAAGTCTCTAATGTTTTTAATTGTGATTAATTAAACTAAATCATGTAAAAGTGTGTTGATTAATGGTCTTGTTTTGAAATGTCATATATCAAGTGATTTGAACATATTTGACTTTGTCATATGCAGCTCAGGTTATTAGTGGAGCATTTTATAGAGTCGCATAGTGATTTCAGCAGCTTTTACAGTATGCTTACTGAAGGGCAGTCTTCTTTAAAAGTCCTATCATCACTTCATAGTGGTTTTTACTGAGTGGAAGTTATTCGCTGGTTTTTAATTGGGCAACTAATACTGTATAATTCAACGTTATTTTGTGACTCCATTGGCAGCACCTTTGCTATAGAACTTGTCTCAGTGGACAAGACATGAATGTGAAGGAACCAGCATTATTATGAACTAAACTATTTGTGAGTGCGTTGAATGGATGTTATTTTTTTAACCGAAACAGTTCACAGTGGAGGATAATCAAGACTGGAAGTTTCATCATGTTTAAAAGTGCGTCTTTACATAGTATTCAAAAGGGTACAAAGAAGAAAACTCAATAATATCTCATATTTTGTTATTATTGAATATTAACGAGTGTGGTTCCTTGGATATAGATATTTTATGTTGAAAATAAGTTTTTATGTGCTATGGATGGAATCCTGCAGATATTTATACCCATATTCATGTTACATCACTTGTTTTTTTCATATAAGATCACTAATTCATTCCCTTTACTAATAATACCCATCCCTTG
The DNA here is from genome assembly GCA_933228895.1 of Platycnemis pennipes. Taxonomy (NCBI): domain Eukaryota; kingdom Metazoa; phylum Arthropoda; class Insecta; order Odonata; family Platycnemididae; genus Platycnemis; species Platycnemis pennipes. The sequence goes on from OW121848.1 coordinate 58,524,877, forward strand.
GAGATTATAACTGTTTGAAAATGTTATTTTAGTTGTTAAACTTTAACTAGTCTGGTTAATCACCATTTTTATTTTCCATTTTGATTAATGATTTTTGATTTTTATAAATATTATTTAACTACCATGAATATTATTTTCTAACATCACTATTATTCTTATGTAACTGTCTGTAATATTGTACAAGTGATTTCAGCCTATCACTCTGTATTAAGGAAATGCTTACTGCATCTTTATTTTTCTAAAAATTTGGGCAGCTATTTGTTTTTAATCATTATTTTATCCATATTTTAATTGATGAAATTATGAATATATTTTCCAGAATTGTTATGACTTTTGAAGTCCTAATACTTATACCTCTTATATTTTAAGCTAATCATGTTTTGTAGTAATATTTTGATCATGTTTCACATGTGAAAAGGAGTTACAAGTTGTCTCAATAATTTATATACTAAATGTGTATTATAAAGTGAATTTATGTTATTACTTGTTCAACATCAGTCAAATCACAAATATTTAACCACATGAGAAATATGTTGGAGGAAGAAAATGCATCATGCCAGCCTTTTAAATGCTGGATTGTTGTTATTCATAGACTGACTAATTGTTTCATGAAGCCTTATATGTTTTCATTTAACAGATATTTCCATCATGCTGTCATTAAAAGATATAAGTTACATTTAGATAGTTTTTTTTTACTGTTCCTAAATTCACCGTCTCCTTTTCCCTTTTTATTACTTCCTACCTTGAATTAGTTTGCCACATAGGTCATACATATTATGTATTACATATATTGTTACCATAAAGTAACTTCCACCTCCGAGTCTCTGGCTAGCATCAGATTTCGTTGCCGTAATAATAGCAGGAGACTTGAGAGGGGTCGTGCCTATGTGTAGCCACGTCCGCCACCTTTGGATAAGTGGCTACCCTTCGGCCATGTCTACCATTAGGGTCATGTGCACAATGCAGGGGGACCCAAGAGGGACAGCCTGCAAGTGCATCCACTCGCACCCTTCACACCGGGATGCACTTGAGATTGTCAATCAATGAGCTCTTGACACTAATGAGCATGCCCACGATGAGGAATACCAGTTTCACAGAGTAGCCCACGTGCATTTGCCGAAGTTCGCACAGCAGATCTTGATGTTTAGTCCTTCTTTCTCTCTCCTTCACTGCCATGTTCGTTTTGGCCGGTGCAGAAAACTCTATCACGTACATGGCATGCGAGAGATTGTCGAGGAGAACGATATCAGGCTTCATCGCCATCAATTTCCTGGTGGTGGGGAAGGAATAATTCCACCTGATCTTACACTTATTGTTCTCCACGACAGACTCGGTATCTAATGGGGGTAAGGCAGCACCAGATTCGCGTCCATGCCGTAATGGTGCCTGAGGTGGGAATACAATGCCTACAGAGCCGAGTTGTGCCATTTTATGTATGTGTTCTTTGCATACAAGCTGTAGCCGGAGAGTAGATGACTTAAAGACTCCGGCTGACATTGGCACACTCTGCATCTCATGTCCATCACATTCACCCCAAACATGAGGCGACAGACCCCAAGGAGGTTGATGACACCATCTTGACATGCGAGCATGAATCACTCTGTTCCGGACTTCAGACCAGCGGACCTGTTGATAGCCCATACATTTCCAAGTTTCGATAAAAACTTCCATGCATGAGCTTCTCGATGTGCTTGTGGAGCAGGATCTTTGCTCCACCTTCTTTATTTCGAGCTTTTGCATGTCCGCCTTCAGCGACAAGATTGATGTGTTGCATGCTTCTCCGCTGGAAGTAAGGTCCAAGTAAAACTGAGACCATCTGATGCCCTTTTCGCTGCCTGGAATGCGAACACCCCTTTGCCGACATGTGTTACTTCACTAGCAGCATCAGGGGGCCCATGCTGTGGAACATGTGGCACGCCGCAGTGAGGACTACTCTTTCATGAAGGCACTCCTGACGTATTAGCCCTCTACCACCTAGCTTTCTCAGGAAATATAATCTGGCGACAGAAGACTTTGGATGAAGACTACGATGGATTGTCATCAGTTTCATTGTTCCCCTGTCAAGGTTTTGCAGCTTGTTAACATTCCATTTGATGCAACCAAAGGTGTAGAGCAGTGTCAGAACCACAAAGGTGTTGGTCACGAGAAACTTGTTCTTGCCTGACAGGTCAGAACTCCAGATTCACCTGAGAGTCTGCCTTTATTTGGCGGTGAGCCTTTCTTTCACTGCTCTTACCTCATGCAACCGGCACTGGGGACACCGAAATATTTGTACGCCTTGTCATCATCAAGATGACAAATGCCGTTTCTATCAACCTGCTGCATGCCTTCCTTGCCATCCAAAATCTTTCCTTTCATCATATGGATGATTGCACACTTGTCCAATCCGAACTCCGTCCCTATATCCTCGCTGTATCTCCATATGGTGTCCAACGCCAAGCGCAGGTCTTTTGCTCTTGAAGCATAAATCTTCCGGTCATCCATGTATAATAAATGGGTGAGCTTATGCTTCCCATTTGTCGGGACACCGCACATATATCCCCTACCTCATCCCAAGGCACCCTGTTTCCTGTCAGTGGGAGGATAGATAAATGGAACAGGAGGTGACTAAGGCTATCGCCTTGAAATACGCCACGGTGGTATGTTACCAAATCTGTGTAGACTGTCTTCTTGCCAGATGGTATGGCAAAGCATGTCTTCCCCAGTGGTAACAGGCATTCAATGGAAGGCACAACCTCTGGGTGGACTTTCAAGTACCTCAGAATGGCCATAATCAACTCATGAGAGGTGGTATTGAAAGCCTTTTTGTAATCCATCCAGGCCATTGATAGGTTACGCTTGTATTAATAAGCATCCTGGCTCACACACCTATCAATGAGCAGGTTGTCCTTGCATACCACGATGCCTTTCTTTGAGCCCCTATGCAGGAGGATAAGGTCTTTCAGGATGGAAGTGAACACCTTATATACAGTGTTAAGGCAGGTTATAGGGTAGTAGTTTTTCAGATCAGACAAGTCTCCCTTTTTTGGTATTAAAACTGTCCTCCTCTCAGTCACCCAGGACAGAATTAGTTCTGTTCCCAATAGGAAGGATGTGATGATTCTGGCAAGATGTTTATGCATGGAAGTGAATTTCTTCTACCAGAAGTTATTTACTGTGTCCATTCTTGGAGCAGTGAAAGTTCTTCTTGCCAGAGAAGGCCTTCTTCACATCGCTTTACTTGACTGAGATGGGATGATCCATTTCTGCTTGGTGACGGTCACAAACTCTTTAAAGTGGGCTATAGCTGGAGTACCTTCATTGGATGGCTTTGTGATCTCGTAGATGTCCATCCAGAAACGTTCCACCTCCGGGACATTTGGTATTGTTTGGACAACAGGTGGGCAAGGGTCTAGCCATGTTGGCACCCTGTTTCCTGTGAGATCACCGTAGTTAAGCAATGTTGAGCCCAGACAGAGGTTGAATGGTTGACCCTCTTCCATACCTCTACTGTGGTGCTCTTGTCCCCTGTTTGCAAGTGGCGGGCAGGTTACATGAGTGTTGGCACAATATATCTAAAGAGGTCTAAGTGCCAGGGGGGCTCCAGAAGGCCCCTGCCCACCCCTCCAATTTATTTATTGGACAACAGGTGGAAGGGTTCAGAAGAGATGGGACGGCTAAAAGGAGAAGATGGAGTTCTCCTTCCTGGCGCTAGTCCTCTTGACCAATTTCTTCCTCGCCATTGTAAGTGCCTGCACTCTATCAACTTCGTGCTGCTTAAGAAAAAGCATCATTCCTTTGCTCAGTGTGTGGTGGTCTCTCTGGATAACACGATCAATGTGCTTGACCTTCGATGTAAAGGCCCGACCAGAGGAAAGGTAGTTCATCACTCACTGAATTCATGACACCTGTTGTCTGGTCAGCGTGATTTTGGCATTTAGCTGTTTTAGCTCTTTGCTGCTTCTGTCTCCCAGGTGGCAGACCCTTGGGGAGAGGCCAACAGTTTGGTGGCAGGATATATCATGCAGTCAATTTCCCAAAGGCTGGACGTTATTATTATTATAATCATATTGCCAAGTCCCATGTGCAAGGAAGGTTTCACGTATTAAGTGTTGATTTTGGAATTTTATTTATGATCATATCGTTGACGTTCTAGTCCTGTAGTTATAATTTTTGGGAATGAACTAGATAGTCCTTGGTTCTAAATGAGTCATGCCTCATCACAATGGTAGCAAAATTCTAGTTCTTCAATGTTTTAGGTGTCAAAATTTGTTTGGAATCAATGGTTGGCGAGTTCACCTTGTGGAATGAATTCATGATGAATGGGATAAACTTGGTTATATTCCATAATATTAAAGAATTGTTGAATATAACCAAATTTAATCTATTCATCGCCAAAATTTGTTGCCAAACAACACGGGATACTCTTTGTGTAGGCTTCCGCAGGTGATTGTGGTGAAGATGCGGGTCTTCTGGGTTTTCCTCCGCGTTGGTCCATGATTCCTGGGAATCTTCACAACAGGGGATACTCATTATGTTTATCGAAGAATATCTGTGAATATTTTTATTTTTCATGGAAAAAATGTGGAAATTTTCCTTACTTCATGTAGCATTCTCAGTATTTAATATTTCCCCCAAATGATGCCTTAGACTGTCTCCCACTCAGGGGACTCACTGGAAGAACATCTTTTACTCAATCATTTGCTTGTTCAGTTTCATCTTCATCCATTAGCATGACTTTAGGGTGCAAGCCTGTAGTTCAGATATTGAGGAAATTGATAAAAAATGTAATTGTGAATGCAGGTAGATATTGCAACATCGTGACTACAAGGTGAAATGAGAATAATTGAGGGATGTTATAAAATTATAGCGAACCTCTGTAACTAAACTTTATGGTATACATACATACAGTGGTTAACTCAATTGAGAAAATGGGGTCGTTTACCATATTTTTTTATTGCTACATCTGATGAGAGTTTGTAAAATAAAAAGATGCGTATTTTTCCATTTTTAGATCTGTCAATTATTTCTGGTGATGTCATTGACTTCGTCCAATCTCAACTGAGCCCACGAAGCAAATTCGCCTTATTGCAAAGGGGGGGGGGGGGGGACAGCTCACTCTGCCTATAGGAGCGGTTGCGACAGGACTTGTGCGAGCAGACCTTCCAAGAACCCCCCTCCACTCCCTTCTCCTAAAAGCAGTAAAGGACAGGAGGAAAATGACGTCAATGATATCAAAGCTGCTTCTTCAGTGGGCATCACCTTATGCTATTTTAATTTTTGATTTATTAGTAAATAGTTGTAGTTAGAAGATTATTTTTTTCATTAAAATTCGTTTTTCATTTCCATCTAACAATTTCGTGCACAAAATTGCGATTTCGGTTCCGAATAAACGCCCCCATTACTGAATGATCTTGGTAAAAATAGTATGTAAATGTGTACTCTTCCTTTGTTCTGGCTATGGCAAAGTAATTTCTGTAGTAAACTACTATTGATCTCTCTTTGATGCCTAAAGCTCTGGATTTAGAGCTTTATATACAATACAGAGCTTTATATAAACGCTCTTTCCACCTCATTGTGAATTTTATGAGTATTGATAACTTCCTCTTCATGTGCTTCCAGTGTAATGTTCTCCCAAGTATTTTTGGATCCCATGATTGAAAAGCGTTAGCTTTGATGTTCAAACCTATTTTCTAGAGATAATCTCTAATGAACCAAAAATGTTGTAGATTTGCTTCATAGCATAAAAATCTTTTGCGGTGAGTTGAACATAAGCATCTTTGAGGGCCAGGCTGCCAAGAAGAATTGTTTTTAATTACTAACTGGAACATGATTTAGGTTGAGTTCCATCTAGTTGGCACTTCTTGGCAGCTTCTTAATGAAACAGCACTTTAGTTTAACATCACTGATGAAGTGCACAGCATAATACGTTCATTCGACATTATTTGTGTCAATACATAACGAAAGCCACAATTTTGTAGCAAGTTTATTAAAACAACCAAAATTTGGAGACAAATGGTTTTCTCGGGTAGGAATATACCGCCTGATGAAATTTCGACAGTAACAAAGTTTCACTGTTGGATGGGACACTTTCCCGCACTAAGATCATTAGAATTAAGTTTAGTACAATAAGTTTTGTTTCTCAACAGCAGTCGGCATAGAATGGAGCAATTGCGTACGAAAGAATCCCATTCTTTCAAAATCCCAATTTCGAGCACAGAACTAGAAAAAGTTCAGACACGTTCTCCGAATTCTTCATGTCCTTCTATCAAAAGCGGTACCATCCGTACATGAATACATATCCAGGGATTCTCATCGCTCCGATGGCTCCTGTGGTTTTATGGTTCTTGGTGCTAATGGTGATGGCACAGTGGTTCATTTTGCAGCGAATCGCGAGTGCTAGGAACGGAAGGATACGGCCATGGTACTAATTCAATGTATTAGTACGATTAATAGGATCCATGGATCCACGATCCGGCTGTTCCCTATCATTATAATCTTTGTTCCCTATCTTCCAATCGAATAATCGCAATGAATCGAAATTCTCATCTCTATTAACGACCGTCACTTGTTGTTGAACAGCGGTGTTGACAAGTTTGAAATGCACACATTCAAAATTTACAGTATTTATAGGCAGTAGTTACTTCTTTATGAAATGATTATTTTGGTTCATCAGCTCTTCTTATTCATTATAAATCTCCTAAGTGAACCAAAACCGCCAACTGAAGAAGACGAAAGTGGCGAAGAAGAGTCGAATCAACAAGAAAACCCACCCGAAGAAGAAGCTGAAGCAGCTGAAGGTGAAGCGTAAAGCTCACTGAAAATTCAGCAAAATGATCCTTTTATTCCACAGTTTATGTATAGTGGGACGAATCTTCTATCACATCATATGTGATAAATTATTTGGAGATAGGTATTACATAAATAATATTTATGTACAGCTTGAACCTCGCGATTATATACATAAAAATTATTTGCTCTCTAAACGATGTGTGCAAGAACTGAAAGGTGTACCCCTGCCAAAGACTGGAAATTTAGTTTGTAGATTTGATGAAAAAGCTGGTTTGAAGTTCTTCCCTCCTGCATATGCCCAAAGGTATAACGCTGTGAAAGAAGTACTGACGAGCGGAATCTGGCGAGGGAAGTTGAAAAAGGCAAGTTTATATTATCATATTTTACTGATTTCAAATTTCCGTTTGGCCCATTTGCGGTAATTTTGCAGTGGCCATAGTGTGCTCTAATCCTCAATGAACTTATTGATTGTAAATCTTAAGTTATTGGTTGTTCCAAGAACATATATATGGATGTACATGGGTTGTTCAGTGAGTGAACGTTACCCTCTGAGGAAACCAACTAATCCCGATGCTAAACATGCTCTATCATCGAACTCCGGTTGTTTTGAAAATAAATTATGCACCATGGTCATTTAAAAATAAAATAACCAAGGAAATGTATATAGGTACATTTTATCTTAAAGAATATTCTTCCAAGCATAGATACTAATCTATTTTGAGGGGCTCCAAGAATATTAGTACTGGAGTGAATGTATGTAATCACTGTTTATATACATTAAATATAACTGGAGCCTTATTATGCTTGAAAAGTAAGTATAACTTTTAAAAAATTGGTTTTTGAAGGTTACAAAGGCACTAGTTACGCACATTTTGAGTTGCATTGGCTCGTACTTGGTATTAATGGTTCTGATCTAGGTAATGAGCTTTGTATAACCAGGCCATTTGCCATCAGCAAACATTATTGGGTCATCTCCTGGATATTATTTGAAATAAAACATTACTTACCTTAGTAAACGGAAATTTAATTTCATTACTAAAACATACAGTAAAGAATATATTATTGGAAGGGTGCACCCATTTGAATTATAATGGGAGTAAAAAGGTAGTACCAATGATACCCAGTAGTTGTACATTATCAGTTGCAATTCAATGTGCAAGGTATTCCCATTACTACCATTATTATCCTGTAAATTAGAGTTTGTATTATATGTGTTTGTATTGTGTAAAATGTATTTTGTATTTCTATATGTTTTCATGACCATGTTCTATGTCAAATTTTCTTGACCAATGGAGCAATAAATATTATTATTATTGTTACCGAAAACATGTCTATTTAAATTAGAATAGCTGGACGATACCTGGTTGAAAGGCTTAGCAAAAATCAGTAGCCATAGCCAAGGTTTATATTGTCTGTGTTTAAATGAGTGGCAGTTTGTAAAATACGATTTTTCTGAACCCAGGGGAGTATGCTGATGAAGGCACGAAATCAAGGTTTAATATCAGGCATTTGTAAAAGACTTTGCATTGAAATTCCCAAGGTGATTTAATTGATACATTTGTCAAAATTATTTCATTTAATTTTGGCTGCCTTCTTACATATGGATAGGTGATGGACATGGAGATCCTGTAAGTGTCGTATGTCATAAAGATTCATCATAAGTGTAAAATTTTCTTGGTTTCTCAGCAGCCAAGGTAATTTGCTACCAACAATTTGATGTCTGACTCCACTATCTTCCTCATTGCATCTTCCGCCATAATCTTGGTTAGTTCATATTTGTTTATGAATTTCTGGTCATTGTATAGCCATAAGTATTCCTATCGATTGTTGGGTTTGGCTTCTGTTGATGGTTCAAATTCTGTTTATGCCTTGCCTTTCTAAGTAGTCAGAGGATAGACTTTCAAGATGGACTTCAGGCAAAACTGGTGTTGTGGTTGATGTTATTATCACCCAGTTGTATTTGTATTGCCTCCATGGTGTGTCTCTCCCAATATTTTGATGTTCAACAGAGTAATTGTGTCTTGTCAAAGCAAATAACAGTAATTTATGAGGTTGTTTTCTGTGATCAATCATTTGCCTGGGTGGAGGTGCGTGATACAACTCTTGGGTTCTGTAATTCTTCACTCAATCCTGCTTTACTGCACACAGAGGGAAAAGGTATATTCCTGGATTTTTCAGTCCAAGTTTGTCCTTTACCCTCTCAATTTGGCTCCATATTTTTCTTGGTGGTTTGTAGATGGTACAAATATTTTGCCAGCTTAGAATTCTTGATACTTCATAAAAATCAGCATTTTTTACAATGGTAGGGGAGGCTGGGGTAAATAGAACATGTGGTAATTGGAACATAATAGCATATATTATTTATTTGTAAAGCAAATGACGTAAAAATCACAAGGGACCTGTAGACACTTATTTCCTAAAAATTGTAAAAAAAATTAGTGCATATACCTTTATAGATTTTCTTTAGCAAGTTTTTTTCCCTCAAGAGCGTAAAAAACTTAAACTTCAACTTTACACCTCATATTAGAAAGAAGTGAGGAAAAATAATTTATCAGGTATCAGGCAAAAAAATTATTATGGTGTGAAATATGGCATTCCTAATCATAGAGTTAGCAATTATTTTAAATTTATCTGTGACTAAACCTCATTCTTAGGCCATGTTCTAATTACCTCAAAAATCTATCACTGGGGTAATTAGAACAGTATGGATGGGATTATTAGAACAAGAGGAAGTCCAAAAGTGACACATCACAATCAGCTGATAAATTGCTAATATGCTGCTTCTAAGTCCATCCAAAACAGGAGGAGAGGGATTATTGCTCCACCCTCCCCACAACACCTCTCAACAAGAGGGGTGGAAGGTCTCCCCCCACCCCCCTCAATCCCTTGTTTTGTTCATAATTATATTTTGAGTGCACAGAACAGAATCAATACTTGAATGAAAAGTATCACATTTGGCCTGCCAAGCAGGAAATGTATGCATTTTAAGAAGGAAGAACTACAGTAGAGATTCATTGTGACTTGAGACAGAAAAAATTGAAAGAGTTGAAGAGTCTTGTAACTTTTGTGCCATACAAGAAATAGAGGAGCTAAAGAGGATACTTTCAACCCTTAGATAGATTTTCAAAAAGTAGTAGAAAGCATTGTAACAAGAAGGAGGAGGGGAATAAGATCCAGTTTAGATCAGTCATTCTGTAGTGGTCTCCTCTGGTGGACGTTGTGATGTGGTCTTACATCCTCAGTTACTTTCTACTGTATTCTCTGCGGAACAGCCTCAAGACTCAGTTTTAACTAGTTAAGATTTTGAATATGTAATCACCTTCAGCATTGGTATCAGTAGATAAACCGGTATTGGACCTTAATTAGTAGGAACATAAACATTTTCAGGGTGTATGTGTTAAAGGAAAACATCTTATTAGTCAAAAAGCAGCTAGATATTGTAAAATATAACTTCTTTAAAAAAACTCAAGAAAACGGACAATGAATAATTGTGCTTATCCGGTACAATCCATTTTGGATACTATTGCTGCTGTAAAGGCTTGTAGTATGTCACAAACAGTGGCTGCTAAGAGATTTGGTGTAACCTCGTGGGATGGGGTCGTTTACTATATTTTTTATTGCCGAATCTGATAGAGTTTGTAAAATAAAAAGACGTATTTTTCCATTTTTTGATCCGTCAATTATTTCTTGGGTTATAAGCGGCGAAAAACTGATGTTTTTAAACCTTTCGGAAAAGTGGGTGTGGTGCAACCTCTGACGTAAGCTACTTTGCCTTATTGCAATGGGGGATACAGCTGACTCTGCCAATAGGAGCAGTTGCGACAGAATCTGTGCAAGCAGAACTTATGAGAACCCCTCTCCACACCCTTCCCTTCCCCTAAAAGCAGCTTTTTCGGTGTGCGTCACCTTTTGATTATTTTAATTTTTGATTTATGAGTGCATGGTTATGGTTAGAAGATTCATTTTTTCACCCAAATTCTTTTTTCGTTTCCATCTAACGATTTCATGTACAAAATTGCGATTTCGGTTCCGAGTAAACACCCCCATTCCGGCTAAAAAACTGACCAGACATGTTTCGACCAAGTCTCATGGTGCAGGTCGACCTCCAGTGCTTTATTTTGATATTGACCCTCAAATTGGCTACTTACGTCAAGACATTTGCCAGTTATGGAGATTGACTGACTAAGTTAGAAGTTCTTCACCTGGTTGAGTAGTTTTGCAAAAATAGAAGTTTGAAGACACCATGGGTTGATAGCTGCCCTGGCGATGAATGGTTTACTGCATACTGTGCAAAACTCGCTAGGCATACTGGATACAGACTCGTCTACAAAATCTAATAATCTTATTCTGCCATTTTCATCCTCATTACCAGTAACATCTTCACCAATTTATGCAAGCACTTCTGCACAATCCAGTGAGCGAATTTCTCCAGAAGCCAGGGAAACTACTCCATATATCTCAATATTAGATAGTCCGTCATTTCAATTGTTTATCCGAGAAACGTGAAGCACCCGTTACAAAGAAAAATCAGATAAAACAGTAAGCAGGCAGAGATTAAAAATTAATTCCTATGGCGAAATTTTAACACACAAGGAAATAATGACACAGCTTAGGAATGAATCTGAGCAAAAAAGAAATACATCCAAAAAAGTTTGCCAATGAAGAAAAAACACAAGCCTGAGGCTAAAAATCAAACCATTGAGGATTTCACATCATCTGAGTCTGAAGGAGGACCACAACAGGGGTCAGTGAGTTCCTCAGATGAGATGGAAGATTCTCAATACAAATTTAGCTTTCTATCCAATGCTCTGAAGGAGCATATGCATTATGCTGTATATTATGATGAGCAATAGTTTCTTGGTCGTTTACTGAATTTAAGAGATGATAAAAAAACTACAAAAATAAAATTGCTACATAACACAAAGCAAAATACTTTTGATTGCCCTAAGCAAGATGAGAAATCAGAGGTAAAGTCCGACTTCCTATTTTATGGCCCAGTTAAACTGACAGGCAATGGTCCATTTCAAATATCACGTAGTAGAAAAATAATGATAAAATATGAAGAAATAAAAAAAATATTTGATGCAATGCTAAAAAAATTTCAAAAAGTTCATCTTCCAAAATGTTCTAGAAATTTATTTTAAGTTTACAAAATATTTTAGGTTAAAGTTGTAAATCAAGTTGAATCCATGAAAATGTCATACGTGCTGGAAATAAAGAGTTTTCATTTCAACTTTTATGTGATCTAATAATTTTTTTGTTTTTTTCATGGATCTTTTTCAAATTTGGATCATAAAATGAGTATATGCCAATAGTGTCTTATCTATTGCATCAGAATATTTCATTTAAATTTAAGAAGTTTCTTGACCCCTGTTCCAATAACCCCATGTGGGGTAAATAGAACATTTTGGACCTGGACTAGTTTGAAAATACTTTTTTCCATTCACATCTACAGTGACATTCATCTAATCTGATATTCTGCAATCAAATATGCTCTTATTAAAGCAGAAAAAAATATTTTTAAATCATGCATGTAGTGTGCTTGTTATACCCTGACAAAATAAAGATGCTTTTATCTTGTTCCAATTACCCCGTCCTCCCCTAAGTTATTCTATTGTACAAAAGAATCTTTAGAACTGTTTCTGGGATTATAATGCACAGGCAATGGGTGGTTCACTGATAATGTTCATCAATCTCAGTTCACATTATGGAAGCTTATGTAACAGATTCTTTAGAAGGAGGGACCTAAGTTGATACTGGTCGATACTCCATGGCTAAGCCAAAATCCTGGAATTTGTAACTTAGGTATAATTTTCCCCGTGGATAGCTTTGTGAAGAAGCTTGTATTACTGCTCAGATAGTGGATGTTTTTATGACAGTTATCAGAAAATGTAGGGTAGAATGCAGGGATATGATCCGGAAAGGCACTTTACATTTCGTGCCGTACCTGGGAGGCACCCGAACTCGGAGTCTGAGCCTCGGCGTTGAAGGAGACCCAACCCTTCACCATGGGTGGTTTATAGCACCAACTGACCAGTCACACTAATGTTTATAACTTCTTAAAGTTAAACATAAATCACAAAGCTATGTTCGTCTTTGCATTGCACTAGTCACGCTGATGAAAATGGTTTTTTCATCGCAGTCATATGATAGATATTAGCTCATTTACATGCTTTAGTAATTTAATGTACATTAAACTGGCTTGGTTTACTAATGCACGTAAAATGGTTAATATATATCATATTACTGTATTTTAAAAAAACCATTTTCATCAACGTGAATAGTACAACACAAAGATGAACATAAACGTGTGATTTATGTTTAACTTTAAGAAGTTATAAACTATAGTGTGACAGGTCAGTTGGTGCTATAAACCACCTGTGGTGAAGGGTTGGGTCTCCTTCAATGCCGAGGCTTGATCTCTGAGTTCAGGTGCCTCCCAGATATGGCACGAAATGTAAAGTTCCTTTTCAGATCACATTCCTGGTAGAATGCTCTATGGTTAGCACCCCCCAGTTGTTGGCACTTGGTAATTTACAATGTGATATTAAGTATAAGAAAGGAGTTGCAACATTGATGCGTTCGAATTCAGACGCAGTGAAGTTCGGATGACTATATATTGGCGGTTTCGTACACGTTCCACCACTTGAGAAGAGACTGCCGACCATACCTCTGTGTGATGCATTTTCTCCTGGAAAATTGAAGGTTTTCTTAGCGGCAAGTTAAGAACATCACTTCTTTTGCATGTGTTTTGCAACGATACCATTCCATTAACTTTAGTGAGTTTTGGATGTACATAACATTTATAGTATCCTCATGACCATGTTTTTAATTAGTGTGTGTTAACTTAAATTAAATTAATTTTTATTAGATGTCAATTATTGGAAATCTCAACCAATGTAGTATTTTATTTATATTGTACTCCAAATGGATCATAATGCCTATCTACAGTCATATTCAAAATTTTAAGTCATAAAAATGAGTGCAACCAGTAATTGGCATGGATGCCAATGACTAGCAAAGTTGGAGCCAAGAACTGGCTACAGCCACAACGAAAATTTCAAGTAGGTAGTTACCTTCAACTTTTATCTATTTCTGATTTATAGGCTGTTAGTATAAGGATGGTTCCACGGAAAAGTAATAGATATACGGAAGAAAGTCTTTGTGCTGCCATTGAGGCAGTAAAAAAAGGCAGGGCATTTAAGACCATGGCAAAATACTTTGGCATTCCGAGGTTAACCTTGCAGTTTTGTTGCAGTGGAAAGTTCACAAAAATTTCGCGTAGCCCAACACCTGTCCTTCGAGTTGAAGAAAAAAGCACCAAATGTGTATGAAGTAGAACAAAGTCAGGCAAAGGCAACTCTCACTGTTATGTGTATTTTTTCAGCCTCAGGAAGAACATATCCACGGAATCAAAGGATATAGATTATATTGTTCTTAAGGATTACAAATGAAAGAGTCCAAAAATTTCCAAAAAAAGTGGGGGGTTGGACACAATGACAATGGACGGATGAAGTCAGAAGTGTTTTTAGAATTTATTGGGAATGTTTTTCACCCTTATCTTGAGGAAAACAAAATTCCATTGCCAGTAGTGTTGTTTTTAGATGGCCACAAAAACCACCTCACATACCACCTAAGTTTGCTATGCAAAGAACTTCAAATTATTCTCATTACTATATACCTAAATTCCACAAGAATATTGCAACCCGCTGACGTAGCTGCCTTCAGGCCAGTGAAAAGTAAATTGAAGGATTCTGTTCTCACATGGAGGACTAAACATCCAACCAAAGATGTAACTAAAGAGGATTTTGCTCCCATTCTTTTAGCCATGTTGGATAACATTGTCTGGATCACTTAAGAATGGTTTCAGGGCAACAGGTCTATATCCGTGGAATGCAAATGCAATAGATTATTCAAAGTGTTTTGGGAAAAGTTTACCCAAGGTCAAGGCAAATATTTCAGGATTGAGGTTGGGTGCACACCCTCATGACGACTTTCCTATGATTGTTGGGATGGACCGAATTGAAATATTAAACAAAATTCATCAATAATTAGAAGAAGAAAGCTACTCAGATGATTTTGGGGCTCTCTTTAGGTCGTGAGAGTGTTATCAGAAAGCCCAATCAGAGGTGAATGAGCCAGAAAGAAATGGTGCGCAGGAACATGGATGCAATCAACTTTAAATAGAAGATATTATTGATGATCGTCATATGGAAAATGCAGCAGTCCCAATGAACATTACTGTTTCACTGAGTTAAGGTGATTCAGAGCAAGTAGAAGATATATGCCATAGTGAAGAACCATGTAGGGTCACCCCAATAAATAAAATCCTTGTTTGGCCAGAAACACCAAAAAGAAATGGGAAAAGAAATATTGAAAGGGTACCATTTGTATTGACCTCAGAGAAGTGGAAGGAATACCATGAAAAAAACAACAAATATAGAAGCTCTGAAAGAAACAGAACTAAGAAGAGTGGAAAGGGAAGAGAAAAAACTGTAAAAGCAAACAGCAAAAAACACTATGAGGGAAAAGGGAAATAAGAGAAAAGCCATAGGACAGCCAATTACAAGTTCAAAGGTAGCGAAAACACTGAAATTATAAAAAAAACAAAAAGTTATCCTCTAAAATTATAACTAACCCTGAGTTATTACTAGTGGAAAGTCAAAAGCCTGTACACGTTGAATCTGATTCTTTGCGGTCACTTGAAAAAGGTCCTACATGCCCCCATAGGATGAGGGAGATAATCAATGGTATGTGCTTTAAATGCGATAAACACATACCGTGGGAGATAAGACGGGATTTAAATGCAGTAATTGCAAGAAGCTGTATCATTGAAACTGTGTCCCTACAATTCACCAAATGCATATTCCAGATAATACCAATGATGATCTATTTGTTTGCCATGAATGTTATGAGTCAATAGAAAGCAGTAGTTCTGAATGTGAAACTTTAATTTGAACATAAGTGCTGTCAAATATGTTGTTCTTAAATCTGTAAAAATTACTGTTTTTTACAAAATCATACTTGGTAAACATGTGCAATAATAAAGTAGTGCCCTACAAACTAAGATAACGTTATAATTTATACGGCATACCCTTGAAATTTCATCTATTAGAATATTTAAGATAAGTTGGTTTTATCACTTTTGATGGTAAGGAAATTATGATTCAAAAAACCTCAAAAATTTGTTTTTATATAAAAATTTTTAAAGTAAAACGATTTCCATCGCGTAGTTTATAAATATCAGATGTGCCAATAATACGAAATTGTGTGCCAATAAATGGATAAAAGGTGGCAATAACTGGGATTTTGCTACTTTTTTCTTAAAAATTTTTAGTAAATAGCTGGGTATAAAACAAAGCTCTGTAACAACAGTGAAATATAGAACCATTATTTTCATGTCTAAGGAAAATATTTGCTTGGTTGAAATGGATATATAGGAGTCACTGGAGGTAATTTTCTACTACAAGGTCCTTAAAGTGCCAATAACTGGCTACTTTACCCTATTATGCATTTGCTTTTTAGGTGCTGGATGCAGGCTGTGGAGAGTTGAATTTCTTTGTATATTTGAAAAATACTCCAGGAGTTGAAGAAGTTATAGCTCTCGACGTAGATTCTCAACTACTTTATGGTGTTGCCCACCGTGCAGCTCCTTTACTTGTTGATCATCTTTCAATCCGGGATACTCCTTTTCATGTTAAGGTGCTGGCTGGAAGTATTGGCAAGCCAGACCCTTGTCTGAAAGGCTGTGATGCTGTGATCGCCATAGAATTGTGAGTAAAATCAAGTGACATATACTCATTCTTTGCTTAGTGAACTGACATTCTTTTACCCTTACAGTTTGAAATCTGTTTATTTGGTAAGTATAGTGTTTTTATGGAGGTACATATTTTCAATATAACATTATATTCTCACTAGATAATTTTGATTTCTAATAAATCATTGATGAATATTTTGAAGTTAAGCATTTATATATCATCATAGGTGTTTGTGTTGAAGCTGGTGATATGTCAGGAATTTCTCCTGATAATTCTTTTTTCCTGTAAAGGGTGGAACATTCAAAGGCAATCCAAAATACATTATGTATAGTGGAAGAAGTAATGAGAACTTGGTGAATGAGAGGAAGGTTTAGGTGAGAGGAGGAAAGTAAAATTGGGAAGAATTTATTTCCAGCTCTATTTCCAGAAAGGAATAAGAGTTGAAAGTTGCTCTCAACTTATTTCTCATTTAATCTTTTGTTGAAAAGGAATTAATCTTACTTCCCCTGCAACTTATGGCAGAATGTGTTTGGGCATTTTGATCAGATAATATTTGCTCATTTGATCAGGTAAAGGTGGCAGATTTTCAGCTCATGTTTATTAAATAGTTGCTTCAGTGTCTGTAGTGTGCATTAAAATTGTTTAAATCTGGTATCACTGGCATCAAACATATGCCACAACTTTGATATCCAGTATTATTTATTGTGGCAGACTGCATATGAGTCTGATATGCATGCACATTTACATATTCAGCGGAACCTCCATATCCATGGCTAAAATATGTATTTGCTAATACTGGAGAGTAGACATTTATGCAATTTTACCAACTTTGATCGGTGGTATGCTCAAATGGAGAGATACAATAGGACATCTAAGGGAAAATCATTTATCCCAATACCCAAAAATAAGAGGGAAATCCATTATGAAAACTGTAGAACTGTAACCCTGATAATCCATGATTCAAAGGCATTGGCCAGGATCGTATACAGAGGAATGGAATGAATGGGAGAGGTACTCCTGGGTGAAGACCTGTATGGATTTAAGAAAAGCAAGGGTACAATATAAGTGTTTTTGGCCCTTATAGAATGGAGGAGAAAAGAAACGATGTTTGTTACATTTGTAGATTTGGAGATGGTATAAAAATTCTATCAGAAGTGATCTCAACATTATTCCACTTATGTGCTTCAAATTGGGAAAAGATTTTAGGTGAAATGGCAAAAGAGTAGTTCTTAGATTTGTCATATACATATAAACCCATCCTCACAGGAAGAAAACTATTGAGTACTTCTATCAGGATAGAGACAACATTTATTTATGAGAAAGAATACATATACAGTATTCTTCTGAAAACTGGATGGTGAAATAAGAGTTAATGTTAACTTTCCAGAATAAATTGAAAAAATGTACAACTTTGAAATGGTTACTGTATTTGTTTAACCTAAAGTTTGTATTTAAAGATAAACATATTGTTGCATCCAGAATATTTTTTCTGTGTAGGTAGGAGGTTCATTGTAATTGAATCTTTACTTAGATAAAAATATTTATGAAGAGAATATTTTTATAGAATAAAGTTACTCAGGGGAATGAGAACACTGGGAACACCAAGCTACACAATAGGTTAACCATCTATCTTTTTAGAATTGAACCCCCTCATTTTACA
The DNA here is from genome assembly GCA_933228895.1 of Platycnemis pennipes. NCBI lineage: Eukaryota > Metazoa > Arthropoda > Insecta > Odonata > Platycnemididae > Platycnemis > Platycnemis pennipes. Next base: position 58,543,066 of record OW121848.1, read on the forward strand.
GTATCATGCTACTCATTTTCTTGGTCAGTTGTAGATAAAATTTGTTAATGATAACAATTCTCTTCATATTTTATTGAGTGATTTATTATGCTTAAATAATAAATGTAATAATTTATTATATTCTCTATTATTTTTATTTTAGGATTGAACATTTGTACCCTGGTGATTTACAAGAAGTGCCATACTCAATATTTGGCTTCATTTGTCCTTCAGTTGCCATAATTACTACTCCAAATGCTGACTTCAATGTCTTATTTGGTCATAAATGTGGATTTCGTCACCCAGACCATAAGTTTGAATGGAGCCGGGTGCAGTTTCAAGATTGGTCAGTCATATTTCCGTATTTGATTTTAAATATTTGAAAATAAATTATTTAAATGGCAAGAATTAATTAATTAAAGAATTCATTGCTTTGGTAGCTATGTATGCTCAGCATTACTTCATTGGATAAAAACCTTATGTATTGCAAAAATATGTGTTAAGAATCCTTAGCCATGCATGCTTCATTAGTATAGGGATAGCTTTCATCTTAAATGGAATGGGAAACTTTTTGGTGCCAATGTGATTCTTTTGGGGACATTTAAAGACATTTACTCCAATTGCATGACAGTGTTGGACAGGTTTTTAGTTTCCCCTTTGCTGATCATGTGTATGGATACGGTGTGACAAGTGATACACCATCTCAGTTTTTGTCTTCCATTTCATTTTGTAGAGTAATTGATAGTTGGCTTTTGATGTGCTATGTGTAAAAATGTATGTATATGTTCTGCCTTAGGTGTACATACATTTATTTTTACCCAAATTTAGGGCAATGAACATTGTAGAAAGATTTCCTGATTATCAAGTGGATTTCAGAGGTATTGCAGAAGGCCCTATTGGCTCAGAACATTTTGGATGCTGCTCCCAGATGGCCATTTTTACTAAGAGAAACATGCAAGAATTTACTAGTGAAAATGAGGGAGTATTCACTAGCAAAAATGACATAGAACTGAATGTGGCTGACTCATTGCAAGGTGAAAGCAACTATGAAGTCATTGAAGAATATGAGTAAGAACATTCTTGTGTGTTAATTTCATGTCTCACTGTGTTTGATATTTTTCATATCTGCGAACAATTAAAAAAATGGCCATTTTGAGATAATTTCTCTCATAGTAGTGTTATGATGTCCTTTAGCTAAATAGGAAAACTGTAAAGGAAGCACTTTTATCCACAGGAATAGTTACATATTTGCTAATTTTATTAGCCATGGTCATTTGGAAAAAAATATTCCTGTGGGACTACAGTGTTTTCTTTAACATATATTAGAAAAACTGTAATTATCAGGTTGGTTGCCAAAGCACACTGGTGTCTGCTGAGTATTTCTTGTCTTTATGCACCAAGTCCCTGCTGCCAGCATGTTTAAATATGTCAGCCTCATCCACTATAGCCTCCATGTTAATTCTATGGTTTTGGTTTTATCTCTCCTCCGTTTTAATTTGGAAAAAATATTCCTGTGGGACTACAGTGTTTTCTTTAACATATATTAGAAAAAATGTAATTATCAGGTTGGTTGCCAAAGCACACTGGTGTCTGCTGAGTATTTCTTGTCTTTATGCACCAAGTCCCTGCTGCCAGCATGTTTAAATATGTCAGCCTCATCCACTATAGCCTCCATGTTAATTCTATGGTTTTGGTTTTATCTCTCCTCCGTTTTAATTTTTTTCTTTTCTTGAACCTCGGCCCTTGCTGGAGTGATGAGTGGGAAATGATGGGGTACATATATTTACAGTCTTTTGCTGTATTTAAATGTTTCTATCATCCATACTGTTCTTTCATCATTTTAAATCTATTTGACAAATCTTTGTATTTTTTTATCTCAGCTGCCAGGTAGTAGATGGAAGCTAAATGAAAAGTGAAATTGATGGAATTAAAGTTGATGGAGGTTATGTAACTGTCATACAATGACCATTGAATTTATCATTTTATATAAAAACCTCGTGGCTGAGATTAAATATGAACCCAGTTGTGAGAAAATAGATTAACACTAGAATGACCGGGGTGGTCCGCATACATATTATGACTGCCAGCGGTCAATTGACCGTTCCACCTTTTCTTGCACTCTTTCGTATGTTTCCCCTTCGTAATTCTTTTCTAATGAGTGTATAAGTGTTCTAATAATGTGTTGGCGTTGGACGTAGTGTTAGGAAAAAATTGTGTGCTGCAAACAGTGTTACACTGATTACACCAATAACATTTTTATTGTAAAATAATAATGTCTCCTCTACATCGGTAAAAATAACACATTATGTGTTTTAAAACACAAGTAACATTTCAAAACACGTTATATGTCTTATTTTTATTAGATAAAACATGATATCAGAGAAAAATGAAATAGAGAAGACAGCGTTATAAGCGCTACAAATAGGGTCTCAAAGCAAGTATTTCTTTACTCTTGTGAGCATTTTTGCAAATTTTCTGATTGCTTACACAGTGTCCACACATGTATTTGTAGAACCCTGGGCAACTATACTTTGTTTTGTTCTAATCACAAAGACCAATCTGGCATTGCTTGTGAACCTTTCTGAATGGAGGAAGAGGTCCCAAAGTTTAAACGGCAGTTCTTTTCGCAATATAAGGTGCGGATAGCTCCTCAACTACTTTCATAATGAAAGTTCTACGGGACATTTTGGAACCATATACAAGCCTGTATAAGGTATGTGCATTTATCATTGCTAAATCAAGTGCTAAGTCAACGTTAAACTAGGAAAACAAAAACTGGAAGAGGTGAAAGAGTTCTGTTACCTTGGAAGCCGAGTAGCCAACAATGGATGAAGCAAGAGAGAAATAGTCTGCAGAATAGCACAGGCAAAGAGGGAATTCTATCAAAAGAAGAATCTACTCACCGCCGGAAATACAAGAGTAGAAGTAAGGAAACATTCATCAAAACGTACATCTGGAGCGTGTTCCTCTATGGCAGTGAGGCATGGACAATGACAGCAGCGAAATACAAAAGGGTGGAAGCATTCAAAATGTGGTGCTACAGAAGAATGATGAAGATGAAATGGTTCAACCGATTGACAAATGAAGATGTCCTAAGAAGAGTAGGAGAAAAGAGAAGTCTGCTGAAAACTCTAATTAGAAGACTGGACAACTTAATCGGCCATCATGAGACATGATGGCCTGATGAAGACAATGTCAAGGGACAAGTTGACGGGAAGAATGGCAAGGGAAGGCCTCGTGCGAGATATATGGAACAAGTGATGAAGGAAGTGAGAGAGAAGAAATACATAAATATGAAGAGATTAGCAAATAGAAGGACTCAGTGGAGAGCTGCGTCAAACCAATCTGAGGATTGATGACCAATGATGATGATGAAGTCAAGTATATTGTAAAACTCGTAGACTGGCCATTGGCGTGCCCCGGCTCGTACACTGTATTTGCGACACATCCAGGGAGCCACTGCTTGTTCCGGTTGGTTGCCAGCGTGACCATCTCCAGAGCTGTCTCCAAAGTTATCAGCATCTTCGTTATCGTCAACAGCAGAGGGCGTAGCGACGACGGGGTTGGTGGAGCCACGAATGTGTCTCCAATGGCCTCCTGGGGCACAACATTCAGCAGCATTGCCGCGATCACCACGGCCGCCTCCACGCAGTACGTTGCAGTCGTCAGGAGTTTGCAAAGTAGAAGGAACAGAATCTGAAATTTTACAGTAGCATTGTCAAATTGTAAAACTCCAAAAATGAAAATAAATGTAATATTTGCTACACACCTTGTTCATTCAAAATTCTTCCGCATCCTGCACCACGCAATAGTGCAGCAGCACTAGCTCGGCATCCACGACCCGCAGCCCCCCTCTAACAGCGGCAGCACCTCCTGTAACAGAGTTTCTTGTGAACCATTACGTAATCAAAAGTATGTAACACACCGTAAAAAACTAAATCTCTAACTCCAACTTACGTGTACAACCAGCTCGCTGTCCACGGACTCCAGGAGCTACAGCATGTTCACGCTGCTGCTACTCATCTTCGCTGATCTGATCTTTGCTTGTCGAAGGTTAAGGTTCATACTCGTCTGAACAACCATCCGGGCCATTGGACGCATCACTACGGTCACTTCCGGCCTGTGATTGGGAGGGTGAGATATCTTGGAGCACCTGAATAATATCCACCTCGGTCTGCCCACGTTGACGAGCCATTGTGCTCTTCCCTACCACAGTGCGGACTGAACTAAGCATATGGGTGACTGCAGCGTCGATGATGAGACAGCGAACAGTATGTACACCCGTCCACAATAAAATGTTACCACCTCGGAGGCCGAATTTTTCTAAGTCCCGAGTTGAAGGAGATTTGACAACACTGTCCCTTGGCGCAGAGTTTAAATGCCCAGAGCTCTCGCTGCTCTCGCCATTTATTGGGGGTACCCTTCCCCAGAGAACAATTCCCTTTTCACACTTTTTCAAGTGAACAACCAGGGCAGACCGCCTTGACTCAAGACCATCTTCTCAGTGGTCATGCTTGTCCAGGATATCTGCTAGAAGGCGAGTCGCCCGAGACACATACGTACCCGTGGTCACAGAACGGGAGAAGGGGCACGATATGAGTTCCAATCACTTCTCTCCACATTTCTACTAGAAAAATAATAGAAAATGACACTCGCTTTATAACCTCTTTCGAAAATACCTAACATTTATTCCGAGACCACTTTGGAGTCCTATGACAACCGGACGATTTTCCGAGGGTAATGATTAACGTGCTAAATGGTCGTTGCGCTTCCACGGGTATTATAAGACCATAAAATATGCAATGTTCTGGTTGAAATTTTATGTCCTCTAAACTTAACACTTCAAAACGCCTACATTTATTGATCTTTAAGTCACCAATTAACTCAGGTTCATCCAACGTTCATGTCGCAAAACGTAGGTGTGAAGAAAGTCTTAGGAAGGTGTAAACAGAAAGTCTTAGGTTTATTATTCCGTAGTTTTTTTCAATTGATCACTACTTCAACTGCTCATGTATTACGTCTATATGAAATTAGATCAGTTGCTAATATGATCTTCAGTATTTTTGTAACGCTTGAACTCCTGGAACTTTATTCAAAAGCCATTAATTTCTGAAAATCAATAGCTATCTGCTTACGTTGGCCGAGATTCTTACAAAGTAGAAGTTTTTCCAACCTCATTACCTAATTCTCTCTAAAAGACATTTGCATAAAACGGCTTAATCAGAGAAGCCTTTGAGCGCTTAGCCGATATACCCTACCTTCGGAAATAATTCCGATACGTTCAGAAGTCGGTCTATATTTTTTCACCCTCAGAAACATTCCCGGCATGTTTTATGATACCCACAACCCCAAACAGTAAGCAGGTGGTGAAAATAGAATCAAGACAGATCACAACAAAAAAAAACTCATCTGAGAAATGAACTACAGATCTACAAATGTGCTGTTATACGCGCTATTCCAAGCAAGGTTTGAATTTGGACAGGCTCTCCATTTCTTCACATTTCCACCTTCCGCTATTTAAGTATTGTATTGGAGAAAAAGGGGTATAGCAGCATTGATGACAGAAGGAGGACAGGAGGAGAAAGAAGATTGTATTAGCAAGATAAGCTTTTAGTCGTAGACGTGAGCTGTTGACAGGGGTGTTAAGTAGGGAAGTAGAAAATACTAGCGAAAAGTTTGATATGGAGCGTGGCACTATATGACGCTCGAACATAGGCTTCGTGGAACGAAGATGGAAATATACTCAGAGCTTTTAAGATGTGAGTATGGAGAAGGATGGAGAAATTGAAGTGGGTCAAAAGGAGGACAAATGATGAAGTATTAGAAATGGTAGGAGAGGAAAGAATTTTGATTGATCAATAGAAAAGACGAAAAGGGCTAGGGTGAATTGAAATATGTGATTAAGTGAAGAATATTGGTTAAACGGGGTAGAGTGAGGCGAAGAACGGGTACCTTGGATAAAATGATGGGAGGTATAGGGGGCTGAAGAGGGACAGTGTGTGGAACCAAAAATAATGATAATAATGATTCTCATCACTGCAATCACATCACGTGTTTAATTCCCTTGGAAAATATGAATTGATCCTCACCTAGAAATTCATTGCTCTCTTTTCCATACATCGATTGATGTTTATAAGCACCAACGTAGCAGCATGAGAGATTCAGTAGTCTTCGCATTCCCTTGTTACTCTCATTTTCGTTTTAGATGGCAATACAGTTTCTTCGAATACTCCGACAGTATATTCTCCTTGCATATCCTACAAGCGAGCCCATAAAAATCCTCCGACCTCTCTGCTCAGTAGTTCAGTAATTCCAAGTATTCCTTATAATTACGTTGAATGTGTTCTGATCATATTGCAGAATTACACGTCCTGTCATTTTTTTATATTTCAAGTAGCATATACTGCGATATGAATTGCCGATGAGTATTCATTCTAAGAAATAACCAGGCGAGTATGCGAGAGTGCGAGGATTGTATGTAATTTGAAAGAAATTCTAAATATATCCGCGATAATTTTTCCTAATATATTACCCAATTAAGATTGGAACTTAATACTTATATGCCGTAAAGACGTTCAGTACGTCTTATCTATTGTTATCGAAATCTGCCTGTAACAGTTATAGCATTATTATTTTTACCATTTCCTATACAAGCGCATTTTTCAAGCTCTTATCTCGAATATTTTATGATCTCATTATTTCCTATGACGAAATGAAGGCAAAAACGGAGTATTTGTGAATATTTTGGGAACGCTTTTGACTAAGACATATCGACGGTGTTAATGACAACTCTTGCTTCAGCTGCAATCATATTTGGGTCGTCACTCTCTCAGCAGTCGCGAAACCTACACGATCATCTTCGAGGGAGGCCCTCGGAGCAGCAATCGAAAAGAAGGCTGCGTTTCGGGAGGCCTCACTCCTCGGAGCCGATTGTCGCAGGGCACCCTTGCGGTCCACCCCCCACTGCAAAACTCTCTGTCCACCTTTGTCAGTCCTAAGAGAGGAAAAACCCGCCATGCTTTACCTGCTCCTTAAATACCCATTGTGCTTGGGCCCTGAAAGAGACTTGAACCGGTAGGAAGAAGACCCGAGGTGTCCTGGATGGAGTGGTGGGTGTCATAAAACGTGTCGGAGATGATTCTTAAGGTGAAAAAATCTACGCATCCGTCCCCATACCCGTCTCGGCATTATTTAAGAATAGGGCCTCAGCGAAGCGGTCCGTGGTCACTTATCGCCCATATCTGGGCATGTAGTTTTCTTGGAGAGGGAGAGAGGGGAAGGAGACATTTTTTCTGCAGGTAAATTTATATTTTGTCATCGGAAAGCAATTTTTCAATCAAAATCATTGGAATGAGTGGAAAGGATTAGAATATAATCAGAATGTATCTGCGTGTATTGTTAATTTCAAAAATATTTTCGACAGATTGAAGAGGAAAGGGTTAATGGAACTATTGCGTAAAACAGGAATTAATTGGAAGAACAGAAGACTGAGCCAAAGTTCATGCATTACCGAGAAAGTGCTGGTGAGAGAAGCGGACGGGGAATGAGACGAGGTGGTATTAGAGAGAGGGGTTGCGTAAGGCTGTGCGTAGTCACCGGCACTTTTTAATTCACATTCGGAGGGTATGGTGGGAGGGCTCGATACAGGTGTATAGGTAGGGGAAAGTTGATAAGGTCTGCGGGTGATCAAGCCCTGGTCAACTAGTCACCCCTTAAATCATAAGAAGACTCAAGTAATGAAATTTTGCATGCATGGAGGGTGATTTTAATTTATTTAGAAGAGAGGGGTTAGATCATGGAGCAGGGAGAGTAACCCGGTTAGTATTGAAAAGGAGTATTCTGCCAACATTTAAGTCCGAAGGAGAATTACGTTGAGAGACGTTTCGTCACAGAGGGGGATAAATGACAGGCTTGGATGACTCGTCCTCTAGCAGATATCGCGGACAAGGCGGCCTCATTCATTTATTACTCTCTTTTCCATACCTTGGTTGATGATTTTAAGCGTAAGCTTAGCAGTATGAGAGATTCAGTTGCCATCACATTTCCTTGTTACTCTCGTTTCCGTTTTAGATGTCAGTACAGTTTCTACGAAATCCTCCGACAATATATTCTCCTCGCATATCCCACGGGTGAGTCCATAAAAATCTTCTAGGCCTTTTTGCACAGTCGTTCAGTAATTCCACGTATTCCTTCTAATTACGTTGCATGTGTTCCGGTCACATTGTAAAATTATCCGTCCTGTCCTTAATACACATTTCCGTTCAACGATACGAGAAAATGTTATAACCTTTGAGTAGAGGTAGTAGTACTCCAGTACACACAGTACTCAAGTACGGACTGCTGGGTTTCGAACAGGGACCTTCGAATAGGAAAACACTTAGAGTTTTGACCAATGCATCTAAGAGACGTTCAAGCTGTTCCTAATAATCTCCTTAATACTTTTATTTATTGAGTTTTTTTTTATTTTTGCAATAGCATATACTACGATATGAATTGCCGATGAGTATTCATTCTAAGAATTAACCAGACGAGTATGCAAGAGCGCGAGGATGGTGTGTAATTTGAAATAAATTCTAATTGTATCCGCGATAATTTTTCCTAATTTATTACGCAAATAAGGTTGGAACTTAACACTTATATTCCGTAAAGACGTCCAATAAGTCTTCTCTTTTCTTGTTGAAATCTGTATGTGCCAGTTGTAGCGTAAGTATTTTTGCCATTTACTATACAAGCGCAGTTTTCGAGCTCATCGCGCAGTCAAATATAATTCACCGATAATTTAAAAATGACACGATCGTTAACAGATATGTAAATGCTGATAACAATATTCATCTATGTTATTCATGTTATGTAATCAAAATTTTCTACGACGAAATAAAGGCAAAAATTGAGTATTTTGGAACGTTGTGGAAATGACATAGACTAAGAAATATCGACGGTGTTAATGATAACTCTTACTTCGAGCTGCATTTACATTTCGGTAGTCACTCTCTCAAGAGCCGTAGTCGCGGAAACCTAAGCGACCCATCTTCAAGGGAGTAACTCCGAGCAGCAATCTAAAAGAAGGCTTTTTTCGGGAGGCCTCACTCCTTGGGGCCGACTAATTGTCACAAGGCACCTTTGCGGCCCTCCCTCTCCAACGCAAAAATCTCTCTCCAGGTCATTGAGGAAGGGTCACACCACAAACCATGGCAAGGGAAGGAGGAGGACCGAGCCTCGGTGCTGGTGCTGCTCGGGGCATTTAAAAGGACAGAGCTGCACTGTTGTCAAATCTCCTTCAACTCGGGACTTTGAAAAATTCGGCCTCCGAGGTGGTAACATTTTTTTGTGGACGGGTGTACATTGTAACACGTCTCAAAAGGGTATTTTCCGGGCTGTCGCAGGCAGCCCTGCGGGCTGGGTAGCGGGGGTGTGGCTGGCAGGGGAAGCAGGGGTGTGGTGGCACCTGTCTTGGCAGCCTAATGCGCAAAAACGTAACAGCACATTTCAGCTAAAGAAGTGATCACCACTGCCCATAAAAATTTTAGTAGCGACTCTTTACGACGCAAAATACTGTAATTTTGCTAGCGTGTCTCTCCTTCACATAAACAGTAAAATCATATGTAAAAACTGTTTTGAAGACATGAATGTCAAACTTGAGTAATGTGTATGTGGTAAGGTACACACTATGATATTTGACATAATTGAAACCAAGAATTGACAAAGAGATATAAATACGGTAAAAAATACAAGAACGGTCGATTGACCGCTCGCGGTCATTGTAGGTAAAAGCTTCAAAAAAACTTCATTTTCGCATCATTTGTTTGAAAATATTAAAAGTAAAAAAACTTCAGCCTCATAAATTAGAAGATAATGAAGTGGTGCGCGAAAGAAAAATGTGAACGGTCAATTTACCGACCCTGGTCATTCTAGTGTTAAAGAAAGTAGTGAGATACTGTTGTAAATTATCGACCATAATTTTAATGTTTACCCTGAAAAGGCAATAAAAGGTATCAAAGGGAAGGATTCAAGAGTGAATATTCATGGCAAAAAATTATCATGATGCCATTTGCCAGCTGATATTGCAGCGGGACTTAGCAGATGATGAGGTCTAACAGAGAAGGACTTGGCTGTCATGACAGAAACAGAAGGATGTATAAGAGAGACTCTTATCCAGGATAGAAAAGACCAAGATCAGATATCACCTGAAGGCCAATAAAAAAATACATCTAATGGTATACAGTTGATGAGCTGAAGTTAAAGCCAGTGTTAAATTTTATGAACAAAACCTGGAAGACGTAAAAGAGTATTGTTACGTGGGAACCCAAATAAAAAACAATGAAAGAAGCAAAAGATCTGCAGGATTACCCAGATGAATAAGGCATTCTTTAAAGAGGAACCTACTTGTAGCTGCAAATACAAGCTTGGAAGTAAGGAAACTTCATTAGAACTTACATCTGGATCATAATTTTTTACAGCAATGAAGCAGTAATGATAACAACCATAGAAAAGGCAAGACTGTAACCAGCATTTAAAAATACAGTTGTATAGAAGAGTGATTATGATAAAATGGATAAAGGGAGCAACAAATGAACACCCTAAAAAGGGTGTAAGGAAATAAAAGTCTGATAATACTAGAAAGAAGATCTGGGAATTCAATCGAACATATCTTGAGGCATGATGTTCTGATGAAGATAGTTCTTGAGGGAAAAGTGATTGACAAAAATGGTAAAGGAAGACCTCATGTGAGATGCGTGTATGCAGCAAGTAGTGAAGGATGTTGACAAAAAGTATTATTCCATAGCTGAGTCAAACCAGTCAAAGGGTTAATAACTAGTGATGATTATGATGATTAAGGGTAACCTTGGTTCCATGATATTAGATTGAAAATATGTTATGGGCAATGAAAGCGAGACATTGGAAATGAGTATGATATAGGGACGTGTAGATTAGATTACATTGTTTTGTGGTGGAGTTCCTCCAAGGAGGCCCTGAGGCACTTAGACCTATTGGCCCATTGTGCCAACCACCCTTCCAAAGAAATCACCCATAAAGGCCGATCGCCTTTCTAAAGGCCAGCAGGTCCCGTATGTGGATTTCCCTTACCTCCCTGGGTTCCAAAAATGGAGACCCCAGGTACCTATTTCGAGTCCTCATCACAGCAGGGTACTCACATAATATGTGGGATGTGGTTTCATCCCCTTCTTCGCACCACCTGCATCTAGGTGCATCTGCGATTCCCAGGAGGTGCAGGTGCATCATCACCTGGTAGTGCCCCGTGAGGAGTCCCACTACCATTCATAATTGACCCCTGTTTAGTGACAGGAGTCTTTTGGCAAGTCCAGGCCTAGGTTCTCCTATTTGTAGTTTGGCCTGTCTAAGACTTCAGATCTCAGAATGCCAGGCTAAGCCCCACATTCTAATTTCTGCTATCCCTATTAGCGTAGCAATAGGTATGATTGGCTCTGGTCCAATCAGATTTTGGCTGGAAGCAGCCCTGGCCAGCTCATCAGCCATCTCATTTCCGGATATGCCTGCATGACCAGGCACCCACAAAAGTTCCACCTTGCTGCATCTGCCTATATCATTGAGTGCCTTGCGACACTCCTGCAGCAGCTGTGATTTGCACCATGGTGATGTCAGCGCCTCTAGAGCTGCCTGACTATCCATGCATATGTGTATCGGTCTGTTGAACATCCCGATCTCCTTAATGGCATACCCGCAGGTCAGAAGTGCATATACCTCTACCTGAAACACCGTAGCATATTTTCCCTAAGGAATTGAGAGCTTCCTTGGTGTGCTACAGTTGTAGACCCCTGCTCACGCTCTTCCTTCTTTCCTAGAGCCATCTGTATACCATACCTCAACCCCAGAATGAAGTTCTTTCCCCTATCCTCTAGCCCACTGTTCCCTATCCAGGAAGTGGGTTTTGAAGTAGAGGGATGATTGATTGAACCTGGCTATCATTCCATCACTGCCCATCCCGAGGATAGGACTCGACTTCATGAGCTCCGTCCAAACTTGTCTGTAACCTTAGGAATTTCCCTTGCCATACCACTGTCCCATACATTTGAGATGATAAGCCGCTGTCCTTGCCGGCACCTCAGCTTCCATATGGAGTGGAGTGTGGTTCAGTAGCGTTTCCAGCACCAGAGTTGGGGTTGTTCTCATAGCCCCTGAAATGCCCATACAGTCCATTCATTGAAGGTGATTACCACGTTCACTGCGGCGTGACCCACCAGTGGGTCACGCAGATGCGACTAGTGCCGCGGCCATAAAATTCTTTGAATTGTCGTAACTTGCGAGGAGTATTGTGAGAGTAGGAATCGAGAACTTCTCAAGTAACTTCACCCAGAGGTTAGTCACAGTTCAAATAATAGACTACTATGTGACACTTAGTGTGACCCACTGGTGGGTCACGCCACCCCTCCTGAAACTTTTTTCAGCTTGAGCGGTGGGGCCCACCGGTGGGTCACGAATAAATTTACATATTAGCGTATTATATCCAAAATACGTTTATTTTTGCTTCCTTTTTGTTTTTTTTCATGTTTATGCGATTTTTATACATAAGGATGAACAATACTCGATATAGTAAAACATATCAACTTATTAAAAATAGTGAAAATGTTTAGGAAAATTTTTTCTCCTCAACCTCTTGGCTGTCCGTCAGTTGCTCGTAAACAAAACAGTTCGAACTGCACTCGCCCGGCTGTGTGAAAGATTGACTCTCTCTCTTCCCTTCCCCCCCCTCTACAGAAGGGCAATTGGGAAAGAGTCGCGTGGCACTCTTGAGCCAATCCCTCAGTGGTGGATGAGTGACTGTGCCCTTGCCGGGTGTGTCTTCCGAAATGCAGACACTACTTTTTTCTGAGTGAGACAAACCACTATGTACTCTTTCCAAAGGATCCCCCTTCCCTTTTCTCATAGTGTGAGCAGGGCTGGGGAATCGGTACGCATGGACGGGCGTCTATGTCTCACAGACGGGTGCGAACAAGGGCAGGCGCAATAAACAGAGACGAGTGGGTGTCTCCTGGGTTTTCCGAACGTCAGCAAATCTTTACCACATGCATTGTATTGCTGCCCCTCTCTTCCCCTATCCCACGCCAGGGTCTAGCCGATAGCATGCGTCACGTGGCCGGGGGAGGGGCAGGCTGGGGGTGAAGCTGGGAGTCGCCTCTCCCAGCCTTCCTCTAATCTCAGGAAACAGCTGAGTGTTGCCGCTTCAACCACCATCCCTCGGCAGTGGCCAGAAGCTCAGAAGGACTGTGACCCACCGGTGGGTCACACCGCACTGTGAGGGGTAGGGCTTTAATCAGCCCCGCAGTGAACGTGTTAAGTTTGTTCCCAGCAGTTTTCAGCCGGCCTCTCTTCCACCAAACTATAGAGCAGTACAAGAAACTAGGTTTAATGACAGCCGTATAAATCCATGTAATGGCTTTTGGCTGAAGTCCCCATGTTTTACCAAGGGTCCTCCTACATATCCATAAGGAGGCACAGGCTTTCTTTGCCTTGGTCTCCAAATGCTCTCCCCAGTTAAGCTTGGAGTCCAGAATAACCCCAAGATACTTAACCGATGGTGAGGGATATAAAACCTTGGCGGACTTTTCCGAAGTATCACAGATGTGAACTAACGGAGAACCTGGTGAGTATAGGTGATCACCCGTCAGCTGGGCGGGCGACCGCCCTAAGATCGTCACCGCCGCATATCTTTCTCAAGGGTCTTTGCCGTTTGCAATATTTTTCGTTCACTCTTTTGCCAACCCTTCCCTCAGTTTGGGCAATCAACCGAGACACCCGCCTAGTATGCGGGCATCTGGGGTGAACGGGCATGGTCAGGTGTCTATGTCACACGGGCAGAGCCGAATACGGGAGAGGGCGCCATGATTTCACCCCCGTTTGCAGGCTTATAGCGGACAGTCCCTTCACAGAGAGCTGTGCTAGGATTGCTGGCCTTAAAGGACGAGGTAGGGTTCACGGAGAATTTGAATTGCCATAATTCCAGGTGCATGGCAGCGAGCATGGTATGTGCCGACACACGTAAGCTCTCATCAAAAGAGAACAGTGCGCATCATGGAAGTGCAGGTAACAGTTAAAACAAAAAATAACCAATACGATATACGGGAGAGGGCGCCCGGATTTCACCCCCGTTTGCAGGCTTATAGCGGACAGTCCCTTCACAGAGAGCTGTGCTAGGATTGCTGGCCGTAAAGGACGAGGTAGGGTTCACGGAGAATTTGAACTGCCATAATTCCAGGTGCATGGCAGCGAGCATGGTATGTGCCGACACACGTAAGCTCTCATCAAAAGAGAACAGTGCGCATCATGGAAGTGCAGGTAACAGTTAAAACAAAAAATAACCACTATAAATAATGGCATTAACTACGATTTCAACATTATTCAAGGTCTAAATGGTACGTGGAGTTACATGCGGAAAATGATGGGGAGATACTGGCATAGGTGGGATATGAATGCAATAATATTTAAGCATTTCATTTTTGATGCACCGCAATCAGGAACACTGATTTGTTAGGTGTCTATGCAGTCAACAAAGTTTTGCTGAAGCACTTTTCGCCAAGATTCATAAAAACGAATTCTATTTGTTTCTGGGGACCGGGACCGAAGTTTATAATTTTAAAAAAATTAGTATTCTCAACATTTCGTATTTTCGATTATTACCATGTTATTACTACAGGCTTTTTGTCGGAACAGGCAGTTTTGCTTCGTATAGTCGAAACTTCGTATTTTCATGTTTCGTACTATTGAGAGTTTACTGTATTTGGATTTTGGGATTATACGATAAGAATGTTTGAGGCAGAAGAAGCATTTGAAATTTAGTTTTAGGGCAGGATAGAAAGAGTGAGGAAGGAAAGTAAACAAGGAATAACTTGAAATAGAGTTGGTTAATGGCGCAAATACATATACGCTTGAGGTGATGGGATACTGAAGGCCTTTAAAGAGCTGATGTTTGCTAAGTGAGGAATGAAAACCAAAGTGGTTAATATTTTACATAGATGTAGGATTGGTGGAAGTATGCTGTGATAAGTGTTAAATTTCTAAGGAAGGAATCATTACACGATTTTTGCAAGAGAGTGAAAATATTCCATCCTAATTCAGCCTTGCCAGTGGATATCCATAGTTCCATATTACCTGGCTCATTGGAAGCAGCAGCCCATGAAATGAACTTGTATTCTTCAGTTTAGGTTTTAGAAAAAGATAAGAATATTCAACATCTTTCAATGTTAACATTTTATGGGATTGTTTATTTCCAAAAATAGCAATTATATCAAAGTTACCCATGCATATTATCTCAGAAACAAATGGAGTATGGAAAGTGCACATTTAGCTCACCGCAGCATATCATTCTGGGGTGAAACTATAGAGATAGGAACCTCTGATGGCAATACTTAATTAAATGCATTTTCAACTGAAAAAGTCATTTAATCGGACAAGATATTCAGTTAGGGTATGTATTATTTAACAGGTACAGCGAGTTAGAGGGTTCCAAAGGTTAGTTTCATTCATTTACATGAACCTGTTTCAAAATCCTTTAAATGGATTGTAAAAGTTTAATTTTATTTATACTTAAGGGCAAGCGCATTTATGAAACCATCATCATCGGTCAACAATCCTAGGATTGGTTTGATGCAGCCCTCCACTCAATTCTTCTATTGGCCAGCCTCTTCAAGTTACTGTAATTCCTCTCTTTCATATCCATTCATGACCTGTTCCATATATCTCATACAAGGCCTTCCTTTGCTGCTCTGCAAATGATTTACATCACCTCATCAGGCATTTCCAAATATTGAAGTGATCATAACAGTCTTGTCATTAGTATATGTAATGATAATACTTCTTTTGTAATTTCAATCTGAAAAATGCTATTTAACTTGTTAGTGGTATTTAATAGATCCATATTTATTATTTCACATACAAATCATCCAGGATTTACATGGTTCCTTAAGGCTTTTCTGTATTTCCTTATTTTCGCTCTGCACAAAACTTTTTCATAATGTATCTCTAGTGTTAAATGGGGGTTACCAGTATTTCAAAGAGTCAGTACTTTTAATTTTTTAGTGCTAAATAGAATGAAAATGTAAATAGAATAAAAAACCCAATGTTTTAAAAACAACTTGAAATATGTAGCGTGGAGGTGAAAGGCATATCCCTTAATATTCCAAATCCCTTTTCTCAGCAACTCTTCCGAAATTAAATCTAGAAGCTGAGTAAGGATAAAAATATTGGGCATTTTTTATGAAATGTAATAGCATTCCCTTAGGAGGGATATTTTGTTATCAGAACATCAATTAATTTGGGAATTTACATAAAATGTAAGAATATCATATTCAAAATCTGAAGGGAAGGCATTCTTAAGTTTTTAAGTTAGCAGAATCGAAAATTAATTGTATGCCATCAAAGCGATGAACTAAATAAAATTTTATTTTGTATTAATATCGTACCTACTTTACTAAAGTTAGCCTGTGAAAGGCATTTTCAATGACCAAAAATAAACGACATGGAAACGTACCTGTAGGTTGAAAGTTATATCTCCAGCCCTATTACATATATCAAGAATGTCTTGTGCAATCCAAATCCTGTTGTGCATTCCTAAAAATCCACTTCCTCCCATAAATGAAAGTGCTCAACTCAAGCTCTGACTGAATATGACCTCGATGCTGAAGAATTCAACCTCATCGTCTTCATTGTTACCCAGTATGTATTGTAAAATGTAATTATTCTGCATTCTGCTAACAACAGAATAACACCAGTTGGAATCGGGTTTGTATTAGTTGTGGTGCACATACGAATTACCATTTCATGCAGTGAAACACGAGGGGGAATAAAATTTACTTAATGATATATAATCATACCTAATGATTAATAATTATACTTAATAACTAATGATTTGATAATGTCAGTTTTGATTGTGATGAAATTCAGCAATAAGCAAAAATGCAGAGAGACTAGCAATTGTCACTACCTACCTTAAGTAGGCAATCAAGAAAGGATTTTATCCCTTAGTCCATATGCATTTAAGTTTAAGTGAGTAATTGATTTTATCTAAGGCATGAAAAAAATGAGCATAGGCAGCATCAACCTGATGTTTATCAAGCACTTTAAAAATTTAATCCACATCAGGTAATGTATTTGTTGAGACCATGTGGCTTTAACACATTCATATAAGGTTAGTCCCTCAACCATATTTGATGCGCAAATCCCCTTGGTCTTGTTACCCAAAATATTGCAGTTGGCTTTGGTTTGGGGTATAATCAAGTAGTATCTCTTGGATTCAGTGATTGCTGTAGATGTACTGTAATTACTATATTTAACTTGACTTTCCTTTTGAGCTAACATTTTAAGGCTTCCAGAATGGTTCTCAAAGTTTTCTCGTTATTGAGGATCCATTCGTTTCGGGATTTTTGTCATTATAAGCTGGAGTTTTTAGTGAGAGTTCTTTAAGTTCTAGCGAGAGTTCTCTCCTTATTAGCTTGTGGCTTCATTAAACTGCCTTATCACAGGGACTAAATAAATATTATGTCCCCTGTGTTCTATTTTTTCCGTCTTTTGGCCTTCCCAAATTTGGAAGAATGAAAACCACTCATTTTCTGGTAAAGCCAACTACTCACTATTGAAATCATAGTTATTATTTTCATATAATTTAGTGGTATTCGGAGTTGTTATTCTTCAGTTTTACCTCAGTGATAATTTTAGTTCTGTCTAATATAACCAATGTCTCTGTTTTTTAGCCTTATTGCTAGGTTAGTTATTGTAATAGAGGAATACTTATTGTGCCCATTAGCCTTGAGCATGGTGTTGAAGTTCATTAATTATTGCAGAGATCGATTTATTTAATATATTCTATCATTAAAACATGCTTGCTACTCAGTGACTTGCATATTCATAGTACTCATTTCTCATGTTATTTCCATTGCTCAGTTCTACTTTGCATTTCTTTCAGATATCCTGTATATGTGGACACTAGATCTGATCATCAGAAAATGGAGGACAGTGCCTGTTTTTATATTTCAAATACAGCCACCAAGATAAAATCAGAAAGACTCAGGCAGTATGAGGAATATGCAGAAATTGGATACTATCCAGATGATGAAAATGATGATAAAATATACATATCTTTAGAAGAAATTTCTAATGCCTTTAAGGAATATCAGGCCACTGAGGACCAATGGAGGTATGAAACTATTATCCATTTAAAATATCTTGGGGGCTGAGAGGCAGGCCTTTGGGGTTGAGTGCCCTTCGGGATGGCCCAGAAGTTTGAAAATCAGTCCTAACTCCTTCAGATGAAAAATCCGTGAGGTCCTAATTGAGAGAGAGCCTATGGATTACATGCCGTTTGTCATTGAAACGGGTTCTGTGTGGTCCTGCCTAGCCTTCACGTAGGCGAGAAGCAGAACAGAGGGTAACCAATGAATTATTTTCAGGGGTTTCGTATCATGGCTTTCACCATGAGCCGTTACGGAAAAAAAGTAGACCTAAGGGACAAATAGGTTGATTCATAGGTGGAATTTTGCGAGCAAAAAGCATACCTGAATGCCAAAAAGAGAATGTTTTGTTCCAGGTAAATGGAAGCAGCAGAAGTGGGTTTAAAACAGGAATAGGTCCACCAACATGATCCTCTGTCAATATTGTTCACACCATTTAATTCCAGTAAAAAGTATTGAGGATCTTAAATAGGAAAAATAGTAGGCATTCCCAGTTTTATTCTCCAGTCTAACAGAGTGACCAAAGTGACTTCGGCACTGCTGTCATCCAAATTGTCATCCTTGCTATTGCTTTCATGTAACCGATGTAACTGAATGAATTGGCAACATGATACAGTAGAGTCTTGATTTTACGTAACACCTTGGGACCCAAAAATGGGGTGTTATGTAAAATCAAATTATGTAAAATCAAGATACTAGTGGATTTTGAAAAATATGCCAAGATTTCACAACGTATGAGAACACAATGACATTGAAACTATTTTCACTACAAAGAGATCATTATTGCATACATATTAAACTGTAGAAATTAAAACTATTTTAATTATGGTGGAGAGATAATTATATTTTAACTAGGGATGGGTCGGTTCAGTTCTCGGTTCCACCGGTTCTTGAGCTTAGAACCGGAACCGAGGCCAAAAATAATCGGTACCGAAATAATTGGCGCAAAAACCAGTTTGAAACCTACTCACACTCCGTGAAAGTGGAGGCTTCACATTAAAACCTGGTGAAATAGTGTACTTAGATGCTTCAAAGTCGGGAATTATTCTAATTCAGTCTCTGAAAATGATTATTGATTACCTTATCTTACCATTGAGCAATGCAAAGTAAGTGGTAAATTAAGAACCGGAACCGAGAATCGGAACCGGGAACCAAAGTTAAGAACCGAACCGGAACCGAAAAAAAGTGGAACCGACCCATCCCTAATTTTAACTCATATCGTGAAATAAAATTTCAGAACAGAATCATAGCTTTTGGCTGCTCAGGCAAAAGTACAGATTTAGCATTTAAACACGTGGCAATCAAGTGTGTAGATAATTAGAAAATCATTCCTGTGGAAGAGTATGAATTGTACTGAGAGATAACATTTGAAATTAAAGCGGTTTAAAAAATTTATCCAAGATAATTAAATAGAAAAGTACATCACTCAATGAAAGTTAAATAGCATTGCATAGCAAACAAATAAACTGCCTGTGCAAAATGAAAATGAAGAAAAACCCCTCTGAAAGTAAAATTTATTTATAGAATTATGACTTTTAAAAATATTTTGTGATGTTTTTTTGCACTTTTAACCATTCCATTTTTGAGTGGATTACTTTTTCAATTTCTCTTAAATTATCTTTAAAAACATCATCAACTTCGTGAAGTAATGAGAAATGACACAAGGTTTTTAATGCAAGGTTACTAATGACAAGGAAGAGAGGTCTAAGTGCCTCAGGGCCTCCTTGGAGGAACTCCACCACAGCAACAATCTAATCTAATTACAAGGGAAGCATTTTTCATTGCAAGGCTCTGGAATGCAAGGGTACTTAAAAACAGCACAGGTAGCATCTACAATAACATCAGTTGTAATTATCATTGATTAAAAACCATAGCAATGTGTTCGCCATCATTTCCATATTCCTTGGTCCTTCAATTCAATTTATTTAAAATTTTGGCTAACCCAAACCTTGTATCGAATTCCGCTTAAAGCTCTAGATTGGAAAAGTACAGACAACACAACCTAAACAGACCTATCTACCTAGACGTGGGGAAGGTTGTGAGTGAACATGTTCATACCGGAAAAATTTGTTGCCAAGCATTTAAGCAAGTTTTAGCCATCTGATGCCATCAGTTGTGATGTTTTATGTAATACTACAATGTCACATATCTTCCCAATTGCCTTGGTTGTTGGCATCGGTTGAGGACAAAAACTGTCCATACATTATTCCGCTTAACAACGCACGCAAGTGTCAAGACACGTGTGCTTAGGCGACCCCAAAGCGAGCTTCATCTCATTACTTGGAACAGGTGACAGGGTTGCTATCTCAAGGTCATAAAGCAGCTTTGTGCGAGCATACCAGGATTCCGGCGCAATTATCATAGCGTAAACAAGTAAACACCTTGAACCCATAACTTTTCATGATGAAAGATGGAAAAATAAAATAATAATATATATACCATTAAAATGCAATGTATTGATTCGTTACAGTTGAATTTCACTGTAGTACAGCATTATATTGAAGATTTCCTTTAAAGATGGGCAAGAATCTGCCGGATTATGTTTAAGTTTCTTTAAGTTCTGTTGTTTCATTTTGTAAAATCGAATTGATATCTCCACTGGGGACCAAAATAGCATTATGTAAAATCATTACATCAAATTTACATAAAATCAAATAATGCTTCCATAAGAATACTACAGGAGTCGGCCGGGACCGCTCATTCACTTTTGTAAAATCAAATTTTACGTAAAATCAAGTTACCTAAAATCGAGATTCAACTGTATGCTGATCCATGAGGTGCACTCCACGGAAGTCTGAGAGTGACTGAATTTTTAAGAGGCTAGGCCACATCTACTGCATCCTAGTTTGCTCTGAGAAAGTCACATGATGAGAGACTTTTTCTTCACTTACCCCCAAAAATTTAAAAGTTTAAATTTAATTTTAATTTATAGGGAGAAAGTTTGATCTTGCTCTTGTCTGATTGTGGTAGGGAGTTGAGGAGTCTGTTAGTTCTGACAAATACGTATAGAAAGTGACCTAACATCCTCCAGTATTTACCTGTAATGTTATGTAGAAAATTTTTTGAATAGCAAATTTTTGGCTGAAATTTACAAAAAAAATGTGACCCTGAAGAGTTTAAGATGCCACTAAAAATCCAGATGTGGACTTATTTTGCTGAGAGCATTTAACTCTTTATAAAAGTTAAAAACAATCAATAATTTCTATGATACAAAAGAAAAGGAAAATCATGGCATTAATTTTGTTTATGAAAACTTTGCAGAAAGTCTATATTAGACTAATAAATCACCTACGTTGTGGGCTGATGTGAAAACATTTACATGTTTGGTGGACTTATGAAGACAATACTAACTTTATAATGTGTAAAAATGGAACTTCTTCCTGCAAATATTTTTATTTTTAGGTTTGTTGTGAGAGGATAAATTTTATGAAGTATTTACTAATTGTTTTATTTGGTATTGTTTTCATGGGCTGCTGTTGGCTTATTTTATATCTTGGTGTGAAAAATTAATAATAGAAAGTTGTTAAGTAAATATTCCATTAGGAATTCTTGTGTATTTCTAGCATGCGGTTTGGGTGAAGAACTCATCTATTTGCTTTTTTTTCTCATCAACGATTGGCTTCTAATTGAGGTGTGTAAATTCAATTAATATTAATTTCTTTTATAGAGTAATACTGGAGAAAGCAGGGTGGATTGTCGAAAGCCACATGGGAAACCTCGCAGTAAATTATAGTGCCTATGAAGATAGAAATTTCTCCCAGAGTGAAGAGGAAGATGAATTGGAAATGAGGGTATTAAGTCCCTCTGAAAAAGTTGAACTTTCGTCTGACTGGGACTCCAATGACAATGATGAGAAGGTGTTGTTTTCATTGGTTATTTTAAACATATCAATTTTATATTGTTACTAATGCTAGAAAGTTAAATTAATGATTTTAGTTACCACTTTGATTGAGCCCTTGATAAAAAATTACTTTGAAAATAATTTTTTCACCAAAGGTTTTACATATAATAAAATATTATAAGTATTATTATTCTAACAATTAAAGGTGGGATTGCATGGTTTTTACTATGCTTTTTAGCTTTTACCTTCTTTCAGTAACTGTAATTTCTTTAGCTCACAAAACTATGTACCTCTCTTCATCCTGTCCAAAATGCATATATTTATGTGGTATAAAAAATTAATACTTTAGAAGGCTTCTTTGGGAATTATTATTATTAATGTATTGGTCACAGAAGATATGTGTTTACATATTTAGGACCTGCCAAGATATAAAGGCAAATAATAAAATATTCACATTTGGAAAAAGTAACTCCATAATATTACAAAAAATAACATCAATTCATGAATTGAAGTATTCATTCATAGAATAGAAGGAATTGAGAAAAGGTAGTGCTTTAGATTAGCTTTGATCTTTCCTGGTGCCTTCTCATCTTTCAAAGATTTAGGTAATTTGTTGTAAATTCTGCTACTTATAGTGATGGGGCCAGTATTGAAGACAGAAAGCTTATGTTGTTTCATTGTGTAATCATCTCTGCATCTTATAAAGTAGTTTTGAATTCCATGATTCTTGACAAGAGATAACGGGAGTAGAAATAATGAGAAGTTTTCAGGTGTTACCCCTTGTGGAGGCACTGAAGGAATTTACACTGTTTAATGGAAATGTACCATTCAAAGTAATCCTCCAGGAAGTTAACGGTGCCCTTTTACCCTAGGGTATATGACTTTAAATGCAATAGAATTGAGACATTTGCATCCATGCCCTAGGTGGTGAAAAACCCACCCTTTTAGGCAGGGCCAAGGGAAAATGTGCTCATTTGCAAAGTTGAACTTTCTGCCCCAGTCAATGGAAATCTAAAAATATTGAATAACAATGTATGCAGAAAATTTAAATACATTGAGCAAAAATGTCATTTTAACAAATCATGCAATACTAATTACTATTCCCCATCAGGAAAAAAGACATTGTCAAAGTTATGGTTTTTTTATTTGCTAGCTTCATATTCTTAGTAATTAAACATTAAAAAATGGATGATTTTTTGCCCTTAATGTGGCTCATCATATTTTTATAACAAAATTATTACATGTGTTGACAAATAGTAATAGCTTGCCAGGATTTATCATAATTAGGCACTGAAATGCAATTTTTGCTTTACAGATTACAGATAGTTACTCCTCAGATCTAAAAATTATGCGAAATATCATTGAATATTAGCTATGTATCAGAATATGAAGTACAATCATGCCTTGTTTAATGCAAATGCCTTTATTGCAATTTTTTGAAGGGCAACTTTATGCAAACATTTTAAATGGTTATAGGGCACCTGCTTCATGTTTAAGAGTTTGACTAGCATCCTACTGTTTATTAATATGAGAAAAGATTATTGATGCTATAAAATTGTATTGTTGTTACAAGCTGGACTCAAACCTGTGACTTAGGATTGAAACATGAGGGCATCATCCCACCACCACTGTGGTTGAAAGACTGATATTTATCGTTCCTCCTGCAATTGTTATACATATATTTCTGGGTATATTTTACCGAATAATTTAATTTTTTTATATTACTTTTTCAGGATTGGTGTGCTACTGCTCAAAATCTATCTCCTGAGCCTTCGTTTGAGTCTGATTGGAATGAAGATGATACTCAAGCAAGAGCCAATGTTGATAGTGGGTACCCCAACTCTTTTTCTGCCCAGGATAAAGACTTAGCCAATTCTGCAGACCTTCATAGCTCAAGCTTAGATGAGGACAGTGAAGATGACATAAAGGAGGACTTAGTCAATGCGCTTGTTCCTGCAGATGGACAGCAAGTGGTACAACCTTTGCAAGTGAGTTTTAAATTAAAGCCTAATTAAGTGTTAAAATCCTATGATTTAATACATTCTTTTCATAGAATTTTCTACTAATATGGGTAGTAAGGGCAAGGAAACACTAAAGGTGGAGAGGCTTCCTGTATCTTTGGAGGACCAGCATTTCTGTCTTCAAATTTGAAATTGCAGTAAATATAATAAGAAAATTAAAAAGCAAAGCCTTCATGTGGCAGTACCAAATTATTGAAAAAAAAAAGAAAAGTATAGCATTACATCCTGCCCTTCTTCCAGACACTGCTCTTGTATGACAAAGGCATTTATCACTGCCTTAGCTAATTTCAACCCTACTTCCCCTAGATCAATCTCTTATTATGGCCACCCTAGATGTCACCTCTCTGTACACCTCCATCCCACATTCCACTTACCTAGCATTAATTTCTGTTTCATTCTCTCCCACTTCGTTTCCATATTCGTATTCGGCAAACACGGATAAGGGTGCCTGGCTCGGGTGGGCGAGGGTCACCCGGTTTTGGCACCTATTTGCAGGCCTCTAAAAGATATGTCTGCTACTGGGACCTTCCCTTTCCACAACCGAATCCTTTCCCCCCCCACGCAACGTAAACCCTAACTCCCCGGCTGTCATAATCCTTACCCCCACCAGCTCAATCTGCCCAAATTTCCTAACAGCATAACCTACCCTCACTCACTCTGTCTATGCTACAAGATTTGGGTGCGGCAGTAGAAGCCTGAACACAGGCGCAAAATACTGGCGTGGGTCGCCCGTCTCTGTGTGAGAGAGGAAGAGAGAGGCACAACCCGAAGACATTTGACAGACTTTTCTGTAGTGTCACGAATATGACCTAATGGAGAACTTGCTGAGTATAGACGGTCACCCATCGGCTGGACAAACGACCACCCTAAGATCGTCACCATTGCGTATCTTTCTCAACAGTCTTTGCTGTTTGCAATATTTTTTGCTAACTCTTTTACCACCCCCCCTCAGTTTGGGTGAGCAACCCTGGAAACCATCTAGGACCCATGCACCTGCCTACGATGCGAGCACTCGCGAACGGGCAGGAGTTCCATATTATATCGATATTTCGCGCCTGTTTGCAGGCCTATAGCGGACAGTCTCTTCAAGGAGAGCTAAGCTAGGATTGCTCGCCTTAAGGTCTGCACACATCGGAATGGAACGCGGGAGCAGAATTCACACAGGATGAAATTACGCAGCGGGATACCACTACGTGCAAACAAACGCGAATCCCGCCTGGCAGAACACGGTACCACCACGAATAAAATCCAGTTCGCTGCATGCAGTGTTTCCCGCATTCCACGATACAAGTCTAGAGCGAAGTTGCTGTGAGAAATGTCGTCAGAGGAGTTCATTGAAGCGGTTAAGAAGTATCCGTTACTCTAATTGTGACAGCGTATACTTATAGGCATTCTTTTGAACATAAATTGCAAGAAGTATTTTTTTAATTAGAAAGTATTGCATGCCGATATACCTTTCATGGTCTTCGTCTTCTGTGACTGTGAGTAATAAGAGAGCTTCCTCGTCTGATGAGTTTTTCATAGTCGTACACTGTAACACTTTAAGCGTCCACTGAATCGGAAATACTGGTGCCCGCACATGCTCTGTAGTCCCGCGAATGTTTTGCTTTGGTCTGTGGGACATAAAGTTTGCCCCCCTGGTGAATTCCGCATGAATTTCGCTCTCGTGTCCCGCTTTCTCGGTCTGCACCGGTGTGTGCAGACCTTAAGGACGAGGTAGGGTTCACGGAGAATTTGAACTGCCATAATTTCAGGTGCACGGCAGCGAGCATGATATGTGCCGTCACATGTAAGCTTTCTTCTAAAGAGAACAGTGCACATTATGAAAGTGCAGGTAATGTTAAAACAAAAAATAACCAGGATAAATAATGGCTTTAACTACGATTTCCACATTACCCAAGGTCTAAATGGTATGCGGAGTTACATGCGGAAAATGATGGGGAGATATTGGCTTATGTGCGAGGTGAATGCACTTCTATTCATGCATTTCATTTTTGATGCACTGCAATCATCAACACTCATTTTTTAGGTGTCTACGCAGTCAAAAATAGTTTTGCTGAAGCAGTTTTTCGCCGAGGTTCGTAAAAATGCATTTTGCTTGTCCTTGGGGACCGGGTTCTAGGTTTGTAATTTTGAAAAATACATATTTTCGAAACTTCGTGTTTTGAGTTTTGCCATGTTATTACTGTAGGCTTTTCATCAGGACCGGCCGTTTTGCTTCGTATAATCGAAACTTCATATTTTCGTGCTTCATATTATCGAGAGTTTACTGTAACACCTTAGTGGCAAATAAGGCATGATTCTTCGAAGTTATAAAGATACTCCCGTGGGAGTATCTTTAAATGTCTTGCTGAGCTTGAAGGGGGAGAGTGGAAAAGTAGGGAGGGGGTAGGTGGATGGCATCATGAATGGTTCCTTCCTCTTCTTCTAGGCAACCCTGGGGGCGCATGCAGGTGGTTGTTTGGAACTGTTTTGGGTGCTGAGTGGAATGGGAAGAGTCAGGGATGCAGTGATGTCAGGGTCCATTGCTTACGGGTGGGTCTTCAAAGGATGTGGGGGGGGGGTGGGGGGGTGGAGAAGGGAAGGGGATGGTATTGAGGTTTCAGAGTACGAGAGGAGGGGTCGAATACCAACTAAATTTTATTTTCATCAAAAGAATATATTTTGCGAATACCAGGTGACAAGGGTTTCACTAAAATGGCTTTAAATTAATTAAATGGTTTTATTTAATATTGGTCTATTTCCCTTAATAAAGCAACAGCAGTAGAATATTCAATCACTCTTTAACTCAGGGGTCAATCTGAAGGTCGGTATAGTTGTTAGTGGAACCTTTTGCAATTTAGGTAATTAAAGCATTTTATTGGGATGATCTCATCCTCATAATATGCACGGCATACCCTTTAGTCTCATCCTCATAATATGCCGTGCATATTATGAGGATGAGACTAAAAACTCCTAAGGACCAAAACCTTGTAAGATATAATGATATTAGATATGTATCTTTTTTTCACTTATTGTCAGTTAAGTTTGATTTGTATGATATAACATGTAATTTATCTAGAGTTTTCATTATCTTTTCAATATTCAATTGGTAAATGAATCCTTCCTGAAGAAACCTTTCCATGTAATTTATTTTTTTTCTTCTTCATTTCATGTAAATTCCAAGAATGAGAATATGAACAATATAAACCATCTCCATGCTGCCCCAGTACAAGGCATTTTTTATGAAGTTGAAGGGAACCAAGATGAGAACCAAGACCTTGTCAATAATAATTGTGATAATGAAGGAAACAATGCTGAAGCAATATTTGAGTTGAATGATGAAGCTCAGCCCATTCTAGTTGCAGAAGATGGTTCTGAGTCTGAAGTTGATGCTGCGGAGTCACCATCACAGGATGAATCAGATGTCGAGGTTAGATGAATATTTTCTATAAATGTAAAAACAATTTACAGAAAACAGGAATGTGGACAATATGCATCAGATTCTGATTGGAGATGGGACGAAAAGCAGATTTCCTAAATTTGAATATCGAATTCAAATTTTTAATCATGACTGGAATATTTGAATACCTCGATTTTTGAATACCTCAATACTAGAATTGCAATTGAAATGTTATGTTATCCTGCTAATTTATTTGTTGACTGCTGAAGTAAAAAGCTACAACTCAATTAAAAAAAGTAATTCTGCTTTCAAAATGTAGAATACATAATAAAAGAACTTTACCACAAATTATGGATTGTTGGATACGCAAAATTTATTAGAGTTAGTAAGTGAGCAGAAAGTGTTAATACAGCTTAAAGTTCTGTACAGCTATGAATTAACCACAAAGTAGTAGGACTGTGCGAGCAGGAATTTTTTTTAAGTCGAGTGAGATCGAGAGAGAATATGAAAAAAATCTTGAATCTCAAGCGAGATTCGAGCACACTGAAATTGCAGTACAGACTATAATCTATGTAGCTACTAATTTTCTACTTACACATTTTCTACTTTTCTACATAAGTTTAAGGTTAGGCATTATTAACCAAATTCTGTTGAGTGTAACTTTAGCATTTACTTTTAGAGATCAACATCTACATATAAGGATCCTGTATTCATGCAATGATAGGCCTCCATCAAATTATGAATACACCCCTACTTCCACCACTAAAATTTAAAAACGTTTTTGAGTATAAATACCATCATCCAGTACCTAAGCATAATGGCCTCACCCCATGTTCTAACTTTGTATCTTTTTATTTTTATATGCCTGGCCTTTATTCACATCAATACATTTCAAATAAAATAACATAACATGATTTTTAACTTGAGGTTGGTCTTTATTAATTTATACCTTTTTTATTACTTAAATTACATACAAACTCACTAGATCAGATTGTCGGTCATGGAAATCGTGACAAATTCGGTTATAATGCACCCCACTACAC
Source organism: Platycnemis pennipes (assembly GCA_933228895.1). Taxonomy (NCBI): domain Eukaryota; kingdom Metazoa; phylum Arthropoda; class Insecta; order Odonata; family Platycnemididae; genus Platycnemis; species Platycnemis pennipes. Next base: position 58,571,532 of record OW121848.1, read on the forward strand.
TGCATGTCTCACCATGTCCCCAAAATGATTGCATTGACTATTTTCATGCTAGAAGTAAGTAACTTTTTCGCAAATTTTATCCCAACGTCCCGGCCGATGTGTCTCAACGGCGCAACTTCTAGAGATGTACGCAGTCGGTGACATGTCTAATACAGTAAAACCTCGTCTTACCATGTCCCCCTAAATGATTCCATTGACTATTTTTTTGCTAGAAGTAGGTAACTTTTTCATGAATTTTATCCCGACATCCCGGCCGATACGTCTCAACGGTGCAACTTCAAGAGATGTACACGGTCGGCGACATGTCTAATACAGTAAAACCTAGTCTCACCATGTCCCCATAAATGATTCCATTGATCATTTTCATTGTAAGTGGAAGGTTACTCTTTAGCAGATTTTATCCCGACACATCGCAACGGCGCTACTTCAGGTGCTCATACCGCTGTAAGCTATCATCAAGATCACACCAACGCAATCGGCGACATCTAATATGTAATTACTTACGAAAGAAAGACAACCACGAGAATGTAAGCAAATACATTGTTTCATAACAAAATTAGCAACCCAGCAAATCGAAATTGGTCATTATATCTTGTGAACTAGAGCTGACAATCAGTGGAGTGAATTATATATGCATTACTCCCATGCTGGTTGATTTCCACATTCCTGCTACAGTGCTAAAACCAAGGTAAATACATTTCTACAGTCTTAGAGCATTTTTGTGATGAATGTGCTGTTTCACCTCTACCTTCGGCATAATTGGTATGGATATGTAAATTATGTATTCTTTGATTTTAGGGGAAATAATGTCTACCAAAAGGAAATTAACTTATACAATTAAAGGAAAGGTTGGGCATGCTCGACACAGAGAAACGTGGTGATATAAAATGAAGTTTACTCCGGGAGTTGGATGAGACGCCTAAAATAGAAAAAGTACTCAATCACATCGGTGAACTGATGAATTGGCTAGAGAGACAGAGCAATTGTGATCATCTTCATCTGTCACACTTGCAAAACATTAAGACTTATGTCACAAAGAAACGCTATCAACTACCGTGGCAAAAGAAATATCAGAATATTTTAGTAACTCCCGTTAAAGTACGGTGTGCATTTAAACCATAAAACATAATTTTAAATTGTATTCTGGAAATAAATTAGCAAAAAATTGAGTTTTATAGTTTTTCTTTACTGTTTCTCATGAAGTTTCCATCAATAACTCGGGATGCCAATAACGCTGGTGTAAACTCGGACCTCCTTAACCCATGTTAAACTCTGATTTTTCTGTATCTTGTTTTAACTTATTTGGTGTATGCTAGTGCTAGATGTAGCCAACATTTATGCATGCCTATTTTATACATCATTTGTTAGTGGGCACTAGGCCTCTGATCACGAAATGGAGCAGGGACTCGGTTAGGTCCTATGCTGAGGCCTAGGCTCTCCTAACTTCTCGAATCTAAGCCTAAGACTAAGAGATTTCTCGACACTTTGTGGCATGACATCATAAAATTATCATGCAAAAGTAAGGGAATAAATATTATGTTACTACATCGCATTATAAAGCAAGGCCCCGTAAAATTACGTCCACCATGACGGAGATGTCGAGGAAAGCTCGAGACTCGTTTTTCGAGTGTATTGAGATCGAAATCGAGTGAGATTTGAGCAGCACTTTTGTCTCGCTCAAATCTCAAAAAGTCGAGGCTCACACAACCCTACAAACTAGTGTGTCAAAATTCAAGTAAATTTAAAATTTATGGGAGAGATTAAACTGGGCAGTATAAACTTTAAATGTGACAGAATGAACTCTGGTTTTACTATGACAAGGTAAACATTTTGCATGTAATTGATGCACGAGTAAGAGTCTACTGTAAGAAAAGTAAATTGAGACCTCTCGAGGTTGAGAAGCTCTCAGCTCTCTTCCTAAAGAGAAAATCGATTTTAATGTAGTTAGGTAGTACTGGTTCTATTTCTCTTCTTCTCGATACTCTACATGCTGAAAAACTTCACTCAAGTTTCAGTCTTGTTACCAGTTTTGTTGAAGGGTTTTATAGATTTCTTAACAACTTTTGTAAATTTTGAAATATATAACAAATCATCATTGGCTTCATTTGTTGAAATTTTTATTTGACGCATTGCAGACTGACCATTTTTTCATATCTTTCATCAGCAGCCATGCATTTTCTCCAACTTTTTTGCACACAGCTATTTAATAGTTTATATTTCATCAACTTTATAAAATACTAGGCAGGAAGATTCACCATTTGTGAAAAAAAGGGGGAGCCACATGGTTAATTAATAATTTGCAAGGAATATACAAAATTATTTTATTCCAAACTACATCAGCAATACAATTGCAAGTACATGTAAACACAAGTATACTCGTGACCCAGCCTTAACAGATGGCACGCAAAACACGAGTCAAAGCATGACTGGTCCGCAATGTGCTAATATGATGACAGCTAACAGATTAACAAGCACAAAATATTTGGTCAAAGGATTGTAAGTCCTTAAAACCTTTTTAATCCAAATAAAATATGGGTCATTCCACCTCAATTCAACAAACGTTTGTCCCTTACGGTCTCAGATTTTGATAAAAATTGTTGTATGGGAACAAAATCACCTCAAACTGAATACCCTCAAACAGTTTTGTGAAAAAAAATTTTTTGAGCGAATTATGCATGTATTAATTTTTTCGCATTTTTAGCAAAAATCCGAGCCTTAAATCATATTATCACTTATATCTCCGCTTGTAATTGTCATACAGCAATGATTAATAGCTCTTTTTAAAGCTAATCTTTATTGAATGCAAATATATCAATAAAAATTATTTTCTTCTAAACCATATTGTTGTTAATTACTAATGTTTAAAAAATTGTTAATAAACTTTTCTCAAATACTCCATCTCAGAATTGGCCGAAACTCTTTTTTCCGTAATCTAAACATACCCAGCTAACTATTCCAAAAATAAAATTTAGTGGCAATTCATAAATGTGTTTTTTATAAATATTTAAACATTTACAATTTTCTCTCGAGCCGTCGGCTCCCCCATACATGCAGCAGACACGCGATGCAAGCCTAAAAATTTCCTAATTGCTCATGGTCTTGGCTATATGCGATAAAAATATATTATAAACTATAAATGTTGACAATTGTTATTTGTTCTTTCACTTTTTGAGCTAAATATTGAGTTGATCCAAATTTCTCTTGAATTTTTGCCACACTCCAGCTTTTAGGCAGTGTAGACAGGACTAAAATTTTTTCACTGTAGAAATTAGCTTCAGCAAATTTTTCCTTGAGGTGACTTAGCATTTCACACCCTACTAACTCTTATGGGCCTAAGGAAGTTTTTGCTTTTCCCCATACTATCCCGATTGCTCTTCGATAAAAAGAAGTAATTTTATGAATTTTTTCTTTAGAGTATTTTCTACTTATCAATTTTTTTCTATTTTCTGGGGTTGTATCGATTTCGGATAAACTCAGGTTGATTTTTTCTAGCATATATTGACGAGGTGAATAAGGTGCACCATCGCTCTCTCCTTGTGAGTCACTGTCATTGCTGGAGTTGTTTGTAGGTAGCGATACATGAGCCTCCGCAAATTGCAAACCAGAAGGCCCCGGTTGTGACAGTACTGCATCCTTGTTAGAGATACACATAAGACTAGTTTATAAGTTGAACCATCCTCTGAAAAACCTTAATTCACATCGTCGGAGAGGGAGCAGAAAGCCTTGTCAGAATCCTAGTCCAATCCTAAAAGAGAGCTTCTCAGCTGCATTCCTGCGGAGTGAAAATATCTGATAAGGGTTTGTAATGTCATCCTTGTTAAAGTTACATATAAGTCTTGATGATAAGTAGAAACATCATACAAGCAACCTTAATTCATACCGTTGGAGAGGGAGAGGAAAGTCTCGACAGAATCCTAGTCCAATCAGAGGCACTTTCATCTCTCCCTTGCATTATCAGACGATACACCCCGGAGGACATCGGGGGTGGGAGTTGATTGGTACCCAGCCAGGATAAGGCCCCTTCGTGTGTACTTGAAAATGTGTATTGGATGGATTGGTGAATAGATGGACATTCAAGTTATGATATTTAGATTTACTGTCGTTGTCAAAATATTACAGACCTAGACTTTCATGAGTTTCTCAGAAACATTTGGATAGTGTGGTACAATATATGTGCATAGTTAGCTAGAAAATTCATTTGCCCTTAAAATGACGTGTTCTTAGTTGATAACATCCCCATGTTAGATGTGAGTTGTTAGACCCTTTCATATTCCATATTAATGAAATTTATTACTTTCAATAATTTACTACTCCTACTAGAATGAAAAATTGTGCTGACTTCATTCCTTAAATTAATTTGTCTCATAAGGTGTAACCTGTTTACAATATGGAAATTAACAATGTATGCATCTAAGTTTGGCCTATTGTTTCTGCAGGTTGAACCAGCTTTTCTGGAGGATGAAGAGGAACTAGTTGAACGTCTTCTGCAACAAGCGCAACTTCCCCGAAGGCATTCTATCCCACAAAGAGAACTTGACCATGAGCAAGGCAATTGGCCCACCAATCATCCACAGCCTGCTCTTGTGGCCCACAATCAGCTACAAGCAGCAGGAGATGCTTGGCAAAATGTACTTGCAGTGCTACCCGGTGATCCTGATCCTGATGAAGGGTTTGCTGAAGCTCCTGCTGGTCCTGCAATTGCTGTTGATCCTGTGGATGAAGGTGGTGCTGGGGAACCCAGCCCATTCTAATTGTCTCTCCATCCAGTGGCTTTCACCATTGAAAAATAAATACAATATTCACATGTATTTATGATTTTTCCCCTCAATGCTATCAACAACCAAAGAATAATTGTACAGTATTATTTCTTTAGCTTTGCCTCCTTTATTAGGGATTAATAACATGGAATATGTACCAGAGAGGATTAAGAACAAGAAAAAAATGAAACAGAAGGGCCCTCCTCAGATGTATGACTTTGTGCTCTGGGAAATTGAAGTACATTTATCAATTAAGATTTGAAATTATAATATGCTGTACATTTTTTTCATCTGTTCATATTTATTTTGGAAATCTTCCATCTAAATTTAGCTCTTGGATTCAAATAAGTGATTTAAAGATGACAGCAAGACATCTTACATTCTGCACTCAAATTTATTAGTAATCAGAGAAAAAATAAAAGGAATTTCCATTTCAATTCATTTTTGCCTTTTTACTTTTTCATTTCAAAAATATTAGCTTAACAAAGCATCTTCTGGAATTTTTTCTGAGCTCTGCACTCCATACTCTTTAGGAGTGACAGTTCTTACCAATTTAAATAAATGGTGATGGATTTTTCATGATTGACCTACCATAATGTTTGATAGGCTGGCAAGATGGGGCTTATTTCTTAACTGATTGCTGCAATTACATTGTTCACCTCTTACCATCAAGTCTTAATTTTCATTCATGATTATTGCTTGATATCTGCCTCCAAGGGTATTTTTGATGAACATTTTTCTATCTCAGAATTATAGTCTTTAATGAGGGGAGTGTGAGACCTTCTGGGCAAATGAAACTTGGAATCTAAAAAAATAGCACATAAAGAGCTGATGTTAATTTTTTATTAATTCATTTACTTATTAATTAAAAGAGTGTGATTTCTTGATGCCTCAGGTTGTTTTGTGAACCCTGATTGGTTATAATAAAAAGGTGAGAAAACTAATATTGTTCAGTTAATTAAAAATATTTCCCTAATAGCTATGCATATTTTGGTACTCCTTTTACATCAGTAATTGAAAGGATGAAAACATTGCAATGAAGGTTTCTCAAAATGGCAGCATTTGACCAAATATCGGTGATATCGGCATGTGCCATCATGCTAGGAGGATGGTCACCCATCATTTTACGGTTTTAGATTGTTAGTGATCGATAACAATGAAACTTATGATGGTGATTTTATTCATTTAAATATGGTATGTATACTACTACAATAGTACTTATAAGTACATCTAATTTCAGCTATAAACACTTGACTGCCAGCAATACATTTCTTAAGGTCATGGTAAGCTTTTAGATCGGACGAAATATGTGAATACCTTTTACTAATTATAAATCCGGAATTACAATAAGTATTCGTGGTGGCAATAATTATGTCTTAGCCTCTTTTCACCATGAATTTCAAAATCAGCGGGTGAATTTGCGGACACCGCTGTTCCGTGAAATAAAAATTGAGAATCGGTTATTATCGCCGCGAAAAGCACGCAGCACGATTATAAATGCTTGTGTACAAATCCTGTTTTCTCGTTGATGTTTTGGTATTCTAGTGTGTGTTAGGGTTTGTGGTATAAATTTGACGTAATATATCCTTTGTACATTCTTAATATTATCGTGTCCCCATTTTAACTTTGGTAAGGGATACATTTACTGGAGTTGTATTCTTAGGTGATTGTTTCTTTGCGAAAAAGAGATCGACCATGGATTTATTAACGTTATTCATTACGCAGTCCGTGTTCTAGTGTTTTATATTCAAGTAATATTCTGAACATAGTGCTTGCGTATCATGTCCATTTCCAAGAAATACACCATCAAAGACTTTTTTAGCTCTAAAAAAGAGCTTGGACATGGGTCTGGAGAGTCATGGTCCTCTTTAACTATGAGTTCGCTGGAAGAAACACGGAGTGAGACCGTGGAATACACAGCAACAGCAACCCCGGCTCTTGAAGGGCAAGCAGAAGCCGGAGAAGTGATAGTGATTTCCAAGGGTGATGGATCTGCGTCAGAGGCATTGGGTGATTTCAAAACAGAGCCAGAAAATGATCCTCTTCAAAATAATAATGACCCTTCTAACAAAAAAGACGAAGAATCAGCTGATCATAGTAGTCATTATTACTGGAAAAACTTTGTAGATGTTTTGACAGAAGTTCGCGATAATGAAAATCTTAGAGATCTCTTTAGTTCTAATGAATTATCTCTTTTAAAGGAATTTAGTGAATTGAGTCTTGTCGAGCAAAAGTTGTATGTGCGGCTGCTGAATAGGAAACACTCATGGCTGAGAACGTCGTCGGTAAAATATGATGAAATTAACCCCGAATTAGACCCAATTATCAATGTCCTGGTACACAAAGGGTTATTGTCAACCGGCAAGTGTTTCATGTTTAAGGGTGATTTCTAGTAGTTGTGATAAAGTGTCCAACTTCTGCTTACTTTTCTATGGAAACATTTAACACCTCATCACGTCTAAAATCATTTTAACCGGATTTCTTTTGAATTCTAGATGTATCTGAAGAAGAGACAAGCACACTGTTAAATTTAATGCCCCTCCAGGAAATACGATCACTGTGCAAGTGCTTTCGCGTTAAATCTGATGGGAAAAAGGAAAGTTTAGTGAAATCGCTGATTGATCTTGGTCATCAACAAAAAAGTATCAACAAAGGAATTAGTGAAGGGATTGAAACCCTGGTCAGGGAAAGGTAAATGTCTCAGCCTCGTCAATGTTCCTTAAGTGACGTCATTGATTGACTGTAACTGGAAAATTGCTGTTTCTAGAGCCATGAAAGCATTGGGGAAAATTGTGAAATTGAGCTGCACTCCCAGGAAATTGTTCCTTAGGATATTACTCCTCCATGCATTACCTTTTGGCCGTGAAATGGAGATGGACGGGCGAATCCCAGTGATGAATGAAGTGAGCAGGGTTAAATCCAGCCAGATAGTTTACCCCAGCTATCCATTACACCCGCTGAAAAACTTTTTTGGAAGTCGTGACTCTGTTATTCGGTATGGTGTACTTGTGGTGTGGAATTTAGATTTTTTTTAAATATTTCATAGTTATGTCATATTTATTTTACTCTTGGAACTCTGTTTTCAGATTCCAAGAAGCTCTAGAAATACTGGCAATCACCAATGGCAAAATGTTAATGAAGTGTTATGAAGAAGTGTTATGCCTATATTACACTGCTATGAATGATTTAAGAAAAATTTTGGAAGACAGCAAGGTTAAGTAAGCTATACCACAAGTTACAGATAAAAAATAATTTTCGAAGTGGCCAAATTTCAGTTTTTTTTCCTAATTATTATAATACATACCTAGAGCATGGGATTTCAAAATTCAATGGTATCCGGCCTAACTTTGTGGAGACAATGTATAATGGTATAATAAGACGTCTTTGTTTTTCCACATGTTTTATTCTTAGCAACCCTGGTTTCATTGCTGAACATGATTAGGTGAAAATTTCACATATACATGTTGTTATATACAGAAAGAAAAGAAGTGGAGTTAGTCAGTGGCAGGAGGGGAAGAGGTGAAAAGTGCCACGCCATCCATGTACCTACTTTTTAAGGAAAGGGAGAGAGTCCATTGCTGCAGCCATCAAGCTGTGGCTAGTGCATTTGGCAAGACGATGGATGGGGAAGTTGGTTTCTTATTTCCATTTTTCCCCTGAAAATATTTCCCTTGGCTTCCCAGTTCATCTTCTTTTTATTAAAATTTATGAAAAGGTTGTGAGGATAATTGTTATTGTCTGCAATTTTGACAAATAATGGATGTGTTATGTATAGGCAACTTCTCTCTCCAACTCGTAAAATTTACACTGGAGTCTGACACTGACTTCTATATTAAATTCAAGTTAAAAAACATCCTTTGAAAAAACAAAGACAGATTTGGAGGTGAGGGCAAATGTGGGGTTTACATGCTGGAGTTCAATGATTCTCCAGCAACATACATTGGTCAAACAGGAAGGAAAATCAGGGAAAGGGTGAAGAAACATATATCGTGCTTACTTAATCATAATCCTACCTCCATTTTTGCTAAATGCCCTGGAAAGTCACAGAAGCAATTTAACTCTTTAGATTTTTTTCATATTGAAGTTTAGGGACTCAGATGACCTGTTGGAACAAAGGGAGATCCTTAAAATCAAGGGAAAAAATTCCCAGTTGGTCAATGGCATTGTATATGCCCCCCACTCCCCCATCCTTGGATTTAACAAATGCATGAGCCACAGCTTGAAGACTTCAGTGGTGGAATCTCTCCCTCCCCTTTCCTCACAAAGTTGCAGCGATGATGTGGCATGTATTCTTAGAATTTTCACCTGATGATGTTGTTCAGAAACTAAACCTAGGTCGTGAATAATAAAACACATGTGGAAAAATGGGATATCAAAGCCACGTTTAAGCTTAGCTATAGTGGACTGAAGTAACTGCTGTTACAATTTTTCCTCATATTACACATATTCCTACTGTTTATTTTGCCTTAGCAGTATGTATTTTTAAATTTCTATTAAGGGAAGAAGATGCAAAACTGCCCCTTTACCTGCGTTCATTTACTGCTGGACATGCTTTGGTACGAGCAGTCATCATCTCCATAGAATGCTTAAGAATCAGAAAAATGTATCCTGAAGTGGTTGCAGCATACCAGTTACTCTTAAGCCAAAATTTGTATGTGCATCATCATCATGGAAAATGGTATGATCAGCTTGCGTTGACTTACCATCATCACCTGAAAGATGTTCCTGCTGTAAGTTATCTTTTTGTTCCTTTTGTAGCATTATTCTTATTTGGTTCTTTGTTGAAAACTAGCATGGTGTATGAATGCGTGATGTATCTGCCTTGCATATTCTATCCTGAAAATAGTTCAGTTGTAATAATGACTGCTGTAGTTGAGCCCCATGGCCAAATTTGGATATGATATTTTGGTCCAAAATTTTCATCGAAATGCATTTCTTCCTAATTTTTGATGAAAAGAAGTGGTGTTTCCAATAACATAATGTATTTGGTCTTATCTCAACACATTTAAAATAGAGTGAGGTAGAAAAAACTTTGTATCTTTCAACTGAATTTTATTTGGATGGTACAACTAGTTTCAATGCTGCTGCATCATCATAAGGACAATCCCAAGTTTGTACGCGATGATGATACAGAATAGATTGAGACTAGTTGTGCCATCCGAATGAAATTCATTGGAAAGACACAAAATTTTATATATAAATATATATATATAAAGAAGGATGAAGTTGGTAAGGTCGAGAAGGAAGTCAGTGCTAGGAGTGTGTGGAGCAGAACGTAGGTTTAAGAAATGGCGGAGAGAGGAGAGGCCTTCCGAGTGAGGAATAGAGGTATAGAGAGAGGTAACGTCAATGGTGGCCATAATGATGTTTTGATCATTGGGAAGTGGAGTGGAATTGAGGTGGTCGAGGAAGTGTAGGTATCTTCGATGTCTCCGCCTTTGTAGATTTTTACCTTCAACCTCTAGTCCATGGCCTCTCCTCTTACATCAAAGATTTTTAGAATGAGAGAAGGGGAGGGGAATCCCTTGAAGTCATGAATAAATTGGGGGGTGAGCTTCTTCCAAACAGCATTCATCGTGCATGATGTAATATCACGCCAGGCAGCATCAATGTTCTTTAAAGCTTCATACACATTATATTCTTTCCAGAAGTGCTTTAAAGATACATCATTGCCTTCTGTTGCCTTCACCGCTTGCCTGAAGGTTCTCCGTAAATAATATCTTTTAAATGTCTGTATGAGCCCTTCATCCATCGGCTGCAAGAGAGAAGTCGTGTTTGGTGGCAAGTACATCACTTAGATATTTTAATGGTAATCACTAAGAAACGGCGGGTGACCTGGGGCATTGTTTAGCAACAACAATAATTCAAATGGAATTTTATTTTCTTCGCAATAATTTTTTACCTTGCACTCAAAATTATGGGAAAACCATTGTTTGAAAACTTCCTGAGTCACCCATGCCTTCGAATTAGATTTCCACACCACTGGGAGTGTTGCCTTATCAATGTTTTTAAGGCCTTAGGGTTTTCGCTGTGATAAATTACTAGGGGGTTTATTTTGCAATCCCCATCAACATTCCCTCCTAGTAGAATGGTCATCCTGTCCTTAGACACTTTGAATCCTGGAATGGTTTTTTCTTCTTTTGCAATGTATGACCGATCCGGCATCTTCTTCCAATACAGACCGGTCTCGTCCACGTTAAAAATTTGATGTGGTTGATAATCCCCGCTATTGATTCCATCAGCCCAAAAACTTGGGAAACTCTGCTGCTGCTGTTGTGTCTGCGCTGGCAGCTTCACTGTTGACTTTAATATTATGTAGTTTAGCACACGCTTTAAACCTATTGAACCATCCTACACTCGCGCTAAAAGTACTGCCACTCTCACCATGCTTGAGTTTCAGATCGTTAAAGAGACTCAAGGATTTTTCCTGTATCAGCCCAAGGCTTAATGGCATTCGTCGTTGAAACTGGTCTTCGATCCAAAAACACAATAGTTTCTACATCTCTCCCATAACTGTGCCCCTTTTCTTCGTAATTATTGTTTACTGAATTGGAGCAGAATTTTAAGGTGCTCTTTAATTTGACTTTTATCACATGCAATTGTTCTCACTGTTGACTCATTCATCCCATAGGCACGTGCAATTTCCATAAACTTTTCACCTTTGTCAAGTCTCTTAATAATTTCCAGTTTAGTTTCCAAACTGTATAGCCTGCCTTTTCTTTTTACCACTCATAGAAATCTCGCCACCCTTATGTGTTTCTCAGCGATTATGAGGGTTCACATCCAAAACAAACAAATAAGATAATTATAATGATTTTATTAGAGAACTTTCTCGAGCTTGATAAGTAACGATCCTTACGATCTAATCACAACGGAAACCCAAGTTCGTCTGTCTGCTGCAAGAACGTGTTCTATCTTTGTATTTAGCTGTGATGGACAACAGGCATCATCTATGGAGTAAATAAGTAACTATCTTTCATGGGAACTGAAACGCGGAGAAAATGCAAGCATGTCACCAACCTAACTGAGCACCCGCGTAACCTCGGATCCACATAACTCGGATCTGCGTAAGTCGAGAACTTACTGTACAATTGCAGAAAAGACTTCTGAGTGTATCATGCATCATAACTAATAAAATATAGAATATCAAATAATAAACAAAATTTTTCATTCCATTGTGATTTGAGTTACACAACCACTCCTTGCCAGTATCTAGAGTATATACATTCAATTTGCAGGTCACTTTGATTGGTAAGCCATGGAAAATAATCTCCAGTCCGTATCCAATTTTGTCCTTTGTCTTCAGCTGCACTCAATACTTTGTGGTGTAACAGTGAGGAAATTCATGGTCAAATAATGAATCCAGCAACTATGTATATTTCCACTTAAGTTTATTTGGTACAACTAGTTTCAACGCATAGGCGTCATCTTCAATGATGCCTATGCATTTAAACTAGTTGTAATGAATAAATTAAACTGGAAATATACATTTATTTGTTGGATTCTTTACTTTGTCTTCAGATCCTATTTCGGTTGTGAATTAAATAAAAGGTTCGAGGATCTTTGGATCCGACCATTCCTTGTTGTAATAATGTATTTACATCTGTGATGTGATTACAACATTAGGTATAATCTAATTTCTCTAACAAAGTGGATAGCAATGCTTATTTTTTTGGAACTCTTATTAGTTGGCTTCATACTAATGGATGGACATTTAAAGCAAGATTTTTAGGGTCCAAAAGATTTTGTTTACAATATTTTGGACCAAAAGCTATAATGATACAATGTGGGCGTTTACTCAGAACTGAATTTTGTACACGAAATCATTAGATGGAAACGAAAAATAAATTTAGTGAAAATATTAATCTTCTAACCAGAGCCATTCACTCATGTATCAAAAATTAAAATAAGCAAAAGGTGACGTCAAAGCAAAGTTTTTTTTTTCGTTGAATTTGTAAAAAAAAAAATTTATTACCATTTAGCTCAGTTTTCCAAGACATGCATATGGAAAAAATATAGATACCACCTGAAAAGAGCCATTGAAAGATATTATAGATATAAAATGGGCAATCAAACATTATTTTGTTTTAAATTTAGTAAACTATGGCATTTACATTGTTTATGATATGAATTAAATGAAAATATTCACATTTTTTGTGTTCCAAGTAAATTTATACTATATAGATGTACATATTTTTACTTTTTAGATGATTTCAATTAATTTATAAACAAATATTATTTTTTAAACAGTATTAGGTTATTGTTATTAACTTTCAAATAATTATTTCGCAGTTGAATTCCATGTACTATACTTGAAAACATGGCCCCCACAGATAGAGGCATCACTCCTCACCTAAAAAATTTGTCTCTTTTGTTCTGTCCTACAAGGCATACACCCCACGAACACAAAAACGTTAGAATTACGGTAGTATAACGTTCGAACGAACGCGGTTTGAAACACATTATAATGTCCAACCATCTGAACGTTTTTTTACGTTTAGAGTAAACTGTTTGGGGATAATGATAAAATAACTACAACATAAAACGAGAATGTAACTCCCCACACTGCACAAAGGGAATTATTTAAAATTATATATCATGTGCATAGCACTTTAATTGCATATTATTCTGTTCATCATACATATACATATCTAGTTAGACCAGCAGGATCCATGTCAAACAATTTAAAGCAAACTAAGAACATATTTATTTGCAGAATAAGCACTGAAAAAGTTGAGGAACTAGCCGACCTCAGTTCGGATAGAGCAGATCACGTAATTTGATTCGGAATAATTTGGCACACGTTTACTATACACAGACTTAGACCGTGCTAAATTTGTGCACGTTTGCCGCTTCTTGATGTCACATAGCAAATTCACAATTTCAATAACACATTAATGCAAGTAAAGATGATTGTAAACGAAAACGACTGTTTTGTTAGTATTTAATAAATTCAATTTATTGGCACTATTTCCATTTTCAATCATTGCATTCACTTGACTTTGTAACACATAAGATTCCAATACTTAGGCATAATCTCCAGAACAGCCAGTGCAATAATCACCAATATCAAACTACATGGCATGTGAATAAAAATTAGCAATCAAGCTTGATTTTTCCATAACATTTAATTTTAAATGGTTGATCTGAGTGTGCAACAACCAGCTGTCTTTTAAAAAACAACGCTCTTCTAAAAATTGAAACTATATTTTTCCAACAGGTGGTTCGTTCAAATATCATCAAAAGTCAATCACTGCACTGACATAACACACACAAAACATTTCCACGTTTGTCAAGTAGTTGAATGATGATCTGAATTGTTGTTGGCTCACTGCTAATGTCCCAACTTGTTAATGACTTTATGTGCCTGAAAAATGATAAATAGACTCAATTCCTGTGGCAGCAATTCAAAAAGTCTGCATGAAAGGCAGATGAAAACTGACAAATTCATAAATAATCTTCAATGCAACCACTTGTCATAACAATAATTTAGGTACTCACCATAACTTAACTGTCCATTAGAATTTAAAAGTAAGCTTCTATGATCACAAATTACAAGAAAACGTAAATATTAGAGGCGACAGTTCTTTCTTATGTTTACTGGCTTATCAACATGACTGCCATTTTGAATTTCGAGGTGGTCGAATTCGATCTTGTTTGCAAGACATCGATTGTAGTCATGGTCTCCTTTAATACTAGTATAATAATAATCCTTTAATACTAATGTAATAATTTTATTAAAGGAGGCATTGGCAGAGCATCTGCCATGTGTCGATGAATCCCGAAGGTGACCGAAGTTTGACAGAGAGCTGCGATGCTTGGACCCGGCCCCCTCCTCGACTCAACATAGGTTCACGGCGAACGTTACTTTAGCATTTTTCTCAAACTACTTGATGCTGCTGTAGAACTAGGCCGTTAGGGTGGTTAGGAAATCTAACAAAAGTGGTGTGCACTAACCAAAAAAGTTATACTGACGTTTTTCTAATGTTAGTGTGTTGGTGGGGCAGTGTCTTCTTACTCCTTATACAGTAGAAACTCAAAATTACGATATTTTTTTTGATATTACGAAAAAAATCTTCGGTCCTGACTAAAAGGGTATCTAAATACATGTAACAGTACTAAATATTACGAAATAGCGACGTTTTGAAATTACGAACTTTGTGTCTCGGTACCGACATGAAAAAATTACCCATTTTTACAAATAATGACGGATCATGGCAGCGTTTTTCAGACGCTCCTTGCCAGAGTAAGGCTCCTGATCAATCATTGTAGGCATGCTCATTATGCATTAGGACGACTTTGAATCATAGGCAAAATAGTACATAAAATATGTCCCCAATACAAATAAAAATACATTCGGCTTCGCCAACAACGAGTCAAAAAAACGTAAATTTGTCAAGGACAGATATACTTGAGCCCGTGAGAAACTAATTGCTACAACCAGCATTTTCCTTTTATGTTCCCTGTCATTTTTTGCTACCCGATTTCCCCCAAACATAATTCTATGAAGGGTATTCCTAGTACAGTAATCGTTTACTCCACGTGTGGGCTCAAAAATGTTTTCACAGGCATCAGAAGAGATACTATGGCGTTCGGGCGTTAAATTCAGTCATGCATATCACACATGGAAGCGTTTTTCTCCCTCCATATTTCAGAATGATTACCGAACCTTACTCCACGGCCTCATTATTCCAGCTGACTATAGTCATCATCGAAAGAATCAGGTTTTATTTACTGTCCTCATTGAGCATTCCGATGTAGTCATCGAGGAAGGATATCTTCTTCGTAACTAAACATTGCCCTTACGTTATTCCATTGCCGACTGCCAAGTAAATCAAAATACGAATTTGCTTGGTTCATACGATCACTTAGTGTGTCGCATTAATTCTATATGATGTTTTGTTCTGGGCACATGCGTAATCAACAGTAAAAAAAAAAGTTCATACGCCCATACAAATTTAGGTTGTATGATAGTATACATTTCTCGCCTTTTTCTCCTACCCAGCGATCGAAAAAATATCCTAAAATATAGCTTCTCAGCTTAGTATTTGCTGATTTCCTTTTCACAGTTGCCGGAAGTGATCGGAGTGACAAGTAATCTGTAAAGGATTTTGTAGCCTATTTCTTGTTAGAGATACACATAAGACTAGATGATAAGTAGAACCATCCTCTGTGGGAAAAACCCTAATTCACGTCGTCGGAGAGGAAGCAGAAAGCCTCGTCAGAATCCTAGTCCAATTGGAGGCACTTTTATCTCTTCCTTGCATTATCGAATGATTCACCCTGGAGGACATCAGGGGTGGGAGTTAGTTGTAACCCATCCAGTTCGGAAGCAGGACACGAATTGGTCAGGATCTTTGGGTAGGGGTGTGGATGCAAAAGGCTCAGTGTGTTTACACGGTCAAGGACGTGGAACCTTCTCAGTTAAAGAGAAAAGGAGTAACGTTGGAAGAGAAGGTGAAAATGATCCCTAAAATTGAAACAAAAAGTGAAGTAGAAGTACTATTGGAGAAAAGTTTGGTCATTCTGTCGCCAGGAGAGCTGACAACTTTATTATAAACATTTGTTCATCGTATTTCTTCTTGAATTAGTATTCGCTGATTTCCTTTTCACAGATTGCCGGAAGTGATAGGAAATTAAGGGAAAGCGGAATGGAAATGCCCGCCCATTCCCATGTTCTTTTCTCCATTGCCAGTCCCCACCAAGAAAATTCCCCTTTGCAATGGTCTGATGAAAATACCCTTGCTTGGTCGGAAGCAGAGGAAGAACAATACGCAAAAATATTCCACAATTTTTAGGTGCATCGAATCTTTAAATTATGCCTGCAATTTAGTGGAAGAACAGCAGGCAACCTGATTTGAATAGAGCCACAACTGAAGCTTTCGCACAGTATAGTGAAAAACGTAAATTATGGAGTTATGTTACCATCGTTAGTTGCTGAAGAAGTGTAAAGGAAATTATCATGCCTTCTCCATTGAAGTGCGTGATTTGTACAATCTACTTTTGGAAGGAGGTAAACATAAAGATGAACTCCTTTTTAAGCTCTTCTTTCAGAGCCTTCGTCTCAGTAATAGCCACTCAAAGATGGTTATGGCTTTTTTTTCTCGAAATTAACGGGCATATCATTATTTGTTCACAGTACATGATTGACATAGCGTCTGTGAGAGAATCTTTTCACTGTTTTAGCTTAATTTAGGTCTAATTTATAATGCCTGACCCGGAGCATATGATTTTCTTTTAGCTGCAATTTAATCCTCTTAATTCTACATCCGGAGCAGCATCTAGTTGCAAATGATCCCGCAAATCGTGCACTTCCATAGTGTATGCCTGCATCAATACTAAATTAAAAATTTGGATACATTGCCCACGCATACGTTACGAGTTTTTCAGTAGAGATAAAAATAATATAAAAAATGTGCTAATGAAGCTTCGTAGGCCTAGTCCAAACAGCAAGAAAATTTTGCAATGACGCTTGATTACCTCTGACTCATTGGAAAAAAGGAACAAATTAGCTGTGTTTAACGTAATGAACCGTGTTGACATGAATACACATTTATAAATACATTCATGATTCTAATGTAAATCATGCATGTGCGTTGTGGGAGTGCATATATTCCAGGAACAAAAAAACAGCTTCATCGCGATGTTGGTCAAGAATACTCGTTCATATGATATTTGAACGAATTGCCGATTTTTCTGGTCCCGTTGACTGCTTGAACCACAATATGGTTTGAATAATAGCCCGTATCTACTTTGCTTGAAGCTGCGGTCGAGGTCCACCGTTATCTTAGGAGATGCTACTAGAAGAGCTGTGAGGCTTGACTGCCTTCCTTCCGATAGCAGAATCAACAGTACTCGGTCCAGTGGCTCCTTCAATGGATACTAAAAGGTGCTCACTCTTTAAACTGCCTTCAACACTAACATTAACATTTCTGCTATGCTAACCTTTTTTTTGCCATTCTAATGAACTTTTTCACTAAAGACTTATGAAAAGATTACATGACAGATAAATGAAAGTCATATACTTGCTCACCACCACGTATGGAAACGAACTGGCTCCGAGTACAAAAAAACCTAAAACTTATATTTCAGCAAGTGAAAATCCCTTGCCCAAATATTATGGAGGGTTGGCCTTCGAAGTGTAGAAGAATTTATTGCAGGCCTGTGCAGGGATAGTGATAACGGGATAATTCATACTCCTAGATTGTTCATGTTTCCCAAACTATGAGAAAACATTTAAGTGAGAGTCTAAAACTTTGATGACAATGAAAATATAGGGAAAGATTCAGTTACCCTCCCCTTGTAAGGTCAATGCCAAAAAAAGAGAATGCAGGTCCCAACCCGGATTTTACATTCAGAGAAAATATATGGAGATGATTGGAAAGAATTCAAACAGCAAGGACTGCAGCCATTGGGTCAGTACACAGTAGAAAGTCACCCTTCTGCGCAAAACAAATATGGTGTGGGCTGAGGGATTGGGAGTCCAGAGAAAAATGAAGGGAGATGGAAGGAGAAGGGTGGCCAGGCCATAGCTCCCTTCCTCAAATCTTAGAGCTAAGAATATTGGAACTTATATTTCGAGGTACATATTGTGTGCTCTTTGTAGAATTGGAGTATTCACTTATTGAGTCTAATAGATATTCCAAAATCATGAATTGCAGTAAAGATATAGCATGATAGCAAAACCAAATTGATATATAAAGAATGAAATGCATAATACGATTGCTTGCCTGGTTGCTTACAGTGAAATTTCACCACCATTTAGTCCCAGTTCTGAAAATAATACCCAAAAATACTGTGGTTCTCGTGATAATGTAGGTAGGTAAAACTTCTATAACCATGCTGTAAACTAGATAGTGGTATAAATAACTATACAGTAATAAAGAACATGGCAAACATTGGTGTAAAAATAGTCAATGTATTACGTTATAAAACATTTACCATCGAGTGTGGAAGCAGTAAAAGTGAATGAAGTTTTTTTTTTATTTTTGGGATTTACATAATTGCAACCAAAACGTAGCTATGTTTGCAACTTACAATCAAGTAACATTTCCAAGAGCAAAAACAATAGGTGGGTCAAAAATATGCTCTAAAACGAGTGAATAATCCAGTCGTAAATGCGGGAAATGAAGGTTCATGTGGATAAAAAATGGGAAAATGACCATAATAAAAAACCACACCCACCAATTAATTCCGGTTATTGAACAAAGGCAAAAAAATAAAAGAAGTGAGAAGGAGTGTCACTAAAATCATAAACAACACATTTGAAACATAAGGAATCATGGTAGGTATTGTGTAACGCTATGCGAAGTTTACTGGCAGAGTATTGTTCGTATTATATGGTAGTCTTTCCATTCTCTCATTTTCATATGGTTGATGTTGACAGATATGCTTTGAGGGCAAAATGTAATTTTATTTAGTGTGAATAAAGATTTATTGCTTGCATATTTTTATAATTCATGATGGGATGGAAATACATAGTAAAAATACTATAGAGATACATTATATTCTCGAAATAGCCTTATATAATCATAAAATGTGGGAATGTTGCTAACATAAAATTTATTGTAGAGCCAAGTTTAGTATACTTACAAAATATTACTTCTACATACATAATTTGGCCACAAATATTCTATTATAGCATTTTGCCTTAAAAACTCAAGCCATATGTGAGTGTGTACAATATTGCAGTGGTAAGTCATCTGAACCGATTATGGCTTATAGCAAGAATATCGCATATCGGGTGATTTGTTTTACCATTTAGAGTGATTTTTTCAGAATTAAAATCTGATGTCAAAAGCATACAGCTTTTTGGTTATACGTAGGGGCCATATCTGTCATTCCACCATTATGAGTTGATTTTGCTGTGAATGTCATCCCTGTTTCATAATTTTGGGAACTCAACTGAAAGACAAAGTAGGTAATACAAACTTAAAACGTGTGGCTAATTATCACTTGCGAGAGAAATAAAATTTGATCAGATACTCAACTAGTTTTTGTCACCTTGTTCATCTGTTTCCTTGTAATGCCTTGAGAATGGCACTCATGATGTAGTTTTATTATTTAGATATTTGTGAAGCATATGATTTTTGCATTTACTAATGGATTGTTACAGATGATCAGCATTTCATCTTTGCCCTTACTAGTTGCTATGAACTATGCAATGATAGGGTGGCATAAATATTAGGGTTAGGGCAGGGATTCGAAGATTCGATCGAATCCATGGATTAAAGATTTGAATACCAGTCATTCGGATTCTAGGTACCAGTGACGGAGAACTACAGTAAGTCCTCACGGTATCAGAGTTACACAGAACCGGAGTTACGCGGATGTTCAATTAGGCCGGTGATATGCTTGCATTTCTCAGAGTTCCTGTTGTCACGACAGATTTAACCTCGTGACGACCCGCAACTCATTGCCTAGATCGCAAGAGTTGATGCCAAACTACGGGTGTTCGGAGCACCAACTCTAGTTTGAGACATTACGTAGTTTGATCGGCGATATTTGATCATCGTGATGGTGTAAAAGTCGGATGAGATCAGGCATCAAAGTCTTTTTTCGGCCTAGTTTGACCTTCCCACGTAAGTCGACACATAGTTAATTATCGACTCCATAGATGACGCCTATCATCCATTACAGCAAAAAAAAGAAGTTTTGGGTGGTTATTAGGGATGGTTGGATCCAAAGATACGCGGATCTTTCATTTTATTCGGTTCCGAATCTGGATTTAAAGACAGTGTAAAATCGGATCCGAATCGTAGATTTTAAATCTTCACGGTGTAGCGTTTGAAGCACGTGAATGGAATGCAGATAAGGTAAATATTGGCAAGGCGAAGTTGTGTAACTATAGTCACTAAATTAAATGAAAAATTTTCCGTGCAACTAGAAGCAAAATAAAAATATATGACCCTTTTCCCCCATTACCCTGGTATCACAAGAAAAAAAAATGTAATTGTCACGTGGGTAGCCTACACTCTCTGCGATCGTGCAACAACGATGAACCTCCTGATCCGTGTATCTTGGATCTGCCTAAGTCAAGGTCTTACTGTAATTGCTCGTTTTTAGCATTTAAATTGTAATTAGCATGGTAAGATATGTTTAAGCATCATATTGTAAACTAATAATTCTTGTCCACATATGAATTCTTTGAAATTCCCCAATTTGAAAATTCTAACAAAAAAGATCCTCTGCATTCTTCCAGCAACAGTATTTTCAGAAAGAGCCTTCAGTACTGCTGGAAATTTGGTTGATGAAAAAAGGAATCGATTACATCCTCACAAAGTGAAAATGCTGCATTTTCTAAACAAAATCCTGTTCTCTGTTTTTATTGAATGTTCAGTTTTATTTAAGAAAAATTAAACTTTGATTTACTTTTGAAATTATCCATTCTTTATATTTTCCCTCGGACTTGACTTGACTTGTTTTTTATTTTACCTGGGCAGGTTGAGGCCACAATCCGGCCCCCTCTTCCACCTCATGTCCTTAATTTCAGTGAGTGGGGACTATATGACTACGAAAGAAATTCACCTGACGATGGTGTTGTACACCGAAACCGGTCAATTAAATTTTATTCTTGTGGAAAATTGCCATTTTTTCTTTCGCTATGATATTCCACCAAATCAAGCCTGATACAACTACCTTTATTCGTAATGCGAGCATGGCAACCCAGGCAAAGTTATATCTCAAATTATCTATCAAGTATCGAATTGCTTCCCTAAATATTTATTTCAATAGCAAGTGCCTAGAATTCGGAGTGACACCCAAGTACGTATCCATCAAGACAAGTTCATCTTCACCCGCAGCCCAACGCGCAGTCGCCGTCGCCAAAAAAGTTTGGATCCGTACAGAACTGAAGCTGTGGTACAGTAAACGTGACTCTATGAGTTACTACTTGCATCTTCTCCACGTACAACTCGTGGACAAACTCCATCCCTGTGAATTCACCGTGTTGGTAGAAAGAGTGACGTTCACGGCAGGCGACATCGCCTCCAAAAAACGCATAGTGATCAACAATAAGCTTCTTCGCCTCACCGGATCCTATAGTGACTCCTCCAATAGTGATACAACCCACCCACAACAAACATGTGATCACCAGTTCGCCAACAGAATAGCCAATCTGTCCAAATGTGAATTCCCCGCTGATACCCTTTCGCTCTTAAACAAAGGATTGAAATACGCCCCCTCGCTTCCTACCACCACGAGACGCTACAAGAACCTGGCGACGGACTGCGAAGTCGCACTATCTAACCAACCCAGAGGTGTCAAACAGCTGATAGCGGACATCATCTCCCAAGATTTGCTGAACCCATCTTCGAACCATCCACGCCCACAACATGAGAACACCAGCTTGAAGGCACTTCAAGATCTTAAGGAAGAAAAGCACCTCATTTTCAGCAGAGCTGACAAAGGCAACTGCACCGTCATCATGGAAGAAGAAGATTACTTCAGTAAGTGCCAAAGTTTCCTATCCACCAACGAATTTGAAATACTCTGCAAAGATCCCACCCCCATTTACCAAAAACGGGTCAAAGAAGCCATCTCTGCTTGCATTCATCTTTTTAATGATAGGGAAAAGTTCTTCTTAACAACCATGAATCCATTACCCCCCAGGCTGTATGGCTTACCAAAACTTCACAAAGAAGATGTCCCCATCAGACCAGTTGTTTCATGTGTCAGTGCACCAGTGCAAAAACTAGCCTATAAACTAAACGGGATATACCGTCAGCTCTCAGGCTTCAACCCAAAATTTACAATAACCAACTCTATCTCTCTTTCCGAACGCCTTCTGCCTATCACCTTGCCTCCCAACGCTAAACTGGTGTCGTTCGATGTGTCCAACCTTTTCACCTCTATCCCGGTCCAAGAAGCCTTAGTGTACGCCGAAAAAATCCTAACCACCGCAGATGTCAATCAACATCTCATCAACGAAATATGTTCACTCTTTAGGATTTGTGTCGATCAAAATTACTTTTTATTCCGAGGGACCTATTATAAACAAAAGGATGGCCTGGCTATGGGATCACCTCTTTCCCCACTCCTCGCAGAAATATTTATGGATGTTTTAGAGCATAAGATCCTCAGTGACCATAGATTTTCCAAAAATGTACTCTACTGGTTCAGATATGTCGACGACGTTCTGTGTTGCTGGACAGGAAGTGAAAGACAGTTACAACAATTTTTTCAATTCATCAACTCCTTACATCAATCAATAGCCTTCACTATGGAACTCGGTGTGAATAACAAAATCAATTTCTTGGACCTCACAATCGAGATAAGCGATAATAAACACATGTTCTCAATTTTCCGAAAACCTACCTACACGGATCAAGTTATTCCTTCTGATTCATGCCATCCCATAGCTCAAAAACTAGCCAGCTTCAATTGTATGATCCATAGGCTAATCAACATTCCCCTTTCCAAACACTATTTTGAACGTGAGCTCAATACAATCAAGTACATTGCACAGAAGAATGGTTACAGTGCTAACACTATTGACACATTACTCCGGAGAAAGCTGAAAAAACAAGCCGTAACATTAAACACGTCCCTCTTACCAGGCCCCAGTTCTCCAGAGAGAAAATGGTGCAAAATTCCCTTCCACAACCAAATTTCCCACAAAATAGCCAACAAGCTCCCTAAAGACAAGTTCAAAGTGTCATTCTACACTCCCACAAACCTACAAAAAGCCCTCTGTGTTAATAAAGATCCAATTGAAGATTCCAAAAAGTGCGGGGTTTATGAGATCAAGTGTGATTGTGGAGCCAAATACATCGGCCAGACCGGGAGGAGTTTCTCCACCCGTATCAGCGAACACAAAAAGTGCTACGTCTATGGGAATGAAACTTCGTTATTCGCGAAGCACCTCATGGATGCGAACCACCTTAGTGACTTTAAATTCAACGTGCTCCACACATTGGAAAAAGGAAAGAAATTGGACGCCATGGAGCAAGTGGAAATTATTCAAAGTAGGAACATGAAGCAGAATCTTCTCAATGACGTTCAATTTCTTTCGTCCCCCTCCCCCCTCCTCTCCATCACCTTCCCACGAGTCGGACACTCTTCAGAAGGACTGCCGCAACCCTAAGAACCGGACCCCCAGCCGCCCACTTCCCCCCCCTCCGCCCCCACGCCCTCATACTATCTGGAAGAATACACCAGGAACCCCAAGGAGCTAATCCCCCTTAACACGAAGAAAACCGACGCTCCGGGGGATGCCAACGCCCGGACCGCTTCACCCCTTCCAAAGTGCACTTCACGGGATCTCTGCACACGGACTTCCCGAAGACCCTTTACGACCTGGGCCATCCCCAGGTCGCCATCTTGCTTGGTTTTACCCACCAACACCCACCACCTTTCACCCCCTTCTCAATTCCCAACCCTTGTTCCCTCCAACCCCTCCATACTTCCCCTCCACCTACCCCCCCCCCCTTTTCACTTCCCTCACTGCAAATTGTATATATACCGATGTTTGAGATGTAATTTTCACCTGACGATGGTGTTGTACACCGAAACCGGTCAATTAAATTTTATTCTTGTGGAAAATTGCCATTTTTTCTTTCGCTATGATATTCCACCAAATCAAGCCTGATACAACTACCTTTATTCGTAATGCGAGCATGGCAACCCAGGCAAAGTTATATCTCAAATTATCTATCAAGTATCGAATTGCTTCCCTAAATATTTATTTCAATAGCAAGTGCCTAGAATTCGGAGTGACACCCAAGTACGTATCCATCAAGACAAGTTCATCTTCACCCGCAGCCCAACGCGCAGTCGCCGTCGCCAAAAAAGTTTGGATCCGTACAGAACTGAAGCTGTGGTACAGTAAACGTGACTCTATGAGTTACTACTTGCATCTTCTCCACGTACAACTCGTGGACAAACTCCATCCCTGTGAATTCACCGTGTTGGTAGAAAGAGTGACGTTCACGGCAGGCGACATCGCCTCCAAAAAACGCATAGTGATCAACAATAAGCTTCTTCGCCTCACCGGATCCTATAGTGACTCCTCCAATAGTGATACAACCCACCCACAACAAACATGTGATCACCAGTTCGCCAACAGAATAGCCAATCTGTCCAAATGTGAATTCCCCGCTGATACCCTTTCGCTCTTAAACAAAGGATTGAAATACGCCCCCTCGCTTCCTACCACCACGAGACGCTACAAGAACCTGGCGACGGACTGCGAAGTCGCACTATCTAACCAACCCAGAGGTGTCAAACAGCTGATAGCGGACATCATCTCCCAAGATTTGCTGAACCCATCTTCGAACCATCCACGCCCACAACATGAGAACACCAGCTTGAAGGCACTTCAAGATCTTAAGGAAGAAAAGCACCTCATTTTCAGCAGAGCTGACAAAGGCAACTGCACCGTCATCATGGAAGAAGAAGATTACTTCAGTAAGTGCCAAAGTTTCCTATCCACCAACGAATTTGAAATACTCTGCAAAGATCCCACCCCCATTTACCAAAAACGGGTCAAAGAAGCCATCTCTGCTTGCATTCATCTTTTTAATGATAGGGAAAAGTTCTTCTTAACAACCATGAATCCATTACCCCCCAGGCTGTATGGCTTACCAAAACTTCACAAAGAAGATGTCCCCATCAGACCAGTTGTTTCATGTGTCAGTGCACCAGTGCAAAAACTAGCCTATAAACTAAACGGGATATACCGTCAGCTCTCAGGCTTCAACCCAAAATTTACAATAACCAACTCTATCTCTCTTTCCGAACGCCTTCTGCCTATCACCTTGCCTCCCAACGCTAAACTGGTGTCGTTCGATGTGTCCAACCTTTTCACCTCTATCCCGGTCCAAGAAGCCTTAGTGTACGCCGAAAAAATCCTAACCACCGCAGATGTCAATCAACATCTCATCAACGAAATATGTTCACTCTTTAGGATTTGTGTCGATCAAAATTACTTTTTATTCCGAGGGACCTATTATAAACAAAAGGATGGCCTGGCTATGGGATCACCTCTTTCCCCACTCCTCGCAGAAATATTTATGGATGTTTTAGAGCATAAGATCCTCAGTGACCATAGATTTTCCAAAAATGTACTCTACTGGTTCAGATATGTCGACGACGTTCTGTGTTGCTGGACAGGAAGTGAAAGACAGTTACAACAATTTTTTCAATTCATCAACTCCTTACATCAATCAATAGCCTTCACTATGGAACTCGGTGTGAATAACAAAATCAATTTCTTGGACCTCACAATCGAGATAAGCGATAATAAACACATGTTCTCAATTTTCCGAAAACCTACCTACACGGATCAAGTTATTCCTTCTGATTCATGCCATCCCATAGCTCAAAAACTAGCCAGCTTCAATTGTATGATCCATAGGCTAATCAACATTCCCCTTTCCAAACACTATTTTGAACGTGAGCTCAATACAATCAAGTACATTGCACAGAAGAATGGTTACAGTGCTAACACTATTGACACATTACTCCGGAGAAAGCTGAAAAAACAAGCCGTAACATTAAACACGTCCCTCTTACCAGGCCCCAGTTCTCCAGAGAGAAAATGGTGCAAAATTCCCTTCCACAACCAAATTTCCCACAAAATAGCCAACAAGCTCCCTAAAGACAAGTTCAAAGTGTCATTCTACACTCCCACAAACCTACAAAAAGCCCTCTGTGTTAATAAAGATCCAATTGAAGATTCCAAAAAGTGCGGGGTTTATGAGATCAAGTGTGATTGTGGAGCCAAATACATCGGCCAGACCGGGAGGAGTTTCTCCACCCGTATCAGCGAACACAAAAAGTGCTACGTCTATGGGAATGAAACTTCGTTATTCGCGAAGCACCTCATGGATGCGAACCACCTTAGTGACTTTAAATTCAACGTGCTCCACACATTGGAAAAAGGAAAGAAATTGGACGCCATGGAGCAAGTGGAAATTATTCAAAGTAGGAACATGAAGCAGAATCTTCTCAATGACGTTCAATTTCTTTCGTCCCCCTCCCCCCTCCTCTCCATCACCTTCCCACGAGTCGGACACTCTTCAGAAGGACTGCCGCAACCCTAAGAACCGGACCCCCAGCCGCCCACTTCCCCCCCCTCCGCCCCCACGCCCTCATACTATCTGGAAGAATACACCAGGAACCCCAAGGAGCTAATCCCCCTTAACACGAAGAAAACCGACGCTCCGGGGGATGCCAACGCCCGGACCGCTTCACCCCTTCCAAAGTGCACTTCACGGGATCTCTGCACACGGACTTCCCGAAGACCCTTTACGACCTGGGCCATCCCCAGGTCGCCATCTTGCTTGGTTTTACCCACCAACACCCACCACCTTTCACCCCCTTCTCAATTCCCAACCCTTGTTCCCTCCAACCCCTCCATACTTCCCCTCCACCTACCCCCCCCCCCCCTTTTCACTTCCCTCACTGCAAATTGTATATATACCGATGTTTGAGATGTAATTTTCACCTGACGATGGTGTTGTACACCGAAACCGGTCAATTAAATTTTATTCTTGTGGAAAATTGCCATTTTTTCTTTCGCTATGATATTCCACCAAATCAAGCCTGATACAACTACCTTTATGACTATATGACTATTTATTTTTTACTTTATGAAATAAGATTCAGCTTTGATTGAATATAAGTACAGAATTCACTAGAAAGGAAGCATTATTTAACAATTTACAGATAAAAGGAAGATTTGAATTTAATGAAATTGAGGAGGATTTGGGATTAGGATTCGAGATTCGGATTCGAGAATTGGATTCGATAAAAAAACAGGATTCAGGATTCGGATTCGATCAAATTTTGGATTCGCCCATCACTAATAAATGTTCATGTTCATTATAACAAATCTGTGACTTTTATCTGCACTCGTTTTGGTGGACTTCTACTGTATTTTATTTTTGAATGAATGATATCTTAGAGGAAATGATTATGCGTATATGTATTTATGCCAAAGTGGTATTTTCAGCATCACTAGCCAGCTAATGCCACTTGCTTTAAATTGTATATTGATGTTGATTATGTAATAGGTTCCAGTATAATGGAATAGTTCTATGCAACTATATTTTTACTGTGATCTTATTCTTAGAATTTTATGTAAATTTGTACTTGGAAAAAAAATAATTCCATATATTTTGCTATTTAATTTCTCTTTGGATAAAGACCAATTATCTGCATTCTTTTACAAAGTCACTGTAAAATATCATTAGTTTGGTCAAACGTGATAGTCTTAATGAATTTTTTATCTGCCACTCTGAATGGTAAGCAAGTGCATTTAAATTGCTGTGGGAAAATTCCTGGACCAGGAATCAATCCTATGTCCTCTTCTAAATTTCTCTTCGTTCTTTCAATGAGGCAACCTAAAGTCTGAAATTCCCTGTCCAGTAAACCTATATCTTTCAGCTATTTCCAGTGTTGGATGCTCCTCGTATCATGTAATACTTTGTTGATACATAACACTTTGAATGTGGGATGTTTTATACAAATGGATTCAATTTTGCAGATATCCTTTTTTTGATTCATTTGCATTGTTATACTAAATGCATTACTCCACAATATAAGACACCCTGCTCGTATTTTTTGTGCGAACCGTCTTTGTGCATAGGAGCATTAAAACATCTACAAAGCTGTGCAGCATATTTCTTGAAACCATCGAAAATGGTAGGATGGCGTGGCACAACACAATCAGCCTGGCATTTGCTTGGCACAACAGTAGTGTCATCCCCACTCAAAGTGTTAATACATAATTACTATAGACATCTAATGGTGGTGAATGAAATAATTTTTTTTTACTTTACAAAACTATCCTAGCTAAGTTCACAATTAAAATTAGTAAAAACTTGTAGCTTGATAATTTTTTTTCCTAATGTTAATTTCTCTAGCCTCCTTTATGAAGGGACGATTATGATTTTTTTCAGGCCATTAATGTGTTGATAAAAGGACTAAATGATGAATCAGTAAGTTCTGTTGATAAGTTACTTCTCTCAAACCGTGGACTCATGATAACTAATAGGAAAGCTAAAAGTAAGGAAGAAATGGAAAAGAACAAGGTTTTGAAATCTATGTTGAACATCGTGAGTGAACCTCCAGAAATAACAATCACTGCTACATCAATGAGCAGGTATTTAGTTGTTGGTTCAATGTCTGTACATGATTCCCATTGACAATATGCTTCCTTGAGCATATAGTATACATTGAATTTTTTCAGCAAAATTGGTCTGGGTTCTAAGTTGTCATACATGAATAAGTCATCAGATGGAATTGGTCATGTACTGTCATCAGTTGAAGAAACTGTAATACACCATCACAAACAGCTTGGCTTTGATAAAGGTAAAATTTTGGAAAGTGGAGTGATCTGGTAAACTCGTGAAATTCACCAGAATTCTCATTTTTACACCCCTGATACTATATTTTCTTACCAAAATGTGTGTATTGTATATAACCCCTTATTTGTTGAAGAAAGATCCCAGTGGATGTAGTTAGTGTAGGTTTTTTTGGGAAGGTTATTTGGGCAAGGAGCTTCATTGCTGCCAATGTTTCATTGCTACTGATGATAATTCTGTTGTAAAAATATTGGCAACAATGTAGTACCTTACAAGGTAGAGATCCTAAGTAACCTTCTATAATCCTTATTTATTGATTGTCACTTATACCTATAAATCAGCAGAGGTTTTTATCAGCAGAAGGGTAGGAATTTGGTAACCTTATTTTAAGTCAAGGGGATTTAGAGAAAATGCTAATGGTATCACAAGTACTTGTAAAATAGGTACCAGCATACCTTCATGCTACTGTGCTAGTTCTCTTATGACATACATGTGAACAGCTGTGATGATTGTATGAGAAATCTGCCAATGTGTAACAGAATTCTGAATTTTTTCTGTGTGAAAACCCTTAAGCCTAATCTTTCTCCCCTAAAAATAGTGCATACTACAGTGAAACTCGCCTCAATAACCACTTCTATTAAGGGATTACCTCTTTAAGCAGCCATTTTTAGACTGAATTTATTTCCCAAATGATACATGTAAATATTCTGTCATTCCAGCAGCCACTATTTTAGATCAGTGGCCATTGCTTCTGTGACTAGCCACCAGTCCTCGCTAGGGATTTGTGTTGTATTGCACAAACAAAGCAATACACAGCAGTGTATTCTGCTAAAATGCGTATTTTCTGGCCGTGAGTGGGACATGCATTCCTTGTATTTGTGACAGTGACAAAAAGGAGAAAAGATCATTATTGAAAGTAAGATTAGAATGGGTGCTAATTCTAAAATCCTGACCCTAATTTTGCACATTAAGTAATTCTCCTTTCGGGGTCCATTTCCAAAGTTAAAAGCCTATTACACTATTTCATATATTATGTATAATTTCCCACCCCGTGAAATGTGGGCAAGTTATAGTAATTGTTGCAGGTATGTTTTTCAAATGGATGTGTGTAAGTTAGAAAGAATTGTTTTTGTATCTCACTTGGACATAAAAATTTATTGGTAGCTTCTAGTTGAAGGGCCTTGGAATACAAGCCATTATACATCCATGAATAGCTCTGTCTACTCGCAACTCCTACTCCATGCCTTCTCAAGCCACTCTTATCTTTGCTTGTTATATAAAATCCCTTAGATGGGTGTTGTGGAACAGCTGTCATATCCAATTTTCTCCTATTATCTTACTAATGCTGTGCTACTCAATGTATGTGTTACCAATTAATAATAACAGTAACAGTATGCTGCAGTTTTTGAATGTAGATAACTAGCTGAGTATTGATATTTTAGATCAGTTTTGTAAATCATGATGCTGGTATGAGTTTTTACTGGAATTATCCATGATGGATTAAAATTCTGCCGACTTTGGGAGACAGTCTATGGCATTATTTTGGTGTTCTCCCCTTTTTTATCTGATTCCCAACTTTGGACATATTTCCCCTTGGTGGACTGTTTATCCTCTGGACTAAGTTGAAGGACTTGCCCGAAGTATGCACAACCTGTGTGCTAATGGCATTTGTGCCAATGACACCAACTATGCCTACGATTCCTAAATGCAGTGGTTTTGGCCTGCACCATTTGGGCTGTTTGGGAGTCAAGACGGTAAGAGGTAGACGTCGAATGACCTTCAGCTTAAAGTCAAGTTACGAGACTGGCATTTTTAGAGTTATTATTTTTCTACTCACATTTGTAACATTATGTCAGAGATTCCTGGGGGAAATTAAGTTAAAACAGTTGTTTGTTTGCACTTTGTCTGATAATTCTGAAAGACACTAACTTGGCTAGTTTGATGTAATAACAATTGTTTTTCATTCTATTGTCCTCATCCTGTCTCACCCAAGATTGGAAAGAGTTTTTGTCCTGAACAAACGTAATTGACGGAGATATTCATTTTTTCTTATGTTACACTACAAGTATTTCACTTGCACAATCACTTTGTAAACTATTTCCATGCATATACCTGGAACAGTGAGAGGAAGCATTAGTCCACATTGTGCATTGTGACTTGTACAGTGATCAATCATGCCCAAATATTTTATTCATTATGATAAATTCTATTTGGATTTATTTGTATCAATATTATAAGTTAAGGGTGTTAACTTTCAGGAAAATTTAAAGCCTTGAAAAAAACAGCTCTTTCAGCTTTTCTTTTGGGAAAATAGAAAACTCCAGGAAAAAATGTGTAATTAATGTAAAGGAAATAATATAAGTCCACCTGGAATTGATATTATCAGAAGTACATAATTCTACAAGTAAAGAAGGAATATCCCAAGACTCTTGAGAACTATCACGTAATAGATGGAGGTTCTGCCCCTAAATCATTGAGGTATATGGAGGGGGCATGATGTCACGAGGTTGAAGATAGGGGATCAGAATGTCCACCATATTGGTTCTCCCCGTTCTCCCCTAGCTTGCCATTGGATAGCAACAGAGTTGTGAACGAATTGATGACCATCAAGCAAAAATAATTGCCTTCTCTCAGAAATTTAAGTTAATTAAGCCTTGAGATGCCATTAAGCCTTCTTTTAGATGCATTGAGCTATCGTTTCCACTCGATTTAACAAATTATTCTCCATAGGATTATGAATTTTTATTAATTTAACTGGTGGTTTCAGGCATAACTTTATGGAACTTATTCATAATGAAAAGGAAAACCTTATCTCTGTAGTTCCACATGAATTTATTAAAATATGATTTGGGTTTCTACATCCAACATCATCATCACCTGATGGTAATAATTCACTGCAATATAATAATTAATTGAATGGCTATCAGGAAGTACGTGGACTATGATGAGCACAAGTACCATGATTATACTGATTTTGGCAGAGGGATTACAGGTGACTGCATGCCAGTAGCCAAGGAGGTATTTGTTGTGATGATTGTCAGCTTAACCTTCTTTTGGAAACTGTCAGTGGAATATTTTTTAGTGATTGTATGAGTGGTTTAGCAAGTATTATGTGCCAAATTTATGTGCTGTGTATGGAGTTGGCATTTTATCAATTCCTTCACTTTCAATTGAGCTCAATCGAATATCACTATGGCTAAGGTTCTTGGCTGTACATTTCATACAAATTCTCTTCGCACATGGTTTCCCCACCCAGTCAGTAACGAGCCGGTGTTTATCCTGTCAGACCCATCACGTATGGCAAAATTGGTCAGGAACACTCTTGGTGATGATTCTCCTTGATAAGGATTGCTGAAAAATAAATGGGAAATACATTGAGGGATTTTAGGAGCTCCAGGAGATGGAAAGCTTGCATCCAGAACACAAGCTGAGGCCTGCCCTTATACTCATCATCATTGGTAAAAAATCCTACGATTAGTTTGACGAGCCCTCTACTCGACTCTTCTATGGGCCAGCTTCTTCTATTGACGTAACTCCTCTCTTTTACATCCTTAACTACCTGTTCCATATATCTTATATGAGGCCTGCCTTTTCCAATCTTCCCGTTCACTTCCCCCTCGATGATTGTCTTCATCAGGCCATCGTGTCAAAAAATATGGTCGATTAAGTTGTTCCATCTTCTTTTTAGAGTTTTCCTCAGACTTCTTTTTTCACCTACTCTTCTTATGACTTCTTCGTTTGTCAATGGGTCGATCCATATAATCTTCATCATTCTTATGTAACACCGCATTTTGAATGATTGCGAGAGTTTTGAACCACCACTGAAATGGATTCGTTAATAAACTCATAATAATGGTGTATATTCATTATTTAATCCATTATTTCTCCAACTAGAAATATACGAATACTGAAATTAACTCTGTTAATATTTGTAAGTATGTATCATATTTCTTCACAAAATTGAGGGTGACTGAGACAATGTCACTCTATACGCTGTAGATATGTATGAAGTTCGCATTTTGAAGAAGGAAACATATGATCTCTTTAAGAGGATTTTCAATGTAAAACATCGTAAAAATACAAGACTAGTGGGTTATCCCGTAAGGGCAATGGTAAATTGGGGAGAACAAAGATGGTGGACAGGCCACGCCCACCTTACAGGTTGAAGCATTGGCCACCACACTCTCCATATACCTCAATGCTCTAAATAGTTAATTATGATTCAGTGGTGTCTCTATATATTCCTGAAGATATTCCTCAAATAGTTACCATTGATGAACAACATGTCCAAAAAGTGCCAAGAGAAATCACCAAGTTCATCTTTTCATGTGGAATTTTAGAGGCCAAAAAGGAACTATATTTACTCGAACTGCTGGACAAATGTCACAAAGCAGTTGCAGCAATGCCACCGAGCTCATTTGTTCATGTTTCCATGTGACCAGTTAAGCACTCCAATTAGCTGTATCCCTCAAGCACTCAGGGATTCTCTCTACATCCCCCACTCCACCACCCACTCCCAACCTTCCTTCATCTCTCACAAGTTACTTTTTGTCGCCTCTGTCTCTCTCACATGAGCAAGTGGCATGAGCAGTTTTGAAGTCAAGACATGAAAGAAGAGCCTTTCGGGGCTTGCACATAAATCATGGCAGAATTCCCATGGGCTAGGTGTATTATATATTATCAGTATCTGTTGTTTACTATATTGTAAAGTAACTAAGCATAAGGTCTGTGTTGTTATTTGATGCCATTGATTTCCCTTGACTCCAGAATTTGTCAGTTCACGTGTGACAGCAGAGACCTGATTTGCATCACAGGCATCCTAGATAGCAATACTCTCTCAACTTTTCTATCTTTTGCTTCCCAAGTTTAACATTGGTCTTGGTTTTCTCTCTTCTACTGCTTACCATTACCTTTGTTTTCTTTTTATTTTTCTTCAGGTGATATTTAGCCAGTGTTTTGCCCATGTTGACCGGAGTCTTCTTTAAATCTCTTTCTGTCTCTTTCTTCACCACTATGCCAGTAAAAAATTGAAGCATGCTGATATTTCCTCATGCATATTTAGTCCTGAAGCCTTTCTTTACAGGATACAGTGCACAGTCTTGTTTCACTCCTTTCTTAATCATTGTTTCTTCATTTCTGGGTCCAAATTTAATAATGGCCACCAGCTTTTCATACAAACTGTGGATAACTCTTTGGCCATTATAGACCACTTTGCTTCCAGAATCACAAGAATTGAATCCTAATCCACGTCAACAAAAGCCTTCCACAAAATGTTCGTACTCGTTTTATACGCCAATTGATTGATTAAGAATGATAATTGGTATAATTTTTCTCAAAGCATTTTGGTAGTTGATTTATAACTCAACAAAATAGGTGCTTTTCTCAAAATTTATTGTTATTCCAAGGCTTCAAATCCATATTTGAGGGGCAGAGTATGTTGATGGAGTTGATGATTGGGAGAGATGGTAATTTGAAGGAAATGATTATGCATAAAATGATAGATGAATGAATGAATGAAATATTTATTAATGCTCTGGGGTAACCCATAAGAGCAAATACATTATAACAAAAATGCACATTCTGCTCAAATAAACACGATTCAAAATTACACATACATAATTAACATAATAAATACAGAAATTAGACCAGTTAAATGCCAAAATATATTAATGGACGAAATTAACACAATTTAATGTCGATTATTTAAATAGAAATACAATTTCATTTTGAAGGATTGGAGGGAGGAGGAGGATTTAATGTGGAGGGGCAGCGAGTTCCAAAATCTGGAAGCCGTTATAAGGAAGGAATTAAGGTAGAGGTTGGTACGAGCATATGGAATGTGAAAAAGGCTAAGGTCAGTGCGAGTTATTCTTTGAGAAACACATGACCTAGGAGTGAAGAGGTTAAGTAGGTACTCAGGATTTCGATTGCGGAAGAGGGAGAAGAGGAAAGACCCCATGAA
This sequence comes from Platycnemis pennipes, assembly GCA_933228895.1. NCBI lineage: Eukaryota > Metazoa > Arthropoda > Insecta > Odonata > Platycnemididae > Platycnemis > Platycnemis pennipes. Next base: position 58,606,559 of record OW121848.1, read on the forward strand.
GTATTTCCTTCGGGAGTCAAGTGGTAGCCAATTCAGCTCAGCTGCATACTTAGATACATGATCATCTCTGCGTAGGTCGAATATAAATCTAATACAACTGTTAAGTAATCGCTGAAGATGCATATTAAGAGTATTTGTTTAAATCACTATAGACTAATATACAGTAATCCATAATTGGAAATATAAGTGAAGTTACAAGCATAACTCTGGTAGAAAAAGGAAGATTTTTCTTATGCAACTTGAGTAAATAGAGAGTCTTATTACCTTTATTACATATTTCACGAACATGCTGATCCCAGGACAAGGTTGATGATAGAGTAAGTCCCAGGTAACGAACAGTCTTTTTGATTTGAACAGTAGTCGAACTAACAAGCAAAGGTGGAAGGCGATCATAAATAATACTGTTTAAAAGTCTAATATTACCAAAAATGATTGCTTGCGTTTTGATTGGGTTTAACTGAAGGCAGTTGATTTTGGCCCACTCGCTGATAGAACAAATATCACAGTTAATTTCATCGATGTAATGTGGGAGTTCATCAAGAGGGGAATGAATGTAAATTTGTAAGTCATCCGCATAAAGCATATACTTAGAATATTTAATACTTTTTGGCAAGTCAAGGGTGTACAATGTAAACAGAAGAGGTCCGAGGACAGAGCCTTGTGGGACACCGCATGAGACTGGAAGCCAAGAGGATAACTCGTCTCCGGAGCCCTTTACAGCTTGAGTTCTCCCGGTCAAATATGAATTAAACCAATTTAAGGCGGAACTGGAAAGATTCAGGGATTTCAGTTTGCGTAAGAGTAATGTATGATTGACACGATTAAAGGCCTTACTAAAATCGAATAAAACCATTATTGTTACCAATTTTTTATCAGTGGCTAGACGAATATCATTTGTAACCTTAAGAAGGGCAGTCTGGGTACTGAATCCCTTACGGAAACCCGTTTGGAAAGGATCAAGTTTACCAGATGATATAAGGAAATCAGTAAGTTGAGAGTGAACAATCCTTTCCAATACTTTCGATAGAGCACTGAGAATAGAAATAGGTCTGAAGTCAGAAGAAGTAACAGGTTTCTTTACCTTTTGAAGGGGAATAATAATTCCTTTTTTCCATTCAACTGGAAATTGACCATGTGACAAAGAATAATTAAAAATCTCAAGGATACATGGAAGCAGGACTTCAGTGGCTTTATGGACAAACAATATTGAAATTTGATCACTACCTGGAGAGTTAGATTTGGTCTGCTTTAAGTACTTCAAAGCAACCTCCCATGTAATGTGATGAAAATAGAAATTATTTGCATCGAAAGGGACATGGAGATACTCTGAAGTTAAATCATCTAAAGGAGAGCTAGTAGTATCATTTGACAATGAGATGAAATATTGATTTATTTGATCGATGGAAATTTGACTCGGGAGTGTATTTGACTGCTTGCGTATCAGTCCTAGGTTCCTAAGTTCACGCCAGGAAGTCTTTTGGTCCACGACTTGAGTGAATTTTGAGGTGTAGTATTGACTCTTTGCTTCGGTAATGCGGGCTTTGGCCAAGTTCCGAGAAACCTTGAACGCTTGAAGGTTGGCAGGCATTCTAGTACGATTATAGGCACGACGAAGTGTGTTACGTACCCCTATTAATTTTTGGATTTCATCATTAAACCATGGTGCTTGTATGCGCTTAGGATGGCATGTCACTAGAGGAGCTCGGAAATTAATACATTTCAACAACTGTGAGTTAAAATAATTTACCTTCACATCAATGCAGTCGGACTTGAAAATCTCACTCCAGTCCATAACCGCTAAATCGTTTTGGAAATGTTGTTCGTTGAAGTTTTTAAGCCTTCGATAATTGAAGGGCTTAGGGGGAAAAGAATAAGATTTAAAACGATAGGAAATTTGGATTAGATCATGTGCTGACAAAAAAGGAACAGGCATTTGAGAGTATGAAGTATCTTTATCAGGGTCGTCGACAATAAATAAGTCAAGTAGCGTATGACTTGTTGCAGTGTGGTGTGTCGCTGTAAAAGGAACAATGTGAAGGTTATTACAAAAGGTAAAATTTCTAATGAACTGACTATCAAAGTTATTCTTAAGGAGATCCGCATTGAAATCTCCGACTATTACGACATTGTTATAAGTAGGAGTGAAACGAAGACATTCATTTTCAAATACACTCATATGTCCAATTTTAGGGGGATGATAAACAACACATAATAGTAATTTTGAAGAATTCGGGTTAGTGATTTAGGACAGAGATCTGGAGATCATGGCGAATATAAAGGCCCACCCCACCTCCCAATTTGCCGAGACGGTCGTGCCTTATAAGATTAAAATTCGGCATAGACACTAATTCATCCGGGATATTTGGATTTAACCATGTTTCAGTGTGGCAGACAATATCATAGGAAGAATTTGAAAAATTAAATACAAATTCATCAATGTGGCCAAACAAGGATTGACAATTTACACAACATATCTTAATACAGTTAGATATATGGACATCACGCACACGATGGTTACCGGTGGAACAATTACTTATATCCTATTTCAGCTTTTCAATATCTTCTTCTGAAGAAATGGTGATACGCTCGGATCCGTCTTCTTTCCGGGCATATATTCGACCATTACGCACCCATAAAAACTTAATTTTCCCACTTCTTTTTAATTCACGTGCCACTGAGTATAATTTTCGGTAATAAGAGGTGAAAGATTCGTTCACATATACTGGTACCGCTGGGGAGATAGTGAAGCCTATATCTGTAGAAGTTAAGTTCCTTTTAACCTTGCGAGCAGCAATGATCTTGGTGGCAAATGCATTGCGAAGAAAGCGGACTATCACAGGGGTGGATGAACCGGACCCATTGCCACGAGGTTTGGGACGGTACGAGTAGTCAAGGTCAATGACGTTGATTTCCACACCAAGCGCACGGCCAATGTTGCACACAATTGATTCGATAATTTCACCTTCGACGAAGGGAACACCACGAAATTCAACTACATTCCGTAGACACTCTTGCTCGACCCTATAGGGCCGAGGCTAGGCTAGGCTAAATTTAATATATTTAATTGAATTTGCAGATTTGACACTCGGTTTGAGATCAAAACATTCTCATCATGCAGGTTGTCAAGGCGTTGCGTGAGACTAGTAAGGGAGGTCGTGATACCTTTAAGAGTTTCCGCATGATCAGTTATGGACTTCTGGATGTCGGAGAGGGTCGATTTCAAGTCCAAGTAATCCACTTGGAGTTGCTTCACCCTGTCAAGCTCCTTGACCAGGGCAGCCAGGGATCCATCAGAGCTTCTCTCCGGGCCAGGTCTTATAGGCGTCGAGTCACTGCGAGAAGCACGCAACCGGGAGGTGCAGGAATCGCACACCCAAGCTTTTTGGAGATCTTCAAGCGCTTGCAAGTCTCCATCGGACACAGCAACACAGGGCGGATGGAAGTAGGTATTGCACTCGCCACAGTTGAGGCCTTTTACACCACGACGAGAGCCTTGATGGCAGATTCCACAGGTAGGCATGTTAGTGAAATTGGGAGGAGCGCTGAGTAGACAACCTTCCCGAGCGAGAGCAGAACGTGAACTGTGCACCATGTTGAGGAATTTGGCTGTTTGGATGGGATAAAGAGATATTGGAACCTCCACAATATAGATTTTGTGGAGTTTTAATTCTCTCACACACAATTTTGTGGAATGCTTCTTTCTTTGGCTTCAAAGGCTAATACAGTAAAACCTCCCGTTAACGAAATTCAAGGGACCCAAATTTTCCCAGTGCTCGTTAACGGGGAGTTCGTTAATCGGAGGGCGTGGCGGGTTGCATACCTCCGTATTTTCAAGGGGCTTTTCTTGTCGTAAGCTAGAAGTAGGAGTAATCGAGCAAAATTAGCATGGGTTTTATACAGTATTCGCTAAGTGACATCATAAATGTATGTTGTAGTTTCTTGTACTACTTACTGAAGAATTATATCGTAAGTAACTACCTATTATAGAAGAGGAAGATAATTGGCCGTCGAGACAATGATTGTTTTACATGACGGTACGTAAGGAACTGCCTGGCTCCGCGGTTTTTTCGGTAGGTGATGTACATACAAATTGAATAGTTTATCGTTTTGCTTGCTGCGTTCTTTTAAAAGTAAATTTGATTATTTCTATAACATCCCTTACCTTAAACACAGCTGCCTCAAGAACGGCATATGAACTTTATGGATTATTTAATACTATGTATTGCGAAACTACTATTTCATTTTTTGTGGTCAATGACCGTGGCAAACGAAATCAGAAGCTTGCGGGCGAAATTGTATTTTGATTGTGGAAATAGAAATCGAGGTTTCGCGATTGTCGTTGTTCGCCGTCGAAAATTGCTGAAAGTTTTATGAAAAAAATTACCGTTCATAGCTCCGAAACTATTCCATCTTTGCGATATTTAACATTTTCCACACCATATATATTCTCATCTCCATTGCCATAATGTTAATCGCCGCTCTTGAAGTAGATATTTTTAAGCAAAACGTTACGTTGCAATAACCACGGAATATGCGGAATTTTTAACCTTCCTTATAGCATAGGTTCCACAGAGAAAAAAATCATTTGCCTAGACTCGAATGATTCTGATGAACTTGACTCGGGACTCAGACCCTATGATATAGTAAGCACCTAAGTACTTCTCAAAATTCGGCCTTAACCTTTTGGATGGTGACGCCATGCGCACGGCGTTCGAGTACAACTTGTTCCTTTAAGGTTTCTAAAATTTCAGAGGGAAAATTGTTTACTGCGGTAAAGTGCGAACGACGAAAACTGCGGTACCCTAATTGATTAAAGCGCCTGACCGGAAATCAGGTTATCCGGGTCGATTCCTGGTCAAGGGGAATGATTTTTTTCTCAATAGTACTTTTGCTATTGTGGTATTTCAGTGGGCAACGCGGTTAAGGTTCTCGCGGTCAGTTCGCGATCCTTCGATTTGTTCTTTATGTTTTCATCATACTTCCTTGAAACTTTGAGCTTACACATGTATCTTAAATTGGCGTTTTCTTTCGTAGCAGTCCGGTGAATTAGACTCGGGAGAGTCAAAAAATTCGAACGAGTTACGTGAAAAAATCTTTTGATATTTGCATTTGTATTATTATACACAAAAATTATTCGAAGGAAGAGTCAATGGTCGCCAAAGAACAGCATTCTCCACTTCCCGGAATGGTCTAATAGCATCCTTGTTACATTCTTCAGCAGTTAGCAAGAATTTCTCTGTCGTGTCCTGTGCTGGAATGACTTCTCGGGACTTGTGTTTCACAAACTCCCTCTCCGGATCTTCATTGTCCTCTTCTCTCTCCGTTCTCTTTTCCACTCGCCTCACTTTCAGCAGAGCACGGCACTACACCTTCGTCGATACTCTACATCCTTCCAAGTTAATACTGCGCCAGTTGTCGTCGGCATACCCTCTTTACGTGGGATATGACTCCCTGGTCTGCTGTAGCCGACTTGTGCAGTTAGGCGGGAAGAAAACCACCATCACATTTCGTACATTTTTAGCCTCCGATTTGTGGTCCGTGCAGCGATCAACAAACAACAGAATTTTCTTTTTTGACCTCCCATTCGAGCTTCAACTCCAGCCCATTCCCGAAATATCTCAGCGGTCATCCAAGAATTTCTGTTCGTAGGAGCATGGTAATTGTCGTACATTTTTTAAAGTTTTTAAAGTATTGTTGGATTTTCCAATTACAAGCGGAGGTAATTTCACTGAACCATCGTTGTTGGCATAAAATAGCATAATAAATCTCTATTGTAGAAAAATTGTGGTACATCAGCATTAAAAATGTCTTTCGGTTCCTATTGCCCGATCAACTTTGGAAACTTTTGCCTCTAATTTTTCTCTAATCGGGATCTACTGATGCCTCAACCCCAGAGTGTTTTTTCGTGCCCAAGTTCCACCTTCTTTCTTCTACTGTTAGGTCAATGAATCACAATGAACGCATGCAGAGATGCCAGAAACATAATTTCCCCCCCCGACACTCTAACATGTACATCGCATGAAATATCTCAGAATTTCCGAGATCATCCAAGAATTTCTGTTCGTAGGGACATGGTAGTTGTACATTTTTTAAACATTTTTAAAAGTTTTGTTGGATTTTCCAATTAAAATAGGAGGTAATTTCACTGAACCATCGCTGTTGGCGTAAAATAGCATAATAAATCTATTGTAGAAAACTCGTGCTACATCAGCATTAAAAATGTCTTTCGGTTCATATTGCCCGATCAACTTGTGTGTGTCCTCCCCATTGCGGTAAGGCAAAGTAGCTTCGCAGGCTCAGTTGTGATTGGATGAAGTGGATGTACGTCAGAGGTTGCACTATGCCTACTTTTCCGAAAGGGTTAAAAACATCAGTTTTTCGCCGCTTATAACTCAAGAAATAATTGACTGATCAAAAAGCTGAAAAATATGGGTCTTTTTATTTCATAAACTCTTATCAGATCCGGCAATAAAAAAAATATGGTAAACGACTCCATTCATATTTATTTTACATGATAATCATGGGGTATAATATACTGGGTGCATCCAGGGGGAGTAGCGCTCACTCAGTGCTCAGTGAGCAGTTGGGTGATCTCCCCCTGGATGCAACCGCTACGTAGCCACTCAGTACTGAGCAGTTGCCATATTTGTGAGCGGTTTTTTGGACCGCTCACTGCTCTCAGCCCTTGGGTAGCGGCGCGCAATCGGAAAGTTAGAAATAGCAAAGAACATCCAAGAAGGGTTATAAAGCCGGTTATACATGGTTCTGTGAGTTTTGAATTACTTAGATCAAAGAGAAATCAACAGGTAGCACTAAGTAGAAAATGAAATTGTAAAAATAAATTTTAAAAAGATCGCTTGTTACCTATATACTCCATTCCATAATGTCGCGGATAAGGGTAGTACTGTACAAATTTAATAAATACCATTTCTCATTAGACCATGCTGAAATGTGGAGATAAATATTTAGTCATATTTAGCCTTTTCTGAAAAACAACCATCTGAATTAGTACAAATTAAGCTTAATATCGGTCGTCATGTGGCTTCGTTTTTATAGCAGATAACAGTGTTATGGTATATCTTGACCTTCATACAGATTTAAGTCCACTTTTTTCACTGTCACATTTATTCTAAGTATATGTACTCATTGTCCTTTATTAAATACCATTGAAAAGAAAATGTTAAACTACGCCTAGTTTATAGTGAAAGGCATATAAATTGACCATTCGCTGAGTTCGTACACAACGAACGATGAAAATCTCAAAAAATACTTTGATGCAAGACTTAAGGATCCAAAATTTCCTACCCTGATGTTCGTGACCCTAAGCAAAATTGATTTAATCGTTAGTTGGGAAATATTCTTGTTTTATCTTAAAAGTGCAGGCAAATATGTGTGAATCTTTCAGCATTTATCCCATTGATAAGCAATCAACTTTCTTTCACGAATAATATCATCGCTACTAATAATTAATAAATAGCTATTCTGACAGATTTTTTCCACTCTCGCAGCTATTAGCAATATTTGCTTTACAGTGTTGTCAAATATTCATTTCTATGTATAACACTTGGATCGCACAGAGCTGAATTCATACAGTGTTATTAACAACTAACAACCCCCAAACCCTCCCCCAACTCCCCAGAGCTAGAATTCATTGTATATATTATTCCAAAAGTACCTATCCATGAAGTTATGATAATGGGCTTCCATTAATGGAAGCAGTTCTTGTGAAACGAATGGCCCCCAAGTCCTCTGAGTGAAATTAAAATTTTTAATTAAATACGAGGGCAGATCGGAAAGTAATGCACAATAATTTTTTTCCCAAGAAGTTTAATATGTACCAAAACCAAACAAATCACAAATTAACTTACATCTTTGAACTACTTTTCTACATAGTCACCAATTTTCTCAACACATTTCTCCCATCGTGGTACCAGTTTCAATATGCCCTGTTCGTAGAAGTCCGTTTGTTGGGAGTAGAGCCATCTGCGGACTGCTGATTTCACTTCCGCATCTGTTGCAAAGTGTTGGCCGGCCAGAAATTTCTTCATGGGACCAAACAGATGAAAGTCAGACGGTGCCAGGTCCGGACTATATGGTGGATGTTGGAGCACCTCCCACCCAAATTTGGTGGGTTTCTCACGAACAGGAGCAGCAACATGGGGACGGGCTGGCCCTTGGGTTGTCTGTCAGGTTCTTAGGCACCCAGCGAGCACTAACTTTACGGAATTTCAACGTGTGTTTAACAATGTCATACACTGCACCATTGGAAATGTTGAACATCTGGGATAAGGTTCGCAGGTGCACACGCCGGTCCTTCAAGATTGCTGCCTCAATGGCGTGTACATTCTGCAGAGTTGAAACTGTTACCGGCCACCCTGAGTGTGGCGAATCACTAAGGTTCACGCGGCCCTATTGGAAGAATTCACACCACCTGGAGACATTACTACGGTCCAGACAGTTGTCCCCATACACGCCATGCATGTCCCTGTGAATTTCACTCGGTGAATGCCCTTTGGCCCACAAATATCGAACTACACTTCGCTGCTCTTCACACGTGGATGACAGTGACATGCGCGCCGTGTTTGTTTCATAGTTCAGGCTTCTCTCGCTAGAGCTGCACATGTAAGCAAAATACCCTCTATAGTGCAAACTTCAAACTATATCGTCGTGAAATTTCAACATTCCAGCTGCAATACCAGGGGAGAAAAAAATTATTGTGCGTTACTTTCCGATCTGCCCTCGTACCTTGATTATGGAGGAAGTAGGAGATGGGTGAAAAGGGAATCAGTCAATTACCCAACATTTCTTGAGTGCTGATTTTGACAGCTATGGCAGGAAAGAGTAAGTGGGAATATAGGGCAGAATTATATACTTAATATTGGAATGGGGCAAGATATATAGATTATGATCATGATAGAGTTCGTTACAAAGGAGGCTGTGAGGCACTTAGACCTATTGGTCCATTGTGCCAACCACCCTTCTGGGGAAATCACCCATAAAAGCCGGTCACCTTGCTAAAGGCAAACAGGTTCCCTATGGGGATCTCCACTCCAGGTACCTATTCTGTGTCCTCATCACAGCGGAGCACTCGCATAGTATGTGGGATGTGGATTCATCAACTTCTTCACACCACCTACATCATCTGGGTGTATCTACGATTCCCTGGAGGTGTAGGTGCCTCAAATCACTTGGTAGTGCCCTGTAAGGAGTTCCACTACCGTTCGTAATTGACCCCTGTTTAGTGACAGAAATCTTTTGGCAAGGCCAGGCCTAGGTTTTCCTATATGTAGTTTTGCCTTTCTAAAACTTGGTATTGTTCACCAGATCTCAGAATTCCAGGCTAAGCCTCGCATTCTAATTTCCGCTATCCCTATTGAAGTGGCAATAGGCTCTGGTCCAATCGGATTACGGCTGGATAGAGCCTTTGCCAGCTCATCAGGCATCTCTTTTGTTGGAATGGGGCAATCAATTATAATTCCTGAGAAGGAGAAGATGTGGGTGGAGAGAGGATACTTTCATAACAAGAATTGTTTCTGAAAGATGGAAGAGGTATATTTTCAGGCCCAAAATAGCAGTCTGAAAAAACATTGTTTGTCTCAACTACTCATACATATTCTGAAGATTCAGGCGATATGGAGTGGAAGCGAAACATGATAACACAGAAAGAAAAACACGAGCCAAATCCACAAAAATAAACTTTACTACGACCCGGGTTTCACTGTATTACAGCATCGTCAGGTAATACAGTGAAATACTGCGATGCTGTAATGCAGTGAAACCCGGGTCGTAGTAAAGTTTATTTTTGTGGATTTGGCTCGTGTTTTTCTTTCTGTGTACTCATACATAATTCCAACCAACCTAGGACCTAATTAGGTCATAGATTAACCACATGCCAAATAATGTTGTCAGTTGAAGCAACTAGAACTAGAAATTGTGTCATAAGGCACGCCTTTTGCAATCCTTTCTCGTCCTTTTTCTGTGGAATGGGAGAGTGGGTGGGTCATGTATGGAACAGAAAGCAAGGGAATGAGTGAGAACAAAGAAGCCTGTGTGCTCTCACCACCAAAAGCATAAAAAAGGACTACGAAAGAAAGTGTGAGGTATATTTAATAAGGATGAAATATAAAAAAGCATATAAAGAGAAACAATGGAAAGGGAAAGATTCAAAATCAGTGCCATCTTTAAATTTTGATGAGATAAATAGAATTAAAGGCAAAAGGCAACACTGTTAGCAGTATTAAAAATAATGGTTGAAAAGCTAAGTATATGCTGAAGAGACATAGGTATGTTAGATAGAAATACTCACTTCAAACCATGAACAAGATAGGTATTAAGTGATATATTTAAATGCCTTAAGTGCACTTGTTATGGTTATAGTATAGCCATGATTATACTCAAGACAATCATGCTTATTACAACAAATTTCATGCTCATCTGCATTGTGAAACTGAAAGTAGTTCATGAAATGCATGCGTTAGTGAAGAAAGGAAGTTTTATGTCATCCGAGCAAAAACTCAAAGATAGGAAGAAAGTTAACCACATTAGTGGGTCCTGAATGCTCCATAATAATGCTTCTCAAGGTCTTACAATTATAATCTTAGTTTATATGATGCTATATAACCTTAGCCCTTGGAGCACTGAAGTACCCCTAGACTATGACAACTATAAAGTTTTACTATCCAATTTTCATTCTAGAAATGGCCCAGAATTAAGAACTTTTGAAAATTTACTTTCGAGTTGTCAGATTGTTGAGGTGAATCATGCGATAACTTTTGTGTTCATGCTAAAATAACATCGAAGTAGCCGAGAGTTTAGATTTTGTCAAGCACATTGGTCTGTTAGCAATTGCTGGGTATGAGCAGTGACAGCATAAGTAATTATGAGTGACTGCTCTCATACCGAAAAAATGTTGGAGAAGAAAATTATGAAATCTGACCTAAAGGCGTTCAATGCCGTTGTTCACCCTGACCTTTTCCAAATGAAAACAATTCTTTTTCAGTCGGTCAATTTGCCTGGCTACTGACATTCCACGGAGTGCACTCAGTTGATTTGTATTTTTATATGCGTCTAAAATTAGGAAAGTATAGCCTGAATTCAACCAAAAGTGTGTCTTATGCGATGTTCGAACAAAATATTAACTACATGCTCAAAAAAGCTCAATATGCAGAAGAATAATATTAATATTCTCCTTCGATCAAATTGAAAGCGACACCATCTTGGCTGTATTTGTTGTTGATGATCTATGCTTACTGTCGTTATATCTTATTTCGTTTATAAAATTGCGTAATTCCTATAATTATGTCAAAGGAATATAAACAGAAGTTCTTCCTAATGCCAAACCATGCCAACAACCTTGCTTTAATTCGTCATCTTCATTATGTCTCGAAGAACGAACTCTCTCGCCAATAGAGGAAGATTCAAATTCCCACCGTAGCGCTCACCATCCAGGGGGAGTTCAGCAGCTGAGATATAGCGGACAGTTCGCTACCGCTCAATGCTCAGTGAGCGCAACTCCCCCTGGATGCACCTACTGTATGTCACAATGCCACATGCATATGTGCTTCACTTAACTGATTAAACACCAGTAATAGTGCTGAGTTTTTTTGCATTGTTTCCTATTGCAATATTTCATAGAAATTGATTAATGTTTTACACTGAAACTTTATTTATGCTTTACAATTTTTACAGGTATTCATGCTGAGAATGCTGTTAGTATGTCGATATTTGGGATATTTTTTTGGGATATTATCTACTTTATAGATGTAGATAATGTTTTCCTCTGTCCATATCAAAGTTTGCCATTAGACCTTAAATCTGGTGAATTTTATCAGAATAGAAAAAAGGCTATTGATAAAAGACTGAAGGAAATGCAAGATATATGGACTATTGATGAGATGAAAGTCCATCTACGGAATGTGTGCTCTCAGGAGCAGGGAAAAGTCTCTGCTGTGTCTTGGAGAATTTTTGAAAATTTGGATGAGTTAGAGGTATGAAACTGGAAAAATAAATTTGAACATATGTTTTTATGCTATTGCAGTAAAAACTTTCTATGTATTCTTCTATTTTTTCAGGTGCTAATGGAATGTGTTGGTTTGCCTGTGATATCCAAAATATGCAGAAGAATGGCAGAATACTTTCCTCTAGCAAGGAGAGGTTTTCCTGATGTCATTATTTGGAACTCGGTGACCAAGAAGGTACTAATAATAATACTTTTATATTATTATGGGCGAGTATATTTATATTATTATAATGGAATATAATAATATTCTTAACGTGAAAGGTCGTGTACAAAATGGTCTTTGAATGTCATCAAAATTTACCCTTAAGTTGTCGTGCCATTGCTTTCACAGATCTTTTCTGCATGGAAAAAACTTTATTGCCATAAGTGGCATTGCCCCAGAATATTTTGCTTTGGGTTAGTGTAGTAAAATCGTCTGTCATGTGCCAATAGATGTTACTTAATCCAGGTTTTTCTTAAGCCAGTAACAGAAAAGTACATACTTCTTGGTAGTATTTTTGCAATGCAGTCAATATGTACTGACCAATCAAGATTTTTTTAGTCATTACAACACCCACAAATTTTAAGGGAGCACAGTAAATAGTATGGTGGCCAACTTTTAGTGTATTACTGTAGGTGTGGTGGGATCATTTGTAATGAAACTGAAGGTTTTTTCATTGCTGAGTGTAGATAATTTTCCTGACACCAGCAAGGTGTGCTCATAACATAAATTCTAGTGGTATCAGTGAGGCCATTCATTATTTTCCCACTTGCAAGGATGGAAGTATCATCTGCAGATAAGCTAATAATTTAGGTAAGTTTATATGGTAAATTACTTGTAAAAATTAAGAAGAGCAAGAGTCCTAGGATAGAGCCCTGGGTACTACAGCTTTAACAACCGGAGGTTTTGATTTGACATAACTTATTCTTTCAAGTGGCCTGAAAATATATTTGATAAACTGCTGACAGTTTGTGAGGTATGGTATTAACCAGGAAAGAACCTTACCCAATATGCATATTGACTGGAATTCATAAAGCTAAATTTAATTATTTAAACAGCCGAAAGCTTTACTCAATTCAAAGAAAATACCAGTAACTAATCTTTTCTTTTGAAAAGCTATATGTAATTGCGCTAATAATTGGAAGTTGGCTGTACATTTAGATCAGGATCTTTGAAAACAATGTTTAACTTAAGTATTTTGAACGCTTTTAGATGGTTCATAATGACAGTAGAATTTTTTCAAATATTTTTGAAAAGGCAGGCAGTACAGGTATTAGCCTGTAGTTCTCATAGTCAATCAGAACCTTTTTTGGATTGGGGTGGTTGCTGCATCTTTTGAGAGATCTGGGAAAATTCCAGCACAGATTTGAGGAGCTAAATATGTATTTCTGAAAGGGAAGATGGAACAATGTTCCATCTTCATGCATAATAATGGGCATGTCAGTACCTACCTACATACCCAGCTATTTGTAATGAAGTGGATTTTTCAGATAGATTTCATGGAAAGATAAACTTGCTCTGTTTGCAATTTATTATTTAACCGTAGCATGGATAGGAAGAGGTTACTGTTGAGTAATATTGTTACTTCTTTCACTCTCAGTACCTAAACTATTACTTTTTCTTCACAAGGTGACTTTTTGTTACTTTTTCACCCACTAATTTCTGCTCTATATTTAATCAAAAACTCTGCTCTATATTTAAAAAGTTTGTCATTTTCAATCATTTCAGTCATTCAGTCAAGGAACTTAATATCAAATTAGCAAGAGAACCCGACAATGTCATAAATGTATTCAGTGTAATGCAAAATAAAAGTTGATATAGCAACAGAAAGCCTGTGTTGACGTTGGAAATATAATCTTTTCTTGAATTTCAGTACCATATTGTTAGTTTCCATAATAATGTAGTATTACTACTAGTGGCACCACTGTTTGTGTCTAGACTTTCTCATACCTCTCACTTCCTGCCCAACTCTAGAGCTATATGCACATACCTACCTGTAATATGAAAGGGAAGAACCAAGTCACACCTATTTACTCCTGTATTCTTTACTCTTGCACTGATAGCTAAAGGGTTTGGCTTCAAACACCAGCCATGCCGGGCAACAAGAAAAAACCCTCAGAGCATGTCATAGTATTCCAGGTTTAGTGTGCACCATGTGTGTGGTGACATACATTTAACGATGGATTCATGGAGTCACCTGAGGTATTTGAACACATAGCTGTCAGTTTGATCATGAGGCATCTACATCTACATAATACCCAGAAGGCCAGCATAAAGGTGTTTAGCAGAAGGCGAATTTGCATCAAATATGCATAACTTATCATGCTTCAAAGGATTAGTAGCTATATTGTAGTCAAAACATAAAAAATTAAAAAATATTTGAAGAGCAAAGCAAATATATTCTCAGCTATTCACATTCCTAACAGTACAAGGGAAAAAATACATATAAAATCTGTTGGTTTGGCAATCAATTGCGTTAATGTAATGTTCATGGACCAGTCTACCATAGTAAGTTGGAGAAGGTATGAGGATAGTCTAAGTATTAATGAACAGCCAACATGGATTTGAGAAAGGTAGATCTTTCAAGAGACATTTAGCTTTGTGAATATATGATATTTCAATCTCTGGTGAAAACTCTATTGAGGTTAATGTAATATTTTTAGATTTAAAAAAAAAACCATTCTAACAAGCTTCACAAGGTAAATTAATCTTGGTTAGAAAGTTTTGGGATAAATAAAGACATTATGTAATGGGTTTTATATCATCATCAGTAGTCATCAATCCTCAGGTTGGTTTGTGGAGCTCTCCACTGAGTAGTTCTATCGGCTAATCACTTCATAGTTATGCATTTCTTCCCTTTTACATCCTTCATCACTTTTTCCATATACCTCACACAAGGCCTTCCTTTGCCATTCTTCCTGTTTACTTGTCCCTCGATGGTTGTCTTCATTAGGCATTCATGTCTCATCATGTGGCCGATCTAGTTGTCCCGTCTTCTTCTTCGGGTATTCAGAAGACTTCTCATTTCTCCCACTCTTCTTAGAACTTCCTCGTTACTTACTCGGTCGATCCATTTAATCTTCATCGTTCTTCTGTAGTACCACATTTCGGATGCTTCCGCCCTTTTATTTTCCGCTGCTGTCGTTGTCCATGCCTCGCTGCCATAAAGAAACAAACTCCAGATGTACGTTCTGATGAATTGTTTCCTTACTTCTACGCTTGTATTTCTAGTGGTAAGTAGATTCCTCTTTTGATAGAATGCCCTCTTTGCCTGGGCTATTCTGCTGACTATTTCTTTCTTGCTTTGTTCATCGTTGGTGACTCGGCTTTCCAGGTAACAGAACTCTTTCACCTCTTCCAGTTTTTGTTTTCCTAGTTTAACATTGATTTTGGCCTATTCTCTCTTGCTGCATACCAGTATCTTAGTCTTCTTTTTATTGATCTTCAGCTGATATTTGGCCATTGTCCTTTCCATGGTTATCAGCATTTTATTCAAGTCCCTCTCTGTCTCTGCTATGAGTGCTATGTCATCAGCGAATCGTAGCATGCTAATTTTATCTCCATGGATATTCACCCCAGAAGACTTCTTTGATTTCATTGATGGCTCTCTCAATGTAAACATTAAAAATTACAGGAGACAGTGCACAACCTTGTCTCCCTCCTTTCCTTATTCCTGCATCTTCACAGCTGGGACCAGATTTAATCACAGCTACATATTTGGTTTTTATATAAACTGTGGATAAGTCTTCGATCATTGTAGGACACTCCAATTCCTTTCAGAATTCCAAGCATTGAATTCCAATCCATGTTGTGAAAAGTCTTCTCTAAGCTCTAAAAGGGTTTTATATATATTTAGGAATTATTAAGTGGGAAAAAACAGAGGATCATTATAGATGGTATCGTTTCCAATACAATCAAAGTCTCATTGGGAGTTCCCAAAGGAAGCGTGATGGGTCCCCTTCTATTTCTTTTGTACTTCAATCCCTGATAGCACAGTATTTTTCGTATCTGGATATGAAAGACAACAATCAGGATTTGAAAAGCGGTACATTTATAATTTGTATAAGGCTTTCGGGAAATATCATAATATGAGCACCATAATGAGTAGTAAACATAGACTTTTGGCTAATCATTCGGTAGTTTACATTTAAAATAAAGAAAATAGGGAATTGCATAATAGGGATCTGAATGTAATTCAAGTTTGGTGCAATCAATGTCAGTTAGATATAAACTAAAAGTGTTTAGCCAAGAATTTCTGGAAGAGGAATAATTCACTGGAGCTCTCCCATAATATCAGTAAAACTTTATTCAATAGCATTAAATCCATAAACTTAGGTACTACCAATTGCTAAAGAGTAATTGGTACTACCTAGGTTGTTCCCAGTAGGGAAGACACTACCTAGGTAGTACGTATCCATGGGGAAAGGCACATCCAGGAGACATATGGTCAAGCTGACAAAGCTGGGAATTATGAAAAGGGCACTAGGGAAATGTGACAAGAGGACAAAAGAGTGGTTATCCTTTCTCTTGTTAGGCTCGACCTTGAATATGCAATGAGTAAATGGGATCCAAATGAATTAGGTTTGATCACAGAGTTAGATGGGGTGCAGTGAAGAACAGCTAGTTTTTTTAAAAGGTGTTATGGTAGGTTTAGCATTGTATCAAAATTATTAGAAGAATTAGTTATTTTTCCAATTCATGAAGACCTCACCCCTAACCATGCCAGAATGTCAGAAAAGTACTTGAAAGCAACAATGACAGTGAAGGACGTATTGGCACTCCACAAGAACAGACCTGGCAATGTTCTGAATACAAAGAAATTCCTTACCATGGCTAGAATAGCTTATCAGATGTACAGTGAACATGTTGAGCAATGAGGGAAGCAGAACTGGAGGTCAGAAAAAGGGTGGAGGAAGAAGAGAAAAGAATAGCAGAAGTAAAGAGAAAGGAAAAAAAGGAGTTGGAGAAAAAGGTCATTTTGAAAGATGAAGTTAAAGATCACAGAAGGATTAAATTCGAATGTAGCCTTGCACAATAAAGGTCGACATGTATCCATGTCTCAGCCAGTGTTTTTCTAGTTAGAGAATACCACATCGTATACTATTGTATTGTAGTATGCTAACTGGTTCTAACACTGTATTATTTACATTTTTAGAACTAAACTGAGCATGCTCAACTTGAATCCTTGCTTTTTGCAGCCATGTATGTAAAAACTGGATACAATCCATGTCTTGGTTCAAGTGGAATATTGGATATAAGTGGAAGAAGGTCTTTGTGAAGGAGAAACACCCTTTGAGATACATTGCCTCCTCTTCCATTTTTCTTTTTAGATGTTCAACCCTATGATAGGTTGGTTTTATACTTTGTTATTACTGAGGCATTAATTTTTGTGGTAGCAAATATTTAAAAATCTGAACTTACATTCTGTAATATGTTGATTCATCTTTAGTTCTTTTTCTAAAACTACTTTTCTGCCATAATTATTTATGAATAAATGCCTTTTTTTGTTATTCTCCCTCTTTGTTTGTGGTTTTCTTTTGAATAATTTTTGTGACTTAGAGATGAATTGACAATTAAGAATTCCAGCTGCATTATCATCCTGAATTAATGTATTCTTAAGTATGATAGCCAACCAACCCACTGCAGGATATTAGGATTTACAATTACTGCTGTAGGTAACAGTATCTATCTTCATGGGTTTCCCCTAAGTACACTTTGCCACTTAGTGCTGTCCTGTACAAATCTTACAATTAGTGTTGGATAAGCACTGGTTCCTTTAGATTCTCCTTAAAATTGTGTATGGGATTATGAATCTAGGGAAACATAGTGATTGATTTACAGTGTAGTCAAAAAGGTCTGATGTTTGATTCCAAATCCAGGAGACCTTTTTCCTGCTGAAATTTTCAGTCCATTCAAATGCTGTTCATATTGGTTGTGATATTTCTTCCTCTAATGCATGTATGCTTAATAAATCCATTTGTTATTATGTATAATGTGTTTCTTAACTTCTCTGTATTACTTCCTGCTCATTTTCAGTGTATATTTTTAGAAGTTAAAGGGCCTGGTGATCGTCTCTCTCCCTCTCAAATTCTATGGCTAAACTACTTGAATGATTCAGGGGCTGAGGCTGCTGTTTGTCATGTTAAAAGTAAGCAAAGTTTGGTGATAAATTTATCAGTTGAATGCTTGCTTCAAATCGTTTCTTAACACCTTATTTTATCTTATTTCAGCTCTTGGGTCAAAATCTCTCAAAAGACAGCATATGATGCATTGAAAAACAGATGTAATTGAGTTGGAATGAAGTGAAATACTAAGATGTTAAGCTGTTGAATAGACACGAGAGGATGTCTCATGCTTGCCATTTCCTTCTCTCTGTTGTGCATGTTACTTGTTTTTAATTTGTATATGCTTTGTTAAGTGAATATTTTGGTACATATAAATACAATGAAGAATTCATGTTGATGTTTGAAATTCTTGCCACTTTTCATTTCAATTTCCATAAAAACATCCAAGTCTATCCATTTAGAACCTCTTGTTCTACAGAATCTCAAAGTTGTTTTTTATTTGTTTTTTTATTCATGTGTGTTTGCGTATTTGCAATAGTCTGGCATATTGCTACATTAATACCTTTTACACATAGATATGGATCACTTCATCATGGTTTCATATCTGTCAAAGTACATTGGAGTTTGGTCTTAAATTTATTTTTTAACATTGATCATGGCCGTCTTAATGTCAATGAACACATTCACATTAATTAATTAATGAATAAAATAATTAATTCGCATTAACTTGTAAGCTAATTTAACTCATGATTTTTTGTGTACTCAAATAGAATGGATATTCAAGTGATTAAAAATAGGTGTTCTGGAAAGACTTGTTTTGTTGAACATCTAGTTATGCAATTTTTGCTAATACCGGATGTTTTATTAAACAAATGCTCAAAATCAGAAAATCAAAGATGGACATGCTCATTTGCTGGGCTACAGTTTGTTTCATAGTTCCCTTGTAAATTGTTGCAATTGTTGTTTCAATGATTTTCAGTGGTCAAAAACATTTTTTGAAGTGTCACCCTCATCTGAACATATACCACATAATTTTATGTGGTGAGAGGAATGGCCTCAAATTGGGCAGTTAAAGATGGGAGTTCAGTCATTTGGCATGGCATGATTTCAATTCGTTTACTCTCGGCCACGATATACTAGTTACCATGAGTTTAATATTTTCACTAATGTTACTAAGGACTAATTTACGCTATTGTTGAATGCACGAACACTGTCAGACCCACTCACATCAAACCCGTTTGTAACAAAGTCCCGATTATAACGAAGTAAAGGCGTATTCCCCGTCAGAGAGAGGCTGGGAAAAACTGGTCCTCATATAATGAAGTTCAGTTATTACAAAGCAAATACTCAGCCCCCTCAACTTTGTTATAAATGGGCTTGGCTGTATACATTTATGTTCATGGATGAATTTGAAATGATTTGATAGGTCAGAAGTCGGTCGTTAGGGAGAAGTTGATTTTATCGTTTTGTTTGAATTTCCATTCAGTGGAAATGGAGGAAGGTATCTAGTGACCGTGGTAAAAGGGTGCCTATAAGCGGGCTCACTCCAATGTTTTCTGTTTGTCCATAGATGGTAGCACTGGTGTAATCACTATCACCATGTTTGTGTCAACTATCAAACTACATGGGAGAAACAATCATGTGATGGACCAATGAGATGTCACCAAATGCAATAGCACCTTCAAATTTGTAGCCTGCCTTTTCTTTTTTTTCAACCCTTTTTCTTCAAGTCCTAATAATTTCCTTATATCCGCAATGTAACGTCTTCCCTTTTTTTTACACTAGCAAAATTTTGAATGGTTCGCCATTTACATTTTACGAGACGATTTTGCCGTGATTGTCGTCCTGGTTGCATAACTAGTGGTTGGACTCTACACTCCGTGGAAGACAAAGTAAAAACTCATGCAGTAAGTTACCACTATGAAAGAGAAATAAAATTTGCTCAGATGAACCACCAGTTATCGTGACATCGCTCATCTGTGCAATTGTAACCCTCAACAAGTTATGGGCCCAGGACGTTTAGGAAATTGTGTGGAATGTTATTCCATAGGCGATTTTTGTGCCGGTTTGAAAACAAACATGAGTTTTGTTTATTAAGGATGAAAGACCGCGGATAGTGCGAGGAACTAACTTTTTTGTCCAAGTGAAGCTGTAGAATCCTTGTTTTTTGCTAATGCTGAGGATTGGTAGATATGAGTTTAATGGCGAAACGGATTGCTGTGGCACTGATTGATAGGCTCCAAGGCGTGGAAAACTATAACAACTGAAAGTTCGCTCTCCAACTGGTACTTCAGAGTGAAAAGTTATGGAATTATGTCACTGGGGATGCCTACAAAGGTGAGGCTGCCAGCCGTGCAAGTCAGGAGAAGGACACAGAAGCGTTCACTCTCATTTGGCTGCATGTTGAGATGCACATGTATCCACATGTGCGGAATGCGAAGACTGCCAAGGAGGCATGGGACAATTTAGACAAAGTGTTACAGGACAAGGGTGTAAATTGTCGTATTGGTCTCTTCAATCTCCTTCTTGAGGACAAGTTGGCCAAGCATAAGAGTATGCATGATTATGTTACTTATCATGTCCATGGTACAGAAGTTGGTGGATATTGATAAAGCTGTAGACAATGACTTGCTTGCCATCGTATTGCTCCGTGGGTTGCCTGATACGTACAAACCATTGCGGATGGCCTTAGAGAATTAATCAGGTGCGGTGATTACATCGTAGCTGGTTCTGGTGAGACTACTACAAGAGGACATGAAGAAAATTGGCACTGAAAGTGAAGGCACATCAGCCTTTCTTGCAAAGGGTGGTAATAGCAGCAAAGCTGGTTCATCTTCAGCTGGTTCACAGGAGTCCAGAAAGAAATACAAGTGTTTCCAGTGCGGGCAGAAAGGGCATTTTAAGTCTGAATGTCCATCATCTGGAGGAGGCAAACACCAGTCCGGAAAACCACGGTTCCAGGATGGGAAAAGGTCAGGTGATCGGGGTCTCCTCACAGCATTGAGTGTGTCAGCGTTAAACTCTGACGATTGGTTTATTGAATCGGGTGCCTCTTCTCATATGACTATGCTAAATCTTGGCTAAATGGTTTTGAAAAAACCGAGGGATGTAATTTTGATGTGAAAGGTGCTACTAATTTATCTACATTGTCCAGTGCAGGAAGAGGGGATGCTTTTGTAAAAGTTTAAGATGGAAGCATAAGATCCATCTCTCAAGTCACTTATGTACCTAATTTGTCAGCAAATCTTCTGTCTGTTTCTAAAATGGTAGAAAATGGGTTAATCGTTGTTTTTAGTTGTGCAAGATGTCATGTGTAATTAGAGTCTGATTGTCAAATCAAGGGAGATGCAGTCATCACAGGGTTGCAGACTGGTGGGACCTACAAGCTTGATAATGTTTCTCCTATTTTGGCAGAGACTGTATTGGCTGTTGTGAAGGATGATGCTTCCCAGAGGCTTTGGCATAGGCACCTCGGACAATTAAATTGGAAAGGGATGTTGCAACTGAAAAATGGTAAGCTACATGGTGTTGATTTAAATGTCTTGGATAATGAAATTCCTTGTGTGTCATACATTAAAGGTAAATAACACCAACTTCCATTCAACAAGTCAGGAGGCACTAGGGCTCATAAGGTACTACAATCAATTCACATGGATATTTGTTGTCCAATGTCTGAATTTTCTGTTGGTGGGGCAAAGTACATATATGCTATTAATGGTAGATGATTATTCTAGAAACATTTTTAGGTAATTTTTGCATTCAAAAGACCAGACACTTCAATGTTTTAAGGAGTTTAAGACAGAGGTAGAAAACCAAATGGAGTCCAAAATTAAGTTTATAAGAACTGATAATGGGACTGAATTTGTTAACAAGAGTTTTAAGGTTTTTCTTAATGAGAATGGTATTGAACACCAGTGAAAGTAAAGGTTGATTATTTCAGGGTATTTGGATGTCCTGCTTATGCCCATGTACCTGGCCAGTTAAGGGGAAAATGGGATTAAAAAACTAAAGAACTTGTTTTTGTAGGATATTGTCAGGAAACCAAAGGGTATAGATTAATTGATCCAAAGAAGCCAGGGAAAATCACAAAGGCAAGGGATGTAGTTTTTACGGAAAATGTGACCTATCAGAATGAACAGGGGAGATAAAGGGTTCCAATAAAGCCGAAATGGCTCCAGTTACCTTTCTGTGGACTGTTTCTTCTAATAAAAGAATTGATGACGGTATTGTTAGAGATGTAACTTGGGTAAATGGGCAGGATGGCAAGTTGGATAGTCAAAGTATGGGTCCAATAACTTTAACTGAGACTGAACACGTACCTGAAGTAAATACTGCACCCAGTTCCTCAGAATCTGAATGTGAGAGAATTGAGTCAAGTGAAAAAAGATATCCCACTCGTGAGCGAAAGAAAAAGGAATACCCAGATTTTATCTCTTTCATTGGTAATCAGGGGCTTAGTGATCCAAGTGACCCTGTCACTGTGAAGGAAGCATTGTCTAGGCCTGATAGTGGGGATTGGAGGAATGCAATGCAGGAGGAAATGTCATCCCTCCAGGGAAATAGTGCTTGGGAATTGGTTGAGCCACCTCCTAGAGCAAAATTTGTGGGTTGTAAGTGGGTATTCAAAATTGAAACCGAATCTGATGGGATGCCTGAGTATAAAGCGAGATCCTGAATAATCCTCAACAGTTTTATTGCATTATGTGTAACTCAAGTTCTTTAAAGTACCTGTAGATGTTTCAGAATACAACTCCCGAAGTATTCAATTTTCAATGGTGACTGCTGTAACAATAATCCTAGAAAAAAAGTCTTCTGGATAAGAAGTATTAGCCGAAAAGGACAACTTCTACTTGCTCCTGAAATTGGGTGAGGGCTGAGTGACCCCAGGATAAAGATAGAGCATTCCCATGGACCATCATGTGTGCTAAAGGGCCACATCCTCAACGAGGTGACCCTGGTTTTCGCTGAACATAACGAACCCGGCCGGTCGATAAAAAGCTCCCATCACCACATTGCGTCTCTGTGTGAATGGTGACCATGTCTGTGGGCCGGAGAGTAAGAAGTCACTAACAGAGAGACTCCGAGTACTGGGCAACCTGGGCATTTTACTTAGCCTTACCCATGCTTGCCAAGCTCTGTATGGATGGACAATTCATTTCCCTAGCTATTCGTGGGAACATTTATGGACCTTAAAGTAAAGTTGTCTTCGGAGGGTGATTAGCGGACTCCTACTAACGATCCCAGTGGTTCAATTTCCATTACAAAGGAGGCAGCACTGTTGGAGCCCAGGTGGGGATCCCAATGGTACCTCCCCCTCTTCCACCCTATTCTTGCCCTTGGGGGCCCTTCTGGAAACCCCATACTCCCTGGCCACCCCTCCAACCCCATGGGGAAGGAAGAGCAAGGCATCCCTTCTTACTCTTCTGAGTCTACTATTGAAGAGGCACTGGGTTTGCCCATGGTCGTGGAGTAGGACTCATTGTCCTCTAACATCACCTTAGGGAGAATCCCATTGAAGGTGAAGAGGCTATCAACAGAACCCAAGCTGAATGGCACTGCTAGGAGGAGGCTGAGCAAGTAGAAGCTGAGGGCATTGGGTGCTACTGGATCTCTGCACACCCCCTGCCAGGGACAATGCCGGGTACAAGGTCTCCGGCAAATATCCTAGACAGGGTGAGGATACTGCTATGACCCCTAGTTCAGCACCACAATCAGGGGGTGGACTCCAGGGGACACTCCTACCAATGAGTTGCGAGATACCAAGAGTGCCAAGATGTTGCCAAAGCAAACATAAGTAACGAAGAACCTCAGAAAGATGGCCATAGTGCCTACCAGCCACTGGGAGGTGTTGGTTAAGTAAGAGCTGCATGCCAACATTGAGAGGTGACTTTAGGAACTCTGGAGCTACGAGTTTCCAATGTTTGAGGGCATCAGACTAACAAACAGGGCCATGGAAATTGCCTGCAGCAATGATTACTCTGTCGCCTGGCTTGAGGAGGCAGTGAAAAAGATGTGACCCATTGAGGAAATCATCTTTCAGGTTGTTGATGCTGACAACCTAATTAAGAGGAAGAGGATGATGGTGTGGGTCTCTGGTACCAGCAAGCCAGACACCAAGATCCTCCTAGATAGATTAAGGAGGGTCAATCCGAAGCTACGAATAGCCCAGTGTAGTTCCTATGAAGGGAGTGAAGTCGCCCATGGAATGTGGTTCGTCCTATGGGTGGATGAACCATCGGCGGACTTATCTTTGGATCAAAATTTAGGGGTTACGTAGGCCTACATAAGGTTGATGTAACCAAAAGGGGATGGCTCTGAGAAGTCCTCTGTGGCAACAGCTGATGAGGCCAAAGAAGGGGCGAAGGCACAGTGATGGCAGGCATTAACAGCCTCCAAGACAACCTCCAATGCAACAAGGCTGTCTCAGGGGTCCTTCAGGGAATCCTGTCAGGAGGTAAGATTAAGATAGTCCTGATTCAGTAACCCTAGATCTTCCAGGGGAGAAATTAGTGGATTAAGCATGACTATGGGTAAACGTTTCTTTTGTTCCACAGTTGACAGACCTTGAACTTGTATCTATGTTAATGGGGCAAGCACTATGCATTTACCCTAATTTTCTGCCAGGGACCTGACGTAAGTTTTGCTGAATCTTGGGGGTGGTAAATATGAGAGAAAATTGCTCATCTGCTTCTCTTACCTGCCATTTGGTGCGCCAGATCCACCACCCAGTGCTAAGCTGGAGAGAGTGGTAAGCTATTGCAAAATCAAGAAATGGGACCTTCTCATCTGGTGTGATGTCAACTCACACCATGTTGTGTGGGGCAGTGAAGACACCAACGGCAGAGGAGAGGCATTTCTAAAATATCTTATGGCAAGTGTGTTCTTCTCTCTTCACTCTCCAAGAAGCCAGCAATAGGCAACAACATATTGAAACCCAAGGAATACCAATTTGGGGTGTAAGAGAGAAGCTGAGAGAATTCCACCCTCAGGCACCAAAATGCAAGTTCAGGAGAGGGGATGACATAGGTGCTGCTAGGGAGTACCTTCAGGAGAGCAGTATTACATCATACGAAGCCAGCTGCCCCATCAGGAAAGAGGAGAGCCTGGTGGGGCTCACGTTTAGAGGACCTCCATAAGGAGACCAGGAAACTCATCAATAATGCAAAGAGGACTGCATTGCCTCGAGATTAGGGCAACTTTAAATCAGCACAACAGAGGTAAAATGCGGCGATCAAACTCTCATAAAGGGAAACTTGGAAAGGTTTTTGTGGAGTGATTGAGTCTGTTCTACAACTCTTCAGATTTCATAAGGTCATATCAAAGGACCTAGAGGCGAGAGTGGGATCCATTTTGCTTGGGAGACTTTCTCTTCTGACAAGGAAGCATTGATGCTATTGCTGAGATAAACACTTTCCAGGCTTCATGGAGGCAAACGAGATGCAAGATAGGAGGTCTCCTACCATCATGGTATGGATGGAATGGAAATTGGCCCCAAGCATTGTCATGTACAATGTATCCAAATGGGCGATCACTAATTTAGCCCCTAGAAATCTGATGGAGTATGGTCCTTCCAGCAGTTCTTCAAGAAGGGAGGGGGCTCTACTACCTTCCACTGTCAGAATATATCGCCCCTACCTAGAATATAGTTATATCCCAAAGACGTGGAGGATTACTAAAGTTGTCTTTACTCCCAAACCAGGGAAAGCAGACTACACTAAATCTGACTCCTTCCGTGTAGACAGCCTTATGTCCTTCTTGAAGGCATCAGAAAAGATAGTAGATAGGTACATAAGAGATGGGCCCTTAAAAGACCATCCCTTACACCATACCAACACACATACAGAAGGGCAAGTCCAATGAGACTGCACTTCACAGTTCTGTATGCAGGATTGAAGGCGTGCTGGAACATGGAATGAATGCTATAGGGGTCTTTCTCGACATTGTGGGAGGCTTCAACAATACATCTTGACCGTAGAGTCCATTGGACATATGCTGGAACAGAGACCCAAGAAGATCACTTTGAAGCACACCTGAATGAGGTGTCTGTAATACCTGGTTGTCCTCAAGGTGGAGTTCTATCCCCACTTTTGCTGAATGTGGTGGTCAACAGTTTCTGTCAAACTTGAATATGACTGGCGTTTATACTCAAGGTTATGCGGTTGCTGTAGCGATGCTCACCAATGAAAAATACCTTGATACCATCTCTGGACTCATACAGAAAGTCCTGGACAAAACAACAAGGTGGTCTACAGAAACAGACCTCACAGTGAACCCAGAAATTACGAAACTCATATTGTTAACCAATAGGAGGAAAAGAGAACAGTTCCCTTTTTATACGGAAAGATACTACAGCCTCTGTCAATGGTCCAGTACCTTGGAGTCATTCTAAATTCTAAGCAGAACAGGGGAGAACATCAAGAGGCAAAAACAAGGAATGCCTGTGCCTTTATGATCTTGCAGGAAAGCCCTGGGAAAAACCTTAGGGCTTTAACCGAAAGTCATGACCTGACTATATTCGGCAGTATTGATACCTAGCTTTCTTTACTGCTAGCTTGTTTGGTGGATAAGGACCCAGAAAAATGTTGCCAGGGACAAGCTAAACTATTTGCAATGAATGAATATGAAGGGCAATGAAGACAACCCCAACTGTAGCAATGGAGGCTCTCCTGAACCTCACTTCACTCTATATGGAGGCTGAAGTTCAGGCAAGGGTAGCAGCATATCGTTCTAAAAGCTTAGGACAGTGGTATGACAAAGGAAGTTTTTCCCATCACAGAATTTCATGGATGGAGCTCAATAATTCAAGCCCAATTTATAAATGGGCTGTTATGCAATGATTTTTACGTTCAACCAGTCATCCCTACTTTTCAAAATCCATTTTCCAGCTAGGGAGCAGTGGGCTGAGAAAGGAGGGGAAGGATTACACAGAGGAGCCAATGTATGGTTGACAGATGGCTCCAGGAAAGAAGGTAGATCAGGCGCTGCAGCGAAACAGCTGCAGCCTATATAGGAAGATAAGGTCCCTTTAGGGAAATATGCCACAGTATTCCAGGCAGAAATTTATGTTCTGCTGGCCTGTGCCTATGCAATTAAAGATTCGAGAGGGCATGACAGAACAACTCGTATTTGCACCAATAATCAAGCTGCTTTATAAGTATACTGAGTAAATTTTATGAGTCAACTCATCGGACAATATGAAGTAAAGCCTGCCCTTCTGTAATGAGGACTAGGGACATATATCTTGTGTCACCGTTTTTGGAACCAAATGACGTCAGAAAAATCCTCGTAGGGTTAGCTCGTGTTAGCTTTCATTAGGGCTATTGGCCTCAATTGGAGATCTCTTGAATGGTGGCTGGTGCAATGGACCTGAGGGCTCCGGAAGATCCACTTAAAAATGTGGACCTCCACATTTTATTTAAGTGGATCAGCTAATGCGTAGTGGATAGCCATAATTTTTGGTGAACATCCATTAAATTTTAAGTGGACTTTTACACATAGGATGTTTCCTCTCGCAGGATTCATATTTCCAAAATCATTTTGGAGTACCTCGTTATCACGAAAGATACAACCCCACACCAAAATAGAGGTTATGAACACGCTAAATTGTTGTGCCACGTGTTCTTGTTTATGTTTTGACCGTATAAACAACTCTGACTACATCCAAACTACGTCAAAGGAGAGTGCAATAGCGATGCGCAATATGCGCAACGACTTACTTTGCATTAGTAGTACCATGTTATTTTACTTCAGAAATTTCACTGTGACTGAATTGTGTTACAGGAAAAGACTGACTTGTGATTATACTATGTGATAAAAATTAGAAAATACTGTTCCACCCTCGTAAGGAGTTAAAGGAACCGCCATAATAGGGATGCGGGTAGTTGGAGCCATCTATGTGGCTCATCTCAGAAGTAGTTGTCGAATTCGAATCGTGTATTATAATCTTTTGTTCGAATGTGTACAATTGCCTTATGGGAGTAAACTAATGATCCCTGAGGCGTGTGACTCGAGTTTTAAGTGTCTCTGAAGTATGAACAGTTTTTCTGTTATTATTTTCCCGTTCCGCAATTTTATCTCGGCAGAAGCGAAAAAGTAAGTTTCGTGTTAATCTTAGAAGACAACTGTAGCAAGTTGTTCTCGAGTGTCCGATTATCTCGTAGAATGTCATCAGAATATAAGAGTTTACCTGGTTTATAATTCTTGTGGTACATGGAGTGTTTTCTTTAGTCTGCTAATCTGGTTTTACAGTATTATCTGCCTTTTGGGAGAAGGTTAAAATTCTCATCTTAATGAATAAACACACTTCGTGAGTTTTTATGGAAATTAATGAAAACAACTTGTTGAGGATACTGTTACTGTATGTAGATAGAATATCACTCCATTTAAATTATTATTTAATATTATCATCCCGTTGGAAGATGTTCATAAATATATGTCTGGTTAATGTTGGCATTTAGATTGTAGTTCTTTTTTTATAGAGATTGGAGCGTATTTTATACCTTTCATTTGCTTATGGAAAGTATAACGCCATAAAGGCAGACACCCCAGAGCTAAAGAAATCATTTTGGCATGTGTATTTGTTACGGGCATGGTGTGTAAGGTGCATAACATAGCATTAATTATCAATATAGACTGCCAAGTTTGAACAGTCAGAAAAAGCATTAATCCTAACGAGTGCCTTTCACTGGTCAGATTTTACGATAGGCTTACAATATCGTATGCCTATATTTAAAGACTGGTCCGTATAGATTTTTTTTCGTACAATGAAATGTTTACATAATATTGTATTTTCAATACTTATTACCTAAACAATTGTAACTTGTGTATAATTTTTTTTAAGGTTATGTATCATGACGATGATGACCTTCACATGTGCATCAACTGCCACGCTACCGTTGTTGGGTTGGAAAATTATCTCTCACACAGAAATGCTGGTCCATGTAAGCAGCAGACTCCTGTTAAGGAAAATGAAGCCCCAATACCAGTGCTGCCTCCTTTGGGAATCCCTAAATCGGAGCATATACGATCAATCCCATCGGCCACTACACCTTCAAGTGGGGATCACTTAAACTTCTTGAATGCTGATTTTTTCTTCTCATCTCTAGAACTTCAAAGTCGTAGAAAGGATGCTGTCTTTGAAGAAGTCATGGGGATCGAGGAAGTGCTCGAGGAGGAATTTGAAGAGAGAGAGAGCCAGGCAATGGTTCATGTTAGTGGGGGGAAGTGGGGATATGATGATTATGTTCAGGAAAGGGATGTGTGGGATGGGATGGAAGAGAAAGGGAGGGAAATTGGAGAAATGGAAGCAGGGCGCATTGCATCTCCCAAAGGTGACGCAAAGAAGGGTGGAGAGAAAAATGTGGATTTAACAGAAGAAAGGGAGATGGTAGGGAAAAGAAGTCTGAGAGCTTCAAGTGAAATGGAGGAAAATAATTCTGACTTCATCGAAGGGCTGGAAGGTGGAGGTGATTTTTCTATAGGGGAATCATCTGCCAAATGTGATCTTGCCTCAAGAGACTGCATGTTAGCTACCACTCAGTCACAAAATTTTAATGGACCTTCAGTGACTGGAAATAGAAATGGTAATGAATTCAGCCTCTCTTTAGATAGTTGTGGGATGGAAATAGGGAACACTAGTCAGAAGCATGATAGAAGTTATGGTAGAAATGCAACTGCCCCACCACACGGTCATACTCGGGGTAAGTGGGTACCTGGATTGGCTTCTGAAGGTATGAGGAAATCTGGGAATGCTGTTGAGTACTTTTGTCAACCCTGTAAGAAGACCATTCGCAACAGAAGGAGCTATGAAACTCATCTCTCTACTTTGTGCCATTTAAAGTAAGTTCCTTTTTAATAATTCATAATGAAATTCATAATATTGACTCGTAATGATGAGTACATACTCGAAAAGCATGGCATACACCTAGTATTGTTGTTTATCATTATGATGTTGATAATTGTATGATAATGTAACAGTGACATGCTTAAGTGTTAAATTTGTGTTTGAATACATGTTTTGTAATGGTATGGGTGAAAGTAATGAAGAGGCATATTATCTTCTTTGTGCACTTGAGTACTGCACTCTGTTATGCTTTGTGGAGAATATGTGATTTATTGTTTTCCTCATAAATTTCAGTAATCGCTGAAAAATAATTTTATCTATTTTTACTATTATGTGCATATTAATTTGCTGTGTTGGACTTCCATGCCATACATTGTGAAACATACCATCTGCTTGAATTATGCGTGAAACATTATTCTATCATTGTCTTATATCTTGCATTGCGTGATTTTTGAATGAATTGTGGCTTTTATCTGCTGCTTGTCGTTTAATCCAGCTCTTTTTTTCTGCTTCTAGGAAACTGATGAGCAGTTCTAATAGCAAAGTCTCACCTGAAACGTCAGAAGGACCTAGGCTTCGTAGTAGGCGACTCCAAGTCTCCAAATTAAAATGCACTTCTAGCACAGCATCCAGTGTAAATAAATGCTCCACCCTAGAGAGTGAAAGAGAATATTCTTATTCTGGTGATCTGAACTCTCAAAATTATTTGATGGAATCATTAGGAATTAAAAGGAAAAATGCTGTGTCTGATTCAAAAGAAAGTAGCTGTGGTAGTATGAAAACAGGAGAAACCATTGATGGGCAAATTCCGGGTGGTATGACTTCAAGTGATGATGCAGGCAAGAGAAAGACTTTTTCATCTGATAATACGAGTACAAAGCAAATTTTCAATGCAAAGAAAACTTCGCAACACAGGGCCAAACGAAAATCTAAATGGAAGAAAGGGATTTCCAAGATTCCAAAATCCAACAAGTGTGTATCTAAAAAAGGAGCAAATAAGAGAAATCCTTGCCATTCTAAGGTAGAATCAAAGGCCCCAATTAAGAAAAAAAATACCAAGAAATCTGGTGGTCTTGACACTCTTAATGGGGTAGGGGTAAATGTTAAAGAAAGTAAGTCATTTTTTGTTGATGAGAGACCTACTATTCTTTCAGAGGATAAATTTCTCCCCATTTCAGATCCTCACTTATCCCATGGCTATAGCTATGATTCCCTTGAAATCCAAGAAAAACAAAAGAAGTTGAAAGAGAATATTGATTTAGTGAAGCAAAGGTGCGATTCTTCCCTCTTAAGCTCATCTGAAAACTTGCAAGATCAAATGATGCTTGGGCTAGAGCTAATGAGGAAAGAGCATCTTTTATCATCTAGTGATAAACTAGACAGTAACAGTAAAGATGTAAATGTGCAAAGTAATTGCAAAGATGAAAATACCAAGTCGAGGGGCGAATTGTATGGCAGAGGTCCCATCAATTCTAGTTTGACCCCCAAACTTGTCTCCACTGGCATTGCTTGTGGAGGGAAGGATAATGTGCAAAGTGAAGATCAAAATGTTCCTGGGGCTAGGAAGGGAAACTTGAATAATCCAGTGGAACATTTAGTCGATGATGAGATATGTAGCCCTAACAATGAAATAATTTTCAATCAGGATAAGTTGTCATATACTCCAATTTCAAATCATGATGAGAGGAATGCTTTTGGGAATGATAAAATTGCTACACTTGGAAATGATACTCTTGCCATTAAAGACAAATTGCCTCAACAGTCAGGGGAAAGATCTGGTTCTTTTTTCAACTCGAGTTTAGTTAGGAGTGAGTCAGTGGATAATATTAAATCCATGAAAGAGCCTGCTAAAATGTCAAATGAAAATCATTTGTCCAAATCAGTAGAATCTCAGGACATGGACTCAGTTGAACTGTTATTTGATGAAACTTCATTCTTAAATGTTCCAAAGCTAGGTCAAAATTACTCCAAACTTAAAGTGGTCAAAAGGGGAAATCTTAGTGTGGATTCGAGCAAGCAATTGTCCTCTGACGTGACTGATAAGTTTGTTGACAGCACTTGTTGCAGTAAAAGTTATCCAGAAGGAGAGAGTAGTCACAAATTAAGCGAAGTACCTCTTGCTTCTCCAAACTACTTATGTTGTTCTGAAAATGTTTCTACTGTGATTCAGGGCAGTGCAAACTGTAATGAACAGTTTTCCTGGTTGCTCAGTTTGTCAAGTGGGACTAAAAGTAATTCAAAATTGTTAATTGTGAAAAAAAATTCAAAGCCAATCGATCACCATTCTATGAAAGATAACTTAATTGTGCCTAGAGGACAAATTTTAATTATTGATAAATCTGTAATGGATAAATCTGAAAATTCAATGCTGGGCTCCTCAACTGGTGAAAAGTGTCTGGGTGAGAAAGTAAAGGGGAACTCAGCTCAAGAAAGTGTGAAGGAAAGTAATTTAGATTGTCAGTCTCAACCAACTTTGGTTTGCGAATGTAGTAAGTCAGAAATTAGCTATAAAGAATCAAGTGTTACAATTGGAAAAGCACCCATTTCCATTGATACTAACAAATGTGACTTAGTTGATGAACCTAGATTAGAAGAAAAAAGAGTTGAAGATGAAAGTGGGAAACACTTACCTAAGAGGAAAAGCAAACATATTGAAGTCCATCAAGCTATGGTTGCCAGAAATATAGATTTAAACATCGGCAGTAATGGATCTGCTTCTGAAATATCTTTGGGAGAAGGAAGTATACCAAAAATTAATTCTCAGCTCCACCATGAATGTGCGAGAAGCATTTCTGATGATAATGAAAAGAAACTGATTAGTCATGATCTTGATGTAATGTGCACTGATGGTTACCCAATTGCCCATGAAGAAGTTGTTGAATCCAGCCAAATGGTCAGTAGTGTTTGTTCATCTATTAATATTGTCATCAGTGTTAAAGGTTCACCCAGCAAAAGTGATCAAGTTTCTAGTAACTATTTCTGCAATGGTAATGGTGACAGTGATTTTTTTCAATGCAATATCCGGACACCTTATTCAATAGAAAGTTCCAGCTGCTCAAGTCTAAAATTACTGCCTAATAAACTTTCCACAGCGGTGAAACTCGGTGAAGCATCAATAAGTTTCAATCCTGATGAATCTTATTGTATAGCTAAATCTTCTGAAAGTGATAATGAAAAACAAATGCTTATCACAAAATTTGATGGTGCTGGTGATCAAGGAGAATTGTGTGCCTCCAATGGTAAATTAATTTCTGATAAAATGAACATTTTGGCCAGTGAAAGAGATATTATTATGGAGAACAAAGATGGAGCATTAATGTATTGCTGCAGACTGTGCAGTTACAAGAGTAGCAGGCATTGGTGTGTAGAAAGGCACATTAAGAAGCATTTTCCCCGGGACCGGCATTTTTCATGCAAAAAATGTAGTCTTTCCTTCTTGACATTGTGAGTATGTTTCAATGCTCTCTTAGTGTTTTCCTAACACTGTCTGCATTATTTAATTGAACGATCTATTTGGTTCTCAATTTTTTATTATATCAGCTTCATTTGTGTGGTAAGTTAACCATTCTTAAAAATATCAAGGACAAATATTCACAGTAGGGATGTTCAAATAAGTGAATGGCAGTTTTTCATATTTATTGGTTCTGTTTCGTTGGCTGATGCAGATATTCAGCTACATATGGTTCATTAGGTTATACTTATGGTTAATGTAACTTAAGATTATTTTGAGTTTTCTTTTTTTTTTGTGTCCTCGTGAAATAGAAAATGAAATCTTTGGAAAATAATTTTAAAACAAAATGGTTGAAACTAGAATCGCAGATGTGCTAAAATGGTTCTTTATCTTTATTCTTTGTCTAACCTTGTCGTTGTGTGTTTTGTATTGGAAGGGGACCATTTTTCACATCTGATTCAGTACGCTATGATAGACAAGACTCCATTTAATATAGAGTGGGCAACATCTTCTATGCTAAGAAGAGTAAATAATGTTTCTAAACTATGTTCACTACGATACATTGTTACGATGACCCCAGGGTCAGATTTAGGAGTATGCCACCTGTAGGCTAAATCCATTTCCCCCCTCCCCCCCTTTTTAGAGACTCACAGAAAATAGACTCATATATTATACATATTATACATTCGTTTTATACAACAAATGATAGATTCAGTTATTCAAATAAAATTGTGCTGAAGAGTAAAACTAAAACCACACAAAAAATAGTTTATTACTGGTTTATTTGTTGACATTAAAAAGATAGATGTTATACGGGTTACCATAATACAAACATGAATAACTGTACAAACACAATATAGTTGAATGTTTGGGCTTAAGTACATTCTATACTTTCGTTAATGTTCAAAACAACGTAGTTTTCTTACGAGATTTCTTAATGGCAAACACGTTAATAATGTCCTCATATGAAAGTGTTTTTGTTGTATTTGCCTCAATACACAGTAAAGAAAGTGAGTTTAACCTTCATTCAGAAGTACTAGTTCGTAGGTAATTCTTAACTCTTCTAACCCAGTCAAAAATTCCCCATTGCATGTCCTTATAGGGAATTGGCAATGGGGAAACATGAAATCCCTATAGGGAAATTCATGTCCTTATAGGGATTTTTAGGACCTGCGGAAGACTGGAGAACCTGAAGGTGGAAATGCGAAGAATGGACCTCGATGTATTGGGAATCAGTGAAATGAGATAGCCCGAAGAAGGAGACTTTTGGAGTGGAAGTTATAGAATTATTCACACCGGTTCACTGAATGGTAACGCTGGAGTAGGCATAATGCTCAGGAAGAGTGCGGGACTGCGTGTGATGAGCTTCCTGCAATACAGTGAAAGGATTGTAATGGTTAAAATTGAAACTAAGTCTACAGATACCATTGTGGTGCAAGTTTACATGCCTACGTCTGATTACGAAGATGAAGAAGTGGAAGACGTCTACGAAGATATCACTGAAGTAATAAAACAGGTAAGAGGAGAAGAAAACCTAATTATTTTAGGAGACTGGAACGCTGTCGTCGGCGAAGGACAAGATGGAAGAATAACTGGAAAATATGGATTGGGAAACCGAAACGAAAGAGGAGAAAGACTGCTGGAGTTCTGCGCACAACATAAGTTAGTGGTTACTAACACATTGTTTAAAAATCACAACCAAAGAAAATACACATGGAAGATGCCAGGAGACAGAGGAAGATTTCAAATAGACTACATTTTAGTGAAGCAGAGGTTCAGGAATCAGGTGAAGGACTGCAAAAGCTACCCGGGTGCAGAAATCGACAGCGACCATAATTTAGTGATGATGAAATGCCATCTAAAAGTCAAGAGAATGAAGAAAACAGTAAAGAACATTTGGCAAGTAGAAAAACTAAAGGAGACTCAAAATGAGCTGGAATTTCAAAAAGTAATAGAATACAACATAGGAGAGGACCTGACTGAGAAACCAGTAGAAGAGCGTTGGGAAAACATTAAATGTGGACTACAAAAAGCCGCAAAAGAAGTTCTTGGAAGAAGAAAAGTTGTTAAGAAGAAACCATGCATCACGGAAGAAGTCTTAGTGCTGATTGAAGAAAGAGGAAAGTACAAGAATGCGAAAACTGAAGAAGGGCAGCTTTGCTACAAAAGAATAAAGAACGAAGTAAGTCGCAAAGCCAGGAAAGCTAGAGAAATGTGGATGAACAATCTGTGCGAAGATGTACAAAACAACCTTACCATTGGAAAGGTGGAAGCTGCCTATAGGATAGTGAGGAACCACTTCAAGGAACGGAGCACAAGATGCAATGCTATAAGGGACAAGAATGGAGAACTTTTGATTGAAAATGAAGACAAAGTGAAGAGATGGAAAGAATATCTCGAAGAGTTATACAACGGGAACGACCTCAGCACGAAAGTGATTGAAGAGGAAAGCGAAGTCTAGAAGGATGATATGGGAGCATCAATATTGAGATCGGAATTCGACGCAGCAGTAAGGGACCTTCGGATGAATAAGGCTGCTGGAATTGATGATATACCCGCAGAACTGATTGGCCATTGGCCCAACTTTATAATGTCATCTGCGACATGTACTCAACAGGAGAAATACCCAGGGACTTCGAGAAAAACATCATCATTCCTATTCCCAAAAAGAAGAGAGCGGAGAAATGCGAAAATCTTAGGACTATAAGTCTGACGACACATGCATCGAAGATATTG
The DNA here is from genome assembly GCA_933228895.1 of Platycnemis pennipes. NCBI lineage: Eukaryota > Metazoa > Arthropoda > Insecta > Odonata > Platycnemididae > Platycnemis > Platycnemis pennipes. The sequence goes on from OW121848.1 coordinate 58,642,652, forward strand.
ACAAGGATCATCTACAGAAGAATAGAACGAAAAGCAGAGGAGTTCCTGGATGAAGATCAATTCGGATTCAGGAAAAGTAAGGGTACAAGAGAAGCAATATTGGCCCTTAGGCTGCTTATAGAGAAGAGAATGGAGAAGAACAAACCGACCTTCATTGCATTTGTGGATTTAGAGAAGGCTTTCGACAACGTGGACTGGAATTCAATGCTTGATATTCTGAAAGGAATTGGAGTTTCCTACAATGATCGAAGAATTATCCACAGTTTGTATAAAAACCAAGTAGCTGTGATTAAATCTGGACCCAGCTGTGAAGAAGCCAGAATAAGGAAAGGAGTGAGACAAGGCTGTGTACTGTCTCCCGTAATTTTTAATGTTTACATTGAGAGAGCCATCAATGAAGTCAAGGAGAAGTGTTCTGGAGTGAACATCCACGGAGAAACAATCTGCATGCTACGATTCGCTGATGACATAGCTCTAATAGCAGAGACAGAGAAGGAGCTGAATAAGATGCTAACAACCATGGAAAGGACAATGGCCAGACTTCAGCTGAAGATCAATAAGAAGAAAACTAAGATATTGGTGTGCAGCAAGAAAGAAGAGGCCAAAACCAACGTTAAACTAGGAAAACAGAAACTGGAAGAGGTGAAAGAGTTCTGTTACCTGGGAAGCAGAGTAACCAACGATGGACGAAGTAAGAAAGAAATAGTGAGTAGAATAGCCCAGGCAAAGAGGGCATTCTATCAAAAGAAGAATCTACTAACAGCTGGAAATACAACCTTGGAAGTAAGGAAGCAATTCATTAAAACGTATATCTGGAGCATGTTCCTTTATGGCAGTGAGGCATGGACGATGACAGCAGCAGAGAAGAAAAGGGTGGAAGCATTCGAAATATGGTGCTATCGACGAATGATGAAGATAAAATGGATCGACCGAGTGACAAATGAAGAAGTCCTAAGAAGAGTGGGAGAAAAGAGAAGTCTACTGAAAACTATAAAAAGAAGACGGGACAACCTAATCGGCCATATCTTAAGACACGATGGCCTGATGAAGACAATCGTCGAGGGAAAAGTGAACGGGAAAAATGGAAGTGGCAGGCCTCGTATGAGTTACATGGAGCAGGTCGTAAAGGACGTGAAAGAGAGGAACTACGTTGGTATGAAGAGGTTGGCCGATAGAAGAATCGAGTGGAGGGCTGTGTCAAACCAATCCTAGGATTGTTGACCCTTGATGATGATAGGGATTTTTAATGGAGTTCCCCATAGGGAACATAAAATCCCTATAGGGAATTTCATTTCCCTATAGGTGTCCCTATAGGGAATGTCAATTCCCTATAAGGAATTCCATGTCCCTATAAAGATTTTATATGGGGAATTTTTAACAGGGAAGGCAGGAAAAACTACGTTCTCCAGAGCAATTCGTAGCAGGTATGCAAAAACGTATCCTTAAAGCGATGTCCAAATGCAATGTACACATCTTCTAGGGAGTTAAATCTTAGAAATTTCAAAATTTCTTGCGACGATTTTTCAGGTGGTTGATCAATCCCCACAGCACAGTGCTTTTGGAAGTGGATGCACTCTTCAGTAAAATCAGAATCCAAATCATTTGTGTAGATGTTGTAAAGATTGGCCGCCTTCTTTCTCAATTTCTCTTCCATGTCTCTCTGATCATTCTTGTTATCACACAACTGAGTTAAGAAGTAAAATCTGTCTTGAAACATGTTATAGGCCATTTTTCTTTCTTAAATTCACAAATGAAAGAGTCTATAACTGGTAAAAACATATTTGTTTTAAGATCATCCCTGCCGGTAAAGTTTACTTCACCACTTCGGTCTTCGTCAGCCCAAACTTTTCTTTTTAGTTGTCTTTTTCATAAGGTTTAGGTTTGGTTATATCCATAGCCAATTTCTCAAGAATTTGAACCCTGAACTCTCCTGTCAGTCGCTCATCTTAATCTTTTGCTGAATATTTTACACACTTGACCTCATTCTTATCCTCCCAATATTATAATGGTGTATTATTATCCTTTTTATTTTGAATGTGTTCAACTTTGAACTATTTTCAAGGCTTTTTTGACAGTTTCATCTATTTTCTTCCCAGAGCCTCATTATTTCATGCATCTGTTACAGCTTAATTTATACATTTAATCCTTAATTACTACAATCACAAATTAGGTGGTCAATGTTATTTGAACTTAAAAAGTAATGCAGAATGTAGAATCAGTGACTGCTAAGTTTTATTACATTTATCTTGTGCCCATGAAGTCAATGTCATAAAAATTCATCTTCATCATTTCATCTCCTTTTGTATTATGCCCAAATTTTACAACGTTGCATTCCATGCCTTCACTTATATGGTTTCCTTTTTTGAAGGGATAATCTGAAGCAGCACATGAAGCGTCACAAGAAGAAGAGTTGGCATTGCTGCATCAAGAATTGCAGTCAAGCTTTTTCAACTAAACAGGAACTTCTTGCACACATCTCTGGTCCTCATGTTGCAGAAAAGTCCTTCAAGTGCCATCTTTGTGACTATTCTGGGAAAAATCTTCTTGCTTTAATTAGGTTAATGTGAATTCTGATATCTCCTTGCAAAGTTAGCTTGAATTAGCCAAGTTTTTGGTTGTTTGGTTTGCAAGTTGCTTATATTTTTGTCTTCTTTTTGACTTATAATTGTTGAATGAAAAGTTTGTATTCCTTTAATTTATTGTCCTGTTTTAATTTGTCTGGGCCAATGATATCACTTGTTGTTGTATGGAAAATGTAGGATGATATATTTGTTTTCTCATGGAACATGTGATATCCTTGGTGATAAACTTTCTTGCTATTATTTGTTATATTTATTAGTGTCCTTCAATTATTCCACGGATACTTACTTGTTTGAATTGGTTGATAGGCACAAGAATATCCATGAAGAGCAAACCATGGTGGAATGTGAGTCATGCTCACAGCTTTGCAAAAAAGGAAATCTTAGCAGGCACATGAAAAGGCATGGCAAGAATGTCTTGTATCACTGTCCCTTCTGTGACTTCACCTCATACTATCTGGTGAGTGTATAGGGTAAGAATTGTGCACTCCTATCTGATTATTTGGAATAATAATGCATTAGTTTGCTCCCCTCTTGGCTCTTTCTCTCCTTGTGGCATCATGTAATACTCTTCAGATTTTTTATCTAGTTGAAAAAAAATAAGAAAGCCATCAAATACAAGAAGCTGATGAGAGATGTTACTTTGCAAAGTTTTCTTATATTATAGAATTGTTATTATGTATCTTTCCATTTTGTTGGTTAATTACCAAGAAAAGTTTGAATTTTTTGAGCAATTTTAAAAAGTAAAACTTTAACCCTCTTAATGCTAACCTTCTTCCTGGGCTACTAGCGAGAAATGTGGAGGGTAATTTAATAAAATGTAGCACTTTAGGAAAAAAATATTATGAAGCTATCATTATAAATATCCAATTGCAGTTTTTTTACATTACTTAAGTTGAACTAACTAATGATGACACAATTTTTTTACATTTACTGAAAAATAAATGTTATTGTGTTAGTGTCCCTAGTAGCAGAGAATGTTGTCACAATGTTGCATGCACGTTACAATGGGAAGAGCCTTAGGTGCACACACCGTTGTCGTTGGTGCACACAACGTTGCATGCACTCGCACTGCACGTACGAAGTTCCCACCACAGAACATTGTAACAACATTGTGTTGTAACATCCAAAAAAAATTTTGCTGTGGCAGGGTACTGGTGTGCACACAGTGAAATGATCACCTTTAAAACTGAAAACTTTATTCCTTTGGGATTACCTGCAATTAGATTTATAAAACCTAATGACCCTCCTTTGCTGGACATCTCACCAGGGTTTGCCTTCTGTATCAGAATTGATACTCTCAAGGGGGAGGAGGAAGTAGGCGGAGAACTTTCTGGGTGTTTTTTCTATCCAGAGTGTACTGGAAGCCATTACTTGCTTACCTTCTGTTCCAGATCTAATATACCTAGTTGTATTTCTTAGTTCTATGGCCTCCCTAAACATTCAAGTCCTAAGGCATTCCTCGAAAGAGATGAAGATCAGTGAGTCATGGCTACCATGATACTTCCTAAAAAGAAAAATTAACACCAAAAATGTTTTTTAACCACTCCCCCCTCCTTGAAATTATAAATGTTGATACAATTAGGCAGCATTGATTAGTCCTCATGTGGAGAAACAGAGGACCCATTGGATCTTGGTGCTACATGGGTACTCAGTTGTTTGGTCAACAGTTATTATGGCCATTTTACCAACTTTTATCCAACTGCTTAGGCCCAAATAGTAGGCCCCACTAATAACCAACAATCATACAACCATATACCTATTCCTATTAACCTGTGTGTTGCTATTAGTCATAGCATTGTTTTTTTGCATCTGGAATATTCTTGGATATTTGGTTGGAATATGCCAGTGCAGAAATACCATGTACCTTCCCCTTTCTCTAAGCCACTATCACCGAAGATCAGGTCGGATTTAAAAGAATACAGTTATTTTTATGCTCAGATAGCATAGAGCAGATCACATATTTCATCCCAACGTAAGCTAAAATAAAACCTAGAAAAATATTAAGTGATTATTAAAGAATCCCATTAAATGGCATTCCGTGATGGTGCAGGTATGATTATTGGCCCAGCATTAGTCAAAACTGTAATCTAGCACTGTGTACTTACATTAAACACCAAGCAGAAGTACCTTTCCATGCAGTACACATGGATATCCAAATACACTCGATGGATATACACAAGTGGATATATACTTTATACACATAACCTCCATTTGTTGATAATTATGACTCTATAGCGATGCATACCTAGTTGCAAAATTGTGCTGAGCGTTCGGTAATAACCTATTACTATGCGAGCACATACGATATCCTAATCACTCATATGACCCAGACAGCAAAGACAGCTGGATTCCTGCTTTTCTTTTCCAGGGTGTAAGCTGGAATCCAGTGTTCATGCTGCTACCACATAATTTCAATCAATGTTTCAGAATTAGAGGTCCTAATAATAATAGCAAAAGAATATTAAAAACTTTGCAAATCTACTGCTACAATATTTTTCCCTTCAACCGGTTTCGATACACTTTAATATCATCAAGAACTTAAACCAGTACTGATGATGCTACGGCGTGAAGAAACCGGTTGAAGTAGAGACAGCAGTTTTGCACTCTTTAATTTGATATTAAAGATGGACTTCCACAAAGTGACGGCTACTACCTATAATCTTCCTAATAATAACTCAGGAACAAATCGAAAGTGCCATGGATGATTTTAAACAAAAAACAGCAGTACATTTATATATTTATTGGCGTTACTTCAAATTTCAATAATTCACTTGCCTATGTAGCACACAAGAAATATGATTCCATATTTTCAGGATTCTCTCTAGTAGCCAATGTCATTAACGCCAATGCCATACAACATGGCATGAGATTCAAGAGTTGCATTCGAGCTTTCTTCCAGCACAACACTACATTGTAAAAGGTTTATCCTGATATTCAGTAACCAAGGGTCTGCATTAAAAGTAGACTTTTTCAAGAAGGAGATATTTAAAATGCCATCGAAAGTCATCACTGCACTGAGGAAGACACAAATACAAATATTTTCACATTTATCACACAGTTGAATAGTTGAATGACGATCAGAATCCCCTGTCCTAATGTCCCAAGACATTAATGATACAATGTGCCTGTAAAAATAAATAAACGCAGTCAATTCTTACGTCAAGATGTCAATCAAGACTGATGGTAGATCAAAACAAAAACAAAGACAAGTTCGTTAACTTTCTTCAGCAGACTCGCTTTGTAAAAACACAAATTTGCCGTACCTTAATCATAATTCCACTTTTAAACTAAGCTCCAATGGTGATGAAATTAATAAAATCGATATGCTTCGAGATCACTTCCATTTCTGTTTCTCTGCGCTGTTCATGATCAAATTCACGAACATTACTGCCATTTTGAATGTAGAAGTCGACTTTGCGTTGCGGTTATCGATACCTTTCCAAAAACTGCAAACTATTAAATGAATATTCGGGTTAAAGTTGTGATTTATAGTTGATGATAGAGCTATATTTAAATAAATACGTACCAAAATTTTAGTGTGTTTGAACGGTCCTTGAATTTCATCGTTAAAAATGAAAATGCAATCGTTTCAAGACATGTATTTTTTTATCCTAGAATTTTATTTCCCATATTAATATTCTTAATATAGGTTTGGTTTTAAGTTTAATACTATTTGAATTTTCAGTCCTTACTGAATTATTTAATGATTATAAAGGATGTGAAAACTTTAGTGTTTCGGCACTTCGACAAGTCCTTCACTACAACTAGACTTTTTGAGTTTTTGCTCAGCTAAAACTCTTGAATTACAATCGCAGCGTACCAAGCTGAACACAGAGAAAGTGCTAAATGAGATGATATCCAACTTACATGGCCAAGCGCGACATGCACAGCACTGTAATCAGTAGACCTCCTTTCACAATATCCCAATGTTGGCCCAATGGCTTAAAAATAATCCATGCAAATCACACCATAATGAACTGTTATGCTGGTTATCAACATAGTTATCGTGAGAGATCGAAAAAGAACGAGTAAAACCTTCATGTAAAGAGGAATGTGTGGCGTGAAGTGCGGTAAAATGTGTGAAATTGTAGGTAAAGCCGAGTCTCGGCGACAACGTTGCATGCATGTTGAACAACGTTACACTATGACGTTGCTTTTGGAGGTTCATGCAAGGTTGCATGCACGTGCACGTTACAAAGTAACCTTGTGCACGTGCATGCAATGTTGTGACAACGACCTCTGCTGCATAGGAAAGTTGAACAATATATATTGATATTGGGCTGATATATGGGCCCGCTGCACTTTTCACCCGAGATGCAAAAGCTGATATATTGGCCCACCACACTAAGAGGGTTAAGTTATCATAATTTATATCATTTTACAACCCTGATAATCAATAGTTTTTCTTCTTTCCAGACCAGTATCCATAGGCATATTACGCGCTCTGGACTTCATCCAAATAAGATGATGTATAATTGTCCTTTCTGCCCTGTTGTTGAAGAGAACATGGAGAAATCTGAAAAAATGGAGCATTCCTACAGCTTGGGACACAGTTCATTCTCTACCAACAATGTTCATGAGATAATGGATCATATTAATTCTTCTCACAAAGATGAAACTACATATAGTTACTCATATAGCAATGTTACAGAAATAATAAGGAAGATCCATTCTCTTCTTGGGATTATCTGCCCCTCTGACCCATAATTATTATGAGGTATGCTTATTTATTTAATTTTTGTGATTGTTACGTTTGTACCTATTAAAAATGAATATTTGGAGACTATATATTTACATGGATTTGAGAGGCAGTTGTAATGCCCCTGTGAATATCTTACTACAAAAGAAATATTTTGACTTGTGAGAATGCCAGTAGGTTTTGGCATATACCTAATATGCCTAGAGGTTTATTTATCTATTTATAAAAGTAAATAGCCCTTATACCACTGCGAATAATTTTATGGAATACTGGAGAAGTGCAGAAAAGCCTTTGGCTGGGGACCTGAGGTCCTGGTTTTCAGTGTGTCTGGGAGAGGTTTTTAGACTGTTCAGCCAAACCCAAACTGTGTTATTCAGGTAGCAAAGGAAAATGAACTCATCTCCTTACCTTCTGTGTGTGAATTTTACATGCAGTTGGACTTAGTATTTGGTGAGGTTTGCCTGTACCATCCTGACCAACCTTTCAGCTGGACCTTTAGTTTTTTTTACCTGATTGTGAGAAGCAGTTTTGCAGCTAATGAAAAAAAATGTAAAATGAAGTGGTATTGGTATAAATATTTGAAGGAAGATATTTGGGATTCAGTTCATCAGAGCCTCATAACTGAAAACTCGTTGCCAGCACTCATTAGGCTGATTGTGATATTGGCAGTGTAAAATGCAGGGTGATGTTCCTTGGAGCTCTTAGGAGACTCTCTTTATGTGCTGGAAAATACAGAATGTAGTGGTAAAGATTAGTGGTGGAGTTCCCAGATTGTGGAAATTAAAATTTGAGAGTAGGTGCTGGAGACTGAACATTTTGAAATGGCCATAGATATATGTTAAAGATCTATCATTTAAGTAATATCAAATATGAGTTCATATACATTTATTCCCTCCATGTTAATTATTTCATGTGTATACAAATGTTTTATTATAATTTATGAATTAGTATATATCATTGTCATGAACCCAACAGAACTCCTATACCCAATTCTTCAAATTAATGGATCACTTTCTGTATGCATATTTGAACCTTGAATGCTAATAACAATGCTTAACAGAATTTATAGCTTACAATGAGACATCCCAGAAAAGAAGTTAAGATCACTACATAATGACCTGTTTTTCTGAAACTGGAGATGGAACATAGAAAAGGTGTGGCACTTTCTCTTCCATCACTGTCAAAAATAAAGTGTAGGTAGAGGATAAGAAGAAGATTCGATGGGCTGTATGTGGATGGCAGTAGTAGCCATGGCATACAGACGAGCAGTGGTAGTGGGATGGTGATGTACAGCATCTGAGGGTAGGGGACTGGTAGAGCAGCTGTAGGAAAACCCCTTGATATGGCCCATCAACATTTCCACGAAGTGGGCTGTAGGGAATGGGTAGTGGAAGGTAGTACTCGCACCTGTGGAGTGTAGGGGAATGGTAGTGCAGCAGTATGCCTTGCGATGTTTCTTCTCTATTATATTTACTTGATATGTAGTGTTGATGTGTTGATCTTATGAAACTTTAATGGGAACTCAAGAGCATGGCTTGCTTGAACATGGAACAATGAACAGTACAGTGTGAGGTGCTTGCATCTCTCAAAAACAAACGAACTGCCTAATGCATCTACTCTTGGTGGCAACTTCAAAATACAAAAATCACATATTACTACACTTCCCCTTGATTTTTGTAATTGAACAACATGAATAAAAAACAGATAAATCATCAAATATTGATAATGCCGAAAAAATAATATTAGTCCAAACAAAATTGACAGTCCAGGAAAAAGAAAAATAGCATTGCATAGATACATCAAGGTATGATTAGTCCAATCCTGGCACAAAACTCGTGCGTCTTTCTCCCACTCAAAGATTTAGTAAATAAGTTTAGAAGATTATCACACGAAGACACATATTCTAGCTTAATCAGTCCTTTTCTCACAACATCTCTAATAAAATGATACTTTACATCAATCGCCTTAGAATTTTCATTAACATTGTCCTTCATTGCCAGGGTTAAAGTGGGTATGTTGTCTGCATAAATACTACATGGAACGGGGCATAAGTCTCCTAGCACTAATATGACCATCACACTTCGCAACCACACAGCTTCTTGAGCCGCAATGGCCATTGGAATGTATTCTGCCTGCTGTGTCGAAGTAGCTACAATAGTCTGTTTCTTGGATCGCCACTCCACTGGTCCACCTGCCATGCACACAAATGAGCATCTGAATATACAACGACTGGCTTCCCTGATTTCCTGTAAACAATACAATAGTCCCTAGTGGACTTGAGATATCTCATCAAATGTTTTGCTGCTTACAAATGCTTGAACGTGGGACAGGAAAAAAATTGGCTTAGGAAACTCACAGGAAAGCTAATATGTATCAGTTCTGGTGCTATTCACCGCATACAACATCATCCATATTGCTCTGCGATACACTCCTTCATCACAACTGCCATGTAGTTCATTGTTGTCATTCCACACACTATTGCTTAATGGTCATGACATACCCTTTGAGTCAGTCATATCAAATTCACTAAAAATATGATCAATGTATACAGTCTGGTCTATACAAATACTACCTTCACTCCTCTGAATCCGCAAGGTCAGGAAATTGGATATCTCACCCAACTCGTGGATCTCCACGACAGCTCTCAGTTGGCACTTGAACCACTTGATGTCACCTTCCAGGCCCCATACAACCAGATACTAAACATGCAGTCCAATATACATCTGCCTACATGGGTGGCAGAACAAGCATGGGTCACCACTCGATGGCTCGAATCCCAACTCAATCAGGATTCCCTTGATCTTAGCGTACCATTCTTGCCCAGACTGTTTCAGACCATAAAAAGGCACTTCTTAAGCTTACAAACTAACTGTGCCTTTCAGCAATAATAAATCCTTCTGGCTGCTCTAGGTAAACCTCTTCTTTGATGTTACTGTTAATGTAAGCAGAGATCACATCGATGTGTTCACACTCAAATCCTTTCTCCATGGAGAGAGCTAGCATGAGTCTGATTGTTTTCCTTTTTATCACTTGTGAATATGTCTCTGAATAGTCCAGTCCATACTTTTGAAAGAAACACTTGTTCCACAAGCCTTACCCTGTACTTAGTGGCATTACGTCCACGTCAGTCTTTAACTTGAACTTCCAAGTAGGCCCTACCACAGTCTTCTTCTCTGGCCTTGGAACGAGTTCCCATGTCTCCAGTTCCTCTAGCTGCCTTATTTCTTCTTCCATGGCCCTTTTCCACTTCTCATGTTGTGGGCTGGCTAGAGCCTCTCTTGCACTGCTGGGTTCACAAATTTTGTCAGTTTTTGATCGCACTGCCACCAATCCTTCACCATCATTTCTGCATTTATCACATAACGAGCCTGTTGATGTGTTGATTTTATGAAACTTTGTTCAGAACTCAAGAGCTTGGCTAGCTTATGAAGCAATGAATAGAACAGTGTGTGAGGCACTTCCATCCCTCAAAAACAAACGAACTACAAAATGCATGTCATGGCCGGCCAGCTCATAGCCGCAATGTTTTAGAAGAAATAATCTTGATTTTCCACCCTCAACTTACCGAAAATATCTTAAAGCTATTTTACTTACCTTAAGCCACCACAACATGCACAAAGAAAGCCGAGTTCGGGCTTTTTAACCAGTGAAATTATATGTTTTTAATCACACGGACTGGTGTTGCACATAAGTCGCCATGCTTCCAAACTCAAACTATAGGACCCCCACTCAGCGTTGCCACATTTCCATGTTCCTGCCTGAAGGAATCCACTTAGCGAATTACTGATGCCGGAATAAATATTTTCATTAGTTTTCTGCACAGGAGAACGAATAATTGGTTATTACTTGAACAGCTTAATATCATCATTATCTTATTTTAGCACCATATGCGATAGATGAATGCTACTAAATGCAATTGAACTTCGAAACCCCTGAAATGGAAAAGTCGAGTAAGTGTTTTCCTTAAAATACTCGTTAGCGTTCAAGACTGACATGCCTTCCCCATGATTGCTCTTCTATATCTTTAAGGAATATCCGCTGTGCTACCAGGGAAAGCTTCCATAATATTAAAATTTATCTTACCTGGAGTTTTTCTGTGGACAGCCATGGTTTATTCCTTAAGCAATAGATGATTTTATTTTACAGATAGAATGAAATTCTTTATATTTATTGAATTTCACACTAGGAGAGCAAAAGTATAAGTATTGCCATTTTGGAATATGTTTGCTCATATATCAAGCTTTTTTTATTTTGTGGCGTACTATTTTGTTCTTCATGTTTTTTTAGTGTTTTTGTCTCCTTAATTTTTGTTTCAGATAAATATCAGAAACCTATATCACAAGTTACAAATCCACCATGTACATGTACCTACAAAAATGGAAAATTTTCCAATTGCTGATTGAAATAGTTTGATTTCAGTTCCAAAATGACTGCTGATTATGGAGTGTAGTCAATAATCAACTAAGTAATTATTTTGGCACCCATCATGGATTGATCCCGTGAACTGTAATTTTTAATATGGAAAACTGTAGTTTTTATTATGAAAAATTTCAGCCCTGAAATTGCATTCAGGACATTATTATTATTTGTAATTGGAGATTTTCTCTTCAAAATGAATTCACAATGGGTTTCCTGAAAACAAGGTTGAAATTCCAGAAAACATGAGGAAGTGTGACAACCCTCCCTAATTGTGTCAGGTGCTTACTTGTACTTGAATTATTACAAAACAACAAGGAATGTGAAATGGAGACAATGAAGGCCCCATAGTTAATTCTTAATTGTGTCTCCATGGGGAGGACTTTTTCTTTGATTCAGATTGCATTGTATCACAAATGGTGGAAAAAATACATCTATATGATGAACCTGTATTCTAGAATGGCTAATCCAAGCTTGGACCCTAATAATTAATGGTGTGAATATAAAATTTAAAAATGGATACAGTTCAAGCCAAATTTGTTACTGATTTCGAGTGAAGTATCAGGTATCTGCACTGGTTAAACACACATGATACTATGTGCATATCATTGTTGTGGAATTGTGTCCATTTGCTACCTCATGCGGCTCCCTACTACATTATTTGGTATACCTAGGGGCCTTTTTAAATATCTTAAAGCTAAATACAACTGAGACTGTGCTCTCATGCAGTTAATGTCATTTCAACTAATCCTTTGTCTGATATACTTTTTATAACCAGAAGTTTCATCTGCCACCAAAGTAAATTTACTTCTATATGAACTGATGGTTAATGCAAACCATACATTTTATACAACCAGGCCATACTTAAGTACCAATACAAAATATGGATTTAGTAAAGTAATGATTGGTACTTCTGAAGTTATGCTGAATTTATTTGGTACCTTCTGTGTTTACGATTGCAAATTTTTGCAGCAAGGGAAACAAATGTGTGGTGTGTATTCCTTGTACTGCCAATAACAGGTTTCACATCTCTTAAGGACTGTCATAATTGCTTTTGTGTTTGCATTGATCTGTATATCAAACACCAGTCGACAGGTGTGTGATATATTATTTATCATATAGACTTCAGTTTATGTGCCATTTCTTATATCTGTGATACTTGGTGAAAAGTGATATTTAATGTATGTGAAAGTATTTTATATACATCAACATGTGATAGCTAATAATTACAATATAATTAACTTACATATGTGATATTATTTATTACTGTATGTGCTATTCCTTCCATATTTAACCCATCCATTAATCCCAGTGGCAATATGTGCTATGATTCTTGTTTATTGATAACACCAATAACACTTTCCAGTGCTTTTCAAGATTCAATGCCTCTCAGATTTCATGTCTGACATTTATCATATACGACAACCAAAGAAACTAAACAAGCATCTGCAACACCATGACAAAAAGTCAATACATAGTGACATAACCTAATAATAAACTAAGTAGCACAAACATGTTACATCTCCTTCTGTTCCTTCTTTTTTTGCATAAAAAATAAGCAAAATCAGATATACTTTATTGGCAGTTCAAACATTAAATCTATCAGGAGGTCTTTTATATCTTTTTCCCTCACAATATTGGGCATCCTCTCCTGAGGAAAGGTATTGATCAATGCCATGGTTTTCCTCTCCAACCCCCCTTACTGGTTTTAATACTCTTCGATGCCCTACCATCTTTCTATTTTACTAAATAACTTCTTGGTATGTCTGCTGGGCCAATTAATTCACACATTTCCCACTTTCCCTTGTTATGTAGATGGACATGTTTTGAATTATTATATGCGCTGTGATCTCTCTAAACAGCCTATCTGTCATATATTATATTTTTTTATCCTACTTATGTAATTGAATTTTTTTACTGTCATGATTAACTTGTGGGTACAACAGTGATGTTACATAATACAGGCACAAGGGACCTTAATTGCCAGTTGCATAAGAGTTCAGCTGGAGACCACCTAGTTCCAGAATTGGTGTATTCCTGTATTCAAGAAGTAAATACCATAGATCATCCATTTTAAAATTAATTTTTTGTGATTCCAACACCTCTTTCAGCAATATGATTATATTGTGAATGCTGTGGGCTGATAAAATTGAGATCGATGTCATAGGACTCAGCAAATTCTCTCATCTCAAGACTCTTGAAAGGACGTTATCTGATAAATAAATCTAGGAATGCCAAATTTTGAAAACAACTCTTAAAATTTTTCAGTCACTGCCCTTGATGTTTTTGACCTTATTTCAATTATCTCTAACCACTTAGAATTAGGGATGGTAGGATCGGACCTGAAGATCTGCGGATCTTTCAATTTACTCGGTTCCGGATTCAGATCCAAAGGAGTAAAATCGGATCCGGATCGTGCATTTTAAATTTCCACGGCTGATCAATCGGAATGCCCCGTGAATGGAATGTAGGTCCGGTAGATATTGACAAGAAGAGGTTGTATAACTCAGGTCACTAAATTAGGTGAAAATTTTTCCGTGCAACTAGAAGCAAATTAAAGAAATATGACTTTTTTCCCCATTACCCTGGTATCGTGAGAAAAAAAATACGTAGAATGTCACGTGGGTAGCCTACATTCGCCGGCATCAGGCAGACAACGAGAGCGAAGTTCGATCGCTATCTCAGTTTAATTTTTTCTTTCAGTCATCGCCTCGAAAAGGTTATCATCTTCAATTTCAAGCCCTTATATCTGAATACTCATGGAAAATAAGAAGTTTGGAATGAAAATGAAGGGGGAGTCAAAGTCTTTGGAAGTGAAAAATGTAGTTTTCAAGTCGATTAAGTGTACTCCTTAAATATCACCAATGAGTGCACCATTGCTGCAGGAGAAGGCCCAACAGGCAGCGGGAGATTTCTGAAAACTCTGATGGCAATGGGTGGTTGGCATATTCCAGGAAAGGTCACGATCTATCTTTCTGCGCATATATATGATTTGTTGTCAAGATTGCCATAAATATTTGAAGGTTTTCATTGCAGCGATGTATAATTGTAATGTTGATGAAGGTGGAATATTCTGTCAATTAATTTTTTAAAAACCTCTAGCCTTCAGAAATGAGGCATGTAAGGAGAGGCTTAAACAGTACTATAGTAATAGAAATCCACTGACCTCTATCCCGCCCAAAATAAATAAGGAGTAGAGGGGTTTGTGGGTTGCATAATATCAGATTGGAAGGTGTTTACCTCCAATCAGAGGTCACCTCCGTAAGCAGCCACCTTTCCTTTGGTGGCATGGTGGCCACTTATGACAGGTTTCACTGTCTCTCTCAAAAATTCATTAGTAGATTCAACACACTAGTCATCATAAAATTTCATAACATTTGAATGGTTTGTTTTACCACTTAATTGCCTATTGTACAGTTTCAGTACACTACTTCCAATAAAGTTCAAGAACACAAGAACAATGCAACCTTAATATTCTCATCCATACAGTGTTTTTCAGCAGCATACTTACAGCTACACTGTAAATTCTCTCTTAAATCTTTTTCATTCATCTTCAATTAATTCTCTCATGGGCTCAGGCCCTCTTACTGACTGTGCTATGACTGACTGCTTACTGACTGTATTCCACAAAAAAACACAAACATGCCACAAAAATGATTATGTACTGATGGTTTTGCATAAACAAAAGATGTTACCATCCACTTGAATCCAATCCCTGTATAACCAATTTAATGATATATCTTAATGCTTTATCGAAGAAAATAGGTACTTGTTAACAGCTTTCGCTTCAGGAAGTTGCTTTATTTGAAGAATTAGTGTTCTCATCTGACCTCCAGAATGGGATCAATTTCTACAGTTTACTTGAATACAAAAAATATATGTATATTTGTGTATAATTTGGAACTTGTGTGCATTGGAAAGCAATTCATTATGTAGTGAAGAGTATTAGTTTTCAATGGTAATGATTGGAATGAAACATCATCAAGGAGAATAAGTGATGTTTACCATAAAGTTGATAAATCATCATTGGATATCGAAATCTTTCAATCTCTGAAAAAACTGTTTTTAATATATTTTTGCCATGACGTCTTTCCCATTTTTCCCTCTGTACCAGAGTGGTTGGTTATCGAAGTCACTAGGGGTGCTGCTTTCCTTCATGGAAAATAATTAGCTGTAGAGGAAAACATGCATTTTCCTCTCAATCCCACATTGATAAATCCTTTATGTGGCACTATCAAACTAGCTTGGATTAGTCTGGGCAAAATGATGGAATTAGATTTCGGTCATATGACAGATGCAGTGAAGTATTTAAGTCAATTTCGATTATCATGACCATTGTGACTGATACCATCTGACAACATATTATATTCTGGATGATTCTTAAATCTGATGCAAAATTTCTGTCCAATGAGGTTCCATTACCTTTGAAAATACTGCAATTTTCATATACTTAATCATTGTAGACCATTCATATTGTTCAGTAACTTATATAAATTCGTTTATCATCTTTGGAAATGAATAACAGAGGTCATATTTGTTAACTCCTTTGCTGCTTTTTTTTCTTGGCTCTATGCAGATCATATGAAAAGTATTGAAGTAAAAAAGTATTTTTGGGATGTCAAAGGTGGGAAGAATATCTTTTGTGTTGCTGGAATAGGGTTGTTCACACCAATCAAAATTCACCTATTAAATGCTATTATATCATTTTCTATTATATATCTATTTAATTGGAATGCATAAAATTAACGAATAATGACTAATTTCTGAACTATGAGGAATCAAAATTCGAAAATTTTTCATGCCGCCAAAAATGGCTGATGACATCACACACCCGTACCATTATTGCCGACTAGCTAAAGGTGCCCATTGAAATTCAACGGGAGGGAGAAAAATTATGAAAACGCATGATATTTAATAATTTTGAAACTCTCCATGCAATGACTAAGTCGATCTTGTGTTCTCCAGCTATCGTTGGCTCAAATTATACTTCGAAATCCTAAATCCAATTTATGATGATGCACAGGCCCGGGCGGCTGCCCGGGTGCCGTGGGAATGTAAAAAGTTTTAATTTATTCGGGGAATGACAACTCAATTCATGTCTGACAAGCTAATTTTCTACTTACTTTGTACTACTACGTCTAACTGGTGAATATGTGTGAGAACAGGGTTTGAGAAGTGGGGGGGAGGGCACTGTAACACACTCTCGTCGGAGTAAAAATTTTGTATTATGCTGATTTACTCATAACTAAGGCCAGTGATTGAGTGCGGGCCTTTACAAAAATGTGAATAGTTTTTCGGACTCTGCACGGTAGTGAAGGTAACCAAGTATGCTAGACAACTATGCTGGTACAGGAGGGGGGCTTGCAGGCAATGAAGCCAGAATGGGGAGTACTTGGTAAGGAACTCAGCACGAAACGCTTCATTTTCTACAGCCTCTTATAAATTTGCCTATGCATTGATGCCCTCAATTCATTGGCAGTGGCATCATAAACTTCCTTCATAAAGGTTATTGAAGATAAGGAACTCATAGTGCATTTTATTCTGTATGGAGTTTTTTCTGTCCCAAAATGTTGAAAAAAATTAACCTATTTAAAATACATACACGACATTCGTTTGCATATTTGCACATTTCTCACCGTTGTTTGATGCATTTTTGGAAGCACAATTCATTTATCACCTTACCTCTAATTTTGATGAAAATTTTTGCATTTCTTTTTGCGTTCATGCTTTTTTATAATTTCCATTATTCATCTTACTATATTCTTAGTTTTAACCAGAAGGCAAAACCACTTCATCCGTGTGTAGCACGAGCAGCAAGCCCGTATGTTAGCACCTTTTAACATCACTTCCAAAAATACAATTCAGTTTATGACCATACTAGGACAAACTGTTTACCGATCATTTATGTCTTCATTCGGAGGCAAAAAGGGCAATGGCCACTGATTGGAAAAGAATCAAAAAACATCAACCAATTTCGACATAAACTACATATTTAGTAAATTCTCAAATGAAAAACTTAAGATGAATTCAGGAATAAGGATTTGAAAGCTTTGATTGTTAAATAAAAAAAGAAAGGATTTGATTAAAATTTAAATATTTTACTAAGTAAAAGTGACTAGTCTTGCACTCCCAGAAATTAAAATTTATGTTTCCGCCTCAACAGAGCTGTAAATGCTCTAGAAATAAGTTTACGTGAAGGTTTTGAAATATACGCTTGGCTTGTGATGTCACAAGCTCGTTCAAAATGTCAGTCGTGCTGTTTTGGTGCAATCCAAAATTTGCAACTTTAAAACGTGTTTTATGGCATTTATGACAAAGAAAATATTGCGATAATGATATGGTTATTCCTGCTGAAGTACGAACTATCAATATCTAAAATAATAAAAAATGGTGAACTACCCAATTGGTGTGGTTAGTTTATACTGAAGGAGAATGAAATGTTACATGCCTGCATATGCACAAGCTGAATGTTTGACTTCAGGAAATACCTGTCATGCCTATTATTTTTATGTGTTACATGTCCTGCATATAAAGTGAAATAAAAGTGCATATTGCTTCCTTATTAACTTGGCCATACTAAATTCTGTTACACTTCTGGGAGGAAGATTTATATGTACTGGTTTTATACTGTGGACATATAAAGTCATAATTAGATTAGGAATGGTAGACAAGGAGCACATAAATGGATCAAATTGTCAAAATCTATGGTTCTAGTCCTGGGTCATGACCAGAGACTTTTTTCTTTTAAAACTTGGCATCCATCCTTTTTCCTCACCTTCTCTGTGTTCAACCATTTTATGTGTTCCTTCTCCCTTTTCCATCCCTATCCGTAGAATGATTGTAAATACTTTGATTATGTTTTCATCTTTGTACGACGAGGTTTGGCCTGATTTTTTTCTACAGCGAGCCATTTAACGCACAGTTCAATTTTTTCATGACTCTGTTGTACCCCTTTTTTCTTTCTTAATCCTTTATTTGTTTCTACTTATTCTCATTTTGGGTGAAATAGCCACTTGACCATTCCTGGTCACCTTCTTAGGGCCCTAACAATTTCACAGTTAATTCCTCTGCCTGGGTGGTAATACATGACCATGGAAAATGGGAGATCTGTCATTCAAGTCCTCACCACATTGATCTTTTTTGTTTAATTATGGTATCATCCACCCTCCCCTTTTTTTAAGTTTATTTGTGTTACTTGTTCCTTATCTAGTCTATTGAACTGGTAAATATGTTCAGCTATGCAATGAAACATAAGGATAGAAACAAGGTGGATAGAAACATGTGAAAGAAGAAAAAACAAACAATCTTCTGAATGCCTGAGTGCTTGAACCTAGCTTCAAGCTGCAGTGGAAGGGATATGATCAAGAGTTTCTTCCCTGATGGCCTGAAGATTGATTTGTAAACCAGAAATTTTTTCAATATCTTTGATTTTTCCGGATCAGTAATGGTTAGGGTTGCTGCCTTTTCACAGTGTCATTACTGAACACATAATGCAAGTTACTTCCCCCCATGGCAACCAATTTTAGAAATTTAAAGAAAGAATTGGTTGCTAATTTTAAAGTACGCACTTCAATTGGTGACTAATGCAATGTAGTTTAATTATATAGTATTTAACTGTTATCACTAAGAATATCTTCCAAATCATATCATGTTAAAACTTCGATGAAGTAACTCAGAAAACTATATTAGTCATTGTGTTTCAATTCCTTGACAAATGTACAAGTTGCATTCTGAGAGTCCATTTGCTATCTGTAGAATAAATTCATTCTAAGTTGGAAAACATCAGCCCAGGATTGCAATCTGTTTCCACCTCACTTTCATATTGCGCTGAATTGATTTCCATAAAGATTAAGACACTCCCATTGATTTCATGCCAAATAATTTTGCCGTTCAAATACTTAGTGACAATGATTTTTAAAAATTTCATCCTTTATTATTCGCTATTGTATAACTTATTGGCAATGTAAATTAGATGCTTGTATTGATTTTCTTCTCTAATCATCCTGTGTTTTGGTGTGTGTGTCCATCCTCTTTCCCACCGAAAATAAATAAGAGTTGCATAAAAAGTTGCAGGTTGCATAAAAACTGATTTAGAAAGGGAGCAAAAGATGCACGTGCAGCTCCCTATGCTAAGGATTTAATTTTTCACAACGTGTCCATCTTTTTTCTATGCTGATTCAAAAGTTTCTTTTCCTGGGAGCTAGTGATTGTCTTCCATCCATCAGATGGGATGTTAAGCCAAGATCCCCTTGCTGACTTCAATTAAGAGCTGGCTAATATTGATGCTCTTAGTTGGTGTTCTTCACCCCCTGCCACACCCTGGTGGCTTGCTGGGTTATTCCATAGTGTAGATGATGCCTGGTTTCTCTCCACCCTTCCTCTTTACTCTTCCATTCCCATCCTTATACCTTTCCTCTTGGTCTGAAACACTCATATGTGAGAGTAAGGACTTGAAAACACTGATGATAATCACCTGCAGAGTTAGATTTTTACAGTCAGCGGTATGAATGAAACAAAACTTGTTGCTGGCCACAGAGGAGTGGCCGCTTTCAGAAAATTGAGCAGTCAATTATCTGTCAAGTCGGGTGAGATGGTCTGCTGCTTTAGTACTCACTATGTGTTCCATAGAGCTTGCAGTTTTAAGAATAGAAGATAGTAATTTCCCAAATTTGGGATGTTGGCATATTCCAATATACATTGGAGAAAGAAGTGTGGGCATATGGCCACGTAAGGAGTGGCCGCTACCTATAAACAGTGTGACTGCTGGCCACTGAAATGAGGGCAAATTTACATTGATTATATTGGAAATACATTCAGTTCCAGGAAAAAATGGCTGCTTGAGGAGGTGAATGGAGGTGGCCGTTAAGGCAGGTTTCACTGTATTGAATTTAGTACTATGGGAAGAATCATGCTTGGCAACAGGAAGAGAATAAGATTGGAGGGAAGGGTAATTATGTATTTTAGAAAACAAATTTGTCACCCAGTCAAAAAATTTATTTGACATCTACAGCAATATGAGATATGTTGGTAGGTATCACCATTGAATGCTCACTCACGGGCACTAATGCTTACTCACTCCTCATTTTCTTAAAAGGGACCAAATATGGTACATCTCTGTTGTCCAGCAGGTTCTTTGGTAACTCCTTTCTGAATATATTCTTACATTTAATTATATTCTTGGGTAATAATATCTTCTTCATCCAGACACCACAGCCTGCTTTTCCTTCGTTCCATTTCTGCTTCCAGTTCTTTTTGAGTAGGAACGTGGAAAGAAATTAACTCCTCGCCTTTGCATGCCTCCATCCGGTTCTGGCAGATCAACTCTTTGATAGTTGCCCCTTTTACAGTTTCGTATCCAACAGGACCACCAAATGTGGATGGTTTCCACCATCCACGTGAATTGATAGGATTTGAAAGTAGGCTCTTAATGACATAAGGGCCACCCAAAGCCATTTGAGTTGGACTAAGCACTGAACACCGAGGCTTTTCTGCTGCCAAACCTAAGTAGAATGAGGAAAAATGAGTTGCCTTTGTATGATTTTAGATGGTTATTTTTTAGGGATGGGTCGGTTCCAATTTTTTTCGGTTCCGGTCCGGTTCTTAACTTCGGTTCTCGGTTCCGATTCTCGGTTCCGGTTCTTAATTTACCACTTTGCATTGCTCAATGGTAAGATAAGGTAATCAATAATCATTTTCAGAGACTGAATTAGAATTATTCGCGACTTTGAAGCATCTAAGTACACTATTTCACCAGGTTTTAATGTGAAGCCTCCACTTTCGGAGTGTGAGTAGGTTTCAAACTGGTTTTCGTGCCAATTATTTCGGTTCCGATTATTTTCGGCCTCGGTTCCGGTTCTAAGCTCAAGAACCGGTGGAACCGAAGAACCGAACCGACCCATCCCTATTAATTTTAACTGTTGACTAAATTGAAATTTAAAATACCTGTAAAAAGCTCCACAGCATTGACATCACCATAAAAAAGTTCCAAGTCCTTTGACAGCTTTTGATCTCCACAAAGTTCCAGCATGCTTTTATAGGGTTCAAGACCCAGATGTTTCCGGTAATTATTGAGAGATTGTAACCTGTATTTTCTTCCCTCTCGAAGTATCTCAATTATTGTGCCCCTGGTATGATCTGCATAATTCCTTGAGGATACCTACATGTTTGTATAGTTTTCTCATGAGATTATTATGGAAGTATTTTTCAAGAATTCAGGGAAATTAATTCACATGAAATACATTTACATGCATTAATTTACATGAAATACATTTACATAAATTAATTTACATAGAATACATTTACATAAATTAATTGACAAGGTATTCATAACTGATTTACCCTTCCTGCAGCAGTTCTCATGAGAATATCAGTTACCACATCAAATCCTACTCTGGTTAATATCTTGTTGTTGTAGTATAGTTCTGTGACATTATAGGTGATATTCCCAACTTTCAAGCAGTCAGGGTACATAGCATGCCAATGCTTAAGCTGATGCAGCTCAACATTTATTCGTTCAGGTTGGTAGGTTATCTCATGGTTGAAAGTATCTGGTTTCCAAATTATGTCTAAATTATACTGGGTAAGTTGTTGCAAGTAGTCAGTTAATGTGATATGAATTAGTTCACCTGAAATAGATTATTCAATTTACTATTCTGTTGTATCAAACAATTTTTGCAAACAAATTCAATGAACATTTCCATCGTATAAAAAAATGGATTATAACAAAATTGATGCAGGGTTATTGCTGGGAACCTGCTGAAGGGCATGGTGATAGAATCAAGAAAAATGAATACATAGCATAGTTGCATAGATGGGTCCAGAAATACTTAAACTGTGAGAACCATTGGAGACTAATGTTAACTAGTCTATTGAAATATATTCTCCTTCAATCTTTTCATGGAATAGGTACTCTTGTAAATGAGATAGCAAACCTATAAAGTAATGGAATATAGTATGTTGACTCTTGTATTTAATATAGTAGGTAATTATAGATATTACAGAGAAATTCTATGACATGGGACTGGAGTTGGATCACCACCAAGTGAGTGGTTCAGCTGGGAGATTTTATTTTAGTTGGTAAAAATCCCTTTAGAAAGGCATAAGGTTAGAAATAAATTTTAATATGGTTAATGCTGAATAACTACATAAAAGCAGTAACATTCACCTGAAAATTACTTCATAATGTGACACTTATGGTATTGAAAGAACAAATCAATACTAATGAAACTCTTTAAATTAGCACTAAAACAGGTGGATTTTACATATCGTTAGATTCCTAAATTCCAGGCGATATTTGCCTCCAGCCAGGAGATACATGTCTAAACACACCCCTTTGCAGTAGAGGTGGAAACCCATGACTGCAGGGTAGACAAAATACACAATATACATGGTGTCCAAAACCACCTGTCCACCCCCTAAAAGTCACAAGGAAATATTATTTCTCAGAAGCTCTTGGCTCATTCATAAATAAATGGAGTATGCTCTATCGATTGGTCACAAAATCAACTTCCGATTTAAACCAGAAGTGGGCTATTCAGACTGGGAGTTCATTTTTTCAAACAGAACATGCAAATATTTTTCACAGATTCGGATTCTATGCTGAAAATGTTGTAACTTTTGCTCAAAACATTTTTTTGATAAAATGTGATTTTTGATCTCTAATTGACCTCTAAATTTGCTGAAACCGGTACTTGGTACTGAAACTACACATTTGCACGTCGTGACCTTGAAATCAGATTCTGCATTGGAAATTGTGTGATTGATTCAACAAATGATAAAAAACGACCACTGCACTTCCGGTAGGAGCGGAAGCAGGGCGGACTTTCTACCGGAAGTGGACCATCTAGACCGGAAGTAGACTTTTTACCTTTAATTTTAAATTTGTGATCTCTAATAAACCGTTTAATTTTTTGGCTTTTATTGTGATGTGGTTGCACAATTCCATCATTTCGTACTCGTTTAGAAAGTCGAGAAAAAACTTTCCCTGAGTGTGGAAATCAGTTAGGGTGCCGTCCATCTGATCTGAGATGCAGTTATACTTATTATGAAGACAATGCCTTGCTAAGACGATATGCATACCGATTTCCAGCTCACAACTTTAAAATTTGAGGTAAAAAGTCTACTTCCAGTCTAGATGGCCCACTTCTTGTAGGAAGTCCGCCTCGCTTCCGCTCCTACAGGATTTGCAGTGGTCGTTTTTTTATCATTTATTGAATCAATCACATGATTTACAATGTAGAATCCGAATTCAAGGTCACGACGTGCAAATGCCTAGTGTCAGTACTAAGTACCGGTATTGGCAAATTTAGAGGTCAAAAATCACACTTTATCAAAAAAATGTTTCGAGCAACAGTTACATATTTTTCAGCATAGAATCCGAATCTGTGAAAAATATTTGCATGCTCTGTTTGAAAAAATGAACTTCCGGTGTAAATCAGAAGTTGATTTTGTGACCAATCGATAGAGCATACTCCATTTACTTATGAATGAGCCAAGAGTTTCTGAAAAATAATATTTCCTGGTAACTTTTAAGGGGTGGATGGGTGGTTTAGGACACCCTGTATGTGAAGATCTCCTAACTACTGATTTACCCTCCCTGTAGCAGTTCTTAATGAGAATATCAGCTACCATGGTTAATGTTTTGTTGTTGTTGTAAGTACAGTAATGTGACATTATATGTTTGGATAGGTAACATTAGTGGTAATGTAGGATAGACATTAGAATAAATTGTTAGGGAATATTAATTGGTGATAAAAGGTAAAAAGTTATTATTAGGATACATTGGGATGTGCATATTTTCAGTCATATGCCAAACCTAATAATTATGATGTTTTATGCCATTATAAGGTATTTTAATTAACATAGGAGATGCATAATACAATATGGTACTGTCATGTTTTTAATTAAATATTTGTGAGATGAATTATTTGGGGAAAAGTGGACTCATATGAGGTGATCATTTATTTTTGTTGAGCCTCATTAAAAATGAAGAATGTTAACTAATGTGAAGGGAGTTAGAAAATACTTTTCAGTAGAAGAAAGTAATTACAGAAGGAAGGATTTGGAAAATACATGGTAGATTAGGGATACTCCATCAAAATTTAACCTAACGAGTAGAAAGATCATAATAATAAAAATCTTTTTTATGATTTGTCCATGTTATAGTACACACCTGTCACCACCAGACGAGTGACTTGGTAAATTCTTTCATCATCCCAATCAGGATGTTCATATGAAAGCATCTCTGCTACTCGGTTGTGCTCCCGAATCCAGAATGTAGAAAGCAGAATTAGGAAAGGATTTCTTGCCATTTTGGGATTTCCTAGAGCAAATCTCAGTCCCTCTGTATCTTCTGGGTACTCCATCTCAATGTCTGCTGTGCAACCCTTAACCTAAACATGATACAAATTTTAGAGAGTTTTCATTATAATAAGTTGATGATTAATTTTGGCTTTAAAGTGTGCCTTATTTGTGTGTGCATTTGTCGTAATTGACACTCAGATCACATATAACTCTGTATGTACTGTGATATACATATGTGCATAAAAATTTAAACAGGTAGACTTCAACAATCTTCACAGGTATTTTTGCCATATTAATAATAATAATTATGTAAAACTAACAGAAAATTTTTGGTAGGTACAGACTTCACAATGTGTATAAGGCATATGTATACACACTGCATATGTTATTATCACAATGATAACAGTCATAAAGTGGTGTGCAACAACATTTCATATATGTAAAATTTTTTATACCCAACCAAAAATGATATTTTTATATGCTCATAACATATAATTTGCATGAATACACTTCCTTGGAAAAAATAGTTTAGGAGGAGGGTAAGAAAACAGCATGACAGGCTCTAGATGGATGGTAATTTAGAACATCCTAGTTTAGGGGATCTGTAGAGCAGGTGTAGAGAAATTGCTCGCTAAAGCCCATCCACGTCTCTGCGTAGGGAACAGTAGGGCTGCAGTATGCCTTGCTCTATTAATTCCCTAGTATATTTACTTGATATTCAGCATAGTGATGTAACATTCTCAGTTATGTCAAAATAAATGGAGAAAGGGTTAATAAAGTACCAAAGGTCTTCACAAAAATGTTATTTAAATTCAATTTTGGAAGCACATAAGAAACTCAAGCTTCTTCCTCTCAAGAAGTCCATGGTGGATCCTAGGGGAAAGGACGAGGACATGTTGCTGGTGAAAAATTGTGGGTAATTCTTTACCTCTCAAGTGACAAAAATTCTGGCACAGCTTTGACAGAATGAATTCATTGGTGCGTTATAATTTGATTCAGATTCACCATCGGATAGCAAGAAATGCAAAAAAAGTGTCCAAAATAGGTAATTTCTTATATATAAACAATGCTATTGCTCGCCTATTTGCTAAGCAGTGAACCCAAAACAAGCGTACAGATAATCATGTAATATTGATGCAATTGTACCTCCCGTGAGGCCTATGTGGGCAAAGTAATGCCTTTCCTCATCATCAGGGTCAAATTTGCTGGTTTTCACGACATATTGCTCCTGAGTGTTGAAATCTTGTAGCAATACTGGCTTGAAAGATTTATTCCAGCTAATTTTAGTTTTTTTGCCAAAGATATCCTCGCCATCTACCCTATGCAAAACCTAACCTTCGCAAACCACTTTTTGTATTCCCTGCTTCTCTTGTTTTCCATTCTTTCTTCCATATTCTAACTCTACATATTATATGACCCAGTCCTCAAGTTTGGGAGTGGAGGAGGGATGGTCACCAGTGTTGTCCTCCTCCTAGCCCCCACCCCTCAAAGCAAAAAAACAGTCTATCTAATTCAGTTCTCCAAGGCTTTGGGGGGGCAACCATCACTCCACTTATCTGTTTCGGGATGTCTTACATCCCAAGTCTCTTTTAGACCAACTGTAGAATTTTGTTGGCTTATCCACTAAATAGTTTCCAAGTCTCAAATAGCCACCTGGGTAGTTCCCTCTTTGATTTATCATTCCGTCTGCATCAGCTCCACCCTCCCAATAATCCAGCTTCTTATTTTCCTTTATCTCTGCCTATCCCTTGGGCTTCCTTGCATCCCACCAACTGAAGTTCTAGAATTGTCGGTTCCAGCTCCTACACACATCCGTTCACTCTCCACTCCTCCTCCGCTCTCCTTGTTTATTTTATTATTGTCCTCCTTGTATCTACTGACAATCTTCCCCCACTGCCCCTCTCCTATTGTCGAATTGCTTGTTTCTTTGTTCCCATGTCTTGGGACATGTAACTGTCCACTTCCTGTACATGGATATGTGTATGCTAATAATGGCAGCCAATTCCTACTTTGACTGAGGCTTATGAAATATTTTGCCACAATATACTATAACCACACGTGCTCGCTTGTTGGACTGTTGAATCTCCATGGAGTGGTCACACGGATCCCTCCTCCTTATGGCATCCACTGCTCTATCAATCATGCACTACCCCTTCATTATGACCAATGAGTGGTAGGCAATGGGTAGCCCAACATCTTTCCTACACCTTAATTGATTCTTGGAGTGAATGGTAGCTTACTTCCATACCCTTCCAGAACTTAGGTGGAGGAAATGTAGGGATAGGCAGTATAACTACCCTTTTCTTACCCTTCATGGTTTGTAACAGTAAGGTAATTGGGGTATAAGCCATCAACAGTCAAGCAAGGGTTCAGCGGACATTACGCTACACCTTCCTTACACTCTAGGATTTGTGGAGCAGAGGTTTTGGCAGGATTTAGCCAAGAGAGGACCAGCGAGTATTGGGTGGGTGCTATGATACCACTCCTCTTCCCTCCATGAAATGTAAATAGTGGGTAATGGGAAGCTAATTACACTTCGTGGCATGTACTACCATCCCCGTACACCATGTCTATCCACCATGAAGGTGCTTATTTTTACCAGGGTTTTTCTTTAATTTAGTGGGCCCCTTATATTGAAATTTGTAATTAATGAATATCCTGATTGGAATAAATTTGTGATATGTGTAGCAAAAAACCTCTGGTTCAATCAAGTATTTTTCCCACTTTATTCTACCTCATTTACCTTGTGTAGTTATACTTACTCAAGGTAAGTGAGAAGTAAGGTGGCCATTATAAGGTCAATGGTATCAGGCAAGGTGTGATTGAACTCCTTCATCATGGTTCTGAGAGGGAAATCACTGGCAAGGTTCCACTGATATTTTATTGTGCTACTGGTTTTGCTACAAAGAATGTATCATTGTCAGGCATATCTGTGGAACCTTGCCAGTGCTTTTCCTTCCTGTGATACCATTATAAGGGTTAAACCTCTCTACCTGCTTTAGAAATCATTTTGAAATGCTATCTCTAACAGTATTGAAATTTTATGTTCAAAGTAGGAATTGGAAGAAAATATATACTTATTATTCATTCTGCTGACTTAAGCATTTGCATCATAAAAGTAAATGTTTCAAATGTTCAACATCATTACAAACATCATTTTACCATATCATAGACTCCTACTTCTACTTAAATGCTCCCAAAATACTTAAGATTGCAGCTAACTTCATTATTGTCAAATACTTCCCAATTTTAAGTAGCATACTCCAATGGTTTTTAACTCCATGAAATTTAACAAATTTTACTGAATTGAAAGAAATGTAAGGTCTGGAGATTACTATGGTGAAAATATCGACCTAGACATTGACTTAGATAGTGATTCTCTCAGTGAAATGGGACGGTGATTTCCCCAGTGACCAAATGTTAATGAAACAAAGCAGGAAAAGGCATCAAAGTAACTTTTATAATTCATAGTAAAGATTTTAAACATTCCTAATCTACCATTAAAAGACTTTAAAAAGTTAACTGTACATTGCTTTAACAATGATGTAGCTAGTTATTGAAAGTCACTGCACTCAGTGATTCTTGAAACCTAGCCAGTGAGTTAAGTGTATAGATATTACTGCACTGGGTGCCCAGTGATTTTCCCAGTGGCTGAATTTAACAGATGATCAAGGACTCAAGAAGCTTATGAACAACTAGGCCTATAAAAGGGGATACCTATTTTCATTAAATTGCTCTTTTATACCAGGAACAATGATAATTTTCTGAATATGGTGGAAAAATTATTTTACTAGAATTCTGTAATTTTTTACCCTGAGCTTGGAAGACACTATTTTCTGCTAAATTTTCATATCAATTAGTACTTGACCATTAAAATTTGAGGATAATGTTTATGAAAGTTGTGAATACACATGCTTTTTTTAAAGTAATGAAATATGAACAATGAAATGAACGTTGCTACGGCTGTAAGCAATAACAAATGAAGAAAAATATCCCCAAAGCTGTTCTCTTAAGGGGATAGAGGAAATAAAAAGGGGAAGGAAGGAGAATGTACAAAGTAAGGGGGAGAGGGGGAAGTAAGGAGTATATACAAAGTAAGGGAGCTCTCAATCACATGCACAAAATCAAGCATACAAAGAAATTTAAATGGCAGTAAATGACATATTCCCACACTCACTCACAATGTTGCAAACAACGGTAACACTCAAAATTAAGGGAATCAAGGTAAAAATAAAAACGAACAGTGACACATAATCACTTACTCAGGTTTGTATATAAAATAGAGTCACCTTCATGAGTTCAATCACACACACAAGCAGGGTTTATGAAGATTTCTCCAACGCCAGTGACCCTTCATGCACACAAGGTAAAAATAAAAGTGGGGGGTAGTAAATTGAATAGAATAAAAAGGAAAACAAATAACTGAAGTAAATAAAATAAAATTAATAATAACTTTCAAGCACTCATTCACATGGGTTAGCCTATGACACACCATCACCCTTGTGATTCTCATTCACACATTCTGCATGCTGGGTTCAGGGACTTTTTTTCACAAAAATGCCCTCAGGTTTTAACAATCAAAGTGTACAGTCAACCTTGTGAATCACATTCATTCATGCAATCAGGGTTTACGAGGAAACTCCTTCACCAGTGACTCTTCACACACACAGGGAAAGGAGAAAGGATGCCCAACGTCAAAAACTGACACGGTGTTTCACCCGCCAAGCAGGCCTCATCAGAGGAGAATACTCCATCAGAGGAGTGTCTGTTACTTTGCACATACTCCTTCCTTCCCCCTCTCTCCCCTTAAGAGTACGGCTTAGGGGATATTTTTCTTCATTTGTTAATGAAATATGATTCGTGATGGACTTAAGCGATGAAAGTTAATAATCATGAGAAAAAATATCTTACTTCAACTGTTTCTGTCCCAACCTTCTGCTCATCAACTTTGAGGTCTGCTTGACACAAATCTTCTTCTTCCTCATCTTCTTGGTCTTCCTCTTCTGGTGGAGGTGGAGGAGGTTCTGCTGTAGTTCCTGGGGGTGGAGGTGGTGGTGGTTCTTCCTCTAAAATATCTTGGGGTAGAATTGGTGGAAAAATTTCTCCATTTACGGTTGATGTTTTCAGTTTACCTCCTTTCATTGTGCGCAGTTCATTCCTAATGGCTTCATTAATTCCATAGATGTGATCACTGTCAAACTGAAGAAATGTTTGCTGTTTACCACAGTACTGTGCACCAGATTCTATACACAAGCATCTCAATAAAATGTCTTACTAGCTGCATAAGTGCAATGTGAGCATATAGAAAAGTAGTAGGAGGAGGGACCCTGTTAATGTCACTAATAAGTGTCGCCAGAACCATTCTCTGCGCAGGGGTGTGGAAAATTTGAACATTGACAGACATAAGCTTGCTAGGTTTACTAGTGTTTGAATAAATCACTTTCACCATGGCAATGTATTTTACATCTGTCTGCCAATAATTACTTAGGTAGGTATATTCAGAGATTATTCCCTGTTGTGATGCAAATTTTATGATTCCTGGTGACTTCACTTACCCCTCCTGGTAACTTTGAATAACTGTATTCTTTGGGTTCTTCATTCTTGAAAAGCATGTGGCTCAGGTGCTCAGTGAATATTAAAAAGAATATATTGGAACCTGAGGGATCAGGCTTGAATCTTTTTCTTCGAAATATTTTTTCAAATACCTCAGATTCATCAGGAAGCAGTTTGGGACCTGGTGGATACAATTTCATTCATTAGAAGTACTATACTATACATACCTAAACTATAAATTCCTTGGTTGTAAGTTTATGATGGTTTTATAATAATTTTAAATAATTAGAATACATTTGCTGATACCTTTATGGTTATATTTGGTTCCCATCCTAGCATTGTAGGATGTAGACAATTAGTTTACAAATATGCACATAGCATTTTCTGGGGCACCTAGAAGTGCTAGTAAGTTTTTGTCTCAAAATGTTTTAAAAGTGTCAGGTAAAATTATGTAAAGTAATTGTATGATAGATTCTTTTTTTCAAAGGTTGTTTTCTTATCTTTCTTGTGATAGGAAATTGGTTGATCAAGTGGCTCCGTATTGATGTTTTATCTGTATATTTGTGTTTTAACCATAATTTAGTGATTAATAATGATGCCATGTCAAGTATACTATAGTCATTATGTCAGAATTTCTGTAGCCTTTGAAAATGTGTTGTTCTTGAATTGATTGCTAATTTTTCATCCAAATCTTAGACAAGATCTATGGACACACATAAGATATTCCATTGATGTTTGAGGCTATTGTAAGATTTTGAGGAGACTAAACTTCTCTATAAACTATAGTGCATGATCAATTAAACAGCATGTAATTACTACTATCACGCACTATTAATTTTCTACAACAGTATTTCATTGTAGAACTTAGTGGTGAATTTTTGCTGTAATAATTCATGTGCTACTTCTTCATGCATTAAATTTCCAAGTAACATTTTTTGTTGGCCCTATGTTGGCATATGGTGGGGTGCAATCCCAGATAGCACATTAACCTTGCTGTAATATTATGACAACCTCTTTTTGTAATATGGAAGCATTGTAGCAAGGTTAAAGTTGCAAGGTGTAACCTTGTGTTAGCATTGCCGCAAGGTCGCTAATGCATGTTTTTTAACCTTGCAGCAATATTCCAGATGTAGCCTTGATGCAAGGTTACGTGCGTAACCTTATTGCAAGGTTGTAGTACAATGCCATGGTGAGTTCGCAGTTCAAACCAGTGTAGTAGAACTCAGTCCCAAAACGTAAACATTCATTTGTGAACGTACGTTGTAGTAACATGCTTTCACTCAGTAAGTTCCCACCAAATCATGTTGTAACATATTCGACATCACAATACTTAACATGCAAAAGATATTTTTCCACTCATGGTTTATAATGACTTGTACTTATTTCATATTAACTTGTTTCTTCTCGTGTTAACTCAATTAGTTCTTTCGAACGGCCACAAAAATGAAATGGTGAGAGTATGAAAAAAAATGTACACATAAATGTGGTTAGGAATGACTGATATGGATGATTTCGACAAGTATATGAACCTGTTGTTTTAAAACAATGCTTTTCTCCCTCATGTCCTGCCTAAGTTACGAAAGAATGCCAACCTAGCGAACCTATAGTTTACTTATGTACGTGTGCAACTCTTAGTTACTAGTCCGAGGGAGAGAGACTCTTTATATACCTCTCCTTGCCGGCACCAAATCACTCGTGAGATCTAACTTCAAAATACTAATACTGCGGAGATTTTCCTCCTTATAATATTCCTCAGAAATCATTTCAGGGATAAAAATAAGCTTGACCAGTAGGTGTATACATAATTAATATTCTTTCAATGCTGAGAGAGATAAATAAGAGTTTTCTCTGAATAAGTAGCTGTTGCTGACAATATATGGACAGTGTTACAAAAAGGTGACTTTGAATGAAATTCCCCAAAGGTTTGTTTTTCTCTAGCAATAATTTCCCATCAACAAAGATCCCGTTAGATGGAACACCACTCAAGAATGACCAAAGAACTCGTGTACGTGCGGAATATGAACAGCTAATTTTTTTAATGTGCAACTTCTCACCATCTTGGGCCCTGAGATTTTGAGATTTGAGATTTTGACTCTTGGCAGATATTTTTATGGATCGCCTAGAACAAAAATTGTTTGACTCAAATCACCCTTTGTTAAACAATTGCTTTTATTGGTATCGCTATGTTGATGACATTCTGTGTTTATGGCTTGGTAGCTCTCGACAGCTGGACAGCTTGGTTAAGTTGCTAAATAGCCTACATGAATCAATTCACTTTACGATGGAAATTGGTGGTGATAGGAAAAATTATTTAGATTTGACAATAGCTCTTGCAGAGAATAATCACGTTTTATCCATTTACAGAAAACCTACTTTCACTGACGCAATAATTCCACATAACTCTTCTCACTACCATGCAAGCTGTCAGCCTTCCATGCCATTATCTTCCGTTTGGTCAATGTACCTATGAGTAAAGAGTTTTATCAAAAAGAACTAAATACTATTCTAGAAATCACGGAAAGAAATGGTTATGATAAGGGTATTATTTTTAAAATTTTAGACAAAAAACTTCAACAAAAAGCTATTAAGTCAACGACTAAATTATCTCCTATTGGTAATGATAAACCATCGCGGTGGTGTATAATACCTTTTTTAGGCAATCTGACGTACAGGGTAATAAAAGCCATGCCGGTGAATAATTTTAATCTATCTTTTTATAACCCCGTGACCATTGGAAAAATTCTATTTAACGTGAAGGATACTTTTAAAAATAGGGACAAAAGCGGTGTGTATGCATTAAATTGCAATTCATGTAATGCTAGGTACATTGGCCAAATGGGAAGAAAGTTTTCTATCAGATGTAGTGAACATGTAAATTGCTATGCAACTGGTGATAGGTCTTCAATGTTCGCAAAACATCTACTAGAATGTAATCACTCCAGTAATTTTGATCCTGAAATTCTACATGTGGAGAACAAGGGTAAAAAATTAGATTTTCTTGAACAATATGAGATAACAAAAGCCAGGAAGAAGTCTAATGTCAAATTTGTAAATGATGTTCTATTTGATGGTCATTCACCACTTTTAAATTTGTAACGGTTTTGTACCATGTATTTGACTACTGTCCTTGCATTGATGTCATTGCTGGCCTTGTTTGGGAGTTCGCCTTCCCCCCCCCTCCCCCCCATTCCCCCAACTCCATACCACTTTTCCCCCCCCACCCTCCTTCCTCAGTTTCCCTCCCCACCCCTAATTTGAGGGTATTTAAGGAACGGACATTTTTATTTTTACACCTTGATATTGACATATTTTGTCGAAACCATGGTCGAACCCAATAAAATCTTTGTGTGGAACGTACAAACCAATTTAATTTTTCTTCTTCCTCTTTTTTTCCCTCCCTCAACTAAGCCTTCTAATGCCACTGAATTTTATTTTTCCCTCTAATCACATGGCCCAGCCAGTACCTTTCCTTTTTCTTATTTCCTTTATGAGCGATCTTTCCTCCTTCACTTTATTTAATACCTCCTCATTTCTCACTACCCATATTATCCACCCATATTACTTTTTCCATTTTTCTCCATGCCCACATTTCAAAAGCCTATATTCTATTTCTTTCCACCTTCCCTAATGTCCATGCTTCACATCCAAAGTGAAAATGTTCTATGTGCAACACTTAGCTAGCCTCTTTCTCAACTCCAGATCCAGGATTTTACTGCACAGTAAGTTTTTCTTCTGGTGGAAGGCCTCTTTTGCCATTGCTATCCTTCCATTTATTTCTGCAACACTTCTCCAGTCATCTGTTGTCATGGTTCCTCGGTACCTGTAGCTTTTCACTTTTTCTATTATGCCTTAATTTATTTTCACACTCGTATAAGTTTCACAAGAAAATACAAACATGGAAATAGGTGTAGCATGCTAATTTTTTGGCTATTTGACCTTGAAGCCTAATTTATTAAAAAAATTGTATTTGATGTGGATCAAACTTACCTAATACTCCCATTGGCGTTGGACAGTTGACTGGAACTTGAGGTAATATTCTGCCAATTGGATAACTTTCGAAGTGGGACTCATATGTTGGATAGTCATACTTAATGTTGTATCGCATAGGATTGTCAATAGAGTCAGATCCAACTGTAATTTTTGATTGAAATTTTAAACTGCATTAGTCATGCTTCTTTAATGAGGAGTAGAGCATTCTTTATTTGGAATAATGATAAATGACCCCTCAACTATATTTAAGTAGATAGTGGAAGCACTAAATTTTTATTAGTACCTACATATTTTAAAGAGATATGGGACTCTGCAAATCCTGTATACATCATTTAGGTGAAATAATTTCAAAATTTTACAAGTATTTCTGGACTCTTATAATATCTTTCAATTTGAATGGAGAAAATCATTTAGTTTTTATGCTATACTAAAGACTGAATATGTTCTTACTATAGGGATGAGTATTTATTATTTAAATCGATAAAACTACTTTTAGGTAGATTCACCTGCATAAAATTTTTGCAATACATTTCCATGCATGGAGCTCACATGATTTATTATTGACCAAAGAAAATTTTCCCCACATAGGAAGTTATCCTTGTATTCTGGAGTAAGTGACCAAAATTCCTCCCATTTTGTGGAAAAATATGCTGAAAAACATTTAAATACATTTTAATTATTGTAGTTTACATTAGATGGTATCTTACAAGAAGTATTACATTTGACTCTCAAGCTTCTTATTCATTAAACATCCTGAAATTATCTTTACTGGCAGAAAATATCAATTATATACATATAACATTCTGGGACTTCCAAAAACAAATTGGTGCTTATTAAGGATGGCTGGGAGGGTGAATTTTCTCATATTGCATCCGTATCTTTACATTTAATTTTTTTATTTTTGTTTATAAGATAATCCAATCTAATCCTTGTTAGCCAGTAAAAGAAACTATTAATTTCATTAGTATCTAGTAATGGGAACATGTTAAATTATTCAAATTGTGTACATTTATGATGGTGCATGGTGTGACCACCAAATAATCATTACTTAACCTGTTAACTTAGAGATACGTAGAAGTCATAATTTTCTGGCAGAGAATGATTTTTAAAACTGGTCTGTAGTTAATTTTGTACCTTAAATTTTGAAGTGCATGCTATTTCATCAATGTAATATGGCAAGTTTGTTATGCTGAAAGCTAGTAAGTTTCAGAATATGATTTTTATAGGTCAAATAAGATAATTTTTCTCTCAGATGAGATGGCAGAGTATGTACCTCACAAAAGTCAGTGCTGAGAGGCAAATAATGGAAATCTGAGTTCCAATGGATTTTCTTACTATGCAGGTGGCTCAAGCAACACCACCTAGATTAGGTGGTGTTGCTTGAGCGGCATAATATTTCTATAAGCTCTCCATTCTGAGCCTTTAGCTATTCTTTTATCACATGAAAGCCACATATCCACTTACAGTTGAATGAAATATCAGTCATACAATGATTTAGTGAAATATTTTCTGCTGTGAGGTGTAGTTTTTCATGCATATTTATTCATTTTTATTGCTGTTTGACTATATTATATATTAAGTTATTTAACTAATTGAAGTAAATCTATTTCTTCTCATGCACAGATATAAAAGATCTAGTACTTTTATTATGCTAAATGTGGATGAAATTTATTTCAACAGATGCTTACGTCTCCGGCAGTCTGTTCCATAATAACCTAGATCTGTACAGTCACACTCATAGCTGTGCAAAGTTTTCTGGGAACAAATACCTCCATTATGGCATGGAAAGGCACAGCATGGATCATAGGCTGAAAAATTGGTAAGTATTAGATATTTTCAAGTACTTATTTTGACAAATTCATTAAAGAGGACTGTCAATGATAATTAGTCTTAACTACTATATATTGTTAAATTAATTAACAGCGTGGGTTTTAAACTTAAGAAAACATCCTTGGACTCTGAATCCATTATGGTCTAAGTAGCATCTTTTGACTTAAAGTTTTTTGTTCTTGGACTAGAGAGTAAATCAAGTATTACTAAATTACTGCTTAAAGTTGTTTTTGTCAGTCAAATATTTTTACAAGTTGGCTTGTTTAGGGAATATTTAGGAAAAAAAGGGAAAGGGGCAGTTAAAATTCGCATCAATATCATTGTAGTGAAGAAATTATATAAATATGAAATAAGTCCTCCAGCCTCAGGTACTTACTTGTATTAGTTTCCACAGTGTAATTTGTGTTCTCCAAAGCTCTCACTCCGAATAAGAAAATTAATATCAGGCATATATTCCTCAGCATCTCTAAAAGTAAAGATACATTTGACCGTCAACGGGAGATGAAGGATAGTTGAACGGGGCGTTATAAGTACGGGTCATCGCTCCAAAAGTAGAAACGCGTTGAATATAAACAAAGCCAAAGTAATTAGTCATTGGAAACGACATCGGTAATACTATGCATCCTTTTGTTTAATTTTTAAATGCTTCTAAAATTCGTCATTGTTGTTTCACGAAAAAATAACAGATTAGACCAACTTTCGCGCCTCCGTTTTTTCGAAAGTTGACCTAGTCCGAGTAACTTGGAAGACGGAGTCTGAAAGCCATACTATTATAACAAGTTAAAAAATCCATAACTTACTTGCTGGTGAAATGAAGCCGTTTTAAAATACGCGCCTTTAAATTTTGATTGCATTATTCACTTTTTTTTAAAGAATCCAATTCAAAAGTAAACACATGTTGTTATTATTTAAATGTAAATGTAGTTTTCAATACATGGTGAAATTTTTGCGAGGTAATCTCTGTTTACATCTAGGAAACCATGGTGCATAGGAATCACGTTGTTAAGGACCATCGTAACTTTTTTCAATAGAATTATCATTAATTGTCCGAGAGGTGCATTCTGAAATTAAAATAAATGCACTTTTTGTGTTTTGAATATGAGGTTGCTATTGATTTGTTTGGCTGATGAGTTTCGTTGTAGTGTTCATATTGGAACCTCTGTAGGAGGTAGGTATATGTACTAGCCGAATAAATACTCGATGATTATTTGTTAACCGCATGGTTGATGCAGTTTACTTTCGTCAATTTCGTGCATCCAATGTGAGGCATGGATTTTCTTGCTGTAGGGGTCAGAACGTTGAATATATTATAATTTTTATTTTATATGCCAGGAAATAATTCACGTGTAAATTATGTATAAATATCAATTTTAGGAGGAAAAACGGAAAATCTAAATGATCTATATAAAAAAATTCCCTATAGGTACGTCGTGTATTAGATTTTGGCTATGAGATCTATAGGAAAATACTAGCAGACTAATAAGATTCCCATTGGAAATATATGAGACTACTATAGGAATCCCACAGAAAATTCTACCCGACCTATAAGGATCTAATTGATCTAATTAATCTCCCATTGGAACTCCAGACTCTCCTAAGGGTCCCATAAGTATTTTCCATCGGAGATATAGGAATTTTTTTTATATGGGTTCTAATTCACAACTCGAAGATTTCGGCCTCCAACTGGAAAGATGAACTCGAAAAAATGTAATTTGAGTTGCATAATTCGTGTAGTAGATTTTCAACATCAACTTTACTAAGAAAAGCTATTGTTCACACTTTCAATTTTTGGTTGGGTTCAGTTCCCCTAAATTAGCATTTGTATACGTCAGGTAAACTTACCCCTAACGATAGGAAACTGTAAGCATTAATTAGTTCATTGTGTGACGTTATGGAATTCAACGCCCACCTCTGGCACACATTTGCATGCACCGGTTAAAGTGTTGTGCATATAGGTAATGCTACAAAGATAGCCTTATCGGAAACGATTAGAACGGGTAGAACAAATTCATTATCCATGCATGTCAGTGGCGTCACCAGCATTTCACTGCCATGTCATTTACATCCTTTAACTCAATCGTCTTTAGGTTTTACTTGAATGGGGGCATGATCCACATGCAGGAATAGCCTTTGTATATTTGTATAGGTTGAGGATGATTAAAAATCAAGCAAGTACACAAAAATTCATGAAACAATTGGAGAAAAGATAGGAAAGAGACACTGGGAGGATAACATATGTTTAAGGACTATTTGGAAAAGAGATTTGGCCCTTTATTTTTAATTGTATGCAGAAAATGGGCAGATATGAGAATTCCATGGGTTTACAAATATGTACTTGCTATTGAAATAAGAAATGTGTTACCGGTTAATGGGAGGAACTAGTGTCATTCATCATATCGTAATGGATGATATCTGCTTGGAGCTAAGTTTAAAAGAGTGATTAAAGAGGTAAAGATTTGAGCATATTCGTGAGATTTTTGAAAAAGAGGTGTGACTGGAAAACTCGTATGATTAATTTTGATTCCCATCGTGAAATGAGTTAGTCAAATGAAACTGAATTGGGTTGCATTAGGTAAAGTTAAATTTTTTCTGACATTTTTCGTCTCTGCGGTGTATAGAGCGGTGTAGCTGTCCGTACTTGAGCAATGGTACGCACGGAAGAGGGTTCTTATTAGTTTAATTCCGCGTCAGTCGTGGTCTCCATTAATTTTTTTCCATCAATTTTTTTAGCTCGTTAGCACCCGTAAAATAGCAGGATCGTCACATACCACGGAAGCCAGGGAAACATGGGAAATCAATGAACATTTCTGACCAGAAATCTTTAAATAGTTTGGGAAAAGTAAGGAAAAGAAATTGAAATGCTGGAATACTGAGTTGTATAGATCGGAACTGGTTGCTGGGTATAAGAAATTGAACATATGTAATAGGTAATAATTAAAAAAACAGTGAGAGTGCTGGGCGCGGTTGGTTCGGTGCTTTACGACCTAAAAACCTGTATGTCGCGAGTTCAAATCCAACTCAAGGCACGGTGTTGTGTTTGTCTAAGTATTGAGCTTTATAGTCTTAGGTTTTTTAAACGATGCGATTAGACCTAAGCAGTTGAAGTACCTTAAAATCTAATTCTACTTTTGCAGTAAGGGAGCTGTATTTTTAGGAATTCATGATAAATTCGAAGTAGATGAAACTGAATAGATTAGCTGATTATTAGAAATAAGTGGACAGTTATTGATTGATCTGCTGATTTTAAATTCAGACCCAGAGTGATTTCATAATTGATTCTAATTTAAAAATACCTGCAGTGTTTTTGTGCCAATTATCATTACCTATATGTCGAGTATCTCAGTCCAATGACAACGTTTAAGTTAGTGTCAGCGTGGGATGTAATGCATTCAATTTCTGGCCACAATAGAAGTCAATAGTTTTTATATAATGTCTTCCTGGTAATCGATTGAATTGTCCTCGAATTCATTACTTGGAATTAATTTTCTGCCTGTTATGTTACACGCTTTCCTCAATTTGGTTGTGTAGTTAATGGCTATAAACAGTTTTCAGTCACTGCGGGATGGTGATTTCATGAGTTAGCAGTCGCAGTTTTCTCTGAAACTGACTGTAGAATCGTGGAAAAGTTGGTCGTCTCACCAAGTTGCCGACCGAAGCTGTTTGAAAGTTAAGGCATACCACAGCGGTAACCTATTTTTCAAGAACTTGCTCATTTCACTTTCTTTCCAGTGGCATTGTCAGGGGCGTCGGAACTATTTTTGCTGGGGGGCGGGGGCAATCTTGAAAACGTCCCGGCTAGTAAGAAAAGGGCCCGGCGCCAAAGAAAAGGGCCCGTTTTTTTGCGGATAGGAGGGAGTAGACTAGAATTTCGCTAGAAGAGCATATGAAGGTGTGAGAATGTGTCAGAAGGGAACACGTAAGCTGGAAACAAGTGAAATTAAATTTTATTAATGAAGACTACTCATTTCTCAAGGGCCCAAGGCAAATTCTGGGGGGGGAGGGGCGCCTTCAGCCCCTCCTGCCCCCCACTTCCGACGCCGCTGGGAATTGTGTGTACTTAATCCGCTTGAACAAAGCGAAGTCACGTTATATGTATACGCATAAAGAAAAATATGCCATTTGACTATCGTTTAGCATTTCAGATCACGATTCATATCCGCCAGCATATGATCGGCTATCCCCGTACGGATTTGAGGTGGAGTGGTTTGGAACCTTAGCCGTTAGATAACTGTCTAATGGGAGTCAAATCTTTCAACTAAACAAGTTTTCAACTGATCACATTTTGACATCTAAAAGGAGGACTCAAAATAGCTGATAATGCTATCTACAAGGAATAATTTGCATGAAGGAGTGAATTCTGTCAGTCAGTAACTGTGAAATCCAACAAACTGTTTTCATACAAATTATTCAACGATTCACGTTTTTTAAACAACGGAGAATTCCTCAGAACGGCTCAAACACCATTCTTTAAATCATCCTGAAGTATTTTTTTGCCGTTTCTCATTTTGTACATATCCATGTTAGTTTGCATTTGGCTGGTTTAGAATATCTTGGGCCCCAGATCACGGATCTTATATACGGGTGCGCGATCGTATAATCATTATTTATTAGTTGCGCTTAGTACCTACAGTGGAAATATGAAGCCAATGCTTTAAAATTTCCCGGGGCTTCATTATACCAATCTCAGTTATTATAGCAAATCATTAGGATGCTCACTCTAAGGAGTATTGTTCCAGATGAGTTCGCTCTGTTGATAACGACAGTGATAACGCTAAGGAATAATCCGTGATCCCACCCCTTGTGTGTAAAACAGTTTTGACACCATTTTTCGGGGTCGTTTAAACACACTGTTGAATTATAGGACTGTTTCCATTTAATGATTATAGTGTTATCGTGCGTCGTTGGTTGAAATTCCGGCCACAGAGCATCTGTCAGGGACTAAAGTGGTGACCGGATCGAATTTTTACGTTGCGCTTTCCATTCTATCTCATTTCTCAATCGTGAAGTAATGCACGGCTGAGCCCACTCCACCTCCACGTTTTTTCTGAAGTAATGGCCGAAGTGCTTATCAATGAGCCTTGTCGAAACGCCCTAGACATCATGGCTGTGCCCTTACAGGTATTACCTTATTAGAGACTAAGGTTTTATGTTGTCGTAATGCAAAGGATTAGGAAGTTTTTAGTTGGGTCTATAGGATCTACGTCTCATTCGCCTTCAATTACAGTCCTTCAAGGATGGAACAAGTAATGCGGAATGTGCTTCAAGAAAGCCACTGTCCATGAGGATATTAGATCCTACATCCTATAAATTATCGCAAAGGACGATAAGCCACCAATGTAAGATATGTCTTATAGGATAATGTGAGATACTCTCTTATAGGATTATCCTCATGGACAGTGGCTTC
Source organism: Platycnemis pennipes (assembly GCA_933228895.1). Taxonomy (NCBI): domain Eukaryota; kingdom Metazoa; phylum Arthropoda; class Insecta; order Odonata; family Platycnemididae; genus Platycnemis; species Platycnemis pennipes. The sequence goes on from OW121848.1 coordinate 58,684,428, forward strand.
CTTTAAGCACAATTCCGCCTTACGTGTGGCATCCTTGATGGACTATAATTAAAGGTGAATTAGACCCAGCTTCTATTGATCTTCTTAAAAAAAGGGACTGGAATCCTGGGTAGCGTGATGGTCTGCGCATTGATCCGGTAAGCTTAAGGTCCGTGGTTCAATTCCCTATCCAGGCAATTTTTTTCCTATGTCAATTTTCGACCATACTAAAGAATAATTAATGATGCCGGGTGCGGTAGCCACATCGGTAACGTTTCGGCCTTGTAAACAAAGGTCCGTGGGTGGCTTAACCTTGCCTTGGGCATGAATGTTATGCTTGTCTTAGGATTAATGAATTTAGGTTAGACGGTGGAAAATAACCTGAGCTATTGAAGCACCCAAAAAACAATTATACTTCAATTTCTACGGATAATTAATGAACTATTCGGCATTTAAATTTTCGCTTATGTCACCCAAATGTAAGGGAAGCTTTCAGGGAGACATCCTGGCTTAGTGATTTAGAGTACTTTAATTTTTATAATTGTGTCATTCACGTCTTATTTGTTCGGAATCTCCACATATACGTTTCTTCTTAAAATTATTGAATATCCCTCATATTTAAGATGCGTCTCGATTGGATTACGCTGTTATCTGGAGCCTGATATCTAAAGATGCTCTTAAACGCCGTTTAACGTGAAGTTTCTGCGACTTAACTTGAATAGCATGAATGGGATTAATATCGTTTCATACTGAGGGAAGTGGAGAAAAAAACTTAAAATTGGCTTTAAATTACTCATTCAAATCAAAATTATTTTTTTCAAATAATAAATCGGTCTATTAGTTTCTGGGTTGATCAGCATTAAAAACAGAATTTTCATTTTCTAGAAGGAGATAAAATGTATATTTATTAGAAATGGGGTTTGATGCAAATAATATTTGTGACTGGTACCTACCTTCAATTATCCGAGAAATGTTCTGCAATAACATTCGTTAATTAAGTTACAAGAGTTGCCTTGTCTAATTCCGTGACCTGTGATAGGTACATAGACCAGTGATAGGCTGGTGATAGGCACATAACATTTATTTTTGCTAGGAGATTTTCTGTGAGCGGTGTGCAAGGATTTTGATGCTCACACGTGGCTTTAATCCCTGAGTAGTCAAAAGTAACAGTAGCTTTCGACGTTTCTTGTTACAAGTTGTCTGAGTGAATGTGCCAAAGCGGGAATTTCATTGACAACGCTGCTCATATTTAATGCGTTAATCCTCATCCTAAAAGTGCTTTATCCGGGAAACGAAGTATTCCACGCATAAAGCAAGCATTTTTACTGTCGTAGTAGTAGAATTGGGTTTAAGGTACGGAGACCTAATCGTGAGACAAACATCCTTATCCTAGGAGGGATACGAACTCGTGACCTTTGGGTAGCCAGGCCGACTCGTTACTAATCTGGCTACTGCGTATTAACTCCTTTAGATTTCGGGAATACACATTTTCAGTTCACCCTTTTCATTTTCGAAAGCCCGACATTATTCGGCCTTTTTGGCTCCCTGATTTTTTTCTGCGGAACCAACCTTAGTTCATTTTTCTCAAGGATATGTGCTATTAGTATGTTAAATATATAGGAATCAAGAGTTTGGTCTAAAGGATGAGCGACTAAATAGATGCAGCCAAACGTAAATGCGGAAAATATTCAGGGAAGAATCACCGGCATAGTAATTAAGAAGTCAATACTTTAATTACAAAATTAGACTGAAATGGTTTGTATTTCGTGGTTGCTCTAAATTCGCTCCGATCTTAGATACTCGACTCAAACACTTGTGACAAATAACTGTTTCCTCTGCAGAAATGGGGAGTGTAGTGGTGTTGCGATGTCAACTCTCTGCTTTCCATCTATATATGACGATTACGTTGAGCGCTTCAATTTCGTTCGAAAATCGCGCAATCGTTCGTTCCTCTGCAATGCTGAGAAAAGCGCTTCCTCGTTATCGCCGGGCTTGGAAATGTGCTCGTCAACCAACTGCGGCGAAAATGTGTAGTCGGGCAAAAATCCCTCCTTTCCTGAGGAAATTCCAGCGCCGGACGAGCTGTGGTGAGGAAGTCCCGCAGGAGATGGAGCCGCAAAAGATTGTGAAACGGATCGCTAAAGCCCGCGATTTGGAATAATAGGGACGCGTTATCTCTTAGCGTAGGGATTACGCGTGAGTAAATAATGATAATAATGGAACAGTACGCTCGTAGAGTGTAGTGGGGTATCAGGACGTGGTGGGAAGGGAAATAGACAAAACTCTAGACGGATGATTGCCGCTCGAACCTTGATAACGAACGTGCTGCGTCAGAGAGATAATCGTTTATGGAGGAAGCGGATGGACGAGAAAACGCATTCAAGTAAGCATACGCGCGTATTCACGAGGGCGACGGTATGAAAACAGGGAGTCGGCCGAAAATGCGCATGTTTTTGAATGGAATCTCAAGCTCGATGTTTGTCAGAGATAACGTGCTGGACGATCTGAGCGTAACCAGACGAATTCCTTTAAGCTCCGCTCGAACTTAGACCCGTCGTGCACTTCAAAACTGCCATTCAGAGGTGACATGAGTAAGTGAGAGAATGAGGTGAGGCAAGGGGTTTCGCGCGCATCCCTCATGACCTCCTCCCGCTGTACTTGCGCTTTCATTGTGAAAGTGTTAGAGCTCGCCTGATTCATGTGATTTGTTTTTTACATGGTGATCGACAGCCAGGAAAGCCTCGAGAACACGAAAAGACGTGGAATTTCGTCGTGGTAGGGAAGGCCATGGAAATTTCAGGGATCAATGAAAAAATAACCTTGAATCTTTATGCGTCCAAGTTCATTTTTGCCAAAATTCAAGACTCACGGCATGCACGTAGCCAGAAAGTTGCTTCGGGGGGAGGACCCAGAACAAAGTTCAATGCATAAATACAAATCGGATTGCAAAGAATAATCATTAACCACACAATGACATCGAACTAGTGATCACGGTTCAAGACACTTAACACTTGAATTATGCGCAGTGTAATCCAGATTATCATCCCCAGTTAAAATCAGAACAAAAAAGTATTGGGTCTTTCGCGAACATAATAAACACTAACAATTAAATGTTTTATATAAAATTACCTGCCCTCTACCCACTTATGTAGGACATAAATAGTTCCGGGCTTCCCGAGCATATACGCCGGCCTAATCATGTGATCGACTCTTTTCCTCGCTACATAGACAAAGTTAACGATGAAAATCTTCTCAGTGATTTTCTTCCCTTGGTTTCATACTCTTGAGTCTTTCCATGCACCACTAAAATTGTGCTGTTCCGAAGGAAAGTGAATTTTGTGATATTGTTTTATACTATGTATATAATACCTCAAAACGTAACCGAAAGGAAAAGGAAAGGAAGGATATTATCCTTCAAATAGATTCGGAGGCAGAAAGTAACGCATCGAGTCGAGTAACGGTGAGTCAGAGGATGAGTGCCTCTTGGCTAGCAGTCCATTCGGAGAATGAATCAAAGGCAGTCGCCGCACGGGGAAAAAATTTCGGGGGGCTGAAGCCCCAGAAACCTCCCCTCCCCCTGGCTACGTGCCTGGTTAATAGGGGAAGGAACAAATGGAAGTTTAAATAATCGGAACATGTTTGTCAATTTGAATACTAAATATAAATTCTATTTTATGCTGATAGTGACGGTTAAAATCTTGCGATAGGTAGTTGGAGTGAAAAATTGTCTTCGCAAACCAAATGATCTCCTATTCAAATTTTGTACTGGCCTGAATGAAAGGTCAGAAATTGATGACTTAAAGGGTTGTGAAAGCCTAAACGTAAAGCTCTTATCAGCATCTCACAACGTGTACCTGAATAGAGGACAATTTTAACTAGTAATTGGGTGTGTTATAAATAAGTTGTATGTAAATGGGAATAACAAGTAATGTGGTCTCGAGGATTAATGATTACGATATAAAGTAAGTCACAGAAATGATAACTTTCCTTGAAAAAGACGTTGAAATTATTATTAATCAATTTAGTGGGTACCATGTTATGAAATGAAGGCGCAATCACGTATTTCATTATCACTATTATTTATGATTATGACTGCCGACTTTTGTCTCGTTCCCATCCGAGCTGCGCGATACTGCATTTCAATGATATGTTATAATAAATAATTGGCAACGATATGCGAAATGGATTCGATTTGGCAACGCGAAGTGAAGACGATAGTGGAGGCGAAACAGGTGTGCGGAAGTAAGTGATATCATGTGACGTGTGACGTCTCATCTTATCTTACGAAATGCGTCATCGTGTGATATCATGTTTTATTGCCCATTCACATCGCAAAATCGATGAATCGGCGGATTTTTAATGTAAAATAATATCGTAATGCGATATTCAAATCCACACATCGCATACCCATAGATTACGTCGTGGGGTCTTCGATGTTCCCTTTATACCCCAGAGACCACTGCTAAGTGTCTGACTCAGTCGTGCTTCGTGTTATTTTTCCTTTCCATTCCCTTTACACTTTTCTCCTTCCTTTCTACCACCTCATTCTCCACCTACTTTCTCTCTTCCCTTCTTTTTTCCCTTCTTCGTGTCAGCTCTCATTCATAATACCGTAGAGTAATAGTGGTAATACAATTGTAGTGTAAATAAGGATAGATAATAATAATAACAATATATTTGTTATGAATTCGACCATATCCGGTGTGACATGGTATAGCATTTCACGGATCAAAGTATCATCGGATTTTAAGGTCTACCTGTAGACCTAAGACTTCGTGCTGTTTTTTTAGATAGTACATATATTAAACATAAATGGACAGTAAAACTTGTGCATTTTAATTTAATAAAATGTATTTAGTGGCAGGCTAGCGATAATGTCATCAGCCAAGTCGTTGTACTGGCTTATTTCTCGGTCCCAGACACATGCGGAAAAACGATATTTTTTGTAATAAATCGATTTCTACTGTTTGTTAAATTGACATCGGAATCATGCAATCGCGGTAAGAAGTTCACCGAACGATTTGTGTTGCAAAAGTCAACTCTTTTCAAGCGAGAAAACCATGTTTCAGCCGTGTTACGGGCTTTCGGCTTCGCTTACCGAAGGAGAGAAACCTTGCATTTCATCGGATCTCGGTGCCAGGACTTCCTCTGTGTAGTCGCCGCCTCAGCGAGTGGATGTTATTGGGCCAGGACATACAAAGAGACCCTCACAGTGGTTGCACCGCGTCATCATCAAAGAAATTCGGAAGTCGAGCTCCGTTTCTTTCAAGCTAGAATTCTGAGAAAACCTGACTCACCCAGCGGTAACATCGGGATCAACTTTGCAGAAATAATTTGTCTGCCCATCCGGAAATTGCGCTTTTTTCTTGAGTTATTACTTAAGGGTGGGGCAGTATGAGTGCAAAGCTGCATGGCTTTGGCCCAATTCCACAGGACCAATTTCCTGAAGTATACATACAACTTGCATTTCGACCATTTCGTCGCTGTAGGAACAGGATTGAAGACATTTTCACTTGCGATACACAAATATTTATATATTGATTCATGGGTTTGAGTAGTCCACTCCATATACGAGTCCTCCTGTAGGAGCATGCTGAATGTATTCGCTAATTTACAACCGAGTACCCACATGAATGCCTGGGTTCCTTAACGCATACCGTAGCATTCAGATCGATCTGACGGTATTCATGGGTGAATATGTGACTATTAGTTGGAAGAATTTTTCTATTGAGTTATAAGAATCGACCATTGGGAGTGAATACCTTTTCATGAACGCACGTGGGCAATAAATATTGTTACCCTCGTTTGACCTCGTGGGTTCCTAGTAGGTTTCTATCACTTACTTTTGTGCCATGAATACTTGGAAACCTATACAAAAAAATGAGTGATTCACTTTTTGGAATGGCCTTAAGAGCAAAATGATCGAATAAGTTTGAACCTTGCACAAGACCGAGTATTCCCTCCGCTATACTAACCTTTAGGGTGGCGCGTTGGATAACACGCAGATCCATCAGCGTAATCGCTTTCTTACCTGAGAATTCGGATTCGCGGACCCAGAATTTTACGGGACCCAGAATCTTGGTATATTACGCCTGGAATAATAGTGTAGGCAGAGGAAGACTTTCAAATACTGTTGAGATACTAAGGTGTCCATCTGTATACACTCGCCTAACTTTGCGATAGATTTTCAATTAAAACTGTCTTTTCAACCAGTGCGCTGTAATTGTTTAACACAGATTTTAAAAAATCTGCACAAGTAAGGCCATCTAGTAATGCAACGTTTTTTTCGCGATTATTTTCTACCACTTACCTTATTTGCATCTCGTGACAAAGTGTGTCACATGAATAGAAACGGTCGACTCGATACTTTCCGACTCGTCTCTCACCATTCAGTATAATCACAGCGCTCGTTGTTACGAAACTGTCGAAAAAATACCGTTATCGTCGGTAATTTTCGTTCCCGCCCTTGCATTGGATTTGAGAGTGGCATAGCGGAGCCGCATGTGATGAATGTGAAACACCTAATCTCCGTCGTCAGGCCATTGAAAATGGATGAGACGCTGCGAAATTATGCATTCTGTGAAGAGCTATACAGAAATCATGTGAAAATGCAATAATTTACTGTGAGTGCAAGGGTCCGTGAAAATCATATTGTTCAATTTATTCTATTTCCATCACGAGTTTCCTCTCGACGCAGCTGTGAAGAATATCTATTCAATTAATAAATAATTCTCGGGTTTCAAGTCGAGTAAGATTTTGGGTTGCTGTCGTTTCGATGGAACACTCCTCCATCGTCCTCAGAGCAATAAATATTTATTGTTCTGAGGAATGTTCCATCGAAACGCCAGAAACCCAGAATCTTACTCGGATTGAAACCCGAGAATTATTTATTTATATAATTCGCCGAGAAAGAACGAAATCCTGTAATATCTATTCAAATCCAAATGTATTTCTTTGAATAATGATGAGGGCACCTGTGTTGATGCCGAAATATTTCTGATAACAGAAAGAAAAACACGAGCCAAATCCAAAAATAGTTTTTTTATGTTTTCTTGTTTCGCTTCCACTCCATATCGCCAGAATGCTCAGAATTAGAAATATGCCTAGTATTGTCCTTAAAAGAATGCAGCTTATGGTCATCGGATCCGTTTCATACCTCTTCGTTTAAAAGTAATATACCGATCACAAATAATTTACATGTTACTAACTCCATTTATGGGTGGACTCTTTGCTGAATTTACTGATGATGCTGCTCATGACCAAATCTTTGATAGATGACGACAAGTGTAAATTCATAGAAACTGAACAGTAAAAATTTCCTTGTCGTCACGACGAAAATATAGAACTGAGATCTTTCCTTCCAGGTAAAAGAGCACAAATTAATGTCGTTTTCCATGAGATTCGTTTTCCTTTTTGCTGACTTCTAGAAAACGACCAGATGAAGGAAGAGAACAGAAATAGGGCGTGTTCTATCTCCACCAATGCCAGCGGAACAAGGTTTTTGCTGTTTTTAAGCTTTCCTTGTGTTTAATCACTCAACGGGAACGTGGGAATGAAAATCCTTACAGGTAGAAAAACGCCGAGACGAAAAAGAGTATTTTTATGCTGTGCCCTGTCGAAGAGGAAATCAGTCGGAACCCTGACCAGCGAACCAAGAATGGACCCTGAGCTAAATATTTATCTCGAAAACCAAGCCTACCAGCGTATTTCTCTTGTGTTTTTCTCATCAGAGACTTCAGTATTTATTTTGGATGATATTTCCTTCAAATTATCAAATATTATATTTCCATTAGCGTGAAATTCCCATCTCTGACTCTGAATTATGAGACGAAAGACTATTCTATTCTCCTTACGAGACCATGTACATATCATCTTCTTGAAGATTAATATCACAATAACGCTGCGCATGGGTTCATAAGAGGAATATTTTTTTTTTAATGTTCGCCACGGAAGAAAAAATTCTTCAACCTGTAGTAGGCGAGTCTCCGACGGCTGGCCCTCGACTTAATGCTCGTTTTCATGCAAGGACCTTGGTCTCGAATCATTTTGCCGGCTAGTGAGATTGGCTATAAAAAAGAACGCGTCCATAAGCTCCCAAAAACAGCATTTGTTCTACAACAGCTAGTTGGCTACGTTTGCGTCACTGCTACGCTCAACTGGGTTTTTCTAATGGCCGCTGAGTCGCATCCGTGGGAATCTTTGCCACGGTCTGTTGAATTTATACTTTGAAAAGCCACCACATAGTGAAGGGCAAAGTCTTTGAATTATTTCGTAGGCCTTTAAATGTCTCTTTTCATCCACTTTATCCCCGGTAAAGTCGTGGCAGGCACACCTTTTCATTGTTCGTCTATAATGTAGCTTTCTAAAGCCAAATAAGAATCATTGGAAAATTTAGACGCTATAATTATTCACATCGAGTAAGTCGCCTTTGTAGACTTGTCGTGTATATAAGAATCTTCAAAGACAAATCAGCTGCATCGTCGAGCAATTTTGAATGCACAGTGGTAAATTTAATCTAATTTAAAATTAATTTTTCTTGTTTATATCGAATTGTTGGGAAGAATTTTACACTAGTTATAGTTGGGGAGATTACTTTTTACTCTTTTATTCAGATCTGAATTTACTGTACAACATTCGACTTTAATTGGCTCATGCAGATATACCGCGGGTAGATGATGATTTTAAGCAAAGTATTTTTATACTAATGGTTCATATCTCACTGTCATTTCAAAAAGTTAAAACGAAAGACTAAAATCGATGTACAGCGTATTAGATTTGTTATATAACTTCTAGATTAGTCTTATTTGTGAAATCACTTTTAGCTATGTGCCAAACACCTTCAAGTTGTAGTAATTCCTTTCTCTAGTTGTAATTCTTTCTGTAGTAATTATTTCCCCTTACTACATGTATTTTTTGGTTGCTCTCTGCGATTCTCCTAATCATGCATCTCCAATTTTCCTTCTCCAGGGAACCCCACGTGGTTCCCTTCTAATCGTTATAGCTATTCAAATGATGGAATCCTCGTCCTAATTTCCTTAAAGTTGCCACCTCTGCTATGCCCTCCTTTTATGCTCAGCTTCATTGCTTTCATTCAGTTATTGTTTTCGTATTCGTATTTTTAGTTTTACTTCGCCTTTTTTCCCTATTTTGCAAAGAATGCGTAAATCTTAGAGGAATGCTTGATTAAAACAGAAAGGGCTAACATTTTTTTCCGTTTCTCTAAATGGATCAAATATCGGCATACTTAGGTTTTGCTGGAGTGCATTATAATAAAATATAAATCGCACCGTTGGTCAATGACGGGATTGTTCGTCATTCGCTAGTAAGGATCGATTCTGACGTGTTTATGATTAAAACTTCTCAATCAGAAAAACAAAGTATTTTCTTTCATCTTCCATGATTATTTCCTTCCTTTTCCTCACTTTCAAAGGCTTTTTCCTTCGTGAAACTTGTTCTTGTTGAGGCCACTAACAATAGGGACCTGCTTATTACGATGGAAGCCATATTGATGCCGCACTGTCATGCATAGTCAAAACTCGTTTTTGTATCAGAGAATATTAAGATCCAAATTGTAATGATATCTAAAACAGCTGGAAATTAATTACCGCGATTGATGATTTACTTAAACGAAGGGTTGGTTGTCGAAGGACCGACAACAGAGGTCATTTACGCCAGAGAGGATAGGTGGGTAACTGGGTAAAGGTGGGAGTTTTCAGGAAATGGAGGAAGGGTGAAGAGAAATCCGGCGTCGTCATTAACCTGCTCTTAACGAAAGGCGCCAGGGGAACCACGGCTTAACGTCCCATCCGACGGACGGACTACTGAACACGAATTTTCTCCACAAAGCGCTCAAGTAGGGACTGGTTTACTACCTAAGTTAAAATTCACCAGCGCTAGGGATTCATATCTGGGCCCTTGGAATGGGAGGCCAGTAGCTCTAGCCACCACACCAACCCAATCCCCAATAGATGAAGGGGTTATTTAACCAAGGGGAGGGGGGAAGAAAAAAAACAACTTATTGACTAATACTTTCTTATACTACGCTCTAATTGTCAATTTCACCCAGTAGTTATGTTAATCGTATGTATTATCGGATGATTAATTTTACAGTCCATGGGAGTATCGCTACGACAGTATTCATTCCTAAAGACCTTTTTACACGGTGAATGATCATGCGAATGAAATGATGCGCATGAAGTTCATGCGTCGTGTAATAAGGAAATCTAATCGCATGATCATACGATCAAAATTAGAACATGTTCTGTTTTTGATGACATGATTCCGTCAATGATCACGTAATACGAGCGCACGACGTCCGTGTTCGTTTTATGAGCGGGTAGAAGAGGGAGGAGAGGATTCAAGTTAAGTGCCGGACGAAATGCAATTATAATTGGTTTTCGGAGCTTTTCGTGTTTATACAATTAATTGGCGTCCCCATGGAGTATATATAATCTTTTGTAATTGTTATAGGTAATTTATATAGGCATCACCTGGTGAAGTTCTTCAATTAATCACGTTTTGGGCGAAGGTTGCGTTGAAAATAATATATTATGCAGGTATTCTAATATTTTGATAATTCTTATGACATGCAGGTGTAGAGCAATGAAGTACTAGGACAGAACATGAAAACTATAACCTAAAACAATGCATTGAAATATCTCCATCGGCACTCTTCCCTTGTCTCTCATGCCATTCATGAGGATGTCACCTATTGCTTGTTATCACAGCTACCACGAACTGGGATAAATTAGAACAAATAGCACGAATCTGACCTTTAAATAGTACACTATCTATTCCGATAGATGCTCCTACACACTTCATGCATAATTCAACTTATTTCACCCTCATGAATTCTTGCCGAGTAATCAGGGAACGTTATAACCGTATACGGTCATGATACGATTCGCCCGTCACTAAAAATCTTAGCGTGACAGCCAGCCGGAAACGAATTACAAAGTGTCAATATAATTGTATACATGTATATCAAAGGTTGAATAAGGATCTCTTGTCACAGTAATTGCTTCTCTCGTCGCCGTGTCCGATCTCTCATAACCATGTCTGGTGAGATTTCATATAGTATGAAATTGCTCCAGCGTCTTTCTTAATAAATTACCATAGAACTCACAGTCCTACAATAACAGTTCATTTGGAATCAAGCCTAGCATACCTTAACCTCTATTTCTCTTCTCTCCTTCTAGCTTTCTCCCGCAAAATTGTGGCCGCCACCATTGTAATGGGCACTTGTAGCAGTAGATGCGAAAATTAAACCATACCGATCCATCATTAAGAGCTCTAGTACTGGTGCTTTCCCGGCGTATCTGCTGCGTGAAGGTTTCTCGGGTCCTCCACCGGGTTAATTCGTCCATGTCCGCCTCGGACATGGACGAATTAACCCGGTGGAGGACCCGAGAAACCTTCACGCATTAAGAACTCTACTTTACTTCAGATGAACTTAAACCTCAGTATCTGGAAATCTTCATTTAATGAATATTATAATTACTAAATATATGTACACCATACTTTATTTAATCTATCACGTATATCCGGCGAAGTAAACGAACCATTCCGACCAATTTCGAACATCGATACAGCTGCGTTGGTCGGAAATCTCCCGTAAATCGATATGTACTATCGATAGGCCTACCACTGCGCATCCTTCCTGCACATAACATTCAAGGAATGAATTCGAATGGTCATTCACCGTGTAAAACTCCCTTAGCGGAAGCAATTTCAGGTCATCACTTGAATTCATTCGCGAATGAATTCATTCGCATGATCATTCACCGTGTAAAACGGCCTTAAGGTTGGTCTGGTTAGTGATGAAAGAGGTATCAAGTTATAAACCGAAGTGTAAACTTAATACACCATGGTAGTTCTTTTCCTTGAACTATCTGTGGTGTCCCTGAATGATTGAATACCCAGGATATCTCACGGCTTTTGTTTAACAGGTAAATGTGACCAAATCGGCCTCACGGGGATTTAAACCCAGATCTCCAACCATTAGCCCGAATCTCTATCATTTGAGCCAACCATGGGAGTTTAAGTGTTTGAATAAAATGACGCGTTTTTATTGGACTTCGTGTGAATACTTCTTTGTCTGTGTTGCAAAGATATATGAAAACAGATAAAGTTGTGTGCTTTCGTCCCGAAAGAGGTTCTTAATCCACTTTTAATTGAGTTTCCGGATTTTAATTAGTCTTTTAGTCAACATCCTAAATTTACAACTTCCATCAGACAATATACGGTAACCTTGATCATTTCGTTCGTAACGAGTTGATGTAACGATGTTGATAACCAGTGTCATCATAGTTATTCTAAAGCTCACTTGAAACTTAACCATTTATTTGTGATATAATTCTTCAATGAAGTGGAATGACTTAATCGACCGAGACTGATTTATTTGTCTATGACATCACGTGAACCGGACGTAACATCTGTGAATCAGTGATTCAACTCTAAACGATGCCAAACTGATGTTTCCGGAATGCCAGATAAATTAATTTCCGTGATGCAAGAGGCCTAGCCATGATAATAGTTTCTTATCCTTTTTTGACTTGCGCCATTTTCGGAAACTTCTTGAGAAATTGAACGGCGTGGTAGCCAAGTGGGTTCAGGTTGTGATAGTTCCGGAATTGGATTGGGTAAGGACCTTTTCTTTCATTTCTGAATTCTTCATGCAATGTGTATGATACAATTTTCAGGAGGTTTTATTTCACGGCTAGAACTTTTAGGGAAGCCGCCAGTGGCCATGGAAAAGGAACTAGCCCCAATAAGCTGAATGAAGCGCGTTGTGCTCGGGGGAAAAAAATGCACTATTGGCTGGAAATGACAATCGAGTCTTTAATCAAGGATAACGAAAAAGTTATTCCATTAAAGCGAGGTTACCGGCGGGATAATTAATTCTAGGGTGTCAAGTGCTGAGAGCCCCATATTTAAGAGCTTTTGCCCATTTATCATTCCCAACCTTATTATCTCCGCCTGTTAGCACTATAACACGAATTTTAAAATACTAACATGTAAAGTGTGTCAATTCTGTAGACAACTTGCAGAAAACTGCTAGAGTAATCACCATTTTGGTAAAAATTTACGGGGAAAATATTATGTGACCCTGTTTTCGTTTTGAAATAAAAATGCTTAGTGTCCAAAATTAATTTGGAACAAGGGTAGGGAAGCTGCAGGGTTTGTAGACCCCAAAGATGCCTTTTGCTGTTCTGCCAGGTATGTCAGGTGGGCGATACATTATGGCGCCATGAGCCTTTTGGTGCAAATTTAGCAGTTGAACGAAAAAATCATAAAAATTATTTTCATTAATTTTGTTTTCAAGTCATGAACATATGAGGGCAAATCAAAACCCTGAAAACGGGACTGACTGAAGCGCCTGTGTTCTATGTGACCCGCGAAGCAGTGTTGTTTCAAATGGAATCCTCTTGAAATGAATTGCCTTATGATTTAGATGATTATATACCTAAATTTACAAACGCTGAGCAGAGTTGGCATTCCTCGTCAAAACCTACCTTAAAAGGTAGTCTTTGAGAAACAACTTTTAGCGTGACATAATTACATCTAAATGGAAAATATCGGTTTGATTAACTTGATTTGGAATCCATAAACTACGCACATAAGTTCATTGCTCTCTTTCTTAATGCCACCAATAATTCCTCAGCGGGTCTTTCGCGTCTTTTCACTCAGTAAAACTAATCATTAAGACAGATATACTTTGAAATTGAATCAGATCGTGGCAAAGGTACATGATAGTATTATATATACCTATTTGTCGACTCCATTAACTGCTGGGAAATTTTTGCGGAAATGAGGACGAAAATTGTCAGGAATTCGTTTCATTCGTGATATTGCGACCGCTCTAGAATCGACGCGAATCACCTTTGAAGGGGATTACATATGCATGCGATCTTGGGCTGCGTTTGGTGTTTTCCAGGTCACTCAGCAACGATATTCGCTCCATCTCAATGTTGTCGCTCTTTGCTGATACCGTTACGCTTCCTTCTCGCGCATCTGAGTCAGAATGAAAATATAATCTCCTCCCTGTTATCTCACGTTGATTTCTGTTTATGTATTACGAATGGGCAAACTGCGAAAAAATAAGCTAATTTATATTAAAACGAGTACAAATCGAACGGAAAGAGTGTCGGAAAACATGGAAGCAAATGCTATTAAAATATACGCTGAGCGCTTTTATCCGGCATATTGCCCTTCTAGTTGGTAATAAACAATCTCTTCCATCTGAAAATCATACTTATTATAAATTAACCTTTTCATTGATGGCAAAGGCTTGGAGGCTATGGAGATGGTGAGAACAGGGTGATAACGAATACTCGGTACGCCTGGAAATCATTCTTCTTTTCTCTCCCTAGACACAAAATATGAGTGTCCTCGGCGGTTGCCGTATACTTCGGCAAGAGCAGCGTAGAAATGGCCCATTCAGCGAGTTGCCTGTGTTACTAAGAGGGATAATTGTGTCCCATTTTGCGGATAGGTGTCCTAAGGCCGTGCGCACACTTGGCCACTTGTGGTTGCGACTAGTAGCGGCCACAAGTGGTCACCATCAGCTCCTAGACGCGGCTACTAGTGGCTTCCAATAGATGCTCAACCCATCCACCTGTATGGCCGCCACTTTTTTCACTGACTGATTCCATTCCGTAACCAGTATTTTTTTCCTGAATGCTTTTTTCGGCAAAATTAGGAATGAGTTTGAGGCACAGTTCATTCCAGGCCTAGGTTTTCTTCACACGATCACCGATTTCAGGTCCCAAATGGGAGGACGTGCTTCAATTTCGGATATAAAGACGTCCACATCGAAAATCTCCATGTCGAGCAATACACACGCACGCTCCACGGAGTACTTGAGCAGACTGAGAAACGCAGAGTGGCTAGCGGCGACAGTGGCCAAGTGTGCGCCTGAAGTCGGCGACTACTAGTAGTGGCCGCCACAAGTAGCGAGAACAGCCCTAGCCTGTGGCCAGACGCGGTCACAGCAATCGCCGAGTGTGCGGAGATGTGATATAAATGTACGCATAGCGTCGGCCGCAGCTTGTCGCGGCCACTAGTGGCTGAGCTGTGGCTGACGCGAGTGGCCAAGTGTGCGCAGGGCCTAAACCTCAGCAGCCAGCCAGCCACCATGAAAGGATATCTTTAGCTGAGCCTTTGACTCCGCATCATCAGCATTTTTCACCACGTTCGTGTTTTGTGGGAAAACGGCAATGGAAAAGCGAGGAACGACTAATAGAGAAATTACTCTTTGCCTAATATTTACCAGCAGCTCTTTTTAAGTAACTAGATGAGAAAGGCATAACTAGGTTTTTCCTTGTCTTCGTTACTCATGTCCGCTCTTTTTAAAGAGTTCAAAGAAACCCGTGACATAATCTGACTTTGTGCATTTCGCCCATATCACACACTCAGCCGCTGCAGTTTATTGGTTAATTGGTTTGGTGGCCTCGGGTGGGTGTTTCAAAAGCTTGAAAGTCGGGAGGGGGATCGGGTTTGTGAGGTGGCAGGAGTACTGGCTTCCCACCTCGAGGGCACTGGTTCGAATTCCAGGAGAACATCTTTCATTGCTTTACCGATTCCCACTTCAGTGCTGTGTGGAGAACACTTCGAGTGCAATGCTCAAGTCCGAGTCCGTCGGATGGGACGTTAAACCTTCGTCCCCTTGCTGCCTTTTGTTAATAGTATGCTAATGCCTACGCCGGGATTCTTTCCGCCCTCCCTCCGTTCCCTGAAAAACCTACTTCTACCCAGTAGCCCTCCGATAACTCCCAATAACCCTACCTCATATTATAAAATGGCGAATATGATCCAAGCATTTGTTTACCTCCTCCGAATGACTACTACTACTTGAAATTAAAAAAAAACACACGAGTGGACTCTTCAAATAAGGGAAAATTTATAGTTTGGTTTCAGTTATTCGTTTTTTACGCATGTTACTCTTACATTTGCGTGGCATAAGCTGACGAAGGATTATCTTGAGCATTTAGGGTTAGTGGCTTATAGATGTAAATGCTCTATGAAAGTACCTACTCTAGTTCCTAAACTCAATGGTAAATCCGAACTTTCCTTAACTCCGCACGTTGCTTTTTGCTGGCTTTTATTGTGATTGAGTTCATCTCGGAATAAAAATTACGCCTTTCGAACTCTTTGTGGCTCGAATGACACTGGTTCTGTGGTGGATAGGATTATCATTCATGGAATGGCTTCATTAAATGATGGATTTCTGCAATATAGAAATAACTGAGATTTTATAACGCTCATAAGAAATATTTTTAAAATTCAACAGATTTCTAAAGAGTTCTTGGATAAGTATAGCTTTCAACCCTGAAAAGCCGTAAAATTTCACTCTCTGGTCCAGCAGTAACATTTATGGAGGTTTTTTTTATACGCGTCACCCATTTCCTTTGTTTTTGCTCATTTTAATCGGCAATTATAGCACTTATTAAATCATCCTCTTTGGGAACCTAATACTTTATTTTATTATTTATTATTTAAAACGTCGGAACTATTTTCGCTGGGAGGGGGCAACCTTGAAAAGGGCCCGGCTCCTATGAAAAGGGCCCGCATTTTTTTGCGGTTAGGAGGGGGTAGAGTCTAGAATTCAGCTAAAAGAGCAGAGGAAGGTGGAAGAATGTGTGTCAGAAGAGAAAAAGGAAGCTAGTAACAAGTGAAATTTATTTTTTATTAATGAAGACTACTCATTCCTCTAGGGCCCGGGGCAAATTCAGGGGAGGGGGGGGGACCTCCGCCCCCCCCCCCCCTGCCCACCACTTCCGACGTCGCTGCTTTTTTAGAAGATCACACAAATGCATGTTTTCTTCGCATAATTTACCCTTTGCATCCTATAGGCGGATTTAGCCTTTACAAGCACCAGGTTGTTATATATTTCCTCGTATTATGTTTTTCACCTCATTTATACAGAGTTTCTTCCCTCTTGAATCAGTTCTGTTATTTTAGAAATGATCTATGGCTTTCTCTGAACGTATTCCATCTTATGCCCATAGCTTATCCTACAGATTGAGGAGTATGGTTTTATAATTTTACAATCTCTTTCCTTCTGCCCTAATTCGTGTGTTCTACCAAATTACGTTCCAGTGCCCAAAACAAGGCCACGTGTTAGGTATTCCTCGATTTTTCTACTTTCTATGTACAGCCATAGTTTTCTTCATTGCGTTGAGTTTTAGATGTTATTTCACCGTGACAAAGTTGGTACTGCTGTCTCTATCTGCGCTGCCGTAGGATTTGTGTCCTTTTCGAGGGACTGGATCATAAATCTTCATTAAGCAGGCGCTCGTATCATCTTAATTTTTTGTAATTGCCTAGGAGAGTGAAAACCTTATCTCAATTCTTCAAAATTTTCTACTTATTTAAACCAGCACATTTATTTGGTGTAACGGCTACTTTCCACAGTTACTATGAAGAAATAAAATATCGACCCTAGAATCTATTAAATGTTTAGGAGTCACCATCATTGATGCCATATCATGGGGGAAATACAAGAAAGAAACAACAGGTATAGCAAACCGTAGATTAGGAATCTTAAAAAGGATTATAGTTAAGTGCGATGAGAGAGTACGGGATAGATGCTACTAATTCCTTGTGAGGCCTCATTTAGAACATGCCACTATTGTCTGGGATCCATACGGGGATAATATGGTCAAAGAATTAGAGTGTATGTGAAGGAGATCAGCAAGATTTGTTTAAGATCTTTAGGATAATTGTATTTCAGTTACGACTTTGATGGAAGAACTAGGGTGGTAATTACTATCAGAACGCAGGTTACAATTTAGGCTGAACCTTTTAAGTAAATTCGAAGCTGATATGTTTTTAGATATATATTAAGAAGTTCCACGTTTTTTACTAGAAAACAGAATTAGAGAGATGGTATGTCGTACTGATAGATTTTAAATGTCATTTCCCACGTACCATAAAGAGTATAATAATGAAGGGATACGTTGATTATATATTGTTAGAGTAATTTTTAAATGTGGTGCTGCAGAAGAATGATGAAGATAAAATCGACCTAGTGACTAACGAAGAAGTCCTAAGAAGAGTGGGAGAAAAGAGAAGTCTGCCGAAAACTTGGAAAAGAAGGGACATGTTTTTCTGATTGAAGACAATCGTTGAGGTACAATTGAACGGGAAGAATGGCAAAGGCAGTCCTCGTATGGGATATATAGAGCAAGTGGAGAGTTAGGACGTGAAAGAGAAGTATTACGTGAATATGAAGAGGTTAGCTGACAGGAGAAAAACGAGTGGATAACTCGTCAAACCAATCGTAGGATTGTTGACGGTTGATGATGAGTCTGCAGTACATGATACTTGTTTTGACATTACCAACCTATGGATGCTTGGGGAATTAAATTAATATACTTAAAGAAATACCAAGCTAATATAAAATTGCTAAATTACTATGTAGGTTCTAACAATGTAGTTGCACGCGTCTTGTGAATACAGATATAACATGTTTCCATAAAATGGTAGTAGTGTACCTATTTGTTGCACAAAAGTAGTGCAAATACGGTGATCTATCACCTCCACCACACCATTACGGTGGCTCGCAGGGTATTACTAAGATTTAGATGTATGAGCAGTTTGCTTCTAGAGAGATTTATGTCATCGATGATGATAGTGATAACGAGAATACGCAAGATCCCACACTAGAGTTCAAAGCTCGCGAGCTAGCCGCGAAAACTTTAACGGAGTCACCCGCTGAGGTGCACGAATGCAAGATATTCCACAGAGAAAAAAATCATTCGCCTTGACCGGGACTCGAACCCGGACCCCCTGATTTCCGGCCAAGTGCTCTACCAGTTGAGCTACCAAGGCGTCCTCTTTCTCGGTGGAAATTCTAGAGTCTTTAAAGGAGCTAGATGTTTCCGGACTGCTGGACATATTATGTCATTAAGCAGCCGAAGTGGTGCGCTTTGCGCCACCGTCCACGAGGTTAAGCCGATTATAACACTAAGGTGCTTACTTTTTAACAGTTCAAAGCTCGCGAGAATCTGGGGGTCCGGGTTCGAGTCTCGGTCAAGGCGAATGATTTTTTTCTCTGTGGAATATCTTGCATCCCACACTAGACTCATGAATATCCGTTTCAATTAAATTGAATCATTTTGAAATATCTTCTCTTGGCATTTTCCATCGCCTTCAGTTATGGAATTAGAAACATTACCAATTACTTACACTGTGCAGGTTTCTGAAAGAAATTTTCTTCTCTCGTCCCGTTTTCCGATTTTCCATCTTCCTCCAGTATGTTTTTGGACTGGTCTTGTCCACCTTAGGTGTTCCAATCTCCTTGAGCCATCAAAATTCCTTCCCCTAAAATATTTTTACTACCTCTGTATCAGGGGCACTATATTTTTCTACATCTTTATAGTCCGTCATGGACACGTCATAAACTCCATCACTCAGTGGTGTTCGTGATCTATTCCACGGACACCGTTGTGGTATAGACCACTTCCATTTCAGACCATAATGAAGGTGCTTCCCTTCGAGCACGTGTGTTCCCTACCCGTGGTAATAGGAAAAGGTCAATTTTTTGCTAAAATAATGGGATTTGCACTTATTTTATAATTCGATGCTGCTAAATGTAGGGATGAGGATGAGAAGCCAAGAAATTAGGGCGATGGTGAGGCCCCATACCTGTCCCAACCCTGTAGAATTACGACGACATCGGCGTCCATTATAGGGCGGGGGGACTTTTACTGCAAGGTAGTTATCTCTTAAAATTATCTGATGAATTATCTCGCGCGGTTGCGATAATTAAAAATGGCGTCGGCCGGCCAACATCTACATTTACGTTAGTACACAAATCACGGTAGGCCTATTTTGGGCCAATCAATCCCTCTTTCATCTTCGAGACAACCTTCTGTTATTAGTGAAGCATGAAATCCTGTACATCAGTTGTGAACTGGGTAGCCAAATCGCGAGGCAATCTGAAGTATTTATCCTTAATATTGGGGATGCTGAAGAGGAAGATGTTTTCGTGGAAGGTGGCTTAATACTTTATACATTCCATGGTGACGCCCTTTTCTTGTAGGCCATTAGAAGAATGCATGGAAGGGAAAGGTCACCATTGACTTTCGTACTAACGGATGATTCAGTGTGCACCCCATTACGTGTGATGATCTCAGAATGAGGTCTACTTTCAATGAAATGATTAAACTATGTAATGGTCCGACATAAATCATTGTAGGGGGTACAATCACGGACTAGTAATACATCTACATCTACATAATACCCTGCAAGCCACCACAAAGGTGTGTGACAGGGGGTGAATTCACACCAAACATGCACCACATATCATGCATAAAAAAGTATTAGTAATAATATACTAGTCAGTACTTCATATTTTGAAAAAGATAAAAATAGCAAAGCAAGCATGCGATATGATGCTGTTAGTTGGGTTAGCTTAAAGTCCTTACACCAGCATGCAACTATCTATGCTATCCATTGATACATTCGTATTTATGCTATTGGATAGTTTTACAACTATTCATATCCCTAATTGTGCGAGGAAAAAAGAACATTTTGAATCTGCCAGTTCGGCGATCAATTTATCTGCTTTTGTGATTATGGTCCAGTCTACCATAGTAAGTTGGGGTTCGCAAAATATTTTTAACGTCATGAGTGGAAATATTACTTGGAATTTATTTAAGAGATCAAGTCTAAATTTCAACCTGCAATCTGACGATGATTCCCATTTTAATTCATTTAATAGACTGGTAGAGTCAACTAATCTAGACTAGTCGACTAAGTCTAATAGTTTGACTAAAATATAGGTGTCCTGTATAAGCATAGTAATCCTATTTGAGCATTTTAGGATGTTCATGTTTGGTGAACATTAACCCCCGCCACACACCTTGTAGATGAACATATTCTATCCCTACTTAAAAGCCGTGGTCTCTCTTGTTGCGAGTTTGCTAGTGCTGCTAAGATCGCTAAATTAAACACCATACTTCCACGAAGAGGTGAGACAAAACGTTTCCTCGAAGACTAATGGCTCAAGGGCGCTACAGCTGTTTTCAAGTCATAATGGCCTGCTCCTCACAAATTCAGTGGTGGCGTCCAACTTCGACTTTGACAAACAAAGAGAGAGAAACAGGTGTTGGCGTTTGACATGCGTCACCCGCCCATTTTCAGTTGTCGCTCCGGGATAGGTATGCGAGGGCACACGAATGGTAGTTATGGCAGCGCACTCGGGGTAGTAGTAGGCTTAAATATCGAGAGTACGGAACTGGCGGTTGGGCAACCAAGGGCCAAAATAAAATGCTCTATCCTCTTCCTTGAAGCCAGTCCATCAGTTTTGCCCTGCCATGCGTACGGTACTTATATACGTACTCGACTACCGAAAGCGTCTTCTCTTCTCGAGGAATGTGTCGGATCTTCTCTCTCACACGAGTTCTACCGTTGAGGAGATAAAATGCTTCCCTTACTTTGGAGTTTCACGACTGGGTCGACACCACTGTGCTCACCGTTGATGTGCAGCATTAACCAAATGATAGAGCGGCTTCGCAAAATTATACACGAACGGGTAGCGGTTTGAATTCCTTTGAGATTTTTAGTGGCCATTACGCCGCTTTTCAGATTACTCGAGGCCTTCCAGTAGTTCGGTGATTGTACTCCCGCTAGGTCGATCCTTTTTAGGTTAAAAAGAGGCCTTCGTCAATTTTTTGCCGTAGTTTTTGTCATATCGTCGGTAAATGCCTCATTTTACAAAAAAAAATCGATTGTTTCCACGCAGAAAAGTGCCGGGTAGCAAAAGGTCTTCTCTGAATTAAGTTCCAATAAATATACAGTATGAAATGAGTATATTTTAATTATATTTTCCTTGTTAATTTAATGGTTTTAAAGTCTTCCTTCAATCGTAATCGTGTATAGAATTTTCTTTCCAGTTGTCTATAGTGATCTATATCCCCCTGCTTTGTCACTTTTGGCTCTTTGCTATTTTCCTCCACAGACTGAATGATGAAATTCCTTAGGACATCCACACGCAAGGTGGAAATCGAGCTATGGCTCTGTTGATTTGCAAATTGGAGAACCCGGAATTTTCCCGCCGGCTTTATCTGCGTAATCTAGCTTATCTGCCTTATTTATTCAGCTTTATAAAAAATAAGCTTGGCGTCACTATTATTTATTTAAGCTCTTTAATTTAGCTTATTACAATGATGATTTCAGAACCAAAATAAACACTTTGACGTAATGATCCTAGTTACTTACGATTCTAATACTCCATGCTTGCGTGCATTTCTCTTCATTTGTTCTTTTCCCGACTAATGACCTGTAATTTTGTGTTAAGTTTTTTAGCATTGAATTTAATAATTTCTACTCACCCTTTCTTTTGTTAAGATGCAATATTTTTTCTCATTTCTCATCAGAAATGACGACGCAAGAGAATACTATGAAAAAGGAAATACTGCGAATAAAGCCATGGGGATTTCAAAATGAAGGCAATTTGTTTTTACTGACGAAATTGCTGTCTTTTAGGGGAGAGAAAAATAATTCTGAATTACTGAAACTAGCTGTGAAAGAAAATATCTTAGGAGTTCGTAACAGATAGAGTATAACGAGTGTGGATGTGTTAAATAATAGGGGGAAATAAGGAAGTGGGGTGGGGAACGCTGAAGACAAGAAGCTGGGGCGGAGTTGCTTGGATTTGTAGTGACTTGTACGATCGACATATCACGGGGACAAACCACAGGACTGGAAACATCGCTGGGGGAAAGTTGGGTAGACCATAAAACCAAATATGTTCCTCACATTTTGTGGTGTGTAATTCCTTGTGATGCGAAGTAGGCTAGCAGAGTTGGCACGGCCAGGCAAAATTGATGCACTGGCTTAAAGGAAGAGGATTGAGCATTTTATTTTGGCACTTGGTTGCCCAACCGCCAGTTCTTGCTCTCGATATTTAGCCTACTACTACCCCGAGTGCGCTGCCATAACTACCATTACCAGTTTCTTCCACAGGCTGAATGATAAAATTCCTTACGACATCCACGCCGTTGGCGGGAATCGAGCTTTCAATATGTTGACTTGCAGATTGGAGAACCTAGCCTTTTCCCGCCGGCTTTATCTTTGCAATGTAGCTTATCTGCCTTATTTATTCAGCTTTATAAAAAAATAACCTTGATGTCACTATTATGTATTTAATCACTTTACTATACCTTATTAAAATGATGATTTTAGAACCATAAGCAAACACTTTGACCTAATGATCCTAGATACTGAGGTTTCTAATTCTCCATGCTTGCGTGTATTCCTCTTCTTTTGTTCTTTTCCTGACTAATGACCTGTAATTTAGTGTTAACTTTTTTAGCATTGAATGTGGTAAGTTCTACTCGCCATTTCTTTTGTTGCAATATTTTATCAAGATTCTACTACTGTATAACAGCGTTAATAATAGTAAAATGTAATATTTATGATATGTGAAAGTTAACGCTGTGCCAATTCAAGGACCGCGAACTAGATGTCCTGAAATGAATACCTTAGCGGAGTCACTCGCTGAAATACACAATAGCATAATGTCCACAAGGACAATCCACCTTAACCGGGACTCTAACCCGGACCCTCTGATTTTCCAGGTACTCTACCATTTGAACTACTGAAGTTTCCTTGGTGCCATACGGCCAGGTAGCGTACCTCGCCTGAAATCAGGAGGTCGAGTCCCGATCGAGATGGATTTTTTCCTTGTGAAAATTATGCTATTAACGCTGTGGTTAACGTTACCGAAACCAAAATGATTTTTAAGTATGTTATTTCATTTCCTCTGATCCTTTGCATGAATTCACATGAGTTTGAATGGAAAGAAAGAGTATCATCTCAGATGGTGTTCATCTCAGGTGCGAATGCCATGCAGACTTAGATTTACCTAATCTATTTATCATGGTGTTGTTATCGTTTCAGATAGCCTCACTCTGCGTAACGTCTCCCTTGACTCATGGCCCTTCGTCAGCCACCCCTGACACGACCAGCAAGTAGCCACCCAGTCCTCAAGGCTCCCTCCCGCATGGAAACTCGACAACCGAGCGTCGAGACTCCAACATTCACTTATTCCAGGTACGAAAATTTACTGAGTCCCGCAGGTTTCCGCGAGATTGATTCGAAGATTTTTTCGTAGGAAAACCACTTATGTCGCTGGTCACAAAAGGGGTAGATACAGCTCGATAAGTAGCTTTATGTGTGGGAGTGAGACTCATGCTTCTTTTTTTACGATATAATATAATGTTTATATATAATTTTATGTATAATAAATTCACCACAATATAATTTTTAAGGCAATTGAACATTTTACAGAGGAAAAAATCCACCTAGAACATATGGTAGTGAGGAGCAGTTATATGGAAGGCTCATTGAAGGAAACATGTTGCTGCAATTGTTACATAACATAATTTTAGAAAATGTGCATCTATACCAATAAATACAATTAAATCAGGATAGTATGGCATCAGAAATAACGACGCAAGAGAATGCCACGAATAAGTGAATCCTGTGAATAAAGCCATTATAGTTTCAAAATGAAGGCAACTTACGAAATTACTGCCTGTTAGCGGAGAGAAAAATAATGCTATTTTACCGAAACTGGTTGTCAAAGGAATATCTTAGGAGTTCGTAACAGAGTAAGTAAAACGAGCGTGAGACATGTCAAATAATAGAAAATAATAAGGAAACACTGCAGAGAGGGAGCTGGGGCGGAGTTACTAAGCTTTGTGGTGACTTGTACGATCGACATATCGCGGAGACAAACCACAGAACTGGAAACATCTCCGGGAGAAAGTTAGATAGACCATAAAACCAAATTCGTTCCTCGCATTTGGTGTATAATTCTTTGTGATGCGTTCGTTTGCGGATAGCTTTTCGGGGACATTGACAATATGTGTTAAAATCCAGGTCGGGAAATGTATATGCACTCGCAAAAGAGGTGATGGGCTTTCTTATAGGATACTGAACTGAAACTGTGGATTGTCAATACCGCAACGTCTTCTTGAATCGGGGGTGGAGATTATCAGTCATCACTTCTAAATGTACACAACGCAATGACCTGCAAGCCACCGCGAGGGCGTCTAGCAGGGGGTGATGATCACCCAACATGCATTATTGTCCCTATTTTTTTGCGGGAAAAATGAAAATTTCAACATCTTTTTCTTAATATATCTATCTCTCTCTAATTTTATCTTCACTTTTAACCTTCCTTAGTGCGCTGTTATTTTTAATATTTAGTATTTGTAACATATTCATAGAACCTGCCCGCCTTAAAATTGCTGCAGGAGATTTATCCTTTGGATCCTGATAAATCTCCTGCAGCTGGAGCAAATTTATCCTCTTCAGATAAATCTCCAGCAGCACCTGAGTGTGAACTAAGTTTTCGGGCCTGACATTTTACACCCACGGTGTGCACTGCGGTCACTTCGAAGGAGTAGGGGTAGCGGTTTACCAGCAATAGCTACGAATATGCGGTAAAACTAACGACAAGGCGAAACATGTTAAAACACTTGTGTTGTGGGGTTAAACTATTCATTCACTGGCAGAGTACGGATGTTGAACCTCAGCCTGTAATAAGTGGACGCGTTGTTAAGGCCAACAACATTTCAACAGATTTTGCTCAAACTAGACTATCCGAACGCACTCCTTCCGGTCTTAATCACATTCTGATTTTCTGCCTGGGAAGAAAGAAATTTTAATTCTATACGATCGGCTGCCTATACCTTTATTCACGAGAGGCGTTTAAATTTGGGAATTCTGGCACGATCTGCTTAATTTAAGGTTTCCACTCATCCTCTTAAGGTTTTTTTGTCCCCATCGATACTTATTATCGGTGAAATGCTTGGACATTTATCTGCTTCATGCAACATTTGGTTCTTAGGAAGTATAGACTATGGAAACCTTAGAGTATTGTAGAATTAAATTTTCTATTGTTCTTATTTATTTTTTTGTCAAATGAATAATGCATGAAATATGTACAATAATTGTAATTCCCTGCCCTTGCTGTCTTGTTTCCCTTCCTATTAGTTAAAACTTTTACTGGAGGCAAAAAGGGGCTACATAAATGAAATAGTTTGAAATCCAATCAGCAAGGGGCGAAAATCAATGATAAATGCAGTGCGAAAGTTTCGGGATGAAAATAAATCACATTAATGAGGTGTTAACATTCTCTTGATACTGAATGGTAAGAATAAACATTGGGAGGGCTTAACCTGGAGCTGATGGAGGTTTAACGTGATATGAAATGACAATAGGTTTTGCAGGAATGATATACGGAGGATGACCTTCCTATAAAGAGAGAGAAATAGATTTTTGAGGACTAAAATGAAATATAAGTAAAAATGTATCCATGGACAGTGACTTTGTATTTCCGCGAAAAGAGGCTTGATTGTGTAGTTTTTTTTAAAGATGTGAATGGGTGTGGAGAAGAATGGACGGAATAGGCTGAATGGAAAGTAAGATCAAATAAATATTAAACAAGAAGGGGAAGGGAAGGGAATAGGTGGGAGGCGTTAGGTGGGAGGCGTTAGGTGGAAGATGAAATTGTGCTTTAATTGATAAAGGATTGCTGTACAGGATGGTACAGAAATGAATGCAGGGTAGGAGCGGGAGAGGAAGAAAAAGAATGGAATTTTCTAGGCAGGAAGAGAATACGAAGAGCCAAAACCTGAGGTGATCCGGAGGTGCATGGTGTGTCCAAAAAACTACCAATATTCGTGGAATGCTATGATGATAATGATGATGATGGGAAGCACTAGTGTTCCAACCAACACCTTTCACCCGTCAACGTGAGAGGGAAAGATTTTTTTCTAACAGAGTGCCGTCTGTTACTTACTTGACCTTTACGAATTGGTTTTCAGCTATAAAGGTTCGATTTTACTTATCGACTTTTTCGCCCTCGGTTGATTTTTTTCCGATTCCTCGGCGAGGACAAAATAGCGTTTTTCTTTGGCTGTGTGCGTGGAAAACAGGACAACACCTAGCACTAAATAATCGCGTGGACGGCCGAGTGCGAGTGATAGGTGGATGATAGGGGGAATTTGGGAGGTGCAGGGGAGGGAATACGAGGAGCCAGGAATACGTGCATTTTATACATATAGTCTCCGGAGGAAGAATGGGTGGGTGGAAAAACTCCACGTTTCCATACGTGGCAGTTCCGTTCGAATGCTCTCTCTCCATCTCGTTCCCTCCTCCACCGCCAAGTCTCCCTCGTTTTTCTTTCTTTCTCTCTCTCTCTCTCCTTACTTCCTTCCCGTCGTTTCCCTTGTCGAACACAAAACTTCCCATCCCGTTCCACTGCGACGTCCCGCGCCCTCTCTTCTCCCTCTTCCTCCGAAGAGCAGTTGCAACTTCATCTTAGCCTCCAACCCAGGGCACCGCTTTTCAGAGACTGGATCTCGCTCTCTCACAGGTAGGAGAGAGAGAGAGAGGGAGGGAGGCGGAGGGAGTGAGAGCCGCCGACATTCTTGGCGTCGGTGGCGGTCGAAAAGGAGGGAAAGTCGGAGGAGGGTGGGAGGAGAGCGGATGAGTGGCTCGGGGGCCGGTCGGAGGAACCACAGGAGGCATCAGCCGGCGTCTCCGCGAGGGTTGGGCCCTCCTCCTCACCAGGGGGAGAGGAATTCGCACACGCGGACCACCCTCCCTCCCTCCCACAACCCTCTCCTCTCCCTCCGGTCCAGGCTCGCCGCCACCCCCCACAACCTCCCCTCGCCTTCTCTTCTTCCACCCTTGACCTTAATGGGCTCGACTTATTTTCATTTCGTTTTTCCCCCGTCTTCTTCCTCCGAGGGACCCGAACTCCTTTGTTTTTTTTTCTTTTCGTGTTTGCGAAACGACCGCCACCCTGGGAAATTTAGCCCGATTCGCGGAAAAAAGCTCGGAGGAGGGGAGGAGGTCCTTTTGGGAGATGATGGGAGGTAGGTGCATCGATGTCCCTTCGTGTTTCCTTCCTCACATTCTCGACCATCTTCCTAATCGTTCCGTGGTGTATTTTTTTATATATTTTATTTCCCCAGAGTAGGATGTGGTATAAATAGCACTAAATAACACAGCCAAGGAAATGAAGTTCTCCCCAGGTTGCGACCCTGAGGTAGAGAGGCGGAGACTCTTGACAGCCCTTCCGCGCGAATTCCTCCAGGTCACTCTTATGTAAATTTTCAGCCGATCTTGCCAATCGTGGAGGAAAGGTTTTATTTCGGGCACGGTTGCCATCTCTTCTGAACTAATCCCGAGCCCCCAGTTATTGATCCCTGACTTGCGGTTGTCGGTAAAATCTTTCTCGCCTCGAGATGAGTGTCTTTTCTGTATGAAGGGCGTGAAATAACAGAGGATGATCATTTGCCTCTTTGTCATTTTGAAATACTGTGTTTCACTGAGTGCATTTGGTGACCGACACGGGTACGGGTGCCTTCCCTTGGACATGCCCCTCAAAGTGACCATTTTATTAAGGGGTCCGTTAACGTCCTGTTGAATTTTTAAAACGCTTCTTTGAACTCCAGACTTGTAATAATTGCTGTGGCTGGTTTATTGTCACCAGTTGTCTTTATGTGGGCAATGTGCAAGAACATGTTAATTGATTCGTAGGCTTGAGAAACTTGCTCCAGCCATTCATGATGGCAGGGGATGATCCCCGCTCACATTCAGGGGGTGGAAAAACTATTTGTCGACTGGTCTGGTTCGCAGCACTTCAATAATTGATGACTCTCTACCAGGAGAGATTCGAATGAATCAAATTACCACGTGCCCTCCTAAGGGTGTTCGCTCGAGTATATGTATACACAAGGGAGCCCGGCCGAGGATGTCACGTGAACGAATGATGTCGTGCTTCCTTCAGCAAGACAAGTAAGTCTCCCTTTGTTGTTGCTCAGGACCGTAACTAGGGTGTGACGAAGGCCGAAGTTAGTGGTGGAGAATGACACCAAGTCTCCTTCGAAGAGGTTGGAAAGTTTTTCCGTTAAGACTGCAACCGCAGCGAGGACGAAGCCGCGATATCCGGTGCCTAAGGCGTCATTTGACATTCAACTGGAGTTTGGTGACACAGCACTCCTAACCACGCATATAGTTGATCGATTTCATACAATTTGACAGATTATAAATATAATTACTGCTTCCCTGCGAGTTTACGCTAGTTATATATGGCTTAGATTGCGCATAATTATGACATCGTTAGGTACGTAAGACCACGGCTGATGTAGTTACGTGCAGTGTAATTAAAAGTTTCGCAACAGGTAATCTTTGAGCGGTGAAGTCTTGGGATGAAGTCGTATTTTGAAGAGAGGGTAGACATCTGAATTTCTCTTAATTCCTCTTTGACATTTTTCGGTGTTCCCGAGGGATATTCTGGTATAGGAATGTAACACATCTTTCAGTTCCACTTTATCGGAAACAGAATGCAAATTAAAGATATAGGTACTGCCGGGTATTAGTATGATACAGTTGAAAGGGAAAACAGCGTCCACGAAGAAAAAAGACCAAATTGGAGTGAATGAAAGGGAAAATAATCATAGGAATAATAAATCCTTACTTCATAAACGAGACGGCTAAACCTAAGTTATTTTCTTTCTTGCAATTAATCAGAAAAATAAGTGACCGTCGTGTGACTCCAATACGAGAAATATAGTTTACATAAGTTTTTTCTTTTAATATTTGCTCATACGTACAAATCACGTCCTTCATCATAAGATACTTTGTATCAGAATGGAAGAATATTAATATATTTAAAAATGAACAAAGGTGGAGTGGCTATTAATGAATATTACATGTTAATCAATTGCTAGGAATGGACTTCATTTGCATATTTTTATTTAAATTTATTTTTATCTGCGTGCATGCAAGTGAGTTCCTAAAAAAATGCGTAATACGCTCTTCTTTTATCTAGTATCTCACGTAATGTTGTTCAATTTCAATAGGAATCAAATGATGTAAATTTGGAAAAAACCTCTCTTGGAATAATACCTTAAGCATTGTTTACAGTCCATACTATCCATACTGCGAGAGACATTAATGGCAATTTTTTTAAATTCACCTCCCCCTAGTTAGAGAACACGAGGTCCTACCAGAACCTCGTAATCTCTTTCGCTAGCGTAATAAAAACCACTTGTTTCACTAGGGATCTCTCAATTGCTGATGTTTCTCTAAATTTCATCAATAGATATTATCGGTGCCTTTAACAATTGCCTTAATATTTCTTCTATGTCTTCAAAAGAACTCTTGAACGATCTTGTAGGGGTCTTCGTGAAATGTTGAATCATTATCCCTAATTCACATTAATGCAAGTCGTCTTATTTGCTTCAATTTTTATTACAATCCTTACATGGTATTCGTAGTTTTGAAGCTAATTTAATCAATGCATTGAGCGATTTGATTTGTAGTAGTGTTCTGGTGTCAGAATGTTATTTATATGCTTGTTGGAATAGAACAATCTCGATCTAATATTTTTATTCTATTTGATAATTTTATAGGTACTGTATTTTTAGAACAAAAATAAATTATTAATAAAGACCATTCCCATTACATATTCCATTGCCTGCGTAATAGCTGTCCATCCCTTCAATCCTCTCCCTTTAGTATATTACTTGATATTAAAACGTAGCAATAAAAAAATCTCTTTTTCAATTTGTTGCCCCTTTACTATCCTTAAAAAATAAATGATGGAGTTTACGTTGTTATCCCAGTGATTTAAATACAAGCAGTTTCAAATTATTGGACCAAGGAGTAGGGTTTGAAACTCGTGATATTAAAGTTTGGCAAAAAAATTTGCTAGCCCACTATCCCGAGTCTTCTAATTCGTGCATTTTTTTGTTGAAGTTAGCGAGGCCCTAAGGCTTCCATCATGTATAATATAATTCCTTCAGAGTAAGTATCTATAGCGGAGAGTCTTAGGTAATCCGACTTCCGTTAGCTTTTTACGATGATTTTTCATGCTTGTTCGGGAATTTTCGCTCGGTGAAGTGCGGAGGCCGAGAAAAAAAAGTGGTTGTGGAAAACATGATGGCGGAGGCCTGCGTCATCAAAATCCAAGGTAATTGTGACGCCAGGGCGGAAGGAAACGGTGAGGTTTTCACCAAAAACTTCTCACCGGAAATGTGGCCGAATTCATTGTGTCGGAAAATCATAACTAGGGAGGGATTTCAACGTGTGAGTCGCCACTTCACAGTGGGGTTCCGGATAGGATGTATCCCTCAAGGGAATGGAATTCGCTAATGCGTCATCTGTATCCGAAGGAATGCGTGGAAATACCATCCCTCATGTCGGTAAACCTATGACAGTAATTTTAATTTACTTTTCTGTAGATAATATTAATAAATTAATTACTGTCTGCCTTAAACTATCGCAAAACCTGAATAATGAGCAACGAAGTCGACATGGAAGAGCAATTTGTGGGAGCTCATTTGTTTTATGAGAGTAATAAACAAGTAAGGAGATGAATAAAATTTGAAGGAAATGTTATACCTCTATAGTATTGGAGTTTATAAGGAAATAATATGGATGGAGAAAAGATTGTATTAACAGAAGTTGGCGTTTGGGATTATGGGTTAGACTTTGATCTCTGAAAAAGTTACTCTGTTCGATTATGAGCCGACCTGGTGGCTGATGACACCTTGTATAGACGCTTGATGCCGCTTCTAAGTGCAGCCTAGGATCATTCTGATCGGCCCATCCTATCCCGCTGATCCTAGCGTGTGGAACGGGCATTGATGAAAATAGTTAAAATTGGTATCCGAGGTACTATACTGGAGACGATTCTGTTGTCAGTCATGCTGTCGCCAGGAAGATATTTCAGGAAGATTCAGGACAATATTCGTCTTCATTGACGTCATAATTCACCAAGCTTTTGAATTCGCCAAAAAATCACTGAGAAAGGTTTTTTAATTTCTTTGAGAAAGTTTTCTTTTTGGTTCAATATGCCTTCCGCCATTAGTCTACACGTGATGCAGTGTCATCTTAGCCATCGCGCAATTTATTAAGTTTCTTTTCCTATCAATAGCATTCACCAAATGATTGAGGTCTGGACGTTTATTCCCCATCCTTCACGTAGTACTGCCCTTTCTAGTAATTGGTTGACTGTTTGCCCGGAAGGGGTTTCATTTTGTTGAGACAGAATTGAAAATTTTCTAGATAAGCTCAACAGAAATCATTATTTGGTGAGTGAAGCAACGTTACTCAATATTCAATGACTCTTATATCACAGATATATCACATAAACGTTTTTTGTCATCGACGGTCTCCGATCTCACCTTATCTACACTTTCATATCATATTTAAATGGTTCGTTCGATAGCGCACTTGCGACATCGTTTTTGTCCGATTTATGTCCCAATCTTCCCGATTTTTTACTCTCTATAAGTATGTTTATCTGTTCAGGTTTTTTCTTTTGCTGTCATTCGTTCTCTTTTTTATAAGTCAGTATGAAAAATATTTCAGTAATCGCTAGCGTATGTGACTTGAAGTTGAGGTTGATATTGTTTCAAATCAAATATTACAGAGTACATGTTTGGGGAATTAATTTATAATTTAGGGGATCTCGAGAGAAAAATAACTCTTTTTCATTGGCAAAAATGTGAAAAGGTTTATGATGTGAAACTGTTCGTTATTATTTCATTGATTTGAGGATAAATAGGT
This sequence comes from Platycnemis pennipes, assembly GCA_933228895.1. Taxonomy (NCBI): domain Eukaryota; kingdom Metazoa; phylum Arthropoda; class Insecta; order Odonata; family Platycnemididae; genus Platycnemis; species Platycnemis pennipes. The sequence goes on from OW121848.1 coordinate 58,717,014, forward strand.
TATACCAGGGCCCTACATTGAAACCCTTGAAAACTACGAGAATTAGAATTGGAAATAAACATTTATTTTAACGCGATCTGTGTGAGGCATGGAACGTAATAATGATAATGCAGTGGAATACTTATGATACTGGAATACGTACTTTCCATTGTGGGACTTAGGGTGCGGGTATCTTTTTTGCTTGGAGTACAAGTCTTGATTAAGCGTGACTCTTCTTTTTGTAAGAAAATTCTAATTAAAGTTTAATAATAATGAATTTTTGTTTTAATTTTTAAAGTGGTGCTATAATTTTGATTGTGGGTCAATTATGACTTTATTCAAGGCTCTCATTTTCTCTTCCCAATGGTTAACTGCCGTTGGTTAGTATTGTGTGTTTTAAATTTATTAATAGCTATTGATATTTTGCTATTTAATATTTCATCAACTGTCGTTGTTCAAATGTCTGTTTTATGTAAATTCTCACGGATATTAATTTAATTTTGAGGTACATGGAGTCTCTTAAGGTGCAAAGTCTCAAATGTTTTTTTACCCGATGTAGACTATTTTCAACGCCGTTCATGTATATTAATATTTTACTTCAGTTAACAAGGAATTAGCAGGCAGTATTTTCACTGATGAAGTGAAAAATATTTTTCGAAATACTCCAACTTACTGCGGTAGACTGGACGACGATCATAAAATTAGAGAAACTGTTTGCGGAACCGACAGATTCAAAATGGCCTTCTTCCGTAGTGCAATTAGCGATATGATTAGCTGTAACCGCTGTAACTATGTTCAAAAGTACATATAGATACAAGTGCATCAACGGATTGCGTAGGTTTGAGGAATGTTGGTATAAGGAATGTAAGGTAACCCAATTAACAGCATGTTTGTGCATGCTTGCTTTGCTTTTTTAATTTTTTTTAAAATTAAGTTTATGCTAGAATATAGTCTCTAATCCTTTTTAAGCATGACATATAATGCATATTTGGTGTGAATTCACTCCCTGCCATACACCTTAATGGTGGCTTGCAGGGTAATATGTAGATGTAGATGCAGTCTTGTATACACAATGAGTTTGATTTTTATCAGTATCGATTTTAAGATAGGTAATAATTGTTATCGAAATTTACTGTCGATAGTTATTACGATCGAACGCAGTAAGTCATCATGAATGCTATGAAAATAGTGGGCAGCTATTCGCCAACGGAAAGATGTTTTATAAATTGGACCCAATGTTGGAACCTTTTAGTAATGGATATTATGGATTGCTCAATGATAAAAGTAACGGCCGTGAAAAAGAACTCGTATCGTTAAACGAAATTTATTGGATACGATTGGTATGAAGAACTGTTTCAATCTATTATAAATTTGATTGTGATTAAAGTATTATTTAAGTGACATGTGGTATTTGGGCGAATGAAGTGAGAACAGGGAGAAGGTAGGAAGAAACCCTGCATTTGCCCACTCTTAGCGAAAGGCGCCTAGGGGTGTTCTTCAATTGGAGTCAACATGGGGAATGGAATACCCAAGGGATCCTTTTATATCACGTGAGCTTAGTTGTGGAACGCAATGTGAACAACTCGTCGGATACACAGTAAAGCAATTGAGGGTTCGAACCCAGATCCCTACGGTCACTACCCTAACGCTGTTCCCTGATTAGTTCCCACGCTGCTCAGTACGGTATGCGTCAGCATGTTTTTAGGCGCCTCGTACATGTTCGCTGTCGTCTAGACGATACGAAGGATAGGATGCTGCGACAGTGGAACAAGACGAGTTCGCACCAGTCGGACCCGGCCGGCATTCTTTTCGAGGTTGGGTACTTGGGGTGAGGTGGTGTGGACCAAGTGGTGGCGGGCAAAGGCGAATGAAGTTGTAAAAGAGAAATGGGCGAGTGCCGCGGGGGTGGAGGGCAATACAAGGAGGCGATAAGGAAAATAAGTGGCGGGGGATGTCCGGGACCAGTAGAATGCGGGGTGGTGTGATGAGGAAAGTGCAAGACGGCCACCAGCAGCTAAAAGGAGCTGGAGGAGGATTTTCTCGTCGGGAGGTTATGGAGATAGGTGAGAAAAATCAGGAGGAACGCAGAGATTGAGCACTTGGCGTCTTAAATTTGTTTCACTTAAAAAAGAAAGGGGTGACCGTAAGAGGAGAGGAGGGTCCGAAGGCCTGCAGATTATGCGATTCGAATGTGTGTGGAATGTTAAGCCATCGGAAAAAATCTTACTAAATGATCTTGGGACCGAACTTCATTTAGCTGATGCGGTATGTGCGTCAAGGAGAATTTTCTGTATGGATTTAGTCACCTCGGTGCGTTTGCATTAAAAGATTCGATAAATGCCTTGAAGTATTACATAAACCATATAACCATATATTTTATAAACGATAAAATAGCAACAAGAATACTAAGTCGCTGAGCTCAAGGTAAGCAAAACGGTGTGATTCAGGTAAAAGATGCGAAATAATCAAGTTAAGTCAGGTTTAAATATTGTTAACGCCAAGTTCAAGGGACCGTGAACTAGTCGCTTATTCAATCACCATGTGAAATTGACTTCCGGGAGCGCAGCACATCAGTGAAAACGAAGTAAATTACCATACCACTCATACTACGGTCGAATGAATGGGAAGATTGTCCTGACAAGGACCTGGATTTTGGTGAGTGCGTTTCTATGGTCTCGGTGACTACTAAGAAGAGATTTTTAGTCGCCCTATGGGCTACACAGCGGGTCCAGTCGAAAATCAGAAGTATTTGCCAAGGACGTGGAAACCTAAAGCGCTGCCTCTCGTTTTGGTGGCTTTCTCGAAATTTACTCTCCCATCGGCGGACTTGCCTCGCTTGAAGTCTCGCGTTCCCGCCACGAATCGAGCGCACTTCTTCCGAGGCTCGCGCGCGAGCGAGCGAAAATCTTGCGTCCGGACCAGCGCCTCACAATTTTATGGACCTCTTTACCCTCCGTAATGGTGGTCCCCCCCCCCCTTTCCCCCCACGCACCCCAACTCCCCCCGCCCCCAGAACCACTCGCACATTCCTTAGGCTCGACTCAGGTTCGAGCACTGAAGACGGCAGACGAAGGAGGGGGGAGGGAGGGGCGAGGTGAGAGCGTGGGACAGAGACAGAGAGGATATCGGCGAAGGGGAGCGTTTCGGGGGAAGAAGAGGAGCGAAAGGGATGCGAAGGGAAAGGGGGATGGGAATCGGGTATTCCGTGCGGAAGAGAGAGAGAGAGAGAGGGAGGTGTAAATATGTGGAGTGATGCCGAGAGAATGGGGGAAGATGCGCGATTTGATTTCGGTGCGAATGGCATGCGGGGAAGAAAGAGAGAGGGTGGAGTGTGATGCCGTGGAGTCTGGGCGTGGGGGAGGTGTGTTGGGATGGGTATGCACGAGACGATATAATGGAGATGGAAAGAATGGTGGGAGGGAAGAGGAGGCGGGCGAAAGAAGGTGGAGGTGTAAGGTGGGAGCGAGCGGAGTCAGGAGAGGCGGTCGGTGGTGGGAAGGAGGAGGAAAGGATTGAAGGGAGAGAGAGAGAGAAAGTGAGCCGGGTGGGCTGGATGGATGGGCGCAACAGGAAGAATAAAATGCGGATGGAGGTGAAATGTATGATGAGGTGGGTGGCAGGTGGTGTGATGGGGGAGGGAGGGGAGGAGGTTTTTACGGCCGGGGGAAGTCAGGGTTGGGAGGGGAGGGGCGAGGATGGTTGGAATCGGCGTGGGAGGGTGCGGGGGAGGAGACAGGTGGGGGTTCAGGATCCATGGACCGGTTTTAGCGAGCGTTAGCATTTGCCTTGACTCTCTCTCTCTCTCTTTGGAGCCAGACTGCGCTCGCCGCCGCGAGGAGCTTCCGATAGGCGGACGGACAAGCTGAGGAGAGAGAGAGGGATAAAGGGACCTCTCTCACTCCCCTCACATCACTCTCATTCCTCTTTCCCGCCAACCCTTTCGATCGCAATCAGTAACGCATGGTGTCCGGTCTATTACGGGAAATGAAGAGCGAACAACGTGCATTCGTAGTGAGCGTGTGATACAGCTCCGCATACGCTAAATCGTGTTCGGGTTGTAAAGTCGCGTAGTGAAAAAGTAAGCGAAAGGCTTATGCCATAGAAGTTTTCGAAATTCAGTTACTGCTGATAAAATGGTGTATCGGGATTGAATATTTCTAACAAATTTTGCTTCAGAATGTCCACCCTCTCTCAGCGCGAGCCATGCACTTTAAATCAGTCATTTTGACGACTTTTCGGAATTACATAGATATTTTTGCGTTGTATTCATTGGATGCTCTTTCGGGCTATTTCACCCGATATTGGTAAACCTTTGAGCATTCCCTGCTTGGCATTTCCTCCACCCCTTAGATCACCTGCAGTCCTCTTTCCCTCTCTCTCAATATGTCGCAGCCCTTCGCGTCAAAATACATATTATGTTTCTCCCTATCCCACAGTATCCAATGCACTCTCTTTTATTTCACCCTTCGGCACCCCATCACCTCTTAAAATGCTCTCCCTCCAGTTTTGACTCGCTTTCGCCCGATGACTTTTCCCCCCGTTTCTAGTAATTTATAAATATTGATGTAATATGTGATTTATTAATATTTAATCATTTCTTCTTGGTTGCTAGACGTAATAAAAATAAAGACACCTTTTTGTTCCAAGGGAACGAAGATCCTCGACGGAAAATGCCTCTCTTCTTTCAACTCTCGAAGCCAACCAGCCCTGAATCATCACTGCGCGCTAAGAGTCCGCCCTCGTTTGTCGCCTCGCTAATGAATCGAAAAATTCGAATTTACGCGTCCACGTTAGCTCGTTCTGGACGTGCCTCGTCTCATCTGTTGAGAGGGGAAGACTAACTCCCTCCCTTCGAAGGGTCGCACTCCGGTGGTGGTCCGGCGTGGCGCCCAATTTGCTACCCCTCCCTAACCTCCCCCGTCCAACCCCCGCCCCACTCACTCCTCGACCCTCGTAGCTTCGTGAGCGCGGGATAATTTGGCCCAGATGCCGCCCCTCCCTCCCTCAGCGCGCGGGGAGGGGAAGGAGCAAACCCCTTTTTTTTCGTTCCAGAGACGGGCAAGTGTGATGGAATTCCGGGCGTAAGATTAAGTGGCAAAGATTTATTTTTTTTTCCACCTTGGCCGAAAAATCCGTTCGCCCCCATCAATATTTTGATGTATACTCTGGCGACCGGGGAACGGGTGAAACATTTTGCTAGTCGCTTTGATTGATTTCGGTCGCCCTCTTGACTTTTTTCGAAAATACCAGATGCTGCAAAATCGGCTGCGGTTTTTTGTGTGCTATCGCCCCTCGATTATATTAACTGGTAGCTTCAGAAAATGAACCGATGTGCGGTAGAAATACGTGGGACGAAGGTGGAAAATGCGTTTTGGTGAGAACGAATTTGTTGTACCGCGTTGAGTTTTTTAGACATCTTTGCTGAAAAAGCTACCATCGATGCTTCAGGATTCGAACTTTTGTGAGAGACGCAAATGTCTGACCTGCGTATGTACGTTAGTTCTTTGGAAAATTGCCTGGTTTAATTTGGCCGATCAATGCGATTGCGAGTTGAGAGTATTTGGAATATCATTCTTTATAATACGATTTCCAAACACGTCGAAAATGGGAAAGTGAAGTGACTTTTTGGTTAAGTAAAAAGGAGTGACATGGAAACAAAAGAACTCTCTTGCAGTAATCCGCGAAAATGATAAAACTGAAGGAATCATGCGAAGATGGAGCAGTATAAAATAATGATGGAAAATAGTGGATTTCCTCGGCCTCGATGCTGTGATTTGGCTTTCTCACTGAACCTATTATGCAAGGGAATGTATAAAGTGTTTGTAGAAAAAAAGTCTTTTCATGGACCCATTGAAAGTATTCACACATTCATGCACATTAACAGGGTAAACAGGTGATAGCAGAAAAGTTAATTATCACTGAAGCAAGTAAGATACATTCATGGCCTTAAATTCTCGAGGTACATCGCAATCCAATTTTCATGAGACGAGAGATTTTTAATGGAAATTTCTAAGCCCGAATTCAAGGTTAAGTATATGGGGGGTTTGGTAGAAAATGTTCCGCTAAATGGGATTTTTTTCATTTTTGAGAGGGATGGATGTATGGAGTCAGATTGTGACAGAAATTGAGGGACAGTTTGGAGGTTGCCGCAGACTATAATGCTTTATACCCTTTAAGCCTCATATGAGTGCGGCGCGGCCGCTTTCCTTGATTTTCTCGGCGTTTTAAAAGGTGGCATGTTGGGACGTCCTTGTTCCCAGGGCCCGTGGGTGCCGCCCTTCGTCCCCCATCCACCGCTCCCTCCCCCTGCGTTACTTCTCACCCACCATCCTCGGTCCAGCCAAGCGACAGTTTTCTCTGAGTCACGCGCTTCGCTCTCAAGCTTGCGAACGGAGTAAAAATTCCCCGGCGTTGCAGGTGAGGTTGCTTTTTCTATCCGAGAGCTATCAGGATTCCAAATTAATGCGTGAGGGATGGCAATATCCTATCTGGCGCTTTTCTATCCCGAATGCCTTCATTTCCATCCTACGCTGCGGTTGAGATTATGCCTCTTTCTGACGGTGCCCATTCTTTCTTATCGATATGGTCCCTTGTATTTAAGGCCGTTTCAATGGTGACTGATCATTTGGGATATCTATATATATATGTGTATATCTACATCTACGTAATACCTTGCCGCGAGGGCCACTGTAAGCCACCACGAGGGTGTGTAGCAGGGGGTGAAGATCACCTAGCATGAAATATTGACATGCAAATAAGCTACTAAATGGAAGCATGCTACATAATAGGGTCTCATGCAACTAGATGGTTAGTATCTACATAGTAATAAAGGATTTGGTTGTTAATACATGTATCATGCATTAAATTGTCTGATTGTTCGTAGTTGATGAAACAAAGCGTTGTTGAGGCTGAGGTGTAGATTAATCTGAAGTGAAAAGGAGCTGTTAATGATGAACGGGAATGGTTTAATTTTAGCAACCGCTGCTACAGTTATTATCTATTCCATTCTGATTAGGGCAGTCTCAATTATGTCGCAGAAAGTTATCAGCGACGGAGAAGCAATTAAATATTATGTTAAATTTCACCAGGCATAATTATGAAAGATTAGACACGACGACGGGGGTTGACAAGACAAGAGGTACCTTGTTTGCCTTTGATATACGTGTCTATCATAACGTTGATATTTTCCAATTCGTTTCAGTCTAGCTCTCACGCTAAGATTTGTAGCGAAGGGTGAAATGTACTCACAAGAATTAATGAGAGCAGAGTAATTATTGCACATGCTCTCTTGAACTCCTCTATACTTCGGTAATAAATGACCTCAAGATTAATTATTCCCGAAAAGTTTAGGAATGTCCATTGGAATATAAAAGCAAACTACTTAAAAATTAGATACGTGTTATTTGTTTTAAATTGTCCAGTGCATGATAGTTGTGATATCAAACAATAGGAAAATCCTGATTGGCAGGATAGTAAGTCGAGGAATGCTTTAGTAATGCGGAAAATATTTATTGACAAGGATACTAAGTGTTCCTCTCTTTATTGCGTGTTGCACGCAAAATGCAGTACACTGTAGCATCCGTAGTTTAATCAATGAATATGTTCTAGACTAGCTATAGTTTATGGAAGGTTAGGCGAAATTAAAGCTTTTGTGAAATCTTGAAGATTGTTCCTCCAGGTACCTTGCACAAGCCATAATTGGAAGGATATCGCAAGTAAGTTCCAATCGCTAATGGTAAGTACATTGCCCCTCATCCGCCTGCTAGTGCTGGGTCATTGTACTATGATTATAATGACGGCCATTCATCTCTGTTGGGTGTTGTAGATGCGAATTATAAATTCATATATGTGGACGTTGGGGTTAATGGTAGAGTGCGCATCGGTGGAGTCTTCGGGAAAGCATAATTTCTTATGTGAGCATGAGACATCATACCCAAGTACACAAGTGTTGAGGAAAGCGTTAATACTTTATCAGGATTGCTTCCACAAGGCCGACCAATTACGCTGTAAATATGCATTACGAATTCTGTGATTATTTCGATTTAAAATGATACTTTTCTTAATTCTATTTTTCATATTTTGTTCCTTATTTGATCGATTTATTCTTGTCGCAGAAATAATCATAAAAATTTGAGTAGGTATTTAAAGAATACCTAAAAATATCGGCATTTACCCAAAACTTGATTAATTGAAGAACTTCGGTAACGGGAGGACTCCAAGAAATTAGAAGAGTACTGCTAATTGGATAACGTCATTCGCGGGTTTCGCTTAAATCCGCTTCTACCCGCTCAGAACAACAAAGGCGGATGTCGTGCACTCGTATCATGCGATCATCCATGGAATTGTGCAATAAAAAATAAAACATGTTCTAATTTTGATCTGATGATCATTCGCCGTGAAAACGGCCTTTAGGAAAAACTGTTCTCGATAGATATATATGTATATATATTGACTTTGCTCCTGCTGAATTATCATTCAGAGGAACTTCGTATCCAGCTCATTCAGCTACTTCAGCGCCAAAGAAATGTTGGCAACAGTCTTTCTGCTCCCATCATTTTTAGAGATGGAGGTATTACGGGAGATAAAAGAGAAATGCTAATATGCGGTGAGCTAGGGTTAGCAGCTTCGTGCACATTCAGCATAGCTTCGTTATAGCAGGGTTGAAAAAATTCAGTGTGACGAACATTTATCTCTGCCAGTGAGACAGCAGTGTCGAAATTATGTAGGAAATAACCAGAACGATGGTGGATAGGAATTTTCTTGGTTGGAGAAAATATTGGCTCGCAAGAGTTAAGCTCTTAGTTAAATGCAAGCTATGAAGTAAGTCATAAAATACTTCTACTGAAAAACGAGTCAGGAGAAAGGAATTCCATCGTCAGTCAATTATTTACGACTTTAATATTCCCTTGTAGATATCACAGTTTTCGTGCATAATTCTAGTATTCTTTCAACTATTTTGGATAATTGCATCAATTCAACTACAAAATGAAAAGAGACTGCAAAACTTTTGAACAGCGGTTATGAAATTCCTCCATTTATACCAGAGTAGGTTTCTTAGGGGTTTTGAAACGAAGACAATAGCCCACGTATTGTAGTTTCCCTTTGGGATAGTTCCCTATCCACTCAATCACCTTTGGATACGCTGCTCAAAAGCGACACTATCGTAGAGGAGATCACCAAATCAATACGAATATACGAGCCAATTTCTCAAGTCTCCCAATGGCGGTTAGTGTGCCATGGCTCGGTGGGGTGAGTGACGAGATGACGGAGCTTGGGGCGTGACCATTTCCTCATGCAAATTCCTTCTCAACGTTTGCGTGAGCGCGTGCATGTGTCAAGAAGTTGCAAATGGGAGAGCGACGATTCCTCTCGCACTGAAGAACGCAGCAGTCGGGAGCTCAGTGCGTAAGGAGCTGAAACGTGCGCGATGAAATAAGCCACGCATCTGAGATATAAATGGTCTAGCATTGTAATGTGCTCTCCTATTTGTGATAGTTATGTGTTTTGTCTACTTAAGAAACAACCTGTGTGTACCGGGAATGAGAGAGGGCTCGGTGGCCCACTGGTTGAAAAACAATGAGGAAATTACTACGATCTGATATATTACCTTATGGTTATGTTCAGGCACACCTCAAGCGACGACAGTAAATATTTATGATGACTCCGTCAAATATATCGTCCTTTATCTATATGGTCACTGTAGTGATAAAGTTTACTGCATGTATCCACATCATTATGCGCATTAACCATTTTATTTGGGATTCGCAATCATTTTGATTTTATTCATTATCATTCATTATCGTGGATATGCCAGCTGGATTCCAGTGCTCTTTCCTTCCTCGGGTCGCTTTTTATATCCGAGATATACCAAAAATTATGATAATTTATTATTTATGTGGTTTGCTTAAGGATGCTAGAAAGCGGATGCGCATCAAAGGTGCCCGCCATTGCATTTGTACATGAATGGCATCAAGTATCACCCTATTTTCACTTCGGACGTCACATTCTCGATTGGGTCTGTGCGTTGTGACGTTGCCTTCATGGTATGCTTATTGGCACTTCCTCACCTTTCTGTCTCCTCCTCCAGCCGAGATCGTTGGCAATCTGTCTAACCAATACTCTTCCCTTCGTTATTTCACCAATGATCTCTAATCCCTGCTTCCTTTCGGTCAAATAGATTATTTTTTCCTTATGTTTTTCTTTGTTTTGGATTTTTCCATTGAAATCCAAACTGTGTGATTATCCGGGGAACATTTCTTTCGGAGAAATGACAAGTCATTAGGAAAGGGACCTTTCACTCGCCGCAATGATTAGTAGGTACTTGCCGAGCTCTTCCCTTATTCAATGGCCTTTGCGTTGAACTCTCCAGGGGTATATGAGAGATAATAATTATAATTGAATATTTATTTTCACTCTCTGGAAAACTGGAGCGAGTGTTTATGACCCTTTTTTGATTCGGATTTTCATGTATGGCGTTATGAAAGTTGACTCTTTGAAAATGATAACTGCATATGTTTAGCATTTTTAGAGTAGCCACGTCTACTTTTTAGCTGTAATTTTATTCTGCATAGGAATTTAGGCTTCTCAGGAGGAACAAAGACACATTTTCTGGCTAGTTCATCATATGAATGCGTATAATGTTGTTGTGTTCATTTAAATATCTACTGTACCGTGCCTTTAAATACTGTAGCTTGAGACGCAATATATTTCAGAGTCATATATACTACTTGCAGTTTGACAGTGAGTTTTTTTTCTTTTATTTCACGCATATTTATCACTCACAGCCATTGTAGGTGCATTGGGTTATCGCGTTTAACATGTTTTTTTGTCTTAGCGGAATAATGATGATGTTAGTGGAGTACTGTACCATTCTTCTTTTCCACGGTGCGCTGCTCGGGTGTAGAGTGAAGAAAAATTCCATAGTGCAACGCAGCACATGACTTTTTATAGGCCAACTGGAGAAGTATGAAAAATTTGCTACCTAAGCAAAATATTAGCAGGTAGGAATTACACAGGTAGGAGAGCAAGGTTCATTGTTAAATTTGCAATTTTCCATCTTTATGTAGTTGTTTCATTCGATATTTGTAATTTCATTTCCACAAATCTATCCGCTGAGGTAGGTTGTTTTATTGTAAATCCTTAGACGGCCCTTTTAGACTTGATTTTGCGTGTGATCTTCTTACTTCTCCCAGTGTTTCCTTTAGTTACAATGCTAAAGTGTGTGGACCCTTGGAAATGACGCTTAAGCATTGAAACCTTGGTAAGGTTTTATTAAATAATCTGAGTGGAAAAGTACAAGTTTTATTTATATCCGTCAGTGACTACTGGTATTGCAGCTTGGTATCCCATTCTGGCAGTCGAAGTATGTCGTAAAATTAGGTTTAAATTTTTAATCTCGGAACCGGTAAGGAATTAGTAGTCAGCGCATGAAGTTTTAATTTTTTTAGCTGCAATATTAGTAAGGGATGCTGCTGGTATTACCCCTATTCCGTTGCTATAAAATTTATATTTAGAAAGTCCATTGTTTTAATCTAAAAGTGTTGGACTATCCTTTTTATCATATGTGGATTAAATTTTAATTCCAACATTTTGTTGCGAATACCAGTTGATATAAAAAAAACGTGAATCGAGAACTGAAGGAGAATTTTTTCAGTGTTTTGGGTTAACTGTGCCTTGTATTCAGACACTGGCTTCTTTTATGACATTATTCAATGTATAATTTTAAGTAGGTTTATAGCGGTAGGAGGAAAAATAGCTTTATTCTTTTCTAAATAGATTTATTTCTTTTTTGTCAACTGTCAAAAACTCAGGTGTATAGCATTTTATTAATTGCAATATTGCGTTGCACTAACGTTTAGGGACATGCAAAAAATGTATAATCATTATGCTTCATTATATTATAAACATTTTACTCATAATTCTGGTAAGAAGGAATAATTGCGTTCTGAGTTTGCTGTAAATGGTGTACCTACCGTTCTCTCATTTTCGTCTCATGTTAATAGCTCTGAATTTAAAAGTTCAAACTTGACAAAAACAGGATGCTACATCATTACAATGTTATATAAATCCAATGGTTATTTAGGAATTGATATAAATCGTTGGGAAACTTAAAATCCGGGGGTTTGAACTCGAAGCTTCATTGCCGATTTTAAGTTTTTAAAATGGCGGTTAGATAGAATAATAACTTTTCTAAATCGAGTGTGATTAAGAGATTTTCAGTTTAAATTTGTGAAAAATTATGTTCAACAGCCGATGTCAATTTTGTACATGATTAAAAAATATCATGTAGATACATGAAAAATAGTATGAAAAAATAACATTGCTTATGGTTTTTTAATCATTGTAAAAGGGTTTATAGTCTGGAATCTGGGAAATCTCTCACGTAATTATGTACGTGATTCATATTATATGCATATTATTTTCTCTTGGGATTGATCATTGGTCTTTCTTTAACGGAATCATTTAGGGAACAGATAAAAAACAAATGATCTTCAAGCGTGCGCAATCAACATAAGTATCAATGTTAGAACGTAACTAGGCGTCAACCCAAAGGCCAAAGGCTGCAGGTTTGGTTCCCACATCGGGAATGGATCTTACATTTGTTTTAGGATCAAGAGCTTAGATTAGATGACGCGGTATTGCCACAGCCTTAGGAGCTCCAGAAACCCTATTCTGCATTACTTGAGAAGCCTCAGTACACCGTTCCGTATTTAGCTCTTGCCTACAACAATGGGTGAAACAGAATATTGCACGACAACAAAATCAATATTTTGCTGTCCATCGTCACTCCCTGCTTCCTCCTTTGTAAAACGGGCAATGATGAGCTATTTTATGTCACTTGTGTTAGATAATCGATTTCTACAATTTCCTTAGGCTGATCAATGCTTTCATCAGGTGCTTGCCCAGAGCCGCGCCGCGCCAGAAAAAGAGCGACGTGCCGAACTAGAAAGTTTGTCCGTTCATTACCGCCGTTTTCGATTCAATGAAGACGTTCCCACGTAGAGTGTAATCGTTGGGGTGAATCTATCTTTGTCGGCCCCCACGGCGAGCGGTGGCAACTCACCTTTATAACTTCGGATTGAATCTCGTTTTGATGAATTATCTCCCGAACTGGACCGTACCATCACATCGCATCGCCTCAAGCGTGCACATTGGAAGCGCATCTCATTTAGGCGACGGATGTTGTGAAAGATTATTCAACTCGAAATCCGTGAACTCTTTTTTTGGGACATTTCTGAAGAGCTTAGAAGATGGATAAACGTGAGTAAAGGTAGTTGTTTCGGCACTTTCATTATGGGAAGAACATGTGTGGATTTATGATACATTCTTTCTGCGATCTTGGAGATCAATCTATCCCTCGCCAAAATTGGCATTTTGGTAAATCGATCTTGATTTTCTAGATGTACCTACCTTACGTCCCGTAGTAATAACCAGTAATAATCAAAACCATGACTGACCTCTGTTGCCATAAATCCCGTCTGTTAGAAATCTCTTTCCGCTGGAAGTGGTGGGGGTAGATCTCTTTGACAGGTGGCTGACTCAATACTCTTTGTTGTCTGATAGCTTGGAACATGGTATTGTATGATGGTAACCCGAAAATAGGTTTATTCCCTGAAGTATCTAGGTATATTTTATCTTCTTAGTGTATATTTGTATTCGTGCAAATATTATAAGTTTTGAGATATTTAAGGTGGGATAAATAAATATGTACGCTACCGTGATCGTGGAATGCTGTTTTATTTTCAGTGACATTTCCATTTTAGTTGACTGATTAATGAAATTAAAAAAACCTGCTAATTAACTAATGGTAAAAGAATTAGTGAATAAATTTCGCTTTTATATCTCCAGTGTTTCAGTTATTTCCATTTGTTCGTCGGAGGTTATTGTGGATTTTACTGACGAAATCACTGGTACGAAGGGAATAAGAAGTTAGATACACAACCAGTGGAGTAATGTTGCACACCTCCATTTTATCTGGCAGTGGATTTCTAAAGTACGTGCGTTTTGCTTATTTTAATTTCGAAATTCGGTTGGCTAGAATTGTAAAATGATTTTTCTAGCATATTTAAACATTCTGTTCACTGGCGATGCAGAACTTAAAAGTTAGGAATAGTTAGGAGATTAAAACTGGGCACATTTTTTATACATCATTAGGAGTTTTACGTAAACTGAGATGCATTCCGGCAGGAATAAGACCTACGAATAATCATCAATCCGGCATTAAAGCATGGAAAGAAACTTATGTATAAACCGTACAATGAATGTATCAGGATGTAATATCGTTATGAGTACAAGTTGAGTGGACTATAAAACAGAAAAAGGAGAACTTTTGTACTCCACAGTTTATTTATTAGACATGTACTAAGGTATACCTGAAGAGGGTTTAAGAGCCGAAACAGATAGAAATTATCTAATACATCTATATAATACCCCCCAATCCATAAAGGTGCCTGGCAGAACGTGAATTTACCAAACATTTTAGATATCATGTTTAAAAAGGATTAGTAGCTATATTATAGTCGAAAACATAAAAACTTAATAAAATTTTCGTCCAACATGCCAAGAAAAATTTGAAAACTACTAAAATTATGTAGCTACAGTTATAGTTAACGTAGGCATACATATATCTACAAAAATAAACTATCCTAATTTATATCTTATCTCTGTTGTCTTAGCTAATCTATATTCATCTTTTTTGTGCAATGTTTGCGATTGTATGTTTATGTTAAGGGAAGTTTATTTAATGAAGCAGTTCTAATTCAAGGATTGCGAACTTGCCACGAAAACGGAATGGAGTCACCCGCTTAAAGATAGCAGAATTTCCACAGAGAAAAAATCCACTTTAACCGGGACCTTTTTTTCTCTGTGGAAATGGTGTTATGAAGGAATCAGGGGTGAGAAATCTTGATGTTCTCATGACCATCAATGGAAGAATGTGTTATTGAATCTATCTATTAACGCTTGCAATTTTTTTCCATCTTTGTGGACGAGTTCACTGCTTTTATTATTTAGCCTATGCCTTTACAAGACAATAATGGATATCTGTACATAATTTCCCTTACTCATATACATCAGTATAACTAATCCTTATGCAACGTTATGACGATGCCTGGTTATCATGTATTCATGGCTTCCTTGGTGTAATTTTCTTGGTAAGGTACGACGTAATGTATTTGAAAGAAATAGTCAGCAGAAGAGCCCAAGCAAAGAGGGCATTCTATCATAAGAAAAATCTACTTACCGCTGGAACAAGCGTAGAAGTAAGGAAACAATTCATCAGAACGTATGTACATCTGGAGCATGTTTCTTTACGGCAGTGAGGCATGGACAATGACAGCAGCGGAAGAGAAAAGGGTGGAAGCATTCATAATGTGGTACTACAGAAGAATGATGAAGATTAGATGGATAGACCGAGTAAGTAACGAGGAAGTCCTAAGAAGAGTGAGAGAAAAGAGAGGTCTTCTGAATACCCTAAGAAGATGACGGTAACTTAAGCGGCGACATCATGTGACATGATGGCCTCATGAAGACAATCGTCGAGGGACAAGTGGACGGGAAGAATGGCAAAGAGAGGCCTCGTGCGAGATATATGGAACAAGAGTGTTTGCTCTAGTTTTGTTTCCATCATCATCATTGGTTTCCACCATCAATCCTCAGATAGGTTTGACGCAGCTCTCCACTGAGTCCTTCCATCAGCTAATCTCTACATATTTACTTATTTTTTCTCTTTCACATCCTTCATCACTGAATATACGAGAAAGGACCGATATTGGAAAATATACAGGCTCACCATCGTAGCGGTAATAGTTCAGTTTGTAAGCTATGCGACGAAAAACAGTTAAATTTTACACATAAAAGGAAGGAAATAGTTTTACCTGTATTGAAAGAGCCAACTGATTCGCCAACTGATTCCAGTGCTTAATTAACGGAATTTATCCCGAGCTATAATCGTAACAGACCTAAAATATTCTTCCAAGAAAATTCTTCTTCCTCCTTCCTGGAGATTATATATAATAATTAAGCCTTGCACAATATGGATTTATCCTCATTTGCTTCCAGCGTTTTGTTGTACTTTTTTGCTAAATGATCCATAACTTTTTTTAATAACCCATTTATGCATCCATTTAATTCCTAAAGTAGGAGCATGAAAAAATTGTAACGATTCGGGAGGTTGCTTTCGGTTAATTTTCCTTTTTCCTGATTCAGTTCAGTTAGGTAATCTCTCAGAATATTTTCGTGATCTCATTCCGAAAAACTGTGATTTACTTTATGCCGAGAAATACTGGTATTGAATGGATCGAAGTTGGGCTACGCTTAGCAGTTTTTTTTTCAATGAAGAAAAGAATTAAAATATCTTTGCAGATCCAACCAGATCCACCCTGATCTGCAGATCTACCCTGTTGGCATGACCCTTTCTTTGTTGTCATTATAAGTATTGGCGTTACTTTTAGCGTTCTAGAGATTTGTGGAGAGAAACCTCATTTGGAATATGCTGCCAGTGTATGGGATCCCTACGAAATCGGTCTAAATAATGAACTTAAACGTGTGCAGCGAAGATCGGCAAGATTTGTAAAGTGACGATACGATAATTATATTAGCGTAACCAGTCTATTAAATGAATTAAAATAGGAATCATTGTCAGATCGCAGGTGAAATTTTGAACTTTTGAATTTAGAACTTGAAATTTAGACTTAATCCCTTAAATAAATTCCAAGACAATATTTTCAGTGATGATATTAAAAATATTTTGCGAACCCCAACTTACTATGGCAGACTGGATCATAATCACAAAATTAGAGAAATTGATGGCCGAATTGACAGATTCAAAATTTCCTTTTTCCCTCGTACAATTAGAGATACGAATAATGATAAATATGTCCAATCGGAGAGTTGTAATGGATAGCATTGGTAGGTGCATGTTGGTATGAGTACTTAAAGCTAACTCTACTAACAGAATGTTTTGCATGTTTGCTTTGCAATTTATATCTTTTTTAAATAGTGAAGTTCGGACTAGTTATTAATACTATTCCTTTTTTATGCATGATATGTAGTGCATGTTTGGTGAGAAATCACCCCCTGCCACATACCTTTTTGGTGGCTTGCAGGGTATTATGTAGATGTAGATGATTTATTCTTAGATACTCAAAGCAGATTACACGGTCAATAAATGAAAGTTTGCAACTGTTCTGAGTAATGTAATTTGAGAGGCCTATTGCCTGTTCATGGTTCAGGGATGTAGTCATCTTCTGTTTGATGTGGGTTCATCGGCTCTGGGTGGTCCATATCACTCAATTCTCGTACGGTGTCCGATTCCCTGTGTTGTCATCCTCAGTTCCTAGATGTCTCCGATTCCAGAAATAAAAGCTTAAATGCATACCCTTACAGGTGACTTCTTTCGAATTGCATACGTCATGTGTACAAACCGGCGATGATAATAATGACGAGCTGAAAACGTGATAATTTTCTTTAGTAATTTTCGATGCTCATGATTTAGTGTCTTTCCCAATTGAACGTTATCAATCCGCAGGCTAGAAGTCTCTCCTTTAAATATAGTCGATGGGCTGAGGGTCAAACTTCGGCGTCGATGGGACGTTGAGTCGAACGATGCCTTCCCTCATCAGTCGGTCCGACGGTTCTCCCATCCTCCTCTCCTCCCCTTGTGACCTTCCTCCACCATCCTCCCCCCCTCTCATCCCGCCGGAATCTCCTCGTCTCTGCCGCTCGTAAACTCAAATTGGCGCTTTTTAAGTTTGGGTATCGCTTTTGAGTGAGGGACGGCATCGCGTCCGGGAACGGACCAGCTGTTCGGAAGGAGCAGCTACTGGTGGTGGTTCCTCTCTCTCTCTCGTCTGCGAGGAGGAGGACTGACTACCCAGCTTTTATTTTTTCATTCGGGGCGGAGCGAGCGGAGGGGAGACTTACAGACTGATGGGACGAAGAATTAGAAGGAGGAGGAGGAAAAAAAGAGAGAATATCCTCAACTTCGATATCGGGGAGTTTGGTGGGAGGAGGCAGGGTAGCTCGGCGAGGAGGGCCCAAGGAGAAGGGCGTGCTTCGGTGGAGGGCTGAGGCGGGGCGGGGTGGAGCGGTGGGTGGAGGCGAGGATGAGGATTTTTCGTATGGGCGGGGAAGGGAGGAGGCTTATAGTTCGGCTTGAGGTCGGGGGGTGGGGGCTGGGAGCAAAGAATGAGGGAGGGGTGGGGAGAGACACCAAAGGAGAAGTAAAAGGGTATGAGAGGTCAAGGCATGGGAACCGGCGGTGTGGAAGGTTTGAGTGGCTACGTCAGCCGGAATTGAATGCGAGCCTATCTTTTTTCTGAGGCAAGGGTGCGAGGAGGAGACGATCGGAAGACTCGCGGCATGAGGCAGTCGTTGATGTTTGAGAGGAGGGGGGTAAGGGAGGGAGGTGGGGCGAACGGAGAAGGAAAGGTGGAGAGGAAAGAGAGAGAGAGAGAAAAAAGAACCTGAGGGGTGGAGGGAGGTAGTGAGTTTGAGTCGAGGAGTTGGGGTCGGAGCTGGCAGGAATGAATTTGGGTTCTCAAACGTTCCATTTCGGCTTCCCGCTCTCCCTGTGACTCACCTGTTGAATGCTTGCTCGCACGTTTCTAGTGGGCCATCACTGCTTCGGGTGAAGGAGAATGACGAACGGAGTGACGTCACTGGCCAAGCCCTTTTTTGTTTCTAGGAAAGTGTAGTGCGATTCCAGTAGGACTTTTAATGGCGCTAAGCAGCCAGTCTTTCCGATTCAATTCTTCGATGTTCTTCGAATTCTTCTGTGTTTCGATTACGCCAACTTTTGGTCTTTGTAAAGAAATGCGCTCTCATCAAATGGAATCTAATATGAAAGAATGTGTGGTTTAAATGTGCGTGTCACCAATCGTCTTCCTTATCTTTCAAGCATATTTTCCAATGGAATAGCTGTGCACATCAGCGGAGGCAATTGTTGGATGCAGATCCTACATCTACATAATACCTTGCAAGCCACCATAAAGGAGTGTGTCATATAATCCTAGATGCCTGTCCACCGAGGACTTTAAAACTACGGGTATAGGGTGGGTGTGGTAGGCAGATTATTGCCCTTCGATCGGCCACATTTTCGTGCCCGGATGGCAGTGGTAGAGATTTCTGAGAATTTATGGCCCTTACTTGAGTATTGTGTGGAGAACACTCAAGAAGTTCCCTCGTCTGCCCATCGCATGGGACATCTACATCTACGCGATACCCTGCAAGCCACCACGAGCGTGTGTGGCGGGGGTGAAGATCATCAAGCATGCACTATTGACATACAAACAAGCTATTATAGGGTCTCATGCAACTAGATTGTTAGTATCTATAGTAATTAAGGGATTAATACTTGCATCACGCACCACAGACTAAAATATTTCGCCTACCTATCCCTTTGCTATACTGCCTATTGTGTTCTCTTATAGTACGGGGGAAAAATGACATATTGAATCTATCATTACGACAGTCTATCTCGCTAATATTATTTATCTGGTCAAATATAGCGTGATACGCTGGCGTTTTTATTATGTGCTTAACATCTTCAGTAAAGCTATCCGATTGAAATTTCTCTAATAGATTTAATCTGTACTTAAACCTACGCTCTGATAATGATTGCCGCCCTAATTCTTGTATCAATTCTGAAACACTACTCAACCTATCGTAACACCTTTTAACGAACCTAGCTGCTCTACGCTGCACAATGTCTAGTTCTCTGATCAAACCTAATTCATTCGGATCCCATACACTGGCTGCATACTTAAGGTGGGGCCTAACTAGTGAAAAGTAACATCGCTCTTTTGTCTTCTCATCACATTTCCCAAGTACTCTTTTCATAAATCCTTTCTCTTCGCTCGGTCGTATTTCACGGATGTGTATTCCCCACGATAAATCTTTAGTGATTGTTACACCTAAATACCTTATGGTTTCAACGCTTTTAATTGTCGTTTTACAAATGCTATAGGATCGCTCTATCTGGTTACCCCTCTTACAAAAATTAATAGCTACACACATTTTAAGGTTTTATAACTTCCATTTGTCTCTCCATTCTTGAATTTCATCTAAATCCTAGCTAATCGATTCCCTATCTTCTTATCAGTCCGAAGGATTCAGGCTTAACTATGTGTAAATCCATAGTGATAGAGAAAAAAATAGCAATGTATATTCCACTCGTAAATTTGTTGACGGTACTACTAGTTTCAGCGCAGAAGTGCTGAAACTAGCATTACTGTCAATAATGTTACGAGTGGAATATACATTGTTATTTTTTCTCTGTTCTTATCAGTCATTACGTCGCTTGCTGTACTTGCTCATTGCTTACGGAGAGAAAATCACTAAAACTATCCCTTGCGGAAGCGATGTGTCTAATCGTATGCTAATAATCAAATTACTCGTATGAAAGAGTCCTGAAAATATCGTTTAGTGCTATTCTCGAGTGTTGCAGATGAGGCTTTTCTATTGGCAGATCCCAGTGCTCCAAATGCGCAAAGCAATTACCTTCGTTCTTGATGCATGTGATGAATCTCCTGTCCTGAAGGCGTTCCCATGTTCATTAAAAAGGAGCAACGATGGAATCATTGAACGTAAAAAAAACGTTTCCTTGACCGGTGATTGAACCCGGATCATGAAATTTGCGTTTTTCTGGCGGGATAATCTGCTATTCACAATGGTTGGTGATGATGATAAAGAAACCCTTGAAAATGATCGCAATAAACTCCTGCTTCCGCCAACCTGTTAATTTGAAGAGGCTGATTGGATGGCGATGGGCTTTCCCGGCATTAATTTACTCCGACTTTCCTCAGCCTCTGTTTTAAAAGAGCAGTCCGCGGGTCGATCTTCTACATGGTATTTCTAAGGTGGATAATTTAAAAGAGGAAATTTCTGTGGAATTACACGTAATGAAATTCCTGAAAATCAGACCGCGGATAAATACTAAAAAAGGACTCTTTCTACAGTCCTCGCATGATAAATGTCATCTTCACGTTACAACGTCACGGAAAACTTGCCACAGGAACAGATTGTCTTATGAATTAACGCTATCGGAATTTAGTGACTTTATGGAATTAAAAAAATCGAATATCTTTGGGCATAAACGACGCTTATTTTTTCACCATCGTTGTTTTTCCCTCCATAAGAAAATATGATGCTGTAATCTAATGTCCACAGTACGCTGTGGCTTCACGCTGCAGAAGTATCTGACCCACTTGGTATATACTTCTATATCGAGAGATTTATTTCTTCAGTTAACTATAGTTACTACTTATTTACTGGTACGGCGTAGTCTCGAAGAATGTGAGGGCAAAAGGAGTCATTGGGTCTGTGAGCCATAGTGTCTCTCCATATTATAGAATCTAGTTGGGTATTGGTAATATATATTATGTTAATTAATAAATAATTTTGCATATGTGATATATTGAATAAATTTATCAGTATAAGAAGTAAATACTAGCCCCAATTGCATTATCTAAAGGTCTCTAATTGAAAATAAGAATAAACTTTGTAATTTTCCACACGTTTTTAATAACGTTTTTTTTGTTATTAAAAACGTGTGGAAAATTACAAAGTTTATTCTTATTTTAAATCATGGAAAAATTCCACAATGTGACGGCCGAAGTTGTTTCATCGATTCTTAATCTCTAATTGTAACTTTATTGACTCCGTTCCTAATTAATCCATTAATCAGGTTATTTTTTATTTTTGTTCCCCGTTTTTGATTCTGGTTTCATTCCTCCCATTTTGAATTGGTTCCTATTTGGAATGTACAGTTAGTCCAACTAAATGATGCTCGGGGAACCCCGTACACTTGCAACGTATTTTAAAATACGACCAGCAAAAAATGTAAAAAAATACTCCTCCTTCTGGCTTTCTCTTATGCCTACTTATACATCTACGTAATACCCTGAGAGCCACCTCGAAGGTGTATGGCATGGGGTGAAAATCACCAAGTATGCTCTACTGACATACAGCTAAGAGCTTCAATGCTACTACTTCATAGAGACATGAATACATGTCGCCAGTGACATATACAATGGCTACACGCTAGTGCATGATGCCACTGGCATCAAGAATTAGTGTAGGATCAGTCGTGTCGCCTTTTCAACTCCTCAGAGTTGTAAAGTAGCATTAATTAATTTTCCAGGTTATTTATGTGATGTTAGGGAGCAAATGTTGGTCTAATCTCTGCCACATACGATGCAGTGAGATATTTTTAGTCGCAGCTGCATCGTAAGACGTCTATACAACGTTTCTTCTTCGTTTCATCGATCATCAGGTCATCGAGCGAGAGAGGACAGAAGAGGGGCTGATGAGACGGTGCAATAAGCCCCGACCCATAATCCTTTGGTCCCTAATATTCACACTGACGTGAGGTGAAATGAATCATTCTCCGTGTACATTTGGAATTGAAAATGCCAAAACCTTCATCGAATCGCTCCGACAACCGTCGATCAAATTTATAGTCAATCATAAGTTTGTCAGTTAAAAACGGGGCCAGGGATTTACCATTTAATGATCCCGTGTGTATAATTCTATAGCTTCCGCTCCAGAAGTCTCCTTATTCGGGCCACTTCATTTCGCTGATTCCTAGTACGTCGAGGTCCATTCTTCGTATTTCCACCTTTAGGTTTTCCAGTTTTCCGCAGGTCCGAAGCGATCTCACGTTCCATGTTCCGACCCTAAAATGCTTATCACACTTGACTGATGTACTCTCTCGGGTAGTCCCCGCCCGGAGATCCGAATGGGGGACTATTTTACCTCCGGAATATTTTACTCGAGAGGGTGCCATCACGTCTTGATAATAAAGGAAAGAGTGGAGTAGCTGCGACTCCTCGGGATAATAATGTGGTGGTTTCCCCTTGCCTTCCACATCGCAGTGCTACAGCCGTTAAAGTAAATGTTACCACGCCTGTAGTGTAATGAGTGTCGCTGTACCGACCTCTGTGGTCTACACCTTCACTCATATGAAGAAGAGCATCTTTCAGTGTAATGAGTTACAAAGATAAAAAGTAGAGTTGAGAGTGGAGAGTTAAAAGTCGGATTTAGTTTTGCGAACTCTGACTTACAATGGTAGACTGGACCATGAAAATGAAGTTAGAGAAATTGATTTCCAAACCGTCAACTTTTAAATACCTTTCAATGGATAGCATAGGTAGTTGCATGTTGGTGTAAGTACTTTAAGCTAACCCGAACTAATGGCATGTTTGCACATGCTTACTTTGCTATTTGAATCTTTTTTAAAATTGTTATGTATTGACTAGAATATAGTTCCTCTTCTTTTTTAAGTATGTTATGCAATGCATGTCTGATGTGAATTCACCCCTTGCCACACACTTTTATGGTGGCTTGCAGTGTATTATGTAGATTTAGGAGAGTGTTTCACGGACTTGAAGAAGGTATTTAGTAGGATAGTATGGTCGAAATCAGTGACTATCATGCAGAAATTAGGGTAAAATTGAAAAGGTAGTTTTCTGGCTGGTAGCCTCTTTTAGATTCGGTTTGGTGGTGAATCGTTTGCATGTCAGCCCGGCAAGATGCGTGGTTCATGTCCCGTCTCAAGCTAACTTTTTAGGGGTCAGAATGCAGCTTTGTCTCAATATTTCCCCAATTTGGACCTTTCATTGTTATTATCTCAGTCGGACTGCAAAAGTGAGTTATCACCAGACTTTTGAAATTTATATACCTACTACGCTTAAAAGCACCTCAGATCGGAAGGTAAGATGTAATGATTGGGATTAGAAGGAGAGGAAGAAGAGTGGAGAGAAATTCCTTCGGCATTTGTTCATGCATCGACATTAGCCTCCTCTTAGGTGAGGTTCCCTGGGGTTTACAGCTTCACGACCCTTCCATCTAACCTATCACTGAACATGACATGCTCTCCACAAGGAATTCAAGAGGGAACCGGCAAACTACTGGAAAATCTGCCACCACCGGGGCTCAAACCTAGGTAATCAAAATAGAATTCCCACAAACCAACTTCCATGTGAGCATATCTCTCGAAAGTAAAATAGCAGCTGAACCGGAAACGGAAGGAAGTGGTTAGAAAAGCATGGGTATGAATAAAAGTGGAAATGGAGGTGGGTGGATGACTGATTGAGTCAATCAGAATTTTTATGAATGGGGGTATGTTGCATAACCGAGGAATATGTTGGAAGAGAAAAGAATTTTATATGGCAGGAAGGAATGCGGAAGATATGAATATTTGAAGGAACTTTTAATCTAATGCTGGTAACTATGTTGTAGAGATAGAGCGGTGTGGAACTGTAGGACGGGACTGTCTAAAAACCTTTAACGTTTGTGGAATACTATCTTGAGATATTCAGCATGTGACACAAGTAGTGGCCCAGAAGTGAATCTAAATGTGAGTTGTGCAAGAAGCCCGCTCTTCTCGTAAACTTACTAGTCCTCAGAAAACAATCCTAACCATTTTGTGGTACGGTGAAATTGATGTATTTTATAAAGTATAAATGTGACGCGAGCTGGTAAAGTTTTAACTGCATGATACGGTCCCACACGAGCAAAGTTTCACTTGTTATTTGACTTGTATGTGATGTGTATTTTTACGTGATGAAGAATAAAAAGAATGTAATTACAATGAAAAACTTTCGAAAATTTTGATATAATCGCGTTGTAAATATGGATGAAAATCGGCGGTGTACAATTTTATGTTGGCCATTCGCCAAAGCCTTGGTACAATCTCTCCTTCCTGAAACAGAGTAGGGAAATATATTTAACTGTTGCTTCATAGATTAAGGTGTAATAGGACCAAATCAACTGGACACGAAGAGGGCATAAATATCAGAGGTATTTAGTTTGCTTTCCTGTTCCTACTCATTAAAACCGGAAACCAAGCCATAGCAATGGGATGGATAATAATCAAGGTAGATAGTTTACGTGAACTCATTTAAGGAAAAATTCCTTGTGAAAAATGAAGGGAAGTCAATGCAAGGGAAAATAGGCAAATATTATACAAATAGTACTTATTTTTTTGCAGGCATTTAAATTCCTCGAGGAAATCAATTTTCGGACAGGAGAGGTATAAAATTATGTGACGTCAAATAATGGAGGCAAAAGAAATTAAGATCCTTATTAATCTTTTATGGCGTAGTAGTTTAATAAATCATAAATTTCACTGGAGTTGGACGCAAGGAATTGGATTATTTAGGCTTGCAAAAGAATAATATAAGCCATAAAATGAATGCCACCGTTAGGTCATTTACCACTGACACTTTCAATTTCTATAACGGATCCGTGAGTAATTTACTGCGGATGATCCTGACGAATACACCCCTAAAAGTGGAGTAAATATGAAAAAGTGATGTTGTAAATAGTTTATCCGACCGTTTTCTTCAAGTAAACGGCGCGCTGGGAAAATCGACCATCCTGTTCTCTCTTCACTTGAATCTTTTAGCTTCCTTGTTGTTCGTCAGAATCTTTTGTGATAGTTTACTACCGGTTACGGTAGGTTTAATGAAGCATCCCTACTCCTGTGCGTGAAGCATGTTTTGATATTACTAATCTATGCATGCCAGGGAATCGCGGATAAATATATTTAGTGAAAAATCTTTCTAACCAGTAATCACTTCGTAACTATGTAGGCACTAACAATTCAGTTGCCAGTGACTATTATTCCTAACTTGATTCCATTTAGTAGTATCACTGTAGCTCTTAGTTGCATGTCAGTAGTACAAGCATGGTAATCATCACCCCCTGCCACACACCCTCGCAGTGGCTCGCTCGGTAATGCGTAGATGTACAAATTTTATATCATTTCATTCATCCTTTGGCTCAACCCCTACGCTATTTCATTTTTCAAGTTGACATATTTCCTACTCTTCTTCATACCATCCATAACGCCTTTTCTCTCTCATACTCGTTCTCACTTATCTACATCTACGTGATACCCTGCAAGCCACCGCGAGGGTGTGTGGCAGGGGGTGAAGATCACCAATTGGTTGGTTATTTAGGGGAGGCGACCGACAGCTGAGGTCATTTGCGCCATATAGGATAGGTGGATATTTGGGTAATGGTAGGAGTTTTCAGGGAACGGAGGAAGGGTGGAGAGAAACCCGGCGTCGGCATTAGCCTACTTTTAACAAAAGGCGCCAAGGGGACCACGGCTTAACGTCCCAAGCGACGGACGGAGTACTGAACTTGAAATGCCCTCCACTAGGCACTCAAGTGGGGACCGGTTTTCCACTGAAAAATCCGCCACTGCCGGGAATCGAACCCGGACCCTCGGGATGGGAGGCCAGTACTCTAGCCACCACACCAACCCGATCCCCATCTTTCGCGATAATTGTTTGGCTTTCGATGATAGCCTTTAGCTTTCCATTGTCTCTGGTACATGCTCCATCCAACTGGTCTCCATTCCCCTAATTTATGTTGCAATTTTCTTTCCTCCCCAACCATGCATAACACCTCTTCGTTCGTCCGAACTTCCTCTAGTCTCCTTCACACCCATATTTTTTAAATTTTCAGTTATTTCTAGTCTTTCTTCCCGACGGACCAAATCTCAGATCCATATATTGCCACGCCCAATATCAAGCTCTTCACTACTCTTTATATTCCTGGTCAAGGTCCTCGTCATACATTAAGTTCTCTTCTGTTCGTAAGCATCTTATTAGCCAAGAGAATTCTTATCCTAACATCATGTCTACTACCCTCACTTTTTTACAATTTACTACCCAAGTAAACAAACTGTTCCACCTGTTCTTGCCGAGGTCCTTCCACCGAAAAATTAAGGTTTACCTACTTTTTCCTCGAGAATATGACAGCTTTTGATTTCTTGTGACTTATTTTCATCCTAAATCCATCTCACTGGATTTGTAATTCGTCCAATGACAATTCTTTGGATACCCCGTTTACTAACGGTTAATCATCGCCAAGCGTCAGTGATTCAATAACCACTCCTCCCTCTTTTATGCCTACAAGTTCCTCCCACGCGTACAGTATATATTGAAAACTATTGCATATAATATATTATTAATAACTGTATTTATATGATTACTTATACTTTATATATTGAAAAGTACTGGGGATCACTTCATAATTTTTAATTCTCATACAAAAGGTCTTGTAGTCAACGCCTTTTTAAGATTATCCAATAATTTGCATATTCAATGGTACATGATTATTCTCCGTTTTTTTATTTCCTTACAGGCCAACGCTTGGTTGATTGCGAATTAACTCCTGCCATGATTTATAATAGCTGCTGCTGTCTACTCATATACTCCAGATCGTAACCCTAGTGGTTCCCAGGAGCATATGTCCAATTTCTTCGGAGTCAACCTTGTATGCCGCGAGCCAGGTATGCTGCTCTGCTCTAGTATAAATGTGTACATAATGTTGAATACTGATGAAAAAATTCCTATTTTTTTAGTCTATGTCCGTAGCGGTGATCCGTACTTGGTATTCCAAATTATAATTCACCTTACGCTCCTTCAAAGGAATTCGCTACCGTGACTTTCTCCAAATATCGATTAATATTATTAATTATTATTTATGTACCCTCACTTGAGTTAGGTTTAGATGTGCACAAATCTCGCCCAATTGCTCCTTTGCGATGGGTTACTCACAGTATCCCAATATTAATATTATATACGATGATATTAATTAGCCTTTTCATTTTGGCTAAAAAAAATCAAACGCAGGACACCGCTCTTGATTTTGCGCGGCATGCAACCTGAGCATGCAAACAATGAATTATTTACTGTATTGAAGATGTTTGTAAGATATAAACTCCATTATAGGGATTAAAATCCGATTGGGAGGTAGATTATATTATCGGACGGCTTTCTGTACAGTTTTATTGATGGGGTTAGACGGCAGAAGGGACAGTTTTGTCTCACTCTTGCCCCAATAAAGACGTGTTATTATTATTATTACTTTCATTCTTAAAACTTGTAATTATAGTAATATTTTTCTATTTTCCAATTTATGTTTACAGTTTGAATGCACCGTACTTCCGGCTGCAAATTGCTGGAAGATTTAATGAATGTGTCGTGAAAAAACGGCTTGATGTTTGAATAGGGAAAAAATATTGCTGCGTATGATATCTGTGTGGAATGCATGTATTATGATGAACGACGATTTGAAGAGAACTGTAGAATGAGCGATAACCTTCGGTATTTTATATGTGTAACACCAAACATGGCGCCATGTGTAACACCAAACATGGTGCCATGTTTAACGTAATGTGGAGCCCTTTTGGCATTCTCTTCGTTAGATTGGATGACAGCTGATGTAAATCTTGCTTGGACATCTGCATACATCATTGGCCTAGTCGTGTTTAAAGTTGGACGCCTCTGTAGAAAATTACACTATTTGAATTGTCTTATCTTAGTATGAATACTACGAGGTGAATTGCATTGAATTTGGCCTTTGGCCATCTGGCCTTTGCATTGAATTCAGAATAGTGAATGAGGAAATTGTCACGCAAAAAAGGTGTAACCTCCTTAACGTAATTTTTCGTGATATTTTTTGGAGATAAGGGATACTTTTTAGACTATCTACGCATCGAGTTAATTTTTTACTCTTATACTTCATTTACAAGTACAATTCAAGGAGTATTTATTTCAGAAAAAGGAGCCTTGGCCCTTTCCTTAAAAGCAAAAAAAATCACCTCAATTTCTTAGTCTACTACTCTGTGGAAAGAATATCTTTATTGTTTAAACACTCTCGATGTATTTTTTCCCATGCAATATCTATCGTTACAGTGATACCATATAATTAGAGGATCTTGTTTTGGTAAAAAAATTAATTTCAGCCATAGATATCTTCACATTTGAGAGTAATGGTAATTTAATCAGGAGAAGAGATAATTAGGCTAATTATTCTGCGTATAACGCATACACTAACTGTACCCGAATCTGCCCTATCCTTACCACCATATGTAATGCTATCTGGTGTCTTTTAACATTGATTATGAGAGTTATATTTAGCCATATGCTTTTGGATTCTCAGCTATTCGTAAATAAATGGAAAATCATACCACGCAATTCAGATGATAATATGTAGTTCCTCCGTGAGTGCTGTTTATCACTCCTTTCTTGGTCACGCCGAATTGTTTTCCTCATGACGAAAATACCCGGTTCTGTTTTCAGTGATCAATAGCATTTTGTGCGCAGAGAAACGATCACTTGATGCGCGCAGTCAACATAGAATACTTGCGACCATTTTTACATTGTTTTCCTCCATGGAAGGTTCAACCTTCGTGTGAAGTCGAAAGTTCGCTCTTTCAAGCATTTAGGAAATTCCTAGCTCATGTTGATCGCGAGGTTGCCGGAAATTTAGCCAAGGGAAAGGTGGGGAAGTCCACATAAGGTACAAGGAATGTTCCGCAAGCTGTGTGAATTTCGCGGCTTTAACGGGAAGACCAATGAGGAAAAAGACGTGAGCGTAAGGATACGTTCGCGATGTTTCAAGTACCCATGTGTAGACTTCATCAATTATATATGATAACTGCGCTTGATTAATGTCAAAGGTTCCTTGAAAACCTATATATGAGGCTTAGACAACACATGAGGCTTGCTTCCAGGGAGAAACACATGCCCTCAGGTAAAGACCAGAAGCATTTTCAATTCGAAAAACGAGTGGAATTCCATTCCGTTTTCCCACAGCTACCGAAATACCCGGCTACTACTCAAAACCGCCGCACTGCCTACAGCGCCGCCCTCCCCTCCTTCTCGTGCGCGACGAAGCCATTGGCTCCATGGCAGCCCCCTCTCGCCCTGGACCTCCCCTCCCACGAATCGGCTGTGCGAGAGAACCTCGTCAAGCGAGGACGGCAGACAGAAGCACATAAGCTCGCGCTAAAGTCATATCATCAACGCGTGGTGGTTTGTCTCAAAAAGTGTGTTAAATTCGGTCCCTTAACGACTTCGATGACGACCTCAGCATCAGCTGGTAGCTCCCAGTACTCGTAGCCGGTTAGGGAGTTTTTTCTTCGGTCAGGTCTTCGTCGGAAGGAGACCGAAGAAGACGAGTGTGGTTTATAGTGACTGTGTTTTGAGAAGACTTTAGAGGGGGTCGTGGGAAGGGAGGTGGGAGGCTAAATTCCTTTCCTGGAAGGAATTGGAATCTTGAGGATCTCTGTGGATGTCGTGGGCAAGTGATTGATTTGTGCTGTCCTGACTGAAAAGTTCATAAATACTAGAGTACACGTATATGTTTCCGGAGCTGTTCAAGTGGCTTAGTTTGAGAAAATGAAAAGATTCAGTTGAAGAAAATATTTCAGAATCTCCCACCGCCTCCGATGCGAAATCGATATTTTCCGACAAGCCGCAACGACTGAAAGATAGGGGTTTGAAATTTTTTTTCTCGGGTAGGACCCCACGAAATCCATTTTTTGTGGAACTCATTTGTTCATTATTTCGGAGAGAGGAAGCCGAAGAGACCCAGAATCCCCGACACTCTGCGTAGCAGTCGCCAGAAAGGAATATCGTCTTGTTTTTTTGGGTTCTTGTTTTGAGCCGTGAGCCGCCACCATGTTTGACGTTTTCGGCTCCGTTCGAGGGCTGCTGAAGCTCGACTCGGTGTGCATCGACAACAACGTGTTTCGGCTACACTACAAGGCCACCGTGATTATTTTGATTGCATTCTCGTTGTTGGTGACTTCGCGCCAGTATATTGGTGACCCCATCGACTGCATCGTCGACGAGATAAATCCTAATGTTATGGACACATATTGCTGGATTCATTCCACCTACACGATACCCGACAGGATTAATGGAAAGGTTGGCGTTGAAGTGCCTCATCCCGGGGTTGGTCCAGATGGTAACGGCGAGGAACTGAAGTACCATAAGTACTACCAATGGGTCTGCTTCGTCTTATTTTTTCAGGTGAGTAAGCTTTTGTTTTGCTAGATTAAATTTACCATACTTAAGAGTGTATTGGAATGTGAGATTGAATGTTTTTGTTTACAATTTCGGGTGTGAGATGTTCGAGGGCACTGCATTCAGAGTATCGTCATGGCCACATTTGTAAATTAGAAATATTTAAAAAATTGTGTAAATTTAACTCAGCTAGTTGTCATTATTTAGTTTTGCTGTTGGTTGCTACAGAGCTGGACTTGCATGCCAATCGTCTCTCCAGCCCTCTTTATGGTTGAATCGCTTGTCATTCAGTCCAAGGTGATGGTTGTGGAACGGGTTTTTCACCATTTAGAATTTCTATGTGGTGTGATATTGTCCTTTTTTGATAATTTGTTTCGTTCTCGGGTGAAGTGGTAATTGTAAGGTCAGCGTGATGCTGGAGGCGTATGTTAAATTGTTATTTCTCCTTGCGATATATTTACTTAATGATTGCTTCGATGACGCTGAATTGAAAGCTTGAAACCCTAATTTTTTTCTTATATCCCCTGCTCATAGCATAGCAAAAACAGATCATGAGAGTTTCGCTAGCTCAGTATTACATAACTTATTTAAATATGCGGTTAGTTCTTGATATAATGGATCTGGTTTCATTCACAAAAATTGGAAATTTCAATTTGGTATTTTTAAGAAAATTATAATTCGTGCCATTTTTCTGTTATGTGTTGATTCCCACACAAGCAGGTAAAGTGGTTTTTGATAGCATTCATGTTTCATTATTTATTTTCCTTTAAATATGATCATTTTCGTTTATTCCGTGACCGATTATTAGTAAATCTTCTGATAGATTTTAGCATTTCTAGACAATTATACGGTACTATTTGAAACATTGAATTGTGTATCCCTACGCCACTGCTGTTACTGGGGAATGCACGTGGTGGCGCCAGGATCAATAACCGTTCCTTTCGATCGTTGTTTCCTAAGTGCGTGTTCGCGCTTACTGGAGGGTCCACATTAGTGTATCGCGTCGTCTTTGATATTTAATGACCCTTTTCGTTAAGTTACTCTATTTATTTTATCTTGTAGACTAAGCGTATTTTAGTAATGTATATGTTTATTAATTTAATTTCTCGCCAATATTTGAGGTGTTGCGGAAGATGCGCAGGATGCAGTTATTATTAAACACTAATATTTTCCTATCCATAACTCTTTGTTTGATTATTTTATGGTGTATTGTGTATTAGAACTAATATCCCCTCCTTTTTGAGCGATTTTCCCGAGTTCTTATCCCCATTCTGGGAGATGTTTGGCAAGGGAATTATTTTAATACATCGTGTTAATTCCCTTTTGTCACCATTTTCTCTCTTCGGTGGTAAAATTAACCCTGCTTCATTCGGCATTCGACAAGCCAGTTTCCCGTGTTCTCCTTCTTGTTTAATTGCGATGTGAAATCCAGCTGTTTTTGGGTATTTTGTCATATTGCCCTAGGAACCTGAGATTCATACGGAACCATGAAAATATAAGGAACATCAGGAGATACATTACACGCAGGTCCTTTAACTTGAATTCGACTTTTATTTTCTTCAGAACACCTGCCAATCGTCACTCGCGGTTTTCCGATTTTTTCGTGTCATTTCTAGCTGAAGCGCAAAGCATGTAAAACGAAATCCACTGCTGCAAATTTGAACGACAATGGGGAGAACCTTAGTTGTTATTATTGCTGATGTTTATCAATCAGGGTATTTAGAAAACGTGAATATCAGCTGTTTCCCCTCGTAAGATGTTGTTTTCTATCGCAATGGCTAAAAGTGATGGTAATAGTGCTCGACCAGGATTTTTAACCATTTGAAATTACTCTTCAAGTGAAATGCACATTTTTATCCCCATGCTATCTTCACGGTTTGGGATTTTTTTCCAATAATTTCCAGAGCTTTTTATTTATACACTTCGGATTCAGTATGAATTATTCATTGATTTTGAAGTTAGTACACCCAAAATAATCTTCATTGTTTTTCAGTCTGAAGATTGGGTGACTGCAGGTGTTCAATTTTCGTACCCATTCTAAATGTTATCCTGGCCTATGGGAATTCCCCGAAAATTTTATCGGTTGCTTAGTCAAGCACCATTGAAGCTTCTTTAGCATTACGGTTTATTGTCATCAAACAGCTAATGGATACTAATGTAAGACTAAAATAGCTGCAAGGTTGGTTATTTAAAAAACCCTCAGTACAGGCTTTTGACGATCCTCGATCAGGCATACTTTTTGCGATATTTTTCCCAATATTCAAGATAAAGTATTTTTAACTTTGTTTTGTTTAAAATACAATCACAGTCAATGTAAGACATTCTTTTAGCGTTATACATACCTCAGTCTTTTAGTGTAATTGCTGGGATAGCAAGCGCGTGTTGAAGTGACTTTAACGGAGGTTGGGCGACACACCGTTATCAATAAATTATTACCTGATGTTAATTCACACTCTTCTTGGAAACTTCCTGCCACGTAATAGCGGAAAGAAATTTCCAGTAGTCCTTTCTCTACTGCCATCAAGTACTATTCAGCCGATGTTAGTGGATGATCGTCAAGTGTTAGTGGAAGGAGCTTGTGCGGGGTGAGGTGCTATTTCGCAAGATGGAGGATATAGTGGGATGACGGAGAGGCAAGTATGTCAATAAGACATTCGTAGGGGCATTTGCAGCTATCTTTCAGTGTTTTGGTGATCTCTTCCGCGGATATCCTCTAATCTCTCTTCTGAAACGTAACTATGGTCATGAGACGAGCAGATATTCTTTTGAAACGTTACAAAATATTCTAGCCCTGCTACTCTAGCTTATCTGAAGTTGACTGGTAATTGGATGCCGCTTTTCCCAGGACCTACTCAGGACAAACCGCTTAATTTCCTCATATTTTTGTGGTTTTAGTCTCTCCAGTATTTGCGGCCTCTAGAATGTCTTTTTGGGGGCCACATTCAAGGGTTAAAAAAATTTATTTAAAGTCTTTTCGTACTGGACATATTTACCGCTATTAATACGAGAAAAAGGGCATTTTGAATCTGTGAGTTCGGCAATCAATTTCTCTAATTTTGTAATATCGGTCCAGTCTACTGTAGTAAGTTGGGGTTCGCAAAATATTTTTAACGTCATCACTTAAATTTTATCTTGGAATTTATTTAGGACATTAAGTCTCAATTTCAACCTGCGATTTGACAAAGATTCCCATTTTAAATCATTTAATAGACTGGTTACGCTAATATAGTTATCGTACTGTCCCTTTACAAATCTTGCCGATCTTCGCTGCACTGTTGTGGTGGAGATAATTTTTACTGAGATGTCATATATTTTGGCGAAATAAAGACTTTTCGAGGAAGTAGCTACCAGCACAATTTGTGTTCATTCTTGTCCCTAGCCATTGGATTATCGTTAATTGGTTGAGGTTTAATGTAATTGGTGAAAACCTCGAGGGGTTTTACTCTCTGAATTTGATCATTTCGGGATTTGTTCGTCTGATCTTCACGTCTTATAGTGCGTAGTACTACATGCATTGCACGTATACGTAAGGTTAGTTTCAGATTTCAGAGAGGTTTACCGGTCTGCGATTAATACATGTCATCCATCATAAAAGTCACTAGCTGGTATTGTCTTTTTTCATTTCTAATTTATAATGACCGGAGGTTTAATTAAGATGGATATTAATGGTGGATTGTGTGTATTATTGTATTCTCTTATTAGTAATAATCATAATATATATGTAGGGTTTGCATTATTCGTGAAGAATTGACTTTCATTCTTTTGTCATTATTTTGAATCTCATGAGTGAGCATTGGAGCTGTGTAAATTTCGGTTATGGGAAAAGTAGACCTTTTCTTTCTTACCTTTTACTAATTGGTTTGTCCTATCAATAAAAGGCTGTATAAATACGTTTCAGCTGAGTTATATTCCCTCAATAATATACTCTGTAGCTTGGCGCTTTGAAGAATGGTCCATATCGATCCTGTCGAATGTTCTCGAAGAAACCGGTGCGTTCGACTGCGATATTCGATTTTCGGCATATCAGAGACTGCGCATACATCGATATCCCGTTAAAGAGAGCCGTCACGTAAACCGTGTGGCAGGGGAGGTTCATAGATCAGGTTTATAATATCTCTGGGTGAAATAGTGGTCACTGTGTAATCTGTGGCTTTCTGGATTGTTTCGGGTGTTGAGCCTTGGTTCTGTAGTGATCTTGAATTCTTATGAAAAAAGTTAGTGGTACGCTCTGTCAAATCTGGCGCACAATTTACTTGTTATATTCTAGTCCCTTTTCCCCGAATTTTCTTGATCTTTATTAATTTCGTGAGGCATTTATATTTTCTAGGTAAAACTATACCTTGATGTCTCGAGAGTTCCGTATCGTAAATTACCGATACGAGGACAAATAGATATTGTGTATGGCTGAGGTTAATTATATCTCTTTGTTTACCCGGAGTATTTTCTTACGCTTCTGAATCATTGTATCCATAATTCATTTTTAAAGCGAACTGAATAATCTGCACTCCATAAACCATTTCCAATTGAGTCCAATCATTATGGTTATGTGCCAACTTTCAGCCTCGGTAACCCAGAGCGGGATCACGGATCCTTCTCTCGCAGTGTCGCTATCGTTGCTAATAACGTGGATTCATCTTTAAGTGCACTGGTCGCTGTTCCATCCTAATGACTTGCTCTATCAACTGAAATAGGTACCTTTATGCGTCTCATTATCGCTTCCCAAAGCGTAAATAAAAGATAGTGATGACGCGTTTAATGAAGGTCCACGATCGGGTTCCTGGCCGCCACAAGGTCTCAAATTCAAATCTTTTCTCGTGTATTGGAATCATTGTTCCCTTGGTAACAAAATTTAGGCTGCAAAGTTTGATTATAACCTTGCCTTGTTAAGTAGTTGTGAATCTAATTATCCCTTGATTGTGACGTCAGTTTAATGCGAGGGACCATGGCGGGGAATGGGCACCGTATGGATTTGTGTTTTTCTGCTTTTGGTTAAGCGGCCATCTTGCATTTTAAAGAACCGGTGTCGATTAACCAGTCTTGTTGCACCCTAGCTGACATCATTTGACTTCGGCTGGTCCTGAAACCGGATCTACCGATTGCCGGTTGAGCAAGCTACCAGCTACACCAGAAAGCTATTTTCTTCCCTCGCTACGAACATCCAGAGGATGGGTGTGGTGTATTCTCTTCATTGGCGACACTAACTGCAGTTTTAAAATGTCTGTTTAGTACGGAATCTATTTTATTTTCGTGTTTTACGTACGCCAATAGAAATTGGCATAGATAACTCGCGGGTGATATCAATGCCTGTCGCCGATTTTTCAGGGAGTGCAATTTTTTGCCTTACATTTAAGTCGATTAAAATTTTGCCTGCAGCATTTCTAGCCTCTCTACTTAGTTTCAATGAAAAAGACGATTTAATGTATCATCTATCTCACGGTAATGTTACAGATGCTTGACGGTTTGATTAGTGTACCGTTTCTGGATTGGAAAATATTTGCATGTCTGATGAGGGGTAGGTTGTGTATGTTAAATAATGAAGGTTTGAGATATATCGAGGTAATTTGCTCTCTTCTTTGATGTGCTCATTATCTTTTTTCGTAGCACTTTGCCAAGTTGTCAAAAGCGATGACTATCGCTTGGTCGTTTATGCAGGATATTTACTTTGAAGGCAGTGATGTTGTTCATTTGTTTTTTGATCTGAATTCGAGGAGGGTATTACCGTTACGTTTTGCTTATTATAATGCTTTACATGTTTGCATATACCTTGAAGTGGCCATAAGCCTTTGTCTGTGCTGTGGAAGTGTCTTGGGTGAAGTGTCTTTGACCCTCTGTTAAATGCTTACATAAGTCGTTTTTTCGTCCATATCCTTATTATCTCGAGGAGAGGTGTGCGGTGAGTGAAAATTATGTTTTTCTTTTGTTCCATATTTTATTTAAGATGCCCGTATGCGTTACTATTCTTCTTGGTTTATTTGCCTTAAAGTTGCGAAATGTTATTCTATTGAAACCCCTCGGTACCCGTCGCTAGTACTCTGCTCGGCATTAGGTGTTCGTCTGAATCCCCGCCGTGGCATTCTCGTCACACGGTCGAGACATGATGTCGATCATGCTCTGTGATTGTGTCTTGACTATCTGATTAGATCTCTCTGTCGTGGCATTTTGTATTATGGAGGCTCACCTGCCAAGGTAGTCGCGAAGATTTTTCTGTATAAACCTTCGAGATGAAGATCGGCGCCTTGCCTAGCCTCCATCTCCATCCTAGTGCTGAATTTACGTTAAATATTCTTTCACATAGGTACACGGAACTTTATTGAAAAGGTCGTATGGAAACATTGTCAATTCTCAGTTCTCACAGCACTTATCAGGGCGAGAAAACTATAATTGGACCCGACAATAAAAGTAATTAGATCGTATTTTTCCTGAATCAGAGGATTGCATAACTCCGCCTAAAACTTCAAATTAAATTAAATTTCTTATCAATAAGGCGTTAAGTCCCAGTTTAAATATGAGCGAAACGCATATCCTGCTCACAGTCGTGCATTTGATTTTATTGCCATCATAAGGAAGCAGTTTTTTGCATGAATTTTATAGTATTTTATTTCAGTTGTGTATTGATGAATCCCAGTAGCTATCTTTCATGGGAATCCCTCTTTAAGTTATAGAGTATAGGTGTAAGCCTCATTAAATTCATGATCCGTAGTCTGCCTCTGTTTTCTTTGCATGCGTCTGCCATTCATGTAGTGTGCTGAAAAGTTTTATTGAGGTGCTGCTCCCATTATTGTACATGATGTTGTGTTTCAATTTGTTGCCCCTGGAAAGGAGGACTTCGTACAGGTTTTCTCTGTTCATATTCAGCTACGGTGCATCATTTCTTATTTCCTCCCCCATACAAATTAATATATTATAAATGGGACGTAAGGACCACAGGATTGTCTTACATGTCCATGGACTATTGGCCCTCATAGCTGACAGGATAGCTGATGGCGGGTATTTAAACATTCTTATTCCCTTTTCCCCATATTTTTGTTTTTTTTTATTTGAGATTTATTCTCCATGAAAGTAATAGTTAAGTTAGAGTAATTATTATTTGTGAGCAGAAATTAGTGTCTATTAATGTTTCTAGAATGTTATCAATTGAGTTTTATAATGGCACACTTCTTTGTGGCTGATGACGCATTTTTTCTCCTCTTTTATGGCTCTATCATGCCCTTAGCTAATTTTATCACTCCACTGTCATAACTTAGTACGTGATTTAATTTATACCCTTAGGAAGAGTACTCCTTTTTCACTTCGTTGCAAATACACTTCAGGTATTGTGAAAAAGGATCTGATGCTTCAGGTATTCAACCTCAAAATATGTTATGACTTATCTGTTGAATATCATTATTCCCTTCGGCGAGAAGTTGCGATGACTACCTTTAATTTCTGTGGTGAAGGGTGGTAACAATCGGTCACTGCCCTTAATTTGTGTGATTTAGAAGTGAAATGGAAACGTCGTGGCAGGACGATTGGCAGAATCGTAGCCGCTGAATAGATTAGTTGAGGGCAATGACGTGCCTCAGGGTGGTGTTTCTGTTAAGAAAAAATTCAAGAGTTGCGTCTCCATTGTTTAAGAGGTACTCCTGTGATGGCGGGATCAATTGAAATTAGAATACAACTTAATGGAGGTGATTACGAAGCTTTTCTACAGCTGCGAGCAATATAGAATAGTTTTTGCAGCGAGCTGAGTACATTGCCATGGTAAAGCTAGTCTCAGCATTATATGTCAAACGTATATCCTTGCCTAAAATATCTGTATTGGACCTTATTGCCAAGGTTTCCGAGGGATAACGTTGAAGTCGTTCCTTTTTATCTATCCACATTAAGGAAATAATATCGCATGAGAATATTGAAATGGGAATGCGTCGTGTATAGACCTTGCGGCTGCTGTTCTATACTTACGTCCATAATTAAATAGTGTGTATTCGTGTCTTTGAATGAAAACAAAGTATGAAGTGTGCCAAGAGTTTTTCATTCCATTCAAAAGAATCCGTTCCGCATCCCTCGTGACGACGAAAAATGATTATAAATAAAAAATTCACGCAATTTTCGGCGGGATGAGCGAGCTGAACTTATCAGATGCACACCATGATCGAATAATTACAAGGATACGGGTCCTCAACCGTATTTACTCACGACTACAAAATTGTAGACGAAGGTTATGGGTGACATTTATGTGCATTGTTTATACCGGGGGGTGTTTTAGGTACTATGATATCAAGCTATTAACCCTAACACCCCCTCATACTTCTACCACGTATGGGAGTGATCGGGTTGGTGTGGTGGTTAGAGTACTGTCTTCCAATCCCGAGAGCCCGGTTTCAAATTCCAGCAGTGGGAGATATTTTTCATTGGTATATCGGTCCCCACTTCATTGCTATGTGGAGAGCACTTCAAGTGTAGTACATACTCCGCCCGTCAGATGGGTCGTTAATGCCTAGAACCTCTGGCGTTTGTCGTTAAGAGGAAGCTAATGTCGACGCTGGATTTCTCGCAACCCTTCCTCCGTTCACTGAAGTATTTATGCTTACCGCCAATAAGTCACCCATCCTAATTGGCGCAAATGACCTAGGTTCGGTCGACTGCCAAAGATAAATTACCAGCGAATGAAGTCCTGACCCTTTGGGTTAGGAACCCCTGTACTAAGAAAAAAGGGCTTAAATGTTCTCTTTAATCGAGTGTATTATACGCTTTCCCCCAAAATATGTAGGCTATTCTCTGATCCAGAATGGGATGATTGTGTTTCCTTGCTGAAAGAGGCATCAACAAATATAAAAAATATACCGTTTTAAAGCTTGCAGATTGTATGAAAAAATTTTATTTAATATTTTAGAGCTTAGAGATTACATTAAGAAAAGAAAGTTCTTGGAATGCCAATTGATCTATTGCTCGCAAAGGGAGTGCGAATAGTAGTTTTTTTGACGCTATCAAAATTTGTGGTGCTGGTTCAGATGATGTTGACAGAAATGCCGGTGGAAAGCGTGCTGGACGAATTCATCTCAGCTACTCAGTCAATTCTGAGTTAGCGTAAATATTTACTTTCGGGTATCTTATCACTTGATGGTGAGTAACCCAAATCGTTCTGGTGAAAGGAGGTGTTTACAGTGATTCAGCGGAAGTTGCATTATAATCATCTTACTCAGTACCCGGTTGAAATTTCACTCGTGGCCCGTCCGAATCCAGTCTATTGTTATTGGAATAAGAGCAGTTTTTACGCTTTTTCCGTAAGTAATATTGCTTGCTTTTCTCCGAATTCTGGCAGTAAAACAGTGTCTGTGTAACAGGACATTTTTTATTCCTATTTCAATTTCCTGTATTTGCATTCATATTGCAGTTACATAATTATCGAGGAAAGTTTTAGTTTGAAAAAGCACCAAGAGAGAGACAGATTGGGAGAAAGATTGTCAGTGATAGCAGTGAATTGTCGTAGTTTAAGAAATAAAGTAGCTGAATTTCGCCACCTCATAAAAAGTACTGATGCAGGTATAATCTTAGGCACAGAAACCCGGGTTTCGAAGGTCATATCAGATTATGAAGTATTTCCGAAGTGTTTTACCGTATACAGACAGGATAGAGTGAGCAGAAACGGAGGAGTATTTATAGCTGTGAGGGACCCGTTTGCCAGTAGAAGAGAACTTTTTTCAGAGCGAAATGTAGAAAGTATTTGGTGTTCCGTTAAAAGTAAAAGTAGTGACGCAAAAAAGATATATGTAGGTGCATATTACAGGCCACCGGATGCAGACGTCAATTCTATAATGGAACTAGAGTCAGAGTTAGCCACATTACTTTCTCGGAACAATGATAGAGGAATAATAGTAGGCGGAGACTTCAATCTCCCTTCGATAGACTAGAATACGTGTAGTCTTATGACAGGAGGCGAGGGTAACGTCACATTCTTTACAACAGCTAGTAACAGAACCGACCAGGGGAAACAACATTCTAGACATATTAGCAACAAATATACCCCAAAGAGTTCTAAATACACATACAGACACAGGAATTAGTCATCATAAAATAGTGCATGCGAAATTTATTGTAGGTGTTGAAAGGCATTGGGAGGGTATAGTTGTTTGGCAAGGCTAATTACGACGGTATGAAAGAGGAATTAAGGGAATGGTATAATATATTTAGCGAACAAAGCAAAGGATTAGATACATAGGATTCGTGGAGAGAATTTCTTGAGGTCACCCATGAAGCAGTTAGTAAATACATACCAAGTGATTTCATAAGTGATAATACCGGGTTAAGTGCAGATTAAATCTATTAGAGAAATTTAAATCGGATAGCTTTGCTGAAGATGTTAGGCACATATTAAAAACACCAGCGTATTATGCTTGATTCGACCTGATAAATAAGATTAGAGAGATAGATTGTCGTACTGATAGATTCAAAATGGCATTTTTCCCCCGTACTATAAGAGAACAGAATAGGCAGCATAACTAAGGGATAGGCAGGGGAAATATTTTAGAGTAGTCTGTAGTGCATGATGCAAGTATTAATCCCTTAAATGTTATAGATACTAAAATCTAGTTGCAGAGACCCCATAGTTGCTTGTTTGCATGTCAATAGTGCATGCTTGGTGATCTTCACCCTAGGCCACACACCCTCGCGGTGGCTTGTAGTAATTCGTGTAGATGTAGATGCACATTATTTGAACTTATATTAAATCTATGACATTTTAATCCCATTCATATATTGTGCCTGTTCTAAGTATGTACCGCTCCTCTTCTATTATATAGGGCCCTTTTGTGGGAATGTTATGTTAGTTCATGGACGCCGCAGTTAATTTTTAATGGACCGTGTGGTCACTCGTTGATTCACTTTCGTTTATCAATATGGTAGAGTGCTACGTTTGAATGGAAGGCCTTTGTTGGATAAGCACGTTAATGCGTATAAACCCTCGAAATTCTGGAGTTGGTTCACTGTCCAGCATATATCTCCAGGCGTCGGTTTAATCTTCTCACGGGTTTATTTGTTCATCTATTTGGGTGCCCCCTTGTGTAGGGGCGTGCTAATTTCTTTGCTCCTTCAATTAAGGCGGAATTATCAGCAAGCTTGCTAACATTTTAGCATCCGTAATCAAATTGGGACGTGAGGCAAACGTCGAGCTTCAGTGCCCTGGACCACTCTCAGTTGATGATATGTCTCTTCCGTTCACTAGTTCACGTCTCTGGTTGAATTGGTTCATGGCACGGCAATTTAGAGTGGATGAAGCCCAATGCCTATTCATATCGCTTAAAATGCTGTCAAGTGTTGGATGTATATATAGTTTTTCCTTTCAAAAAATGGTAGCATAAAGTTTCTAAAGAGTGTATTAATAGCTATCAGATTTCTTACTGCATTATTGCAGCCATAATGTATTTTCATTGCGGTCATTCGAGCTTTTTTAGTTCTTGGTTGACACGGGCCAAATTGAGATATTTGGCCCGTCCAGATCTATGTTCAAGAAATGTGAATTCTATGAGTGAATAATGACAAAATGTCCCACGAGTAATGTGATTTTAGTTCTTTGCGAGTGCATGACGGTTTGCCAAGAAACAGCTCAAGGTATCAAGTTCAGAGTATTATGCACTTGAAAGGGCATATTAACTGTCTGATGAAGTAATAGGAATCTAAGCTATCTGTCGAGTATGTTTATAGATTGTATAATCTTCGTTTTGAAGTTCCTCTGTAAATGGAAAGTGAAAGGGCTGAGTGGGTGTTTTCGTTATTTCTGTCGCAAACAACTCTTGTCCTTTACGATATCATTAAGTGGAATGATCTCGTTTTCACTTTTGTTGTGATTTACGCCGTAAAAGTTATATATTCATCGTTTCACTTTAGTCATTCTGTATTATGTTTCGTGTACTGCGTTTAACCTAAATTCAGTCTGTGAATTATACAGCATTTTACGTGTGATATAGTAATGATGACAGAATTAAATGAATAAAGCTCATATCCGGTGCGGACTTTCACGGTA
Source organism: Platycnemis pennipes (assembly GCA_933228895.1). Classification (NCBI taxonomy): domain Eukaryota; kingdom Metazoa; phylum Arthropoda; class Insecta; order Odonata; family Platycnemididae; genus Platycnemis; species Platycnemis pennipes. The sequence goes on from OW121848.1 coordinate 58,759,824, forward strand.
TTTTGCAATACATGTAACGCGAGTTTTAGTCGAATTGGTTATTAAGTATCTTTAGTAGAATTGTGTTGGACAATTCAAATACCGAATATATTAGTGGACGAGTTAATCTAATGTATTATATTTTAAATCTGAAGTTCCATCTGCCCTCTAGAGCGTCATCTTACTACTGTGGTTGTTGTGGTGATGAAATTTGGACTACGCGTCCATTCCCCCCTCCCACTCACCCCAGTGAGAGTGGTATTCGAACCACCGTGTAGCAGAATCGAATGTCATGCAAATATATTTGCCAAATTTAATGGAGTGGTCTTGCAATTGAAGGAGTGAAGGGACCTCGTGAATGGACCGTTTTTGTCTGTTGCAGTGGCGCAAATTTCGCATTGTGTCTCGGGGTTTCCCAATGTTGTTATTTCATCCTTCCTGGTTTCGTTTACCGTTGTTTGCTACCGCCGTTTGCTACGCTTAACCGCAAGGTTCCTGGAAAGGAAGCGCTTTGGTTTCGATGACGTGTGGAGGTATGAAAGTTTCATTTTTCATGTTTCCATAGTTGATGGTACAATGCATAAAGTTTTCCACGAACGTGGCGAAATGCAGGTTGACCTCCTTTAAGGAGGATCTAATTCCTCCTTGTTGGATCCAAACTCTATATTGGTGTGGTCCATCTCCCCAACATTACCTTGTTGGCCATGTGAATCATTCGGGTATCTTAATCCACTGATGTTGCATTCAGTGTGACACGAGTTGCCTGACTGTTTATGACATTTTTCTTAGAGAAACCAACCTTATTTCGATGAAGTTCATTTCCATAATTTACATTTTAGGAAATTTTCTACTACTAGTGGCTGCGGTTTATCAGATAATGCTATATGTCCTTCTCCGAGAGTCTATTTTTCTTATTGTGATTGAGAAACAACTTTCGTGGTTACCTCTTTATCATAACAGTTCAGTCATACCAAGCACCATAGGGGATATCTTGAGTTGACATTTGTTAAGGTATTCTGGCGTAAAATAGATTCTGATGCGATGCCTTTTCCCGTCCAAGCCTCGTCTAATCTTTTATCAGACCCAGATGTCAGGTTAGAATATTTAATGATATAGCAGGTTAATCAGCTGGTCGGACGTATCTGACTTCTATTGGGACCTTTCTACCTTCATCAACATTATCATGCGTCAACAATCCTTTTTGTTTGGTTTGACGCAGTTCTCCTCCCGTTTCTCCTATCGGCTAACCTCGTATTGGTATAATTCTTCTCTTTCTACCTTATCCCGCGGATTTTCAACCCGCGTATTCGATGGCGCGGACGACCGTAGCTCCTAGACTGAAAAAAATTGCCTCAGTCAACCGGCGACGAGCACTCGGTCAGGCGTGCCGCGCCTCGGAAGTGGTGTGAGTTAGGGTAGCCGGAAATGTGTAGGTATTGGGGGAGCAGCGTTTGCGCTTGCGGGTGTTGCGCGAGCGATTTCCGAGGACGGGTTTCCGCGTGTGACGCCCCCATCCCCCTTTACCACCTCAGCTCGTCGCATCAACCCGCTCTCCCCTTCCCACGACACAAGCCCTTGTCCACGCCGAACTCTGGCGAAAAGAGGCAGAGGCCGCCCTCACTCGGCTCATAGGCGCAGCACAACGGGACGTCTACGGGGAGTAAGAACTCTCTCCCTCCCCCAACCTCTCCCTTCTCATTTTTGTCGTTGTGGCATTGCGCTCTTGGCGTGGATTGTCACGCGTGCGGAGAGAAAGAGGCCTGCTTGTTCGCTTCGTGCCTCTTTCGTGGGTCGCAAAGCGGCCAGCGGGGCCTCTCTCTCTTCCTATATCGTCTTCGTGTCAGGTCGCTCCGTGAGGGAATCTTCGTGTTTCGCTCCCTACTCGTGCGGTCGGCGTGTACCTTTGGGACAGCCCCGCCAGACTTTCCTCTTGTCTTCCGCGGTCGATTGTCATTCAGAGGGGGGCGATAACGCGGGAATGTTGCCTCAGCGGGCCCTTGACACGAGGTCACCGCATGCTCACACGCAGGCGTGTGCGTGCTGGTCGATACTTTCAAGTCGCTCTTAGTTAGGCACCCACTTAGAAGGGTGGGTCTTTTCAGATAAGGTTTTTTGTCGAATTTGGGAGAACACGGATTATATTTAGTGCGCAGGTAGCCGGTGACATGGAAATTCATGCTAAACGGCTTTCGTGCCATTACTTACTTTAATTGTGCGGGCGAAATGGTCTAATAGGCCTTGAAACCTATAAAGAAGGGTAGCATTTGAAGGCATAGTATTTTTCAATCCGTGGTGTAGATCGGACACATTGATCCCCGTTTATTTTTTAACACCATACTCTTTGAATCAACATTCATAGCGAATGGCATGTCCCAAAATTGTGTCAAGACTACTTAGAAAAATATTGGAATTGACGAGGGAACAAACTCTAATGGGGTACGCGTGAATCTTCATAAGTATTACAGAAGCCATATGGGCTTGAGATTGGTATGCGTGAGTAGATTCAATAGTTTTTTGTTGATGGCCTACAAAATATTAATTGTATTGATCACATTATTGATATTTCAGCCATTTTACGTCGTCGGATAACAGATCATCTTCAGGTTTTCTAGTAAAAGATTTCGTTGAAACTTACGGACTAATACTTGTTCTTATAGTTGGATTTTATGTTTAATAAATATCGCTAATGGTCGCAGTATGATATAATTGACGAGAGGGAAGTTGATTTTTATACACATGCCCCTTAACTAAACTTATTACGTTTGTCTGGACCGAATGTAAATGGACGCTTTGCTTGGCCAGTTATATCCCCATTATGTTTTCCTATTGCTCGATTTTCAGTGATTTTTGTATTCAATGGATTATAGATATGCAAGTAATCGTGCGTGGACTTCGCGGTAACATTCATGGTTTAGTATACGCCAAAGATAGATATTCAGTGATCATGACTCCACATCTCATTCAGGATTTGAGTTGTTGTGCGACCAATAGAGCCGTTATTCATACATTTAGTGTAGTTGCCTTTGCGTAGAATTGGTAATAGGAACTCGATGAATCGCTTTATGCTGGTGTCTCCCAGAGAGACTCATGCAGTTTCTGCTTTTATGGGCGAGTATCAGAGCAACCACAAGGTCTCTTCAATTATCGCAGCTATAGCGTCAGGCAATTCGTGCTTATGCCTAATATTGTTATCGGTGTCTCTCTTATCGCGAATGAGTTAGCGGCTCACAGCGCTCTCTGCGTCTAGCCTTCCGTGACCTTTGATTTCTTAGCAAGCTGGGTGTCTTCCAGCGTAGGTTGTATGAAATTCTCGAGGAACCCATGGCGAGAGGTAACATTTATCTCCTTGTTATGTGTGTTTCCTAAATTCTCCGGAATGGCCCCTCTAAGATCGAGTTACTGAGGTATTTAATGTATCCCCTGATGTACTTATTGGGTACCAATAATGATTCGCCGGTGTAATATTGGTGCTGTTGTTAGCGTAGTGTGACGTACTACTCAACAGGAGAGATACCCACGGACTTCGAGGAGAAAATCATCCGCACTCCCAGAACTAATAGTGTAGAGAACTGTGATAATTTTCGGACTATACGCCTGGCGACGCATACGTCGAAGATATCGTCAAAGCGCATCCACAGGAGAATATAACGAAAAGCAGAGGAGTTCGTGGATGAAGATTAATTTGGATTTAGGAAAAGCAAAGGTACAAGAAAAGCAATATCGCCCCTTAAGCTGCTCATAGAGAAGAGAATGGAGAACAAGCAACCCGGCAGTGAAGAAGCGAGAATAAAGAAAGGAGTGAAACAAGGCTGAACACTCTCCAGTCATTTTCAAGGAGAAAATTTCCTTCAAGAAGGCTTCGGGGGTGGATATTGGGTGGGAAAAATTATCATGCTGCATTTCGCCTATGACATAGCGGTCATGCTATGAAACAGAAAAAGAATTAAAGAAGACTCATATAAAATTAGTAAAGTAAAGGTAAAAGACCAGATATCTTTTAAAGGTCAGTAATAAGAAAACTAAAATAATAACATAAATAATAAATAAGCTAATGGAATGAATTAGGAGAGGAGACCAAAGTTAGATGAGAATATTGCTATCTGGGATGTCGAGTAACCAGCAATGCGCGAAGCAAGAAGGAAATAGTGAGTAGAATAGCTGTAATTACGCAGGAAACGACGAAAATAGTTGCACAAGTGATTGTCAATTGGACGCCTTGGCTCCTTTTGAGAAGGCTAATACCGACACTGGGTTACTCTTCCTCCTCTCCCTAAAACCCTAACTCATTCGATCACCTTCCCAAAATAAGAGGAGTAGGAAAGCATATGAAAATAAATGAAAAATTGAGAATAATATCGATGAAAGTCGATGCTATGTATGTTGACGGGTGTATTTTCATTATTTCATTCAGCTAGTAAAAGTTGTGTAGGGATAAGGAAATATGTTACAGCTATATTTGAGAATTCACCCCCTGCCACACACCTTAATGGTGGCTTGCAGGTTATTATGCAGCTGTATATTAACGCCGTGATTAAATGTAGCTCTCAGTTGACTGTAACGTTTTGGCATTGCTTCCTTTTAGATTTCATTGAATTTTTTTAAATAGCGTTGTGTCGTCTTTTGCTCGTATTTACAATGGTAATACGCGATGCTTCGTTGAGTTCGACCCAAAATATGCCCTTTGAGAAGGATGTGATAAGGGAGTTGCTGGTGCGTGACTGAAGTGTTCTCTTAACGTCCTTCATTCTTGAGATGATAAATAGACGCTTATCTTTGATCTTAAAAGCGTCATTTTTTGTGGAGAGTTTTTGTTATTCCATGAGCACTTATTTTTATTTGTATGCATACGTGACCCTGGATTTGGTTTCGTTTTCCATGTTCGTATTTGGCGCTGTATTTCATCACAAGAGCATTAGAACGCATGAATTTGATTATTAATATTTTTATTTTCACTTCGCATGAATTACCAGCTTCTTAAAGTATTTTGTTGGTACTTCCTAATTATCTTTCCATCAATGCCACGATCTTCCCCTGTGTGTTACCGTTTTAGTGACGCAGTTGTTGAATATTCATTGTGAGTAATTAATTCACTCTTTGCGTATTAATCCATAGTCTTCTCAGTTATTCCGGTGTAATATTCTTTTCTTTTGCTGGGTATTGAATTAAAAGATTTTAAGTATCTGATGTTGAGATACCTATTCAAGTTCTTCGTTAATGTCACCGGATACTTCAAATCCCAATATATTTATTCTCTTCTGGATACCCAAAGAGGAAAAGTTCATTATCTTCTCACTGGTGGTGATACCAGCAAATTCATGCGAGTTTCTGAGGGCTGACAATCCGACTGTGAGGAGGAGTAAGGATTACCAGTATTACTATATTTTTGGCACAGCAAAGGATTTTGTGCCTTCTTGTACTTCTCAGTGATTGTAATCGTTATATTTTCCGTAAATATCCACTTGTCGGGATTATTATTCGTGAACCAGTTGACATCTATCCCTGCATAATGTCTCAGTTGTAGCTGGAAGTTGTAGTAGGTATGCCGTTTGTGTGTGTTCGAGTAGCGTTATTGAGCTCTGTTCCCTCTCAGGACAGTGAATGGTGTATGCTAAATAAAAAGGTCCAACATTTGGTGGATCATTCAATTTCCATTTTTTTAATTGCAGACTGTGATTGTACCTCAAATCATCCTTTACTCAGTTTGGAAAAGTGTTGACGTTGTTGCACGTCAAGTTATTTTAATCTTAAAAAGCTTTAGATCTATCAAGGTTATGCATGTTTTAAATGTTTTATTGAATGTTGCAGTCGCTGATCTGTAACTAAACAGTTTTTTAGCTCTTATTTTGCCAATGAATCTTATATATTTGATGTGTAATTTATATTTCTTGTCTCTCTAATAGGCGATCCTGTTTTACATTCCCCGCTACCTCTGGAAAACATGGGAGGGAGGCCGAATCAAGATGCTGGTGCTCGACCTCAACTGTCCCGTCGTTAGTGAAGAGTGCAAGAAGGACCGCAAGGAGCTCTTGGTTGAATACTTCTCCGCTAACTTGCACGCCCAGAATTTTTATGCCATACGTTTCTTCGTTTGCGAGGCGCTCAACTTCATCAACGTCGTGGGTCAAATATATTTCATGGACCTCTTCCTAGGTGGCGAGTTCACCACCTATGGCGCCGAGGTCATAGCCATGACTGAACGGGAGCCGGAGGAGAGGGTGGACCCCATGTCCAGGGTGTTCCCCAAGGTCACCAAGTGTGTCTTCCACAAATACGGTCCTTCCGGCTCGGTACAGAAGTTCGACGGACTCTGCGTGCTCCCCCTTAACATCGTAAACGAGAAGATTTACGTGTTCCTATGGTTTTGGTTCGTGGTTTTGTCCGTAATCACGGGCGTTGCCATCCTTTACCGTGCCGCCGTCGTGTTAGGGCCCCAGGTGCGCACCTATCTGCTCCGTGCGCGGTCTCGGCTCGCGCCGCATGATCAGATCGAGACGATCACTCGCAAGTGCCAGATAGGCGACTGGTTTGTCCTATACCAGTTGGGGAAGAATATAGACCCGCTAATTTATAAGGAATTGGTGGCAGACTTAGCCGCCAAGCTTGATGGCAAAGACAATGTTTAAAGAATGTCCTGGACAACGTTGAAGGAGGAGTAGTAGGACTGTCCTGAAAGCAGCGTCCGGGTGTCCATAGGGAGGAGTGATGAAGGGACATTGGGATGGTCACTGGGGGGTATGCGCCGTGGCGAGTGGCATGGTGATTCACGCTCCATTGGCGGTGATTTTTTGTCCTCAAGTACGTGTTTGTGTCGGGAAAGGAAAGACTGAATGGGACTTGACATGCTGTGAGAGATGAAGAGTTGAGGGTGGTGGCTTTGAAGGATGAAGCTGGAATGGAGTGGTGAAGAAGCCGAACTGCGACGTCAATGACTGTTCAAGCGAGGATTCCGCGGACGTTCGCTGCGCTTTTGTCAGTCATCGGTCCGAAAACTGATCGCTGCAGTAGTCTGGATGATGATGGGCGCGTGATTAGAAAATTCCCAAAAACTAGACTGACGGTTATACATGAAGGCTGTTGAGACTAAGGCTTCCTTATTAGGATGGATAATATCCTGACTGTCCATTTGCAAGGTTTTTGAGCAATTTTTGACGAAAGGCAAGAGTTAATGATAGCGTGCTGTTTAGGAGTTAAGATAGGGTATGTGAGATACCTACCACTGCCATGTTTATCACTAGGGTGCGGTTTGTTGAATTTACTGAGTAAGAATGCCGTTCTTGAGTAATGATCGTTATGGACTCAGTTTGCGTTTTAAGCGTTGACGCGAAATGACAATGGAATACGTTGCCAGAGGGCAGGAAACAACAAAGATCGAATTTTTATATGTATAAGTATTAGTGCCTTTTGCCAGCAATTTCTTCAATAACCTACTGAGATTTTGGTAGAGTTAAGTGTAGACGTGCCATTCAAGGAATTGAATGTAACTGTAGGAAACGTAATGCAATAATAGTGACGGTCAGCACAAATTTATGTGTTCTAATACTATGCCCAAGAATTTGGGGAATGAACGAGACTTTTTAGTATTCCTGTGATTAGCTCAAAAGAAAGACTGTGAAAAGAACAATATTTTGCTTGTTGATACTTCTGAGCTTTTTAAAATAAGGTATTGCATTAGTTTAATGAGCGGGGACATAATCAGTTTCGTCAACACTTGTTTCCCGCGTAATATATATATATATATCTAATTCGACGTTGTATCGTCGGCTGTGCAGGTGCTCACCACCACCACCGTGCCAGTAACGCTCATATCCTACACAGATGCTCATTCCAGTCGCTTTAATATAGCTCTTCATTTTTCATTTTGTAAGGCCTTGTAATTCTCATTTTAAGGGAAAAGAAGGGAATGCTAATTTCAAAAAGGTTCCTGTTTGATAATCTATTTTTTTCGCTGTTCCCACATTCCTAACTATTATTTTTCGTATTTATTGACTAGTTTTTCGTAAGCATTCCACTTTGTGCTCTACTTTCTACCCTTACGTGAGGAAAACAGGTCGGCTTCAGCCCAAGGCGACAGAAATTGGTTTCAGAGACCAGCAGGACTCCACTTCTGAGTTAGTTGCTCGAGTAGCTCTCATTTGGGATCGGAAAAAACAAGTGAAAACTGCTTTCGTCAAACGTTTTGCGTAGTTAGACTTGAAAGCACTACCAACTGAGATCAATGGCATATTTGGTTTAATGGAACCGAGGTAAATGCTCAGAATCTAAGCTGCATTGTATTGCTGTAACGAATGACCAAGTTCAGAGTGGGAGCCATGATATGATATTAATGTTAATTATTATATATGTTTAAGAAAGGAGGCGCCTGAATGACAGAGTGTTTGAAGTGCCTCTTTTTTGGTTTGACTGAAGATTTTTCCAAATCTCTAGCAAAATGTGATGATAAGTTTTTCATACAACATGTTAAGGTAAGGGTACGGAGAGGAGAGATTTGAAAGCAAGGTGTCAACCATCGTTTCGTTAATACTCTCCTATATAGAAGACATTATATATAAATATATATTTTGTACATTTTCTTTTGTGTGAAAAATACCTTTTAGGTGAAGGCACTGCTTGCTAAAATGCTGGATTTAAATGTCTTTCCCTTTACCGTTGATTGTGTTGGGGACCAAAACAGTTGTTGAAGTTTTTTTTAATTCGAGTTGTTTACAGTTCTACGTGAAGGGAGTCGACGTTCTTTTTCAATGTTTTTTTGTAGTTTATTCCTTTACCGGGATCGTCTCACACAACACGGAGTGAACGAGTATGGGGAGGGATATTATTACGCCATTATGCTCATGTGAGAGGGGGGTGGGGTCAACTTTTCCTAGCGCAGTCGAAGATGATGTGATTTCTTGCAGTTTTAACCCAAGGTTTTGAGCCGTGCAGCTAGTTTCACTTCGTTGCGTTCCTTTTTCTTCGTAATGGGTTTCTCATAAGGTCCACGCCTTGTCTTGCTTCTGCATATCGGAGGAGGGGACCAATTTTTACCATTTATTTTGTCATGGAATGCATTCCATCTCTTATCCTAATTCTCGGTCATTCCAATCCTGCTTGCCATTATCCTTGTTTAAATGGTTCCTCCTCTCCGCACCCCACCTAGATTTTTTTAATATATACCAAGGATTTCTTATTTTCTGTCCACACATTCTCCATGCTCAAGTCCGAAGGATTTTTTTTTCAGTGTTTGTATTTAGAGCACAATCGAATCTCCTGTTAATTCTTCCATCACCCATAGATATATAATCTTTGATTTTTATCGTATACCGTACCAACTGTGCCTAAAAATCCATACGATACAAAATCTACAGAAATAAACTGAAGAGTGTTTGTGGTTAAGAAAATGAGAAAAAATAACGCAAGTGCTGTGCCTTACTTTGATCAACGTTATATTTTTGATTGTGTGAGTTTATTAGATGAGATGATGATGAGAAAATGCTATTTAATAACTGTATTGTAACACAAACGTTTTTAAAAATTCATGAGAAAATGAATGAGAAGTATGATTTATAATTTACACGCATATGTTGCGTTGTTCCATTTTTTGTGTTTATAATGTGCCTGCGCTTTGGGACCAGTCTTTTTGTATAGTCAGAAAAGGCTCATTTCATGTAAAAAGAAATTGTAACACATTCCTTTTTTCTTCCATGTTGTTGGATTTCCATGAGTAGACATGAATTGTTGCAGTGTTATATTCTCTACAAAGTTTTCCATTTGTACAACCGAGGTAATGGCCCATTTTTGTATATATTCATATGAATAAATTTACATCGCTTAAGACATTCTTTTTTAGTGTTCTGTGTACCTGCCTTTACATGTCTCAAAATAATTCACTTTTTCGCTGGAATGTTATTTCGTAATGTCTTGAATGCAAGTGATATGCTACTATGAACTCGAGGAACGTAAGATAAAAATTCATACAGAATGAAGCTCCGACTTTCGTTATAAATAGTTTCTTTCTCTAAAGGCGGCGAAGGTCATCGAGTATCCATTCTGAGATAACTCAGTCCTGTCAGTACCATGATCATTGCGTTCCCGTAGTCTTTTACGCTCAATCTAATCCCACTTATCGTATTTGCCATGGAAAATCGACGTGAAGCTTAGTTTTGAAGATTAATGCTGTATTCTAAATGCGTTCGTAAAACGTCACCGCGACGACTTCGGTGACTTCTGATAGAGGATCATGTTTTCCCACATATCTTCAAACACTTTCAGAAGTAAGTTAGTGGTACTTCTGTCAATACTGTCCGTGTTGATTGTCGCTAATGCCTTGAATCGTAAAATAGGACAGTATTTAAAAAAGACCTGCAGGAATCTCATGTTTCGCATAAATTCATCGCTCAACTGCCTCAATTATTTCCTTGTGGTTTCTTGCGTACGTCCTTAACAGCTACCTACCTAGGGAGATTTTGATGGCGCTCATTGGGAATGAGAATCTAGTTGAGTTAACATAACCGCTTCTTTTTCTTCGCAGGGGAAAGGTCTTTCAGGTGCATACCCATTTCTAGTGGTCAAACTCAATTTCTGTACTGTCTTACACTGGGAAAATGGATTGTTGCTATCTTATGCGTTCGTTAACACGCACTTTGATCTGACTGATTTATGAATAGGAAATACGGGGTTATATATTGGCAATTTTTGCGTGTTCCACGTAAGTTGGTCGAGGTGTCGATGCAAAATAATGCCATTCGCCTTTAATTTATGCTGCCTGATACGTGATTATGTGGATCGACCATATGGTGTGATTCAGCTTTCAGAGGAAGGCCTCTGATTAAGAGGTCGTGATTTTCGGGTTGAATGGATGGATAGTGCGAGGTTGCCGTTGGTTCGCTTTGCGCGACTGCTGCGATTTTCTTTCATTGCATCACACGTGTCGGACCGTCGTATGACGTCAGCAACTCTTAACTCTGCCGTTCTCTCACCCGAGGAAGGACACTGCAGAGCGGGTCCTTTTGAAATGCATGCAGGCCCCTGTTCATTCAAGCACCCCAGCTATCTAGGATAGTTTTCATAAGTGCCTGCGCTAAATATTATCTATACACCTCAGTGTTGTTATTCACCAATAACGCTCTTGTGCTTCCAAAAGGTAAGACTTACAGCATTCTTTCACGACTTACAATTTGAGTGTTTCTTGAGGTGAAGGGTGTGGTGACTGAATGAGATATCGATCGGAGCAAATTCGTGACGCAAAATGTTCGCAGTGAACTCTCTTAAATCTCCCTCTTTAACTCAATCTAGTCTCACCTAACATCCCCTAAATCCTCACCATAGGTGATGATCTTAATTTATATCAAATAATATTTGTTAGAAACCTTATTCAAGGTGATTGCTTAGTTTGGCGTCACGCGTGTAAGAACAACTTGAGCGTCTGCAGTTGAGAATGTCAGATAATAGTACTTACATGTTTCAGGCAGTGGAAAACTATCCTTTATTTTATTTTAATGAGGTAAACCTTAAGATAAGATTGAAAGGTCGGTACTGGAGAAATACGCAATCAGATTCTCTAGTGGAATTAACGTGAATATTAGTAGTGTATAGTGTGGGATAAACGTGTAGGTAGAAAGGCACGCCCTGGAGTAGGTGGTACAGTCGTGGTATAACTCGTTTAGGGTTCATTTAATAGAAATGTGTTTAATTTTAAGGGCATGCGGTGAAGGTGATAAAACAGGAAGGTAAATGATGATGGAGGAAAGGAGTAAAGCGACACCAACGCGATCTCGGAAACATCGTATTCTCGTTAAGGGGATACAGATGAAATACTGAATTGATTTGGGTACGTTGAGAATAATGTTTAGGATTCAATTGGTGGAGAGGAAGACAGGGTAATAGTTTTAATAATAAGAACCAAAGAAAATGATGGGATGCATCCAAAAAGGGGATGGAGGGAGGTGTGCTGCGTGATAAAAAGATTTTGATGAGTTTGAGACGGGAGAAATTTGGTTTAGCCCCGAAGAAGGAGATGTTAATGAATTTGGAGGTTGAAGGCAACGTTAAGATAAACTAAATGTACACACACTCGCAGAGTTAAACCAGAGGGTCATGCATAGCGTGCGTATTTTTTCCTGGGGAATTGTAAAGGATAATATTCCTTTGGGTGACTCATGCAAACCTCCAGGTAATTGGTAATTTCAGGTGCTGTCTAAAGATCATTCAAGGTAATGAGTCGCTGAACCTGCACACGAGAAATTTTGTTTTGCAGGTTTTCATTTCATAAATGTAAAATTCTATTTACTTGCACTCTCATGCAGTATTTTGTTAAACAAGGATCATAAGCCAATCTTTTCCAACGTTGAATCGGTTCGTTTAGAAAAAAAGCATAGTCACTGGAATATTTAATACAAGGAAACTACTAGGATATATTTTCCCTCTACTTCTGGAATCCGTATCTTGAAGTGTGTTATCTATTCTCGGGTGTAAGGCTGTCGCAATGTGAGATGATCAAAGTTACCCTCAAACTTATAGGTATGTACTAAGAACTACTGCTTTTTCTGATTTCTCTCATTTACGTCTACATACAGGGCCGTCTTAAGACAAAATGTTTACCCGGACGAGAGTATTCCGGCGCCCCATCTCCACTTGTCATACACTGTTGTTACACATATTCACCAGTTAAACATACGAGGTAGTAAAAAAAAGGCCGTAAATTAGCTTGTTGGAAATAAATAAATTGTGAATTCCCGAATAAAAATTTTTTCCATTCCAACGGCATCCTTCTATCATTGCGCCCCGGGCAGCTGCCTTGACCACATAATAAATATCATGCAAGCCACCGCAAGGGTATGTGGCAAGGGGTGAACTGTAACCAGGCATTCCTTTTGAAACAAAAGAGAATGAAATGTACTCTTTCTATCATGCAGATGTGCAAAAATATAAGACCGTGACTGCACAATCTGAAAGCAACTGATAGTTTAATTTTTAGTCTCTACGAAATAATGGTCGTGGTGGCCTATTGGGTAGAACGCTGAGCTACCGACCGGAGGGTCCCGGATGACTTCATGAACAAATCCACTGTGGAACCCCTCTGGACACCTCAACTTAAAATCCTCGCTATTCGATTTTCTGCGTGTCAGAACTTCATTGGAAATCGCAGGTAGCCCAGGAAAAGGAAATGGCCCCCCAACCCCCACCCTAAGTGTGAATTTCACACGCCAGTGGCTTAGTACGGGGTGAGTTCTACCCTCACCTATGAAAAACCAACCTTAGTTTTGAACTTACTAAGTAAAGCAATAATTCTTGAGTAGTAATGCATTTATTTTAGTACACCAATCACTTTTTCTTTACCGAAGCGTGCATGAGTTAGGAATTTTAAAGCAGGAAATTGTTCAAAAACATCACTACAAACTACTCATCTACATCAAAATCTACAATATCGTATCAAATTTCTCGTGTACACTCGCGATAATCTGTTACTCTCCCTAATAATGCGCGGAAAAATAAATTTTTGAGCCTCTGTTTTACTATCACGTAGGGTTGAGGCCTTTCGCTGTGGCTTCCACTTAAATATGCAGATGTAGGTAAGAGGCCATCTATTTATAATGTTAGAAGGTGATTTTACTCTTTTTCACCCTTTCTACCACAATATTAGGCTGTCAATAATAACGATGACAAAAATACTTCAATAGAACGAAATAATTTTTAATTGTTCCCTCTCCCCCTAAACCAGAAAAATAAGGGCAAGGGATATTAAAAAAACTTAGGTGTTCAACCTGAAGGTTGGTTTGATTTGGTAGAGACATTACAGCTAATACATAAAATGGGGGTACTAAATTTTACGCGTCGGTATTTTCTCATCAGTCTCAATGATTATTTTTACCGTGATATCTTCTTCAGTTGTATATATGTGGAAATCATAACGCTGGCCTTCCCCATCACCTCAGCAGTTAATCTGTCGGTTTTCGCCCGTGTCATATCAGAGAAACATTTACCTACTCGTGAATGTGAAAACCTGAAGTGGGTTCCAGTTTAAAAATAATATTTCAGTCTTCGAAACGAATTACTCATACTCCTTACGTGTTCATTTATTTCTTAAATAGAAAACAGGTGTATTTCAATACGTCATCCACCCAGATTGTGTATTTATGCATGTTTTGCCTTTCTCATGAAGTATTTGCACCTCTGGAAGAAACGCGATTGGAATAACGGCCTGGTAACGTAAAAATCGTGGGTTTAAATCCGCTTCCGATATAGATGTCTTTTTGCTCTAAGAAGGTACCCTACCTAGATAAGTCGGTAATCCAAGCAGTTGAATAATTGCAATTCCTGATTCTTATACTCCTTATATAAATGAAATGTATTTCAAAGACGTTCGTAAAAGGGTCTCCGGTTGATGTCTTTGCGGATAAAATTGTATACAGTTTTATTAAATATGTCATTCCCACCAGCCTACAAGACGGGTCCCTTTTATTATTCCTGCAAGGAGGTATTTTCACTTAATATATGGAGATAAATATGGCTCCCTTATGCATTGTTCAAAGAGCAAATGTGTATTAGTCGGTGGCTCACAGAATAAAGCGCCACTGCCTACATTCATTGCCACCTATACCGTGAGGGACGTAAAGTACGTGAAAAGAACAGAGTAACTCACCTAGCTCCTCACGGATAAATCCCTTGTCCTCACTCGATGCAGGAAGATATACTTACCATACCATATGAGAAGGAAATATTTTACGCTATGATTGTTTTTTACTGCGTCTAGATGGCCACCTCTTTTGCAATTCTCCTTTTAGCTTTACGTGCGTAGATAATAACGTGAATTTGCCCTGTACTATGCCTAAAAAAGTTTTTTCCTAGTCTTTGTGACACTGGCCCAACGTGGATGTCCTGTGAATATTAGTTTATATAATTTATTATGTAAGAGTTATAGTTTTGGAAACTCGTTGGACCTCGACATGAATAATGTCAGCATAATGTGTGAGCTACTTGTGCATGTCAGTTTTACATTCGAAGGTATTACACTGGCCCTCTAAGCACCAAACGAATTAAGTAAAAATGGGGTTGTGTAGTGGCTATAGTTGGGGCCTCCCATCCCGAGGGCCCAGGTTCGAATCTCTATTCGAAGTGGCGGTGGTAGATATAGCTGAATCTTATTCCTTACTTGGCGTGAGTACTTACTTTGTTTGGTTGGAAAGTAGAGTAGTGTTCCCCGTGGTGACGTTCTCTTTAAGCTGATTTCTGACGACGCCGGGTTTCTGTCCATCCTTCCTCCCTTTTCCAAAATCTACCCAAAAACCCAATCATTATCTACCCTCAATGAATAACCTCTGCTTTCGGTTTCCATATAACACTTAAAACAGCGCGAAGGCGAGATCTATACTATGTATTCCCCATTTCATATCTAGCTTCACATCACTGGATGAAGCCTTGTAAATATCGTGCGGCTATATCTCATTGTCTTCTCTCTCCTGCACTGCTTTTCGAGGCCTTAAAAAATGTAACATGTGGAGTATTAAATGGTATAATGTTTAAGTATTTACGTCATTCAAATGTGAAAGTTTTCTATTGGAGCCTGGGAATGAAAGAGTTATTCTATTTGGCCGTGAGTTTTCACATTAGACTGCTACCCATGAATTCATTTTAGTAGTCTTGATCGTGGAATCCAGCGAACTGGACTGCTACCCATGAATTCATTTTAGTAGTCTTGATCGTGGAATCCAGCGAACTGATAGGTCATAAAGTAGAAGATCGTTCCCCTGAATTAAGTGCAAACACAGGAATGAAGTAAATGAATGCTCGTATTTGTTTCCTAGGCATTACTACACCGAGACCAATAGATCTTTCATTACCAATCAATACATTTTCCATTTCTACGTTTTATGTTCTTTATCTAGATACACGACCAATGGTTCCAGTTTCGGCCATAAAAGCCGACCATAGTAAAAGTCTAACTCATTTATAATATTATTATAACTGTACTTATATGAGTTATTATTATTGATATTCTTCCGATTAAATGTTGATACACATAGAATATTTCTTCTCTGCTTCCCCCTTAATTAACTCCTCCCTTAACTTTTTTAAGTTAAGTGTACTTCCTGTTTCATTTAATCTCTTTCTAAATGCTTATCCTTTTCCTCCCTCATATCTCTTGAATGAAACTTCTCAGTCCTATCTCTGCTTTCAACACACAAGCACTCTCTACACACAAACCTCTCAACATGCAATTTCCATCTGTGAATTTTAAGAAATTAATCAATGTATTTTACAGTTGGCCACTTGAGATCATTTGCGAGGCTGATGGTATTGACCTTCACTTGGAAAAGGTTGATAATTTTTTAAACTTGCAGTTAATTTTTACGAGTGTTGTGGCCCAAGTAGGAACATGAACAATGAGTTCGCGTTTCTAACCTACGTTGTTCTTGCCACGCATGATTTTGCGCTTGCTTACGTGATGTTTCGTAGGAATCTTTCCCTTATGCCTCCTAAAGGAATCTTGCTGGTGGAGAAGGAGGCGGAGGGAGGGAGGAGTCTTGTCGCATCGGCGGGACAGGACCATCCCCGGAACGAGACTACCGTGCACCACCACCATACGGGCGCTCCCGCACCGAGTTCTTGACCATTGCCTCCGCAACCCCTTTCACTCGTGTCACCAAGTCGCCAAAACTATTCCTTGCAGTTGGATATTGCGACAGGCTGACAGGCAGTGGCGAGGAAAGGCGACCCAGCGCGCGACGAGAACGGTCTCAGGGCCAGCGGAAAGGGGAGGAGGGAGGGGGGGGGGGAGGGGCGATGACCTGAGAAGGGGCAAGTGAACAGTCACCTCTCGCCCCCTCTCCTTCCCGCGGTTCCCCACCCCCCGCCGCATCTCCACTCACCCTCCACCTCCTTCGTTCGCGGCCGGCCTCCTCCGCGCCGTCTTTCGGAGGAGAGCGGAGTCGCCGAGGCGTTCGTTGTCGTATGTGTGATGCAATTCGAGCTGCCAACCTTTGAAGTTTTTTGAATCCGCTGAGATCGGTCTCCAGCGATTGCGTGGCCATCATCGGCTGCGGCCATTTTAATACTACATCGAATCGCGGGACTGATTTTGCGCCTTTTAAACTTCGCCTTTCGCGGCTTTTGCGGTCGAGCAATTAATCACCCGCCCCCCTCCCTCCCGCATCACTCCAAGGAAATGTGAGACCACCGGGAATTTCGCCTCGCCGTCTTTCTCTCCTCCAAGACCTCAACTAGAGGAGTATTACCTTGTGCAGAAATCATGTTCAGCAGACTCATCGGTGAAATTTCTTACAAAAGACAAACTACGGACTAAAAACACTTCTCGGAGAAATCGAAAAAACTGGTACATTTAAGGAGTAGTTAGTCTGGAATGATCACATATTGTTTTTTCTAGGCGATAGCTCTTTTCTTAGCGTGATATATTATTTTTTTAAATCAGTTTTCAGCCCGAAAGTTGGTTTTTGATAAGGGAGGGTAGAGCCTACCCCGTACTAAGCCATTGGCGTGTGAAATTCACACAATCGCGGTTGGAAACCAATTCCTTTCCCTGGACCACCTGCGATATCCTGCGAGTTTCTGACGCACAGAAAATAAAATAGCGAGGATTTTTAGGTGGGAGTGTCCAGAAAGCTTCCGCCTGGGAATTGAACCTGAGCCCTCCGGTCTGTAGCCTAGCACTCTTCCCACGACAACCGTGATATATTATTCGAGTTTAATTCGTTTATTTTTGGGGAACATTTATAGATAAACGTATTTATTGGGGCGAGAGTGAGACTAAAAGCCATCTAACCCTTGGAGAATTGAAAGATGTTGTACGCTTAATTGTCCGCCTTTACCGGGCTTCAAAACATTCTTACCTTTTCGTATTGAATCGGACATGGTGATCTGAAAAGTTGGACGAACGGCTGCATAGGGTCACGGGCTCTGAGTGATACCTCTGAACACTATTCTGAACCCAAGACGTGGTTTTCGAGTTATAAATGAGAAACAACAGCGGACAACGGCAAAGGAAATGCCCTCCCCGACCTGAATGCGTGATTTCACGAACCGTTAGGTGAAGTTGGAGGATAGCCTCTGCCCTCTCCTATCAATCCCAATCACGGTTTGATGACTCTGGCCTTTCTCCAGAAAAACACTCTGGTATTCAGTTCAGGTACGCATCGTCACTCCCTACCTCCCCCGCCCGGATGAAAATTTTCGTTTTAAAATTTGATAAGGAAAACCTTATTGTTTGCGCAACGAAGAAGAGCTTTTGCTCAGAGTAATTCCACGATTGTCCTGCTCCGAGGTTTTCCTGCCTCCTCCATCGCCGCTGAATGTTCGGTCCCGCCAGAAATGAATGCTTGATCAATCACGTCTCTTTATAAGAATACGACTGTTTTGTTTATTTGAACGAAATAATTTATCTGTCAGTACTTTTTGATCTTACCCTAAAATTAAAATGAAGTATGGAAGAATATATTTACGCTTCTGACAGGTGTATTTTTTAAAAATTCATCAGAATGTTACATGCATTATCATTTTTAATACTTTATAGGAATAGCGGTTTTTACTGCCTCGTGACGGCTGGACCGTGTCCTCAAGCCATATCTCCCTCTTCTTGCGTCTTCATTTTTCTTCCATTCTCAGTAAGTCAGCTGACAATATTGAAAGAAGAAAGCAGAAAACGTTGGATTCCTGGTGATCTTAAGATACGGAAGCTATCCAGAAGCAGAATTACTCATTCAAACAAAGCTGTCTTAAATAGAAACAAAATAATGTTGGGAGCTATGAAAAACGTGTTTAATGCCGTATAAAAATTGTTTTTTTCCCTGTTAGACAGCATAAGGAAAGTCATGTATACTGTAGCATGAAAGAATGATACAGTTGAAATGGATGTAACTGGTGGCCGCGACCCTCACTTTTGATGTGGCTTTTTGGGTATGAATTGAGGAGATCATTGACAATAGGTAATTCTTTTGAAGGGCGCAAGATAGAAAAGTGTATCTGTGGTCTCAATGGGATTGACAATAGGAAACTCAATTGAATATATTCAGTCACCAAAGAGTGCACAGAGCGTAAAATACCAGTGATAACGATGATGTTTTTGTGTGACAAGGAATGGAGTTATTCTGCTTCGTTTGAAAGGAAGACATCTACATCTACACGATACCCTGTAAGCCACCGCAAGGGTGTGTGGCAGGGGGTGAAAATCACCAAGCATGCACTATAAACATACAAACATGCTACTATAGGGTCTCAGGCAACTAGACTGTTAGTATCTACACAGTCATAGGGAATTGATTGTTATACATGCACTACTGACTACTAAAATATTTCCCCTACCTATCTTTTTGCTCTGCTGCCTATTCTGTTCTCTTATATTACGGGGGAAAAATGTTGTTTTGAATTTGACAGTATTCAAAACGAAAAATTCAGTTTCAGTACGACAATCTATCTCTCTAGTCTTATTTATCTGGTAGAATGTAGCATAATACGCTGGTGGTTTTAATATATGCCTAACATCTTCAGTAAAGCCATCCGATTTAAATTTCTGTAAGGGATTTAATCTGTACTAACCTATCTATGATAATGATAAAGACCTTTCTGTGTCTACATATATTCTTTTAATAATATCAAATTTATCGAGTAGCCATAATATTTCTTTTGGCACATACCTTAGGTTCCGCAAAAACGACCTTTATTAGATGGCAGCAATCTTATTGCTAATGATGAATGACGTCTGCTTGCAGAACTGATAGAGAGATTCCATGAAAATGCACTTATCTATAACAGACGATAATATTATGCGTAGATAGTTTTGCGAAAACTCGTGTTTTTCTGATTACTATTTTTCCCGTTGACTGGTTTCTTGTAGACCGGATGTTGATAGAAATTGTGGTTTCCCTCTCAGGTTACCTGAGAATGTTCCATTGGTTCACCAGAATATTTTCGGATAGCCTCTCTCTAGTAATACCAGGTTTCCGCATGTATTTTTCCGCGCAAAACATTTGAATGTAGAGCCATGTAATGATCTTCGTCCCATCGTGCGAGTAAAACACGTATCCGTGACACGGGAAGCACTATACCCTCTCTTTTGACATTGTGCTCATTTGTCCGCATCTCGTCTCCTACCGCTGTTGACAGAACTCGCGTTTTCCGAGTTTGACTGAGATTTGAATATGTGTGCGGAGTGACGTCATTTTGGCGGTTTCTTAGTTAGCACTTCGCTAATCTATTCGAAACCATGGATCCGCAGACGTCGGGTTAAATATTTGATTTGCACATCAGTGTCGGAGTCACTCGGTGGCCAACTCGGGAAATGATGCGTTAGAATGCAGGATTCAGAGGACTGTACGAGAGAGCTTTCACGCAGGTGCACGAATATCATGCCCCAACTTTGAATGCCAACCCTTACAGTTTGCTGTGTTGGTGCAATAGATGTCAAGATACATAGCCCTATTCGATGACGGTTCATGTTTTCAAAGTAGACCGATCAGTATCCTCTGAGAAACTAATAATGTGCTTCAAAACAAACCGACATCTTGTGGTAAACTGAGAGTTTTCACAGGATGTTCCATCCCTTGAAATCGTTCATTGATCGATGAACTTTTCGTTGATTTTCTCCTACGTATTCCCTAGATTTGGCATCATACTAAGCTATAATAATCTCAGTGTTCATGCATATTTTTAGCTTTGTGTTGTAAAGAAATGGAAATTCACTGTCACAGTTATAGGTTACGTGTTGTGCACATTGATGCTAAAATTTTCGGATGAAGAGTGAGATCCCGGCATGAAAATTACTTGCATCCTTGCAAGCATCCTTCGTTGATACTTGCAAGCATCTGCTCTAGCACTCTGATTACATTCGAGCCATGATCCCCGGCAGCCGTTAGATCGAACGGAGAATACTTACTCTACCCTTGTGAAATGATAACACTTTTAAAGTGACGGAAACTTAGCCCCTTCGAGAACTGAAACTCGGCAATTTCCCTTGCTAGAATGTTCCAATTCAAAGGTCATCCTGCCGTTACACTCTAGCCCTTCTCAAGTCGTTTTCTGCATGTATTTACGTGCATCGTTAGGTATTAAGAATAATGCTTATATAACTCCATAGATTCAAGACACCAAGAAAAGTGCAACATACTATAGAATATTTTTCTGCAAGCTGTGGGTAAAGTTACACATCTGCCTGTCTAGTAGGTGTTGAATTTCATTAGATGCTTGATACACACTAATGAACTGAATTTTTTTTCCTGTAGAGAAGGTATCCGAATTTCAGCTTAAAGGCACTTCTATGTCTTGGTTAGCATTTTATACGCCGATGAGGAAAATAACGAGAACTCTTCCGTAGTTTTTTTCCCGCAGTGTTAATTATGAGGATATCCTCGTACAGATTTCTCATTCGGTGAGGAACGAAGGAGAAATCCCTTCACAAAGTGAACTTTTTGGGTTTTTGTCCATTTCTAAGAAATTCTGCGCGTTAATAACAAAAATATATCAAATTACTAAAATTACAGCACCTATGAAGGGGATAGTGTTCGGATAGGTTCGCGAAATCAGGAGTTTTATAGTTGAAAACTAGGCTAACAATGAATAATTCAGTGTTCCCGTCGTCATTTCCCAAATTCTGATCATATATCGTGTTATTTAGTGTAAAGAAATACAAGTTAATAATGTAGGTAACCGTTTGAAGTAAATGCTTATTATGATATCCCTCGCATTTGGCTCATAGAGCGAGTTTTCTGAATTTCTGCGTAAAATCCATGCGACATCTTGGTTTACACTTACGCGATATTGTAATCCCTTTGCAAATGTTTCAGTGAGCGCATAAGTTGAAATGAAAATCTGGGTTTGCTAAGCGGGACTCCAGTGTGGTTGGAGATGACAGTGCTGTATCAACCCAGCGCAGTGTCCAAGTCGTGACCCTCAATCAGCCGATTTTTCCTCCTAGAGAGGGGTTGCGATCACGTCGTGCGCGGCCTTAGCAACGCAGCGAGAACGATGCCGAAGATGCTCGAGTGCTTGCAGTGATCAGTGCGGCAAACTTACCGGAGAGTAAGCTTCCATCATTCCCACTCACCTATTTCAGGCGGCTTTTCTTTGCGCCCATGGAGTCATGCCATGCCGATTGTTCACCCGATGAGATTCCATTCCAGTCACTTGAGCTGCAAGCCACTTTTATAGCGAATAATAAAGCCCTTGCGGGGTGCAACAGGTGGGAGATCCAATTTAGACCTCTAGGGCGGGAGTGTGGGAAAGAGAAGGGGGAGGGAGAGCACGGCGAGCGGTGATCGAAAGAGGGTGAGAGGAGATTCGCGGGTGTCCCTGGGAAAGAGCCGACTAGAGCAATGATGGGCTGAAGAGTTTGTGCTTGTCGGTGGAATCATCAGCTGGCACATAACTTCATCAGGTTTTCTCCGAAGAAACACGAAACTTATAATGGGGTCGTCACAGCTTGGCAGTGAACGAAATATTAACGGTAACGTCTCCGCATTGCTAGTAATTATACGTTCACTCTCGAAGAATGGAGTTAAATGTCCTTATATGTTATTTCGCTATTAAATTAGTTGAAAGATGAATAAATTCTTATTATTGTCTTTGCTATGGAACCTAACTTGGGAACATAGGAAAGAAACGGTTTACGTAACTAAGATATCACACAACTTGGTATGGGTCCGTAAATGCCATTATCTTTTTCAAATAACTTTTTAATGAATTCACTAAAATAAAGATTGAATATCTATTTTAAACAATTTTAATGAATTAACATTTCACTGGCTACACCTACCTGAATCGAGAACACAAAGGTCGTTCTGATTGGTGAAAATAAAGGTGAACAATTACAAAGCCCACCGACGGGTGAAATTCTCACAGAAAAGCAGACGGGGCATTTCCTTTCACTGTGATTTCCCAGAAAGATACGCTTCCCAGAAAATCGCCCATCTGAGGTTAGGCTAAACGTGTCCATATTTAGGCTTCCATCCTTTCTCTCCCAGTCTTCCACTTCTAAATCCGTACCTTCTGATCGTTAGATGAAACCTCTGCATCCCGGGTGACCACAGCACTCCGGTGACTACTGGTTCGAAATTTCAAATCACACATTTCAAGAGAAATATGACCCTCGCTCCTCTTGGAATCATTCATAATGAGCCCATAAAGTTAAATCGACGGATAGCCATCATTTTCTAACATCATGTTTCTAACCCTAGGAATAGTAAAACCAACCAACTGGTGAATTCATTTATGTTTACCATCGTTGGATAGCGCAGAGTAATTTTTCTTAGAACAAAGATATTCTCTCTAAATAACAAAATTTGAAAGTTATAACCGCTTTCTTCCTTTATGCTTTAGGTGTGGAATGCATCTTTTTTTATGGCGTGACAAAAGACACTGGTTATGCACTACTTCTAAATAATATTCAAAAGAATGGTTGCAAATCAGAGTTTGGAATATCAATAATATAGTTACATCAAAGCTCTTTTATGTGTCTGATAATCATCGCAGAAAAAATGAGAATATATCGGGTCCTCGAAAACTGGGTGTTTATCTTAAAAATGTCACCGTAACGTCACAAGGCAGTACGGCACACCATAGCTTCTTCGATGAAAGAGGTATTTATTCTATATTCCTGCTGCAGCTGATTGAGGAGAAGGAACGTGGTGCCTTTTGGGAATTGCAGCAATTCAAATATAATGGGACAGTGTAAATACATGCTCCAATAACATTTCCCAAGTCGATATCCTCGTTGTGATCGAGCTTTTAAAAGGACAGGAGATTCAAAGCTGGCCAAATATTCGTGTAGGATGACCCTGTACCTTTTGGGTGAACTCACGAGTATCGGATGTAGGTATTCTAGAGAGACATCATTTAAGGTAGCGTGCAGAATACTGGGCCATATATACAAAAACGGTCTAGCGTTGACGGTAGGCCAGAGAGTAGGTAATTTTTCGGGATTGTAAATAAAAACACAAAGGTCAAAAATGATGTAGACACAGTGTAAACATATATTTAGACTGTTAATGTGATATTATGTAAGAATGAACCAAATAAAAAGGAAAAACATATTAGCGAAAAAGATCTACAGACTACCATTCTAATGAGCAGCAATCGTAGCATGAAATAATTTTCCTCTTTGGTGGGTCATTGCCTTACTTTATGAAACAGGATACCAGATCCGGCGTTGTTGTTTTTTGGGTAAACCCGCGTCACAGTATTAAAATAACCAACAGTTTCGTCTCCGCTGCTGGAGACTTCTTCAGGGTAATGACATTCCTTGGTTTGCGCATGGATTTATATTCTCACGGTGGTGGAGGTGGGGGAGTGGATGAGGGTTGAGGTGGGGGTTTCTCGATTTTTCTTTTCGTTCTCGAAATAACTGGAAGCCAGGATGGGCTTACCATTTGTCCTTGGTCTCTATTAAAATTTTTAGCATACTTCCTAATTTCGAGGGCCTCTCTTATTATCCTCGTCCTGAAGTGTTTTTCCCTTGCTATGACCTCTGTATCGGTCACGTCGATTTCGTGTCCTTCGGCGGCGTGTTCTGCGACCGCTGATTTTTCAAAGTGGCCCAGTCGAATGGCAGCTGCATGTTCTTTTATTCTCGTCCGTATTGTTCTGCCCGTCTCTCCTACGTACACCTTGTCACACGATCGGCAGCTTAATTTGTAGACTCCTTCCGTCTCTAATATATCTTTTTCTTTTACGCTGCGTAAGAAGTCTTTAATTTGCCTTCGAGGTTTGAATATAGATCTTATGTCGTGCTTTTGTAAAATTCTGGCTATCTTGTCGGTGGTCCCTTTGATGTAAGGTAGGTATGCTTTTTTCTTGTCGACATTTTCTTCATCCAATGGCCGGGGCGAAGATTTTAATTTTCGCGAAATGGTTTTTCGTATTTCTCTCCTTTCGTACCCGTTATTTACGAGAATTTCCGTTATTTTATTCAATTCGTCTTCTCTGTGGTGTTCATCGCTCAGATTGATTGATCGGTGGATCATAGTAGCCATTACCCCTCTAATTTGTGATGGATGGTGATGCGAACTGGCTAGAAGGTATCTGTTGGTGTTGGTTGGTTTCCTGTATACTGAATGGCCCAGGGTCCCATCTTCTCTTCTCGTAACGAGGACATCGAGGAAGGGGAGCTTCCCGTCAATTTCTTCTTCTCTCGTGAATTGGATGTTGTCGTCTATTGTGTTTAGGTAGTTGTGGAATTCTTCTAGTTTTTCTCTGCCATGTTTCCATATGACGAACGTATCGTCTACGTATCTAACCCACATTGATGGCTTGTGAATGGCGTTTTCCAGCGCTGTCTTTTCGAAATGATCCATATATATATTTGCAACAGCCGGGGAGATGGGAGATCCCATTGGTGATCCTTCTATCTGTTCATAGAACTCTCCTTTCCACTTGAAATAGGTATTTTGTAAGCATATCTCAGCGCTGGAAAACGCCATTCACAAGCCATCAATGTGGGTTAGATACGTAGACGATACGTTCGTCATATGGAAACATGGCAGAGAAAAACTAGAAGAATTCCACAACTACCTAAACACAATAGACGACAACATCCAATTCACGAGAGAAGAAGAAATTGACGGGAAGCTCCCCTTCCTCGATGTCCTCGTTACGAGAAGAGAAGATGGGACCCTGGGCCATTCAGTATACAGGAAACCAACCAACACCAACAGATACCTTCTAGCCAGTTCGCATCACCATCCATCACAAATTAGAGGGGTAATGGCTACTATGATCCACCGATCAATCAATCTGAGCGATGAACACCACAGAGAAGACGAATTGAATAAAATAACGGAAATTCTCGTAAATAACGGGTACGAAAGGAGAGAAATACGAAAAACCATTTCGCGAAAATTAAAATCTTCGCCCCGGCCATTGGATGAAGAAAATGTCGACAAGAAAAAAGCATACCTACCTTACATCAAAGGGACCACCGACAAGATAGCCAGAATTTTACAAAAGCACGACATAAGATCTATATTCAAACCTCGAAGGCAAATTAAAGACTTCTTACGCAGCGTAAAAGAAAAAGATATATTAGAGACGGAAGGAGTCTACAAATTAAGCTGCCGATCGTGTGACAAGGTGTACGTAGGAGAGACGGGCAGAACAATACGGACGAGAATAAAAGAACATGCAGCTGCCATTCGACTGGGCCACTTTGAAAAATCAGCGGTCGCAGAACACGCCGCCGAAGGACACGAAATCGACGTGACCGATACAGAGGTCATAGCAAGGGAAAAACACTTCAGGACGAGGATAATAAGAGAGGCCCTCGAAATTAGGAAGTATGCTAAAAATTTTAATAGAGACCAAGGACAAATGGTAAGCCCATCCTGGCTTCCAGTTATTTCGAGAACGAAAAGAAAAATCGAGAAACCCCCACCTCAACCCTCATCCACTCCCCCACCTCCACCACCGTGAGAATATAAATCCATGCGCAAACCAAGGAATGTCATTACCCTGAAGAAGTCTCCAGCAGCGGAGACGAAACTGTTGGTTATTTTAATACTGTGACGCGGGTTTACCCAAAAAACAACAACGCCGGATAACATGGACCGCGAAAGTTTTAACGAATTAAGGATACCAGATTTTCACCACTTGATACAGAGTACTAATTCTGATATAATTATAGGATCCGAAAGTTGGTTAACAAGTGAGATGCAGAAATTTTCCCAGTAAATTTTAAGGTATACGGGAGAGATCGAAAGAGTCGACCGGAGGGGGGAGTATTTTTCGCGGTTGAAAACAAAATAGTCAACAAAATATATATACTTACCGATAACTACATAGTATCTCTGATAATTCAGTGCACTAAGTCAAAAGTAATATGTGTTGGTGCGTACTATAGATCAGGCATATCGAATTAAACTCAGTATTAAGTTCGAGAAACAGAGCAACTTCATTAAATTCCGAAGCAACGATCGTAAGATGATTATAGTCGGAGATTTCTTAGCCTCTCAAAAAAATTTATGTATGAACATTTATATCTCGAAGATGCGTGCTTTTTCAAAATTCCCGTACCAATCTCGAAGAAAACGTTGGTAGAGCTTATCATTCCAAATTAGCAATCGGAAATTACTCGAAAACTCGACCTCTTTTCCTATTAGTACTTACTTCCGACTCTGAGGTAGACCCTAAATTAAAATTCGATGAAAATTCAATAAGCACATATTTCCTCCAAAGGCTTATTATGTTTAATAACAGAGGTGTGTGTGTGTGTGTGTTTTTGTTACTTGGGTACGTAAATAATAGGAAGAATAGGAAGCAGCAATCATAAATATGCATCTTGAAGTTGCAAACACTAAGTTTACTCTCATAAAGTAACCTCCTATTCCATGTTGAACTCCAAAGCCTTCAACCCGGAGTGAAAAACAATATTGATTGCTTTAAAATGCCTAATTAGAATTTTTGTTTCCGCCTCAACTACAAACGTGTAAAGAATGAGAGCTTTTCGTAAATAATTTCCCGACCAGGCGGGAGATGTTGGTCTTTCCCTTAAGGAACGAATATTATGTATGCATCATAATAATCTAGTACCTACAGCATTGTAGCTTATGTGGAAGCTGCAGTGTATAACTTTCAGGCTAAGATTTACATCGTATATTTATTCAAATGTAAATAGAATATCTAATTCGTAGGTACATACATATTACTTTTAACAAATTCAAAACTCGTGAACTTGGCTCGAAAACCTCAACGGCGTTACCCGCTGAAATTGCACAATAGCAGAAATTCCACAGAGAAAAATAAGTGGCCTTGACCAGGACGCGAACCCGAACCCCCTTATTACTACGGCCGAAAGGCCGTATGCTCTACCATTTGAGCTACCAAGACGACCTCTTTCAGTGTGTAAAGGCCCGTTTCCGTCCCGGTCCGCGTCCCGGTCAAGGCGAATTGGGATTGTAATAAAATAAAATAATGGTTTAAATGGTATTCGCAACAAAAATTGGTTGAAAAGAAAAATATACTTGAGTACCATGGTAGGTGTGAATTAACTATCTTATAACGCATGTGCACCGATTTGCTTATTGCGGCCCCAAGTTAATTTATAATAAATAGTGAGTTGTCATTAATTCAAGGACAAGTAGGTATATATTTCTACAGTAGGTGGGGTACAATTGTTCCATAACATGAAATGTACGTCATATTGCGCTTATCTGAGGAAATTGCGTCTTATTGCTGAGATAAGAGAACGCCCGCCATTTAGCCCGTTATTGTTTTGTCTGCATTTGATAAGAGGAGTCCATTCATTGGCTCTTGGGTCGTTAATGGATGTGAAAACGGACACGAAAGCTTGAAGAAAAAGGAGTTGGTGTTTTAAGGCCGTAAAAAGAATGGTGTATCTACCGGGGGTTCATGGTTATCGTTCAGGCCGTCGGGGGATGAGAGGTGAATAGGAAGCCGTGCAATATCCATTGCATTTCTGAAAAAAATTTTAGTTTTCATGGTGTACAACATTGAGTCCAACTCTTGACCGAATCATTTCCCCAATGTCTATCTACTAACCCATGCTTGATAGGTATTTACGGATAAATATATTTAGATAAATGCAATTGTAACGAATAATCTCTTCGTTACTATGTAGATACTAACCATCTAGCTATGTGATTCTATTATCTAACTTGTTGCCATGTAGGAGCCTATAATTGCATGTCAATAGTGCATGTTTGGTGATCTTCACCCCTTGCCACACACCCTCGCGGTGGCTTGCAGGGTATTACATAGGTGTCACAACAAAGGACGACTAGATGTTACGTTAAGGGAAACTATCTCTGTATAACTTTGGAAATACACCCGTTTGGCTAAAAAACACCTTACTTAGCATATCTCCTTCTTTTTTTTCAAATTTCCTCTCCACACCGCTTAAATAGGTGACATTTTATCCAAACCAATTCATAAAATAATCTTATGTCTGATACAATGATTTGAAATTATCCAGCGCCAAGATTGATGAATTTTAGAGTATCCTTTTCTGAATGACTTAGTTGTTTAAACGTTGACACATATTCCTTTCTATGTACGATCTCTACGGTCTCTTTGCCGATATAACTTTTCTCATTATTTCCCTGCTACATCGTCAGTATTTCAATTCTAAGATTGGTTTGCTGCAGCCCTCCATTCTGGTCTATTCATGTCCTTGCTATAACAGTTACCATTTTTCATTCAAAATACGACCCGAAAAGGTTTGATTTAAAAAAAATGCTTTTCCCCTCCCAATTATTCTTATCTTGCTAATGCTTATACTCTTTTTTAAACCATAATCCTGGCACTTAGTATTATAAATTTACGTTGATTATCATCGAATCGTCCACTTGCAAAAAAGACATTAAGGTCTGTGGCTCTCTCTTGAAGTAAATCCTTATCACTCTCAAATCTATGTCAGAGAAACAGCTACCCTAATACTTTCCTTTCTTATTTTACCCGTTCCATACCTCTGTAACTATTTTCTTATCTTGCATGTTGAACATTATGGTGATAAGATTCTGGCCGGACTGACCCTCCTCTGCCATTATACACCCGTTTTAATTGGTCACTCGTTACTCCTGCGTATTCCATTTCAACTAGGAAAAGTTTAATGACCAATCCTTCCAGTGTACCAATAAATTTTGCTCTTTTTTTAGTCATGTCAATGTAGGCATGCAAAAGTGGATGCCGTGGATGGTGCTGGATTCCATCGTATTACCCTCCTCAGTAGGCGATGGACAATTGGTGTCGCCGGTCAAATGCCGAGGGGATTAGGGAATCTTGGGTAGATGGCATAGCACGAGCCTCGAATGATGAACACGTGAGATATGTCATTGGGATAGGTCAAATACCGTGGAAATGGACACTCCTATACTGGCACGCTCCAGGTCTTGCCTTGATAAACTCTGTAATCTGATACCTCCTCACGACTCCATTCATCGCCTCCTTAGTGTTGTTGTAATTCTACACCCAATTTCTCGTCAGCGCCTCACGATCCGTCTCTAGTAGTCCAATTGAGCTCGTTGGCAACTTCAGTCAGCGGCTGGTAAAGGGTATATTTGACTTTAGTTCCCCGAGGTCGTGAATTGACCGACCTTGCTCCGTGTATCAGCCCTCAATGTTATTCCTGTCAAGTTGCTCTCATATTTGATGTTCTCTCCGATGTGGCATGAGCGATTTACTTTTCTTAAGCACATCTTTCACTGATTCTTGAGAAATACAAGCATATTTAACAGTCGACATAGCGTGGTTATACGTCTATAATTTCTCTGCATAATAGCACTGTTATCGTTATGATATTAAGTTAATATTGGTTGTATACGAACTAGACATAGGTGATAATTGTATTCAATTTTACATATAGGTGTGTAGATATGTAGATATCGAAGTACAATTGACCTCCTGCACGTATACTTGGGTGCATGTCATTATATAACCCTCTGGCTTGACCCATTTTTCGCCATCGTCATCGCGTGATTTTTTTTAAACACGAAGCGAACTACACTCCAAGATAAAGACTTAGATAAATCCCTCAGTAGTCGATGAGATATTATGCTATTTCATCGTCACGACTATTTCACTTTTCTTTGGGCTGATGTGGATTAATTTGAGTTTTACTATTGCATAAAATGATGATGAATCAGTGGGAATTTTTTCAAGAAAAACTGACTTTCATTGCTCTCACCATAGCGTCTGTTGGTGGGAAGGATGGGTAAATATAACGCTGCAATTCCACATATAACCTTTATTCCGCATGACCAGGTTTCGCCGCAGTGCAGCATATTCAGTTCACCTGATCATGGATCTTCATAACGCGTGCGCTAGCGTTATCGTTATTTTTTGATTTGACTTATGCCAGAGAGAACGTGATCTCCGTTCTTCATTTTTCGCACAGCATTTCAAATCGCTTATCACAAACAGTGGAGCGAATTTTATATACGGTTATTGTTAACCCTGCGCTCCTCTAAGGGCGGCTGACCAATCCTTCCAGTGTACCAATAAATTTTGCTCTTTTTTTAGTCATGTCAATGTAGGCATGCAAAAGTGGATGCCGTGGATGGTGCTGGATTCCATCGTATTACCCTCCTCAGTAGGCGATGGACAATTGGTGTCGCCGGTCAAATGCCGAGGGAATGAGGGAATCTTGGGTAGTTCGTTAACGGTAAAGATTGCGATAACCCGAAAGATGCATTCGTGATTCCACACCAGATCCTTCCCAAGATGAGAGAATTCCACTTAGTCAAGGCTGAAACGTTTCTCAAGTATATTGGTGGATGTTTATTGGTTATTACTATTCAAGGAAATTATCTGACCTGTGTTTCGCTTCGAAGTAGATATTAGCTCGTAATTTTACCGCGAAGCACGTGTCGACGCTTTACGTCATTTTCGGGTGATAATCTAAACTTTACTTGAAGATTGCGTATTAAAACGCGTTTCGCATTGATATAAATGCAATAGTTAGTGAATTTCATTTTGTGTTCCTTAAATAACGATGTATTCGTTCCACAATTTCACTCCTGGAATCGGGTTGGTGTAGTGAGTAGATTACTGGCCTTTTAAGTGCACACCAGTGCCGATGCCAGTTTTATTTCCTCCCTTACTCCGTTCCCTGATTATCTTCCTCCCTTTTCCTTGTATTCACTTATTCTTAATAGCACACATTTAATTAGCGCTTTCCAGTTTTCGTCACGCCTGAATCTTTATTTCTTTGTCAGAGCAATGGATGCGAGGTCACATTTTGTTTTATTCTGCCTCTCGGTACACCTACTCCGGAGTCTTTTATTTTGGATTACTCATAGAGAACATTTTAGGTCTAGTTGCTTCCATTTTCTAACTTCACTACTCCCACTTGGACCAGTCTTATGGAATCTGATCACAGAATCGGGTATCATATGAAGAGCTTTCTTCATTAAGGCTACGCATTTATTATCAATTACTTACCTCGTAGCCAGCAAGGCAGTTTCTTGTGCACGATACTAATAGCGGATGCTCATCCTTTCATGCATATTTCGATAGCCCTTTACATCAGGGCGTACGATAGGTACTGATTGGTCCCTTTTTATCTCTTCGCTCGGGAAGTCGAAATTAAGGACATCTGCAGCCGTGAAATACGCATCTCGTACTGTAGCGTATTATCGCAGGCTCATGGAGCCTGCCGTGAGCCTAAGTGCCTGGAGCAGGCAGCAGCGGGGAGCGTCAGGCGTCGACAGGACACCACCTGCTGCCATATGGACCAGAAAAATGGAGCATGTGGGAATAAAAGTGTTTGACATAGAGGACAGAGGAAGGGACTATCGTATTGTGACATGCAGGTTCCAAGCAAAGTACCCGTCATTATGAAACTCCTTCCTGGATATCTATTGCGTGAATGCCGACGACTAGTCGAGGAGTGGTGTACACCTTCCCAACGTCTGCCTTCCAAGATGGTCCCTGGATTTAGGTCATAATCCTGTTAGCGAATTCTAACGAAAAGAATGAATGAAATTAATGTTATTATCGAAGTCGGCATCCGGGAAGCCGTTTTAATTTATGATGTTATCTCCAAATGGATGCCTAACCATTTCATAATCACTATGATATCTCTCGTAGTGTCGCCCAGAATTTTCCATGGACATACACGTCTCTAGTGATGTTTGAATGTGGTGTATATAAATCCACATCTACGCGATACCTTGCAAACCACCGCGAGGGTGTATATCAGGGGGTGAAGATCACCAAACATGCACTAATGACGTGCAACTTGGGTACTACATGGAATTATGCTAGCTGTCTTTACATGGAAAGTACATGTAAACATGCTAGAATATCAATTGTCTCCTCTATAGGGCCTGACTGTTTCCCCGGTGCCTGTCAAATAGTTAATTAGTGGGCGCTACCTGAAATAGGTACATACTCTCATACCTTATCATTATCATATTCATTCCTTACCTAATATATGTATGTACATACCTTCCGGTTGCAATCTTTCTATCTGGATGTCCACTGCGATTACGATCACTGCTTCCACCGGTGCTATACGAAGACATAAGCCTTTCCCACCACGTTCACTATAGGTACGATATTTTCATTGATGACTTTTTATATTAAAGAAAAAATAATGGAATGGAATGTTTCGTCCGTAGCGTTATTTGTAAATACCTACTTTGACTCCTATTTCATAGATCATGACATGGGTAGAAACTTCTAAAGTTCCATCATTCCTTTCTGGTCTGAAAGTTGTATGATGACATTGAAGTATCTATTTTGCAGTTTAATTTCGCTTAGCACGTATTGGATGTGTAACATATAAGGCAATTTTTGTTGATTAATACGATTTATGGCTGCTGATTAGTTGGTCTAATCGTAAAATTAATTTCCTTTTCCCGTACCTATAATTAATAATTATATTTTGCGAAATGTCGAGACAATTTTTGGCGCTATATATGTACAATGAGATCCTTGATGGGTCTCGTTTTTCGCTAGAGCTAGAAGCAGTTGCGAATTTGCTAAATAAGTTTTTTTTCTTCGGTCTTCCCTTCAAGATTTTTTCCATTTTGAATTTTCGAACGAATAGTTTCACCGACGTGTATAATTTTTATTTTGTCTCAGGTGTGTTTGGGCAGCATTAAATGTTGATTGAATACATTCCTATTATAACTATATTTATTAAAATCAGTGAGAAAACGTCATTTGGATCTGGGTAAAATGAAAAATAAGGTTGTTAATGAGTAAGAGACCCTTAAATACTGTGACAATTCATTGGTGTTTTCAAGTCTGTTTCCGCACGAATAGGCGCTTCAGACCGGGAGGAAAGGTATAAGGATGGGAATGGAAGGGAAAGGTCCACTGTGACAATTAACTACAATAAGACAGTGCTAAATAATTGAATTTGCTAAATGTAGAAACTCTCAGGTTTTTTTTACCTCATATTTTGTTTTGTTGTAAATCCTGAATTCGTAGGTTTGTTCTTAGTTGAATCACTGCTTATCATTTCAATGAATGAGATTTTTCACCCTAAGGTTCAAATCCTCTTCTCACACACCTCTGGAGGGCATGGCATTCGCACCATCTACTGGGAGGATTGTGAGGGTCTGTGACCCGAGTTCGCTCTTCGAATTGGCGCTGGATGTGCGCATCGAGATTACTCAGGGAATGCCTCCCTCCCCGATCTCTAGTCCTCCCCTATAGCGCAGCTTGTCTTTTTCTTTCATAATTCATACGCTGGAATTCTCGACGTTTGTCGGGTTTAGTTGTCAAATACTAGTTGATATTCATTCGAATAGATTTATCCACGGAGAAACTCCTCTATAAAACCTATTAAAACGTGTTGTTTCAATAAGTAACCAAAAAGCAAGTTTTTTACTTGGAAATGATCTTAAACTCAATATCTCACCGTTGTTTTTGAAATGCGTAGCTACTTAACTGGGAAGGGATAATAAACTTGCATTTTATTCAGATTTCAAATTAGGGCTTCCTCTATCAACGAATGAATCATCAAATAGTACAAAGCTTGAAACTGTGTAACCAACAGTTCTGTTTAATAATGATGCACGATGTATATTATATATATTTTATAAAATATTGTACATTTTATAACACATAGACTTCAAAGTCAGCAGTGAATGATTAAAATTATAATATCAATATTTCTATCACCTGTTGTGGCTTTCAATCACGAGAACATATTAGGCAGATTGATGGTAGGCTTAGGGAGAGGTTTTTTTTGCCTATCCGTATCCACTTTACATAAGAATTTACAAAAAAATTGGAAATAGACACACTTCGAACATCGACACCCTTTTATGTAACATACATTGAATATAGCAATCAGTTTTCTTGATATATATTCCCAATTCCTCCGCACCAAAAGCTCGCAATACATTGAAATTAGTTTGGGAGGAAGACTAGTGCGTCTGGGTCTCCATGGTAATAACGCAAGATTTGTATTAAAAAAATAAGTAAAATCCTTATTTTATGGTTAACTACTATGTCGAAAGTTTACGCATATCGTCCACCTTGGTAAATTTTCCCCTCTCAAATGAAAAGTAGTGATACTACCAATTAATGTCGGAAATAATTTATTTGTAAAAAAAACTTTCAGCAGCTTTCACTTTATGCATAAGAATGTAAGTGGGTGAGTCTGCATGTGACCCTCGCTCTACATCGCCATGTTACACGTAGATACGTTAAGCCCTTAATTAAGTCGAAGGATTTCCGAGTCTCACCGGTGGAATGCCGCATGTATTACGGCGCTACATATAATATGTAATCGTCCCTATAATAATAGTCCTGAACGTGACCATGGTTGAATAATTTTCAGGATAATTTCTCTCAGATCATTGAGACAAGGAAAGTATGTTTCCAGCATTGTAATATTATGTTTTTGTTAAAAAAAAAAGGTATCGGTTTGTCGTATTATTGTACTGAGAGAAATATTCTTTGAGATCTCCTTTTTACGTAATCGTTTTATGTATTTATAAGTAGTGTTCTAAATTGTTCAATATGCTAAGGGTGGACGCGTTAATTCTATTTCGCACGGAGCAGTACCCTGAAAATCTCGCTGACAATTCTAGTCCCAATTCCAGATTGTAGGACCTCAGCTTTCTTCTTGGCACGTAAACTTCTAAATATTCCTTAGAAAGATTCCTCCACAATCCGCTTCGCCACCCGCATATGGCGCCTCTCTCACTCAATATTTTATCCTGTTACAAAATAGTTAGAGACGATGTAGTAGTGCTTCAGCATGCATGCAAGGCGTCACCTGTGAAAACGGATCGGGCGCCTACTGACACTCCGGTGAAAGAAAAAGTTTTCAGCGAAATACCGGAGTGGTGGGAACGCGGGCGCGGTACATTCAATGCTCCGGAGAGGTAATGATGACGGGAATCCGTGGCACGCATTGAGCCCTTTCGTGAGTGTCGCAATCGTATTTATCGCCCACGATTACGACGCATTGTCGCAATCACGCACAAATAAAACGTGTTGTATCTCGGGGATTTGGAGCCTGCGCAGTAAACCGTGTTACGACACAGCTCCGGGTGTCCGCAGCGGCCCAGGGGAAACGGGAGGATGGCAGGGCGAATGTCAGCGTGGGTGGGTGGGGACGTGGAGTGCCGCTGCACGGGGAAGAGTGGGGGGAATCGGAGGAAGAAGTCAATTGACCCGGGGCTACAGAGAGAGTGACGGCGAAAGAGAAGGAGAGGGACCATTGTGAAGATACGAGGAAGTGGGTGGGGAGTGGGGGTTTAAAGGATGATACGGACAAGATGGCCTCCCCGCGCGCCGGCTGCTGAGAGCTGACGCGTCATCACCTCTCTATCTCTAGTTCTTTACTTCTATCCGTCTATCGGACGAATTCACTCGTCACTGGCCGGCGGAGTAGGAGTATAAACTCGGCGTCGAGGGAGGGAACGATGCACGCTGGCAGCGAGGCACCGCCGGGATGGCCTGATGCTGATCGGACCAAAAACGGTTCGAATCTCGACCGCAGCTTCTCTTGGGGG
Source organism: Platycnemis pennipes (assembly GCA_933228895.1). Classification (NCBI taxonomy): domain Eukaryota; kingdom Metazoa; phylum Arthropoda; class Insecta; order Odonata; family Platycnemididae; genus Platycnemis; species Platycnemis pennipes. The sequence continues at coordinate 58,796,213 of OW121848.1, forward strand.
GAGGGCGAGAGCGCTGCAGTTGAGACGTACATGGTGGCGGCGGCGGCGTATGTGGCAATACCTACTATGTCCACGTCTTGCGCATCGACTGTTTCCCGTGCAGATACGGAAGATACAGTTCCTGTCATTCGGAAAGTTGCTTTGTCATCCACTTACACTTTATCTGTTTTCGGAACGACGCGTTCCGGATTTAGTGCCACGCATCGGAATTACTTTTGGGGAGGCCGTAAAAAGAGATTTTGAAGTCAATATCTATGCGGAAATAATTAATTCCAATTCCGAAAATTAGAGAAATTTGCTCATAACTTGTTCCCTATTTCCCACCGCCGTAGAAAGCTTTGTTTTTCGAACGAATTACAATAACCGGAGATTAATAAGTTTCCGGAATAGCTTGATTAAGACAATCAAACTGTAAACACACTGTCTTCAGTTATACTAGTGGTTTTGTTCCTTATGATTAGAGCGCGGAATTAGGGGTCCCTGTACAATGGACAACAAATAAGTACTTTTTTCTCATTTCCGGTTTTTCTTGAGCAGAAAACTAAGTTTTGAACTATTAAATCATGTTTCAACTGCCTTATAACATTATTGATCCTATGTAAAAACTTGTTTTGTATTGTATATTATAAAATTTTCCCCTTTAAATTTGACTGAAAAAACGCCCTGTTTCCAAGGTTTTACAATGAAGTGTACTTCCACCCTCTTTGTCATCTACTGTCCGTTGCAAAATTCCGTCACCCGAGTTTGAAGACTAATATCTAGAAAACGGCTCCATGGATTTTAAAATAAAATACATCATATTAAAGCGTGTTTATTTTTGCGTTTCGTGATGGTGTACACATTTTTTCATCAATTATATTAATTTCAGCATGTGCTTAGAAACGGAATTTTAGCGCATTTTTCCGGGTAACGGACGGTTGCATCGCATTTACGGCTTCGTAGTAACAACACGGATCGAGCTATTAAAATTTCCTTTTCACAGATTGTAGCAAAGATCCTTCTTAGTAGTCACTATAAGTTTCATATTATTTAGTGCATTAGTATTTTAGTTGTTGTTGAAAAAGTAAGACTACGTTCTTTTCCGTTCCGCGCATCCCTGAAGATCGCCGTTTGGACCCTCTTCTTGCTCTCGAACTCATCGCCACTAATCCACTAATAAAACCTTAAAGGAATTCGTTGGTTAATCAGTATTGATTAACATTTATTTTGGAAAAAGAGCGCGCTGAGCAGCCAGGAATATGGCCCGGAAGAGAAAGTGAGAGGCGCGCGGTGTTGCCCAGTCAGAGGTTTGTCCGTAAGGCGCGCTAGGATTCGCCCACTGGGGAATTTGCCCACTGCCCATTTTCCAGCAAGGGAAAACCAGTTGCCCTGTTACTTTGTATGAGTCATTAGAACTTGATAAATAGTTGCAGAAAGGGTCATTTTCAAGAATGGTCATCAGTGTCATTTTAGAACTGTGGAAACCAACCGATGCCTCCTCAAGCCCAATTTTCGGTGATGGAGTTGAGGATGATTTTAAGCGCCATTTGTTTCTTTCGTCGAGAAGCCGAGAAATCTGATGACAAACTATATCCCAAATATCGCAATGTCTCTGAGTGCCTTGGCATAACCCTTGACGCTGTGGTGAAAATCGCATCAAGAAATCGGGAAAATATCCCCGACGATGCAACGGAAAGCACACCGACGCCGAAGAGGCGGCAACTTCATCGAAGAGGCCGCAAGAAGACAGGTTGATCACTTCACCATTAGTAATTCGAAGGACTGTATACGATTTTTTCCTGAGAAACTATTTCCAACTGTGGAGAAGGTGCATTTGAAGTTGCAAGAGCCCCTGGACGACTTCCCAGAAATGTCTTTTGCGACTTTAAGGAGGATGATTTTAAGCATGGGCTTCCGATTCAGGAAACTAAGCCGAAAGCCCGTGTCCATGGAATCCGTGAGTATTGCCGGAATGCGGCACGAGTTCTTAAGAAAAATTCGCCAACTTCGGAGAAAAAGGATTTAAAATTGATGGGAAATGGTGAAAAAATGCCTTTGGTTTTATTTTGGTGAGTACAGCAATTTTATTCGTCTAATACAGTTTGTTACTATAGTTACACATGTATACATGTGATGTAGTTATCCCCCTCTTGCAGTGCACCATTCCTCGCGCGCCTTACGGACAAACCTCTGACTGGGCAACACCGCGCGCCTCTCACTTTCTCTTCCGGGCCATATTCCTGGCTGCTCAGCGCGCTCTTTTTCCAAAATAAATGTTAATCAATACTGATTAACCAACGAATTCCTTTAAGGTTTTATTAGTGGATTAGTGGCGATGAGTTCGAGAGCAAGAAGAGGGTCCAAACGGCGATCTTCAGGGATGCGCGGAACGGAAAAGAACGTAGTCTTACTTTTTCAACAACAACTAAAATACTAATGCACTAAATAATATGAAACTTATAGTGACTACTAAGAAGGATCTTTGCTACAATCTGTGAAAAGGAAATTTTAATAGCTCGATCCGTGTTGTTACTACGAAGCCGTAAATGCGATGCAACCGTCCGTTACCCGGAAAAATGCGCTAAAATTCCGTTTCTAAGCACATGCTGAAATTAATATAATTGATGAAAAAATGTGTACACCATCACGAAACGCAAAAATAAACACGCTTTAATATGATGTATTTTATTTTAAAATCCATGGAGCCGTTTTCTAGATATTAGTCTTCAAACTCGGGTGACGGAATTTTGCAACGGACAGTAATCCCTTTTTAGTAAGATGTAGGGTGCTGGGGACTTTCAGATATTGAAATAGAGAAACAATGAGATGGGAGGGTGAGTTTAGAAGAAATTGAACCATGGGGAGACGGGAGAGCGAATATAAATGACGTGAGTGGTTAAGCGGGGTTGCAAAACTTGGAGCATACAGCCCCGCGACGCCGAGACGCATGTTTCAGGGCGCTGTTCGTCCTACTTCAAAGTGTTAGAATACCTTTTTTGTTGCTTATATTGTCTACTTTCCGATTATCTGATTAGTTTTTCCCTAAATCAAAATTAAACGATTTAAAAACTAAAAAAGCGATTTTTTGAGTGTTATTTTCAAAATATGGGGGGGTTGCGGGGGGAATTTTTGGTGGGAAGTTTGAAATTCGGATTCAGCGACCCAAAAAGCATAGGATAAATCAATTCCAGAACTACCTCTAGTTTTTCCAAGTAAAATCTCCTAATGCCTGGACTAGCATCTCTAGGCTCTTTTCTCCAACAATTCAGTTAAATTCAGCAACTTTCTCACGGAAATAACTCAGACTTTTGAGAGACTTTTTTCAAAAATATTGGTGACTTTTTAGGCGCTTTTTTTTGCAATATTGAAGACTTTTTTTCCGCGCTCTACTTATGATCTCAGGTAGATCATTAATAAATTCCAGAGTTATTCACTCTGGTCATCTGGAAGGTAAATAGAAATTCCTTGTAATGCAGTAATGGGATGGAAAGGCCAGAGTGACTTAAACGTCGCTTTGGCGATCACATGGAAATCAGTGAAAATAATTAATTAAGGTTAAATAAGCTGGAAATAAATACGTAGACAGGCTATAATTGTAAAACTTCTGCTGTCATTATTCTATCGGTAGAAAATCTAAGTACAAGGAATATGACTGATATTTAAAACGAAATAATTTTGCGATCTACGTGATTTGGAATGTTATGTGTATAATTGATATAGTGATTTTCACGCTTATTCTTTAGTGAATTATTGATTCAGTAATCTAGAATATTTCTGTCAAACCAAGAAGGATCGCACCATTATAAGGTCTTTACGTTTGAAATTATTTGGATGAAGTCAGCGGTTTTCTCTTTCTTTGTTTTTTTCTAAGAAGGACAATAAAGATGGATCATAAATGAGAGCGTTGGAACCAGTTTCATCAAAATATCTTTTATTTTTTTCCCTGGTAGGTCTAAATGTAGTACCCATGTATTTCTTGTCGAGTGACTTCACATTTTACCTACTACTATGGGCGTTGAATTAACTTCTTTCCCACAACACGTCTCAAGTAACATTTTGATTTAGATCTAATGCTAATACATTTAAAGGAATAATGCTAATCCAGCTTTAAATGTACATACAAAAAAGTTGATGTATGTTATTACAAAAAGTTGAGCTATGCTGATGCTCCTCTTGCTCAATCAATAATTCATTAAAGAATAAGCGTGAAAATCACTTTATCAGTTATACCCCTAGCATTCCAAATCACGCAGATCGCAAAATTATTTAATGCTTAAAATTACAGTCGCAGTTTTTTTTACTTATATTTTCAACTGATGCAATAATTGCAGCAGAGGTTTTATAATTATAACATCTCATGCTTTTATACTATATTCCACCTGCCACACACCTTTATGGTGGCTTGCAGGGTATTATTTATATGTATAATTGTAGCAAATGTGGATCTCACTCCGTTTACTGTGACTTCCGATGCCGTCATACCATCTGAAAGAACTGTCTTTACGAAGAGGGTAATTCGTGCCACTATGATACGGACATCACCGCTTAAGCGGTGGTAATGTCGCAATAACTGTCCTACATGTCACTGTTAGTAACACCACAACTTTTTGGTATTCACGTCCAAATCATAGCAGTAAATGTCGTGATAACTAATACGGGCGATGTGGCAACTCTTGTTTGTTAGTTATTCTAAAGCTTGATTCCTTGTGATTTGGATTTTAGCAACTGACAAATTCTTTTTCTCTTCCATTCATAATTAAAGAGTTATATAATATGGAATACATTCAGTTTCGAAAGTCACCAAATGAAATGCGGAAGGAGCGTCAGAGACTTGAAGATAAATTATTCGGCGAAAGAGGAGATGGAAAGAGATTTGTTGGCCATATAAAGATACTTTCATCGAAACTACGGTTCACAGTAAATGTCAAGGAGGAATCCGTTGGAAGCGCCGGAAAATGGTGCGGATATGCGTGACGAGAGACACGAAGACTTGCGGGTAATAAGATATCAATCGCTACTGCTCTGTCCCGTTATCCACTCCGTGGCAGACTTTCAATTGTCAACATGTCATTTCGATAATCTGTAGCTATAATAATATTAATTGCGTGCCTTTTGTCAGCACAATGGTGCTCTCGTTAGGCAGTTCTGTTTAATCCGAACTGAATCGCACCGAAATCTGCATTGAATTTTATATCTGTTGGCCAGGGAAAAAACTCGTCTGGATCCCAGACGGATGAAGGAGCAATAACGGTTTGAAGCAGGCCGATAAAAAATAAAGGAAACTGATGAAATAAATCTTATCTGTCTTTATGGGTTATACTCTTTAACGACACGTGAAATTCGTTGCCATGACCTTTAATCGACATCTTCCCGATGCAAACTTTAGCCTCTTAAATAATCTGTGCATCACATTTGGAGATTCCAAGCTTGGGAATCCACTCAGGCCACAAAGAGTTTGCATCATTACCTATGTGATTACCAACCCCAATTGCGTTGTAAGCATAGTTCATTAATCAGTACCATTAAATATCGTATAGTGTATTTACAAACTACATGGCTGTGTGTGACCGTAGCACATTCCTGGTGTGCAGTCACCCCTGCCTATTATTATTATAATATTTGATAGTAATATTAGCTATTTTAATCTATGATTTCACGCATATGTCTCATATTATTCAGACTACGTAGTATTGTCCAAATTTGTTGAGAACTCAAAGTAATGAAAATGAATGGGGGTGAATTCACCCATGATGGAAATCTTCCCCACGAATATTTACTATCGGGCATAGAGAAGGGTAAAAATACTATTCGTTATTCTTCACCTTCGAATTGAAAATCGAGATTTGAATTCCCATCAGTCACTGATGTGATGGTAACATTACTAAATTTTTCCTTTTAGCCGTCTTCCACGTGTATGACACGCGACGAATTTGGAATCCTTACATCCATATTTCTTGATCATTTAACGGAAATATGACTCATGGGAGAATCCTCAGAAACCGGTGGATTTACTACCTTGACTGCTCTGAACATAATATCGTGTTGAGCCGCTGGCGTGCTTTTAATCGTCCTCGCGTGACCCCTCAGGACTTTGAATATAACCCGCTGACACGACTCTGTGAATATTCACGTTTCCATTAGGTGGGGAAAAACATGGCGATGTCCGTTGCTGGTGAAAGTCGATTGGCAGTGAGAATTCAGGGAGAGGTAATTTCCATGTCACTTGGAGCTTACAGGGTTTCATTTTTAAATGTACACGTACCTCAAGCTTCCCGTGGTGGAAGTAATCCATATCCACTGAAAGCTAGTAAATCACGTATCAAAGAATCGGTGGCATATCATTCTACAGGTTAGATGAATTAAGGTGAGCTTCTAATTTGGCTTAAGTGACATTGCCCGAAGACCGGAATATCCAAAGGAGATATAGTTTTTCCTTACTTCTATTTGGCATTTGGATATTCCGGTCTTCGGAAATTTTCATTCTACAGGTATTCAATATATTTTCCCGTCTTTTCTCATTTCGCGTATCGCGTTATAGTTATCACTATTCGTGTTTCTGATACAAAAGGTAGACAAAAGGCTTGTTGGCTTGGGGGTTCCAAGTATTTTACGTTGCACAGAGCTTACAAGGTGCTTGAGGCATCAAACACTATAATCATATAAAATGCATCATAATTAACAATTAATGTGATATTCCTCTGGGATATCATAAATTTGTCTGGTGTAACCGCAGGCCTAAATTTATCTTCTTTTTGTGCCTCGGATGGTACCCTCGAAAGGTTTGTGTTGCCAGTTAGTACGTAAATGAAAGGAAAAAAATTGGCAAAGACGGAAAGTGCTGGAAAATCGTTAATGATGCCATAATCATTGACGGATATCATTATTGCCAGTTTCAAACGATACAAAATTAGGGTCACATAACTGCAGTCCGGAAACGAGTTCTGGAATCCAGCCGCTATTTGTAGTGATAAAACTCCTATCAGTCGGTAGCGGAAGTGACACTCTTACAAAAAAAAATTTAGCAGCTGATTTTGTAAATTTGTGGAAATTCTCTAGTCATTCCGTCGATTGACGCCTTCAAGAATGTTCCCAAATTTTGAAAAGTATGAAATTGTCGGAAAATATACGAAACGTATTCTCCGAGACTACGATATTTAATTGACTCAATTTGTATAAATGCAAAGTGATACGCGACAAAACAGTCACGAGTCTAAATTTTGCCTTCCCTAGCTCTCGGATCTACGCACTATGGAAGAGTCAACGTAGCTTGCTGACATTGGAATTAGCCACCCCTGGCCCACGTATGGTCTCAGTAGCTGTACAAATGGCTGAGAAATACGTAAGAATGATTTGGGAGGTAAATAAGGAAATGAATATAAAATTAGAAAGAAATTGGAACAGCTTGAGAATTACAGTGTGCCACAGGTTGGAAGAGGTAACAAATATAAGAGGTAGAATTGCATTGGTGACAGACATACACACAAGGAAAAACAGGAGATGGCTGACGTCCATGTCAAAAAAAAAAGAAAGTCAGGAGTGTGAATTGGAGCAATGACGTCGTCTGGCTGCGAAACATGGCCTGGGATGGAGGACGAGAAGAGATTGTATGCGTTTGAGACTTGTGTATGGTGAAGAATGGAGAAAGTATGATGAATGGAAAGGAAGACCACTGATAAGATATCCTGGAATTGGATAAGGGTACTTGGGTTAGGTATATTGGGTAGGGTAAGGTTGAGTGGAGAACATACTGCGGGGGAGGAAAGGGAGCAAGGGACAGAAAATGAATTCGTGATAGTTGGAAATACTAATGTTTATCCTAACATATTTGTGTTATAATGACTAATTTTCCGCGGGAAAAAGCAATTATTATATCGATTCGTACGGCAGCCGATCTCTCTGATATTGTTATTTCTATCTGATTTTCCGATGTGTTGTGGGGGTAAAGGTACACTTGACGTATCGTACTCGAATTCGACCGATTTGAGTTTTTCGTGTAGCATAAGTCTGGTGCCTAATCTACAAGTTTTCAGAGATTCTCATCCATGTCCCTCTGAGAGCTGTGCGACACTTTTTGTACGGTCATATGTGTTCATATGAAAACGAGTTTCTTTCCTTTGTATTTTATCGAGTTCGCGAATTAAATCATTACTTACCCGATCCCAAATGCTATTCGCATGTTCGGAGTGAGGCGTGAAAAAAGCGAAATAATATCTTTCTTTAACTTTTTCAACCGAACGCTTTCCTACTGTTCTTTTAATTCTTCTCTCTATGAGCAGCCTGAGGGCCAAAATCACTTCTCTTGTGCCCTTGTTTTTTCCGAGCACAAATCGGTCCCCAATCAGGAACTCGTCCGTTTTCTGTTATCTTAACACTCCGTCGTTTTGTCAGGATTTGAGTGTTGAGATGATAGCAAGAGATCTTGACTAATATAATTATAGCCTAAAGCAGCTGTGGTTTCCTTGGATGTCCAGCTAATCGATGTAAACATGTTAAAAAAATATGCGTTGAGTCTTACCGGTACCCTTGCAGCTTTTTAGAGTGGGCTTCATTTGTGCTTGTCTTGTTATTTAGCGTCTTTTTCTTGAGGAAGAGTGTGTAAACAGAGCTGAAATCTGTTATGAACTTTCCGTCACGAGCGGACCTGGGACATATTGACGGCCCCCGTCCTAACCACTTTCATTTTCTATTTACCTTGTGCGAGGTTAGCCTTTCTGGTAAACTCCGTCCCTTTGGCGAGAAACTTTTCTAAATTTAAAGATTTAATTACTATTTTAAAATTAACACTATCTCGCGTCACTCTTGCTAAAATATGGAAAACATAGCATTCTTTTGAATCTTGAATCCCTGGCATTTACCGATGTATACGTCATGTATGAATTTCATCAAGAAAAAGTTGCCTTAATTGACTCGATTGATGAATGGATGATGGTGATTAAGATTCCTTGCAGTAATATCCAAAATGATCTCTCATTTCGCCCATTTGTTATCTTTCTCAAGATAACCCCATTATAATTCTGTATCGAATTTCAAGGGGCACTGATGCTTATTGTTTCATTATTGCAAGAGATGGAATAATTTCTACCACCACATTCTATTCAATAAATGTGTATGTGTGAATCGAAATAATATTGATGACAGTTGAGATTCTGAATTTATCCTACTGGTGAAACCTGGCCTTTTTTGATACAAGTACATACATGGACATTTTTAACATTAACGGGCTGTTTAAGTTGTATAAGGGGTATTGGTAGAGCGCTGAGCTAGCTAGTTTCGGGTTAAAATACCTGTAGCCTTTCTGGACACCTCCACATAAAATCGTCGCCAACCGCGTTTCAGAACTTCATAGGAAATCGCAGGTGGCACAGGGAAAGGAACTGGTCCCCCTACCCTGAATGTGTGAATTTCACACGCCAATGGCTTAGTACGGGGTGAGTTCAATCCTATCAAAAACTAAACTAACTTCTGGTTGAACACTAATTTAGTGTTAGGTTGAATTTGAGGAAAGTGATTGGCTAAATCTTCTTCATTCGTGAGTTACAGGTTATTATGAAGTGTCCTTACAATGCCGATGTGGAGTTGATCGGTTCCTTAGGGAGTGTAATTGTCAATACCCCTTTCTCAGCATTTTTACCTCTATTGAACGACCGTGGTTCTTTTGTTCGGTGAAAATTTCCCCTTGAAGTTTTTAACTGTTTGATCTCGTCATGAAATATCAAGGCATGAGGAATGTGGCTATCGATGTATATTTTTAATTTGAAGGGATTATAATTACTTTTACATTTTGACACTGGAAGAATCGTAAAAAAATTAACGTAAATATTTAAGCGATTGACTTACTGTTTGAAATTTGCTGTGAACTTGAAAAATAAATGTTAAGATCATGCCAATGTGGCCTTGGGGGAATGAAAGACGAGTGCGAAGAGAAGAGAATATAGTAATTTAATGCGTTCAATGTATAGAATATATCTACTTAACACGTGTACTTTATTTTGTATACCTATGCGAGTAGGCGTATAAGCTTTACTGTTGAAAGCAATTATTTGTCTGCTCTATTCTCTTTAAGTTGCATTGTAGATATTGCGATGAGTAATAGCTTTCAGGAACATCAATCGTAATTGTATCACCATAAAATTCCTTTTGTACCTCTAATAATGATCTCATTTCCTCCTCTTCTCGCTATTGTAATAGAATTATTTACTAGAATTCCATGCATCAGGGAACTCAAGTGTCTACAAATAAAGTCAGAAATATGGTTCAAAACGTCGGGGAATATTGTGACCTTAGCTATTCTTATAGCTTAGCTTACCATTCTATAAAATTCATTTCGAAACAGACAGCACACACGTGCATTAAACCCGTTAGTAGTATGGCATGATTTATATCCCGAAAGAAGAATACAGAGTAGGTTATCTATGTGTCATTTTTTCCATCTTGATGGACTCTGGCCGTTGTTTTCCCTCGGAAATTAATGTGGCCAGTTCGTAAGTAAACAGATCGTCTTATGCATACAAGAATATTTTCAGAACGGATAAATAGCTGAAAAGATAACCCGCTCGACGCACGTGTAATTATTACCATTACAGAGGTTTCATCCACCTTTGATTGACTTCTAGCTTCGGTGATACGTGCTGGCGGTCGAATCAACTAGGAACTGAAGTGTAATGTCGAACATGTTTGAGAGAGGATAAGGCAATAAGGAAAGACAGAGGCTGGAGTGTGATAGTTTGACGAAGCTCTTCATATCGCCAGACCCACGGCCTTTGGCTAGGTTCACAGTCTATGTATGTGGATGTTTAGATATCGATAAGATATGACAGCGTTCGGAGCCCACTTGGATAATGTTTGCTCGAGCAAACAAGTAAATATTCTATTGTGATCTCTGTCGATGAGGACTTGATTTATTTGCTTCATTTTTTGTTTCAATTCGGTGTTTTATTTCTTGTAAGAGGAAGATGCAGTTCCACTTGTAATTTTATTATTAAAAATTTGTAAATTAAGCATGCAGACTAGTATTATCGTGCACAAAATGGCATTTTTTTACGTTGAGAAAAGAGTTCTGATGCAGTAGGTACCTACCACTAAATTTGGACAAGTCCTTTAATTTACGCCGTTGACACATTTTAATTATTTTTATTTACTTACATTATTTGAAAAATCGAGGAACTTTTCATTGTTATAATAATATGCGAAATTTGAACTCTGCCCACTGGGGTGTATGCAATACGACGCGTGTTTCAGCACTATAGTGTGAAAAGTCGAACACTACCTATTTCAACAGTATAATGTTGAAAAACGTCATTAAAATTTCTCGTAGTATCTTATTTCATGACTACGTTTTCGATTTGATTGTGGATCATACATACGTATGTAAAATTCTAGGGAGTGGAATCTATTTTGAATAGGGTTTTTCGTATTTCGAAGAGAATGATGACAATAAATACACCATTCCAGTGTACCCAAATGTTCGATGTGTGGTTGTTTTCTCTTATAATATCTTAATGTAAAAAATTATCGTCCTTAGAAAATATAAAAATATGGAGAGCAATATAAATTTAATGTATATGTAGATGCACAAGTGTCCAAGCAGAAGGTCTGTCTGATTGGTTTAGGGGGTACTTCACCAACCAGACAAAGAATTTAGAACATGGCTTGTGAAAGAATTGAACTATTAGGGTCGAGGAATCCTTTCTCCGTTCCGCCAGTGCAATTCTCGAAATTTGGCCTTTTCTGGATGTGTTCAAAGATATTTCTCCTGAATTTGAACTCAAGACCTCCGTTCAGCTGCCCGACATTCAACTCACTTGGTTATCAGGACATAAAGTCTAGGAAAGACAAATAGTGGCGTTATATGATTTTACCCTTGCAAAGTAAAAAAGGTTAAATGAAAACTAATTTAATTATTTGTATTGTCATTTACTTTTTTCCCCATATTCATTATTGTTTATTAAATTATTTGCTCACAACGGAAGCAATTAATTTGAATACAGCAGCCTACCAGTCAGTAAGGTGAATCGAACTCAACCGTCAACATTCTGAGGAGTTGAGCATATGTTAGATTAATTTCATCTTATAACCCTGTTTCCATAGATATTCTGCTATATTTAAATCTGTTATATTAGTTATGCTAATTATAGGGGATTCTTACGGCTTCAGGTTTGTCATTCCGTGAATATCCAACTATTCCATCCCTCTCCTTCCTAACTCAATATCACTTCCATTTCTTTCAGATTGATTACGCTCCAATTCCGCCCGCTTCCATGCACGCACACGTCTTCTGGACACGAGTCCACTTGCAGCGAGACCAACTGATAACGTGAACATACTGATGATTGAACCAGCGACCGATACTTCTGATTTTTGTTGATACTTCCGGGGCTAAAGAGCTGGTATTTTTTGTAGTTTCTGCTTTTTTGGATCTAGTATCGTGGCTGTCCAATGTTTCTTGTTTTTTTTGTACGATCGAATCACAGCTCACCGTGAACAAACATGGAGTCGTTGCTCCCTCCATGATTTTTTCCAGTTCTTGTCTTATCGTGGGACAAAGAAATTTGTGTGCGTTCTGCCTCTACTGCTGTTTATATGACTATTTATCATTTATCGATTTCATAACCCACTATAATTTGGTACTGTGACGTGTTCATTACCAGAGACCAACGCACCGGAATATCTTGATATACTTCGACCTCGATTGAAAATTTTGTTTGCTCGATCCTTCTGTTTCCATGCCCGTGAGCCTTGTTAGGTTTCATAAGAATCGAACCACTGATGTTAGTCTGTCGCCGAAAGGTTTTAAACCTTCGGTTATTTTAGTTATCCAGCCGGCGAATTACCAATAACTCAGCGGAACCAGACGTGATTGAAGATGAACCTTAGCCGGCCGGTCTTCTTTATTAAGCGTATTCGCTCCTCAAAATTCGAATGAACTCGTCTCTGACGTCAGCGTTTATATTCGTTACGTCCCCACGCTTTGCAGGCTTACAAAGTCGAATGAATACTATATCCGCTCCCTGAGCTTGGGTACAAATATAATTTCCTTAAGAAATTTCTGCGCCCGTCACGTTGCAGTTTCAATGAATCAAAAATCTTTACTTTCTGGAGAAAAATTTGATTAATTGTCGTTATTTCCTTGAATTGGGAACTTTTTTGGGCATGTCTCTAAAAATATTGCAAGTTAAATGTTATTTTTCCCTTCATATTATTAAAGTGTAGTGTGGTCGCAGTTCATTTTAATATCTCCATGCTCACGTATTTTTTCTTATTCTATACATCTACAGCTCTCATCGTGTCAGTTTTCTAACTTTTTTCTGGTCTCCGCCTTTCATGAGCATGCTCATAAGAATCTCATCTATTGCTATTCTTTTGGGATCTATTGGTTACCACTGTAGGGAAAACATGTTAGATAAGCCTTTGATTTTTGAGGTAGTGCATTTGAATTAGTCTGGTGTTTCAAAAGAGCGCCTTTGTAGTGAGACGTAAAAAACGGTACCTATATTTAGAAAAAGTCAATTATTCAATCTCTTACTTGACTTTCAGGATAAGGATATTTTATTGCTTTTTCAAGACGTGTTATGGAATAGTTTTTATATTCTGTCAAATTTATTTTACTGATAGGCTACAACAGGGTGCAAAACTCAACGAGAAATTTGGTTTAGTCTGAAAATTCTCACCGTACTGTCACCCATGTTCTTTTAGAGCCTGGAATGCGTTTTGAACTTCCTCCGTATTTCTATAGAACGAATATATTTGGTGTCGGTTTCCTTGGTATATTTCCTTGGTATGGCCAACAGCGCTCTTTTCTGACCCTTGGGGATGTACCATGTTATTCCGTGGTGATAAGACTCATCAATGGAATACCTCGTATTCATATGTATGGAGCACGAAATCGTTTCAGGATCGATGAGGTGGAACTTGAATTCCACAAAAGAAGGAGAAGTCTTTGCAGTTTTTCACTCGTTTAAGTTTATTGCACGACCGATATCGATGCTTCACATAATTTTCACTTGAAAAAATTTTACATCATTTTCAAGTGCAAGTGAAAATGATGTAAAGCATAAAAACCGGTCATGCAATAAACCTTAGAAGTGAAAAACTTTAAAGAGTTCTTCTTTCGTCATATGCATGTTAGGCAAGCAGTTTTCACAGTATTCTCTACTAGTTGACTATGTGCCAAATTTCCAAAATGAAGGTTGCCAACGTCAACGCAGTTAAGCATTGTTTAGTAACATTTATTCCACTTTGAAACACCCTAATGAATTACAGTAAGGAATGTTGCCAAGTGTCAAAGGCCAAAGGATTGCAATGGAAATATCTCCAAGTTATGGCCCTGCTTCAACTCTTTTCCGGATTCTTTAACTGTTCACGGTACCTGAAGAGGTCATGAACAGAGTTGAGTGAATTTGACGTTTTCCTGATTTTATCCATGCAATTATAGTCATTAGATGGTCAATAATAGATAATATCCCATCAGGTTATTTTTTATATTTTTACGTGGAAGGCACGATGATGAAAGAGTATTCCAAAGTGTGCAGAATGTAGCTGCATTTGAATTTAGCATATGCATTCACACTTTGCTGTGCATACGCTAAAAACAGTTTTACGGATATTATTTCAAACTTCGCGTGAACATTAAGTGAGAATTTGCAGACGAGCCATCGTGAATGTTCATGTTTACTCATTTCTGCTATCCTTGGGAAGTATCGGTTAGGAGAGACTCGGAAAGAGTGAGTTTACGCCGGACCAGCGTGGCTTACGCTGTAGAAGATCGATGGCGCTCGTACGCTACTCCGTTTAGAGCCCATTAGCGAAAGAAGGAGGTCGCTTTTATTTATCACGTTCAAAGTGGGTCAATTTGAGCGATTTCAGTATCTGAAATTCCTCGTGGGTGCTCGCGAAACTATTACGAAAGTGATTGCTGAGAATGATAATGCTGACCAACAGTACGTGCTTAACTGATTGTCACTAATGTTTGTGATATAGCTTGCCATTCGCAATCGTAAGAGCTGTAATGCAGATAAAATTTGAACGGAATGCTGCTGAAATGAGTAATGCGAGTATCTCATAATTTCGCTAAGTAGCAGAAAAATTATTCTTATCGCTCAATTTTCGAATGTAATTACCGTAATCTACTCTTCCACTTTCGTGGATGGAAAATTATTTTAGCAGTATTTCGTGCTCTAAAAATGTCCACCTGCAGGTCGTTCCCTACCACAAATTTAAGAAGACATTCTGGTCTCTTTTATTATTCAATCTTATTTTTATTCTGTCCTTCGATTCCCTTCATAGTAATTAGGACTCCAATTAGATTTCCATCGTATGGATTTTGGAACGAAAAAATGTATAAGGTGTCGCTCACCAGCATTATTAATATTTTTCTTACCTCGATTCATGCCTTATGTTTTAAATGTTTATTCTTAAAAACAAGTATTTGTGACGTATTTTTGATAATAATTGAAATACCCGACTTTGTAGAGCTAATGCGTCACGAAAACATATCTTGTTCTAGAGATGAATTTAATTTTTTAAGCTGTCCAAAATAGGAGATCAAAAATCGATTAAAATTATCAAAAATATCCTCATTTTAATATGGTCATTAAGCTACCAAGTTGTTCTAATTACCCATTGCGTTAAAAAAATTCAAACCTCGTCATTGACTTTTAAACACCTACGAGGACTTTAATAGAAATATTCATGATTTTATAAATCTTTTTTTATTTTTATAGGAAGATTATTCTAGGAATTGCTTCTTCGTACTGCCTCTCCACCTTATAATTTTCACAACATTTTCTCATCGGGTATTCACGAAAGGTCTAATACACTCTATCATTATTGCCTAGCTGAAATTGTAGTTTCGTGTATATTTCAACCGTGAATGATGCTGATTGAATAGCTGGAACACATGGTGAATTAATGTTCCTAAATTGATGTACCTGCAAGGTGGAACCTAATATTTCTGCCTCTTCAAATTTCACATTACCGTTTCTAAATGTGATGGCTCAGAATTTTTTTCTGTTAATGCGTCACGAACGGGGCGCTGAAAATACCACTTTTGCGTTCACTTTTTTTTCAAAAATCACAAAACAGCCCACTGGTGAGTTCATTATGTCGCAATATTCTAAATTAATCTAAATAAAACAAGTAATCCTTGCCACGGGTATGTAGCTGTATTTAGAATATTTTAAAAGCTGTATTCGCCGTTACTTTCCACTATACTTTCAGGTATCACAGTCAAATGCAAATGCACAGTCAAAACAATGCGGTATATTTTGTGTATGACATTAAAGAATACTTACTTTAATAGGGGAGAAAGTGGCTTGGTGAAGTTTTCGCGTCAATATTGATATCTGTTCACCCAACTTTAGTGAAGCAATCATAATTTCCTATGTAAAGCAATAAAATGTCGTGTTGGTACATTTATGCGAGCCGGAGACACATGCGAATGTCTGACGTATTCATGATCTATTGGAGGGCATTGTCTTACCCTTTCACTTGGCATCGCGGCGAGGACAATCAGGGCATCACGTTTCGGGGGCCATTGCCCTTGTCGCCCACAACATTTCTACGTCATTTCACGCCGCATGGCAGACCAACGAATCGCCGTGAAGATCGCTGGAGGTGATAGGGTCATTGCCAAGGAAATCGAGACGTGGGACCAATTAGTCTTCCTAGAGGTGAAGTTGTATAAGTGGCAACCTGCACCACTGTGGTGGCAATGAAAGGAGGCTTCACTGTCTGTAGCAGTATAGAGCCTCTTGTAAATAACTGAGATATGAATTGTCTCAACTGGTTATACGTTAGGGTGAGATTAATAATACGTTAAATGTATTTATTTAATAACTCTTTTCTATGGATGCGTCTCTAGTGAACGTGGTCTGTGTGATTTAGTGGTTAGCACTATTGTGCTTGCAAATGTGTATTTGAGTACTTCCTAATCACTTTCTTAAGGAGGTGAAAATCACCTCTTCATAAGAGATTTATTTTTTTTCAATTGTTTCTCAAAATGGGGCTTTAACATCATACCACACATTTAATTTTAAGAGGAATTTTGCATTTTAATCATGAATCGATTCCATAAATATCGCCTGAAACCACCAATACTTGAGTGATACTTGTGAATATCTATTATAGATAACATATTTCGAATTGTGACTAAAATATACACGTTGTAAATCATTTGTATGTGTGCAGTTAATAATCCGACAGGTATTGGGAGATTTCATGAGGACCGCCGAACTTTGGGGTCGTTAAGTGGTGCTTCGTTGATTTCCGAAGCTTAGGAGAGTATTATTTTTGCAGGTCTATGTGTTTCTGTGTTATCATGCTTCAGTAATGGCCGGAGAAGATGATTAGATGTTAGAAAAGGTTTAAAGTTTGCCAAAGCTTCCTTGATGTATGAACTTTCGAGGCGCATATAAACTCTCCATGATAAGCCGTCAGCCACAAAGGAAAATTTCCCTTCGTACGAAAGCCATTCTCCTTTAAATCTTATGCCTTAGGAAGTCACTCCTATTAATGAATGCGAAAGTGGACTTTGTTGGAGATAATTGCATGAGGCCATTCCGACTCCTCTGCCATTATCTCACCGCGGTATGAACTTCCTACAGTCAACCATAACATCAGGTATGATATTTCAAAAAAATCACTCGAGCCACTTATTTTTTGCGGATATAGCATTGGCTTCAGTCTCATCTGAAACTCAAGATAGCTGTGACCTTGGCTAGTCTCACCGGTGAAGTTTGTCGCTACGGTGGAAAGCTTATCATTCTAGAAACCAAAAACAAAGCTACCAAGCAACGTAATGTATATGCAAGGAAAGAATAGTGCTTGCTAATTTCCCAACTTCATGGAATTCTTCTAAAGCTGTTTTACTTCCTCATTCATGTTCAGTTATTTTCGATACATAGAGTTTTTCGCAAAGGCTGCTTGAACTTTAAAAAAATAAACAAGCATGTTAACAGTTTTGAATACATTTACATAATACCCTGCAGACCACCATAGAGACGTTTGGCAGGGGGTGAATTCACTCCTAACATGCGTTACATATCATGCATAAAGAGAATTAGTAATTATATTCTAGTCTAAATTTCACAATTATAAAAGCAAGAATGCAATATCATGCTGTAGTTGGGTTAGCTTAACGCCCCTATACCAACATGCAACTACCTATGCTATCCATTGATACACTCGTATTGGATATATTTACCGCTATTCATATCCTATTGTACGAGGGAAAAAGGATAGTTTGAATCTGTCAGTTCGGCAATCAATTTCTCAATCAATCAAAAGTAACTTGGAGTTAGCAAAATGTTTCTACCGAAGAAAATATTATCTCGAAATTTATTTGAGAGATTAAGTCTAAATTTCAATTAAACTGAAAGTGTTTCCCATTTTAGTTCATCTAATAATCTGGTTACGCTAATATAGTTATCATAACGTCCCTTTACAAATCTTGCTGATCTTCGCTGACATTTGCCTATCGATAACTGTTTGAAAATGCATTTAGCAAATATTAGTCGGAGAATATTGAGCTAGATGTTCATACAATATTTCTATCCAAAACAATGCATTGTGTGCCTATTCTATTACTGGCAAGTAGTATTTGACAGCAGAGCATGCCATTTAAATACGCTTCCTAGTTGTACGATAACCTCTAAGGCTCTATAAAGATATGTTTTATACTTTGTCATAAAAGAATTACACTCTTAATTTAAAAAAATGCTATGTCTATTTATTGGCTGCTACGGCCACTGGTTTATTTCCTAGCGTTAATATTTATTAGAATGGCAATGGATAGGTGAGCCCTTAATTTTCATGGCGTTTTTCGAATGAAGTGTTTTTTGTCTTCACCCTCCCTGTGATCCAGAGATATGCTGGGCTGTTATTAGAAAATTAATATTAACTGCAATTTTGGAAGAAAATGTCGATAGAAAGATTGTGATTAATCATTGAAATGCAGTCTGAAAACAGCTTCCTGATTAGGGGTCGCTAAACTTTAGTATCCTCTTTGGGTTTAATCTAAAGAAATAAGCCCCTCTCTCATGAGACGGTTCGTATTTTTATAGCTTTGGATAGTGATGAACCCCAAGATTTCATTAAAGATTTTTCAAAATAATTTACAATCAGTCTTGGATTTATTTGTAAGGTTTGCTTCTGCAAAGGTATCTGCAATCTACACACGTTTTTGGCTTTGGAAAATTAACGAAATACGCTTTGCTATTAGCGCGAGTGAAATGGCATGTAGAGGAAGCACGAAAAAAAACCATTTTAAACGTGTATTGGGTGCATTAATTTGTATTTCTTCTATTGGCAATGGCTCCTAGTGTGCTGAAGTAAACATTTACCATTTTGAACGTGGTCTCTTCTGTTTCCCGGGGCGAATGGCTTTCAAGGATGTATTCAATGCCGTTTGATTTTTGCAGCTCTTGTGTGGGCCTTGTCGATGCCACACCGCTGTTTACCGCTGGCCACCCGTGATTGTGCGCCCCTTGTTCACGGGACACCGGCGCTTGTCTTGAGTCCCATGGTAAACATGGCCCAGTACTGGCTCTGAAAAAAGGAGCGGGGTGAAGACGTCGCCGCGAGCGCCTTGTGTTAATCGCAGTCTCGACCTCGTTTCCGGCCGCGCAAGGCACTCTGGGAAGGCTTCTTTCCTCCTCGCCGCTCTCGCTCCTTCCCTTCCTTCCCCCCTCCCCGCCTATCCCGCTCCTTCCTGTTCTGCGAGCAGGCAAGTGGAAACAGTTTGGCTTCTTCCCCACATCGATTCCATTGTCCCACTTGTCTCACGGTGAAAATAAAATGCTCAGAAAAAGGCGAAAATTCACGTAACGTGTTATCTCTAGTTCAAGGCGCCTTGGACATCGGAGCGGGTGGGATGAGCGAGGCGGGGGCGCGCAGGAAAGCCTGGTAGAGAGGGCGGGGCCCATTGGGGAGTGACAGGGTGGGGAAGGGGGCGTGAAGGGGGATGCGCGGAGGAATAAGTTTACCGGGGAAAAGGGTCGTAGAGATTACGGCAGTATATCAGGACTCACGGGGGTGGATTGGGACATCACGGAGTCTCCGAGTTTCTCACATCATTCCTGGAGTACATCTACAGTGTAGTGCTAGTAGTCTAGTTGCATGTCATTAGTGCATGTTTGGTGATCTTCACCCCCTGCCACACACCCTTGTGGTGACTCGCAGGGTAATTCGGAGATGTAGATATACAGTCAAACCTCTCTTAGCGGACACCTCCAAATAGTGGTCGTCTCGTAAACCCCGGGCTGCAGAGCGTAGAGACTTATGGAACTAACTCATCCAAATAGCGGGCACTCTCAATAACGGAAGCGAACAACAAAGAGAAATATTTTTCCTTCAATTACATCCATTATGGGACACACGCCGTGGTCTATCCTTTAATATTTTCCTTCCGTAACAAAAAAACCCATTCCTTGAAGTAAATATGTATATCTTGTTGAAATGTGTTTGTAGGTATGGTTCTTTCCTGATTAAAAACTCACACTCGATGCCAAAAAGATTTATTAAAACGGAACTAGCATGTTGAAATAAAACAGATTACACACTTAACTACCACAAATAAATAGATGTTACTATATCAAAAATGGATGATAAATAATATTAATAAATATTAATAACAACAAATAATAAATGAAAAATAATAAAATCTATTTATAACATCTAATTACTTGAGTAATTGCTTTTTTTTCAACATATCTAAGGCACTTTTCCAGAAAAAGCTTTTTCGTAGGAAGTCGGGAGTATCAGTTGCCTGTCTACGATTTCATGCTCCTGCCTATTTTATTTCACTTCCCTGGTACTTATATCTCTTTTAGCGGCAGAGTTTTCGATTTTTGTTTTGATCACGGTGATTTCAATTAGGCACGTAGCGGGGGTGTGGCTTCTGGGGCTTCAACCCCCCCGAAAGTTTTTCCCAACAATGTTGTTGTTCTGCTTTTTACTGGGAATGACAATCCGGATTGCATTGCATGTAATTCAAATGTTAAGTGTCTTGAAGTGAGATCATTAGTTTGATGCTTGTGTGTGGTTAATTATTTTTCTTTTCAATCTGTTGAACTTCTATTCTGGGACCGGGCAAATTCACTCCTTCACAATAAGGTAAGCAGTGAACTTTACTAGTTCGAAGAGATAGGAATGGGCGCTGTGAAAGTAAATACGAAGCGCTGAAAATTAAGGGGATTTGTAACATGTCGGCACCGAAAGGGCAAGACTAATTTGTTTCAAATTACGCTACACTAGAATTAGCCCCCCTCTCTCGAAGAACATTTCTGGCTACGTGCCTAATGTCAATAGTCGCTCTATGGACAAAAAGTGAAGTATTCTTTCATTCCTCGATTTGGTGCATTGGGGATTTATTTTTCAAAAATTTAAAAATGAAAACTTTAATAAAACGTATTAAATGCCTTTATATTGTAATTTGTCGTAGTTACTGCATAGAAAAAACGGGTCCCCACTAAATAGCGGACAATTATTCCGGTCCGAAACATGTCCACAGTTGGGAGGTTTGACTAAACATCGACATAATACCCTGCAAATAACCGCAATGGTGTGTGGCAGGGGAGTGGACTATTACCAGGCATGTATTATCAATTAGGAGGAACACTTGCTACCATACAGGTATGCAAAAATATACTACACCGTTCAAACACTTTCTAGATGAAACCAAGAGTCGCAATACTACCACCCCGAGGAAAACATTAAGCATGCAGTGCCAAAGCAAGGGGCTTCAATTTCTTAAGGCCTCGGTTTGCGTAAATACCAGGATTGAAAAAACGTCCTGAATGGGGGCGTTTACTCGGAACCGAAATCGCAATTTTGTGCACGAAATTGTTAGATGGAAACGAAAAAAGAATTTTAGTGAAAAAATTAATCTTCTAACCACAACCATTCACTCATAAATCAAAAATTAACATAAGCAAAAGGTGACGCCCACCGAAAAAGCTGCTGTGATAACATTGACGTCATTTTTCTTCCGTCCTTGACTGCTCTTATGGGAAGGGAAGGAGTGGAGGGGGATTCTCGTAAGGTCTGATCGCACAGATCCTGTCGCAATCGCTCCCATTGGGAGAGCCAGCTGTGTCCCCCCACCCCTTTGCGATAAGGCGAAGTAGCTTCGCGGGCTCAGGTTTGATTGGACGAAGTCGATATACGTCAGAGGTTGCACCACACCCACTTTTCCGAAAGGGTTAAAAACATCAGTTTTTCGCCGCTTATAACTCGAGATATAATTGCCGGATCAAAAAATACGGGTCTTTTTATTTTACAAACTCGGCAATAAAAAAATATGGTAAACGACCCCATTGCGGAATGGGGTAAACACACGTTGAAAACCAATGGAGGGAGAGACTCTGGGAAAGAGAAAGAAAAGAAAGTCAGTGTGGCAAGGAAAAAAATTCGTTTTTGATGTTGAAGAATAAATGTATTTTTAGTCGTACATAAACAATACAAGTCTAGCCATCAATATTAACCATTCATAGTGAGTTTCATTTTCCGGAGAGGAAGGCAACGCAACTGAGGTGCCGAGCAACATCGGTCCTTCTCTTTTGACATATTGTCAGAGATACATACCTGCGAAATGCTATTCAGGGTATCGCAAGGGTGAGTGGCCAGCAGGGTAAATTCACTCGAGGCATTGACTACCGCCACGTAAATAAACATAATGGTGTTAAGATCATTACGATTACCATTTTATTGTTTAGCGTAAATTATCTCAGAAACGGCAGATTCACGCGCATTACTGTTTCTAATTAAGTACTACAAGTCGTATCATTCTATTCATGTGGGACGAACGCGTAACGGAGGGTTTCAATTTATTTGGTGTTAAATGCCAATGGGGCATGAGGGTATGAAGACTAAGCCATTGACTAAAACAATTGCACTGACATTTTGTCTATTAAAAGTGTCATTCATACATTTAATTATTTGGTGAAAAAATAATAAAAAGACTTTCTCTGTTGTCACTATTGAGATTAATTTCTCCGGGAAATATGCAGCGAATCCAAAAAATAGCTAGGATTTATTAAAAGAGTGCTAGGGAAATGTGACGAGAAGCCAAAAGAGCGATGTTGCTTTTCACTAGTTAGGACCTCAAAGGGCCCCAGAATCAGTGACATTTCAATATTGCATGTTTGGTGACCCTGCAACACACTCTTGCGCTGGCTTACAGGGTATTACGTATATGTACATGTATATGTATGACAAGCAATAACAACATCGCTAAAGAGCCTAAAAAATATCTCCATGATAATTTAATTCAAATTTATTATTGTTCGCGTAAAATGACATACAAAAGCGTTGTCTGTCTATCTACCTCTCAACTTTTATAATTTAACATACCGAAGCACGAGGGATTATTTGTATGTTTTTCGTATATCGTTAATTCGTTATTCGACAATATGAAGAGGATGGCCGATGGAAGAATGGAGACGAGGGCTGCGTCAAGCCAAGTCTAGGATTGTTGATAGATGGTGATGATGATTCATATATCCGGAAAAGTGGTCCGTCTTGAATTTCCTCATGATTTAATTATTACTTAGGCTTACGATTTGATATCGATCCTGATAATATAATTTTGGCACTCAAAAGAGATTAACGTCGATGAACAAATAAATTGTATTGTTAAATATTTCGCTTATCGTGAAAAAATTAGTTAACATAGGGGCGAGGTTAGTGGAAATTTTGGCTAAATTTAGTCTCCATTATTAACTTATATACCTACTGCCCACTATGGGAATGATGATTAGAGACAATCCTGAAAATAAATTTGAATGAGTGTCCATAATTACTCACCTATGCTAGTGCTATAAGGATTTTCCTTTGTGCCACTCACCCTTAGGATTCGCACCCTCCCGGACTGTCAGGCCGGAGATGTGCGTGTGGCAGGGGTGAGGGGTGGGAAAAGCGGACGGTGAGGGCGATCCGCAAGCGATCCCCAGAGGCGCGACGAGTGAGGAGAGGGGCCGCGAGATAGCGCGGGAAGGGGATTGTTGCTCGAAAGCGACGAAATTCGCGGAGTAAGGGAGTGCGGGGGTGGTGGTGGTCTTGGCGTGGGAGAGGAGCTGCTGCTGGTGGCCTTAATTGATTTTTAACCTTTGCTCGCTGGTTTAAAGCCTCGGCGTGGACTTATCGTTCCCCGCCGCGATCTGTTTTTTTCCCACATCCTCTGCACGGTTTCCCATTCACACAAGCTTTTGCTCTTGGGTTGTGGAGGGAAATGGAACGGCATTATAAGGTCATGAATTGCTGGTTGTGTTGATGAAGCTGTAAGAGTACTCGTCTCCCACCCCGAGGGTTCGAATTTGAATCCCGGAGGTGGTAGATTTCATTGGTAAACCGGCCCTTATTGAGTGCTTTGCGGAGAGTATTCGAGTTAATTACCCTGTCCGTCAGGTGGGACGTTAAACCGTGGTTCCCCCGGATCCTTTCGCTAAGAGAAGGCTAATACCGACGCACGTCGGGTTTCTCTCCACTCATCCTCCTTTTTCCCTCTCTTTCCATCCCTGTTCCATAAATGATATCAATAAGGTGGTCAAAAGTAAGCTTCGTCAATTTGCCGATGACGCTGTAATGTATAGAGAAATTATATGCCCAAATGATAGAAAATATTTAAATGATGACCTACAAGCATTTGAAAAATGGTGTGATACATGGCAGTTAGGATTAAATTTCAAAAAAATGTGTAGTAATGAATTTTTCTCCTCCTATCACTTAAAAAATTAGTAATAATGAATTAACAAACGTGGAATCCATTAAATATCTTGGAATAAGACTGACACAAGATCTTTCCTGGGGTAAACACATACGTGAAATAATTGGTCAAGCTAAAGGTAAACTGGGATTTGGGGTAAATTTGACGATCATGTACGAGAAATCAGCAACTTTTCCCTTGTTAAACCTCATTTGGAATATGCTGCCAGTGTTTGGGATCCCTACGAAATCGGTCTAAATAACGAACTTAAACGTGTGCCGCAACGATCGGCAAGATTTGAAAAGGGACGGTACGATAACCTTATTAGCGCAACCAGTGTATTAAATGAATTAAAATGGGAATCATTGTCAGATCGCAGGTTGAAAGTTAGACTCAATCTCTTAAATAAATTCCAAGATAATATTTTCAATGATGACGTTCAAAATATTTTGCAAACCCCAACTTATATGGTAGACTGGGCCATGATTACAAAGTTAGAGAAGTTGATTGCCAAACTGACAGATTCAAAATGTACTTTTTTCCTCGTACAATTAGAGATATGAATAGCGGTAAATATGTCCAATACTCGTGAATCAATGTATAGCGTGGGTAGTTGCATGTTGGCATAAGGACTTTTTGTTAAACCAACTAACAGCATGTTATTGCATGCTTACTTTGCTATTTTTATATTTTTTTAAATTGTGAAGTTTAGACTAGTATATTAATACTAATACTTTTTTATGCATGATATGTAGTACTTGTTTGGTGAGTTTCATCCCCTGCCACACCTTTATGGTGGCAGGGTATTATGTAGATGTACCTTTCTCTCGGTCTGAAGCACCAAGAGGTGCGGTTTGAGACTCGAAAATCATAGACAGATAGAACGGAAAGGAGGGCTAAGTATAAAACATGGTAAATGAGGGTTGAGTACGTACGAAGTTAAATGAACATGCAGGTTCCCTAATCTATATATGAAACTTTGTGCAGTCCTCTGTCCTCTGTTATCCCATATCAATCATTATTCTTAGTGAATGGCTGGAGTAACGTGATGTATATAAATCTAAGTTTATTCCTGCTTTTTTGGCCACGTCGAGGAAATAATGTGTTGATAAAATTGCATTGTACTTTTTAATCATCATTTTGATCACAAGAATCAAAGTGAAATTGACCAAATATAGAAACTGGTTTACCCCCGGCATTTTAAAGAGGTTTATTGTGATCAATGGCGTATTTTACGCCTTACATCAAATACTATAGATTCTGATGTCTCTCCAGCCTTCTTTCTTCCGAAAAGGTTTAATCAGTTTCATTCAATTTTCTCTGTCAAACACCTTCTTGAAATCAACAAAACAAGCATTAACGTATTGATTATATTCAGTTATCATTTCAACAAATTTTCTTATTGGCGAAATCACATCCGAACAGCTCTCCTCTTATCGAATCCAAACTTATCTTACGCATATCTTACCAAAGATCGTTTGAATTCTTCTCCATATTGTTGATGGGTCCACGGTCCCTATTTTCTTGCAAGATTACTTACCGTCTTATCTTCTCTTTTCACTCCCATATTTTTTCTCTTCTTCTGTAATTAGGTATATATAAAATATATATATTTAATCATTGATCTACTTCAAATACAGCTTGCCGATATCACATAAAATGAAACTAACGCTGTCTAAACTGAGCTCAAAGCCACCGACTGCGTCCACCGGGTTGCAGATGATGAGTCAAGCTCTAGATGTTGAGGTTAGCTGCGAAATAATTGAGTCTGCTGGTCGAATAAGCAGTCGTGGACAAAAAGCGACGGCACACTGAGGTGTTATTGGTCTATCCTTGAGTAAGTTAGGCCTTTTAAATGATGCAGAAACCTGCCGTGACTTGTCGCCGGTAGGCCGCCAACATTTATGTATCTCATCATCCAGAGGAGAAGCAGCAGCTCTTCTTCACATGAGTTAAAGTGGAGACCACAATGATCGGTACAGTGACAATCATTTCACTACAGGGACATCATATACTTTAACGGCTGTAGTACGACTAATTGAGAGGCAAGGGGAAACCGCTATTTTTTTCATCCACATTTTAAAAACGTCGATTGGGATTCAATGCTGAGGATTCCAAATAAAATTGAAGTGTCATACAACGACCGAAGGATAATCCCTAGTTTTATAAAAAAAACAGGTTCCTGTGATAAATCTGGACACAGCAGTGAAGAAGCTAGACTAAATAAAGGTGTGAGACAAGTTCAAGCACAGCACCTTCTTTTCTATTCAATACCTACATCGAGAAAGCCAGCAAAGAAAACTAAGAAAAGTTTCGCGAATACCTATCCACGGGAAAAATCAGCATACTACGATTCGTCGATCACATAGGCAGAATGGAATTTAAAGAAGACTCTAGCATGGAAGTATGGAAAGGACAATGACCTGAAGCTATTAAAAACTTAGGTATTGGTATGCAGTAGGAGAGAAGAGGCCAAGACTAATGCTAAACTAGGAAAAGAAAAGATGGAGGATGTGAAAGAGCCTTGACCTCTGGGAAGCCGAGTAAAAGTAAAGCAAGAAAGAAATGGTGGAATAACCCAGGTGAAGAGAACATTCTACTGAGAGAAATACGTACTGAAATAAAGGCATATAAGCTTGAAGGTAAAAAAAAACACTTCATTAGAACTTATTTTTGGAGCATTCTTATTTATGGCAGGAAGGCATGAACGTTAACTGCAGCAGAGAAGTTTATGCTGGAAGCATTCGTAATGTAATGCTACCGAAGAATGATAAGGATGAAATAGATTGACAGACAGATAATTGAAGAACTCCTGAAAAGGGTGGAAGAAAAGAACAGTCTCTTGAAAACTTTGAAAAGAAGACTGGAGAATTTAAACCGCGATATCATGAGATATGATGGTTTCTTAACGACAACTGTAGAGGAAAAATTGAGTGAATAGAATGGAAAAGGGAGGCATCGGATGAGAAACATGGAGGAAGTTGATAAGGATGTGAAAGAAAAGATTTATGTGAATACCAAGTGATTATCAGATAGGAGAACGAGTGGAGAGCTGCGTCAAACCAATCGAAGGATAGTTGACTGATGACAATGATGAAAGTTAGCGTTTAATTTCTTTTATTTTGTTATTTACTTCTATACACATTTAATATATTACGCATTTGAAAACGTGAATGATGGTGGTAGATGAAAACAAACTCCATTCACCTGCTGTTCAGTGATATAGGGTTGGATCGACAGAATTTCAATGATGCTCCTAGAGAACAATTTAGAAAAAATTACTGGATTTAATTTATATTATCATGTATATTACTGATCAAATAAAATGGACAGATTCTATAACGTTCTTTTTTTTAGCGACAGGTGTCAAGTCCACGCGTTATCATAGCGTTTTCATGTTACACGAGGATTACTGATAAATGTGTAATGTAGCCTATTGCCATGAATCCATTTTTCCTTAGTGCAATATCATCGTCTCTCCATTTATAGCTTCCTACGAATGGATTATCCCAATTAAAAAAATGAACACTATGACTTTAAATAATTATTTTTCCAATCTTTGGATATGCCTTTATTTTCAAGTATTTTTCTCTTTGTTGCTGTAACTTTGCCGGTAAGACTTACATTATCACACCATAGGATTCCAGGTTTAAATATGGATGGCATTTTAACACCTCAGACAAACTAAAGCTATTGATTTACTTGGCATCGATCCAACTCGAGAAACTGTAGTCGGTGGTAAAAACGAACTGAATCTCAGTCTGAGGTGTGTCTGAAATTAATAGGCTATAGTCTACATATGGCCTACGAATATGCGAACAACACACTCACCTACGATCGAATCATCGTAGTCTGCTGCTTTCGGTTTTTAATGAGCAGATATGGTTGATTGTTTTTTTTAAGTCACCAAAAACATTGTCTTGGTGAGGAATCTGTAGACCTTATGAGATAATCATCGTTAATACGCCTTAGATGCTGTGTAGCTCTAGACATTTGAAAGTTGCCTTTTTTATTACAGAATAATCATTTAATTTTTTCTCGCATTTCTGTTGGGTGAATGACGCAAAAGTGGTACATTCTTCTGTGAATTTTATTGAAAAATGTTTAAGGTCTCAGGAAATTAATTGGAGATATAATAAATTTTGGGGATATTGGGGGAGCGCTTGGCTACTGATCGAAGGGTCCCGGGTTCAAATCCGGGTGAAGCCTTTGGACACCCCCGAACAGAAAAAAAATTCTCTTTGTGCGAGGTGGCCCAGGGAAAGGAACTGGCCCCCCTACCCTGAATGTGTGAAATTCACACGCCTGTGGCTTAGTCCGGGGTGTGCTCTACCCTCACCTATCCAAACCAACCTTCGGGTTGAATCAGAGTGAGTGAGAGATAATAAATAGTAGTTTAAGTGTTAGCTGTAGTGTATGCTGATGGTTTCATGTGGATACTAAGTGAAGCAGATGTTAACGAAAGTGGATCGATTACTTGTTCGTTCAATTTCGATTATGTTATCTACGTTGATGAATTTCGGTCATAATTGACTTGCTTCGCGCTAGTGGAATACGTCGATTGTTATTGCAAGGAGAGACTTCCATTAAGTGCACAAAATAATCATAAATGTCATAAATCGGAATTTAATTATTGTTTTACCGGTAGCATTTCAGTACATTCATTCCGTAATTAGAACTTCTGGCCATAGCCTTCGTATCTTTCAAACCGGAGAGAAAAAATAATGCTCATCAGCAAGGACCAAAACTAAAAACGCCAACTCGTTATCGCTTGAATAATATTTATTGCCAGCGACATGTTTAAATGGAAGGAGAGCCTCTAGCTCTTCGTTGTCCGAAATAGTTTGGCAGGAAATGCCATTGGATGGAATTTGCGTCGGTGTCATGAATGCCAAGGGCAAAGCTCTGTTCAGGAAATGCACTTTTTTCTCCATTTAAGACCAGGGGCATAAGAAAATATTTTTTTTAGATTAATGAATGCGAATCCTCTTGAAGCATTCAACGCGGGAGAGATAGAGAACCGAACGATTTCCTTTCGCCTGGCAGCTGATAAATATTTTCCGCTTGGAGAGGCATTTCGTGAAGTATTTATGCTCCATTTCCCTCCGGGGGCAATAAAGCGCACCTTTTTCCGATCTCATTTAGCGACGAGCGGCTCCCCAAGATTTATGACTCCGAAGCGGTCGTCGGATGGCAGAACGGAGGTAACCTCCGTCAGAACTGAGATTTGCAACCATTAATAGGGAAACGAGGAAAAAAAACGAAATGAGGAGCGCATCTTCCGCGTCTATCATCAGAGGCGCCTATGAGATTCGCTCCCCACGCTGCAACGCCGTCGTGACGGCGAGGGGTGATGGTGGGGGGGGGGAGAGAGAGAAGGAAATTGGGGCCACGGGGAAGGGAGCGCGGGAGAGGGGGTGTGTGAGTAGTTAGTTCTCGAGATGACGCGTACCATTGCACGCACACGCATTAGTAAGCGAGCTGACTCAAATAGTTCGGTTCTCCTTTATTTCCAATGGGTTGCGCTCATTTCCCAACTCCTGCCGCTTGGACACGTGGTAAACGCTGTCGGTTGTCCGTCAACAAATCGAATTCCAGTGATTTTTTTCGATTTCATCGATACCAAACCTCCCAGATTGGGTTACGTGGCTAAAATTCTTCCGCTCAAAGAAACGGTGGCGATACACGCCATGGATTCTGACAGCATTCACTTCTTGCTCAAGCGTATAACGACCCTTTCGCTTTCCGATTTACTCTCGAAAACTTTTGCTCGTGAATCATTTAAAAATGAATTAGTGCCAGCGGCGAGTTCGCGTGGAAACAAGGAAAAACTTTAGTTTTAATCATCCGTACATCCGTAGTCATTAACATCACGCGGTTTGAATGGAAATAGCACATACGTATGGGTAAAGAATAAGGTATTTATTTATGACTATTAATTTTGATTTTTAGCTTTTTTCAAATGCGGTTTCTTTGATAGCGAACTTGTAATGAGACTTAACTATTTATCGTTGGGAGTGGCTGTGTGATTTTCCGGTCACGATGATTTTTGAGAAAGGAATAATATTAAATGGCGTGTTTGCCTTTTAACTTGCATATAAACATAATACCGGATTATTTTAGCACTCCCGATTTCATTTTGGTCGTCGGAGAATGCTAATTGTTTTTAGGTTTCTCTAAGTAGTGGAAGTGGCTCATTATACCACTTAAAGGTCAGGCATTTCTGCATTTAAAATATTCCCTTAACCAAAAGATCGTCGAATATATATTAGGTAGATGAGGAAAGTGTAAGTTAATGCTTTCATTTTACATTAAAGATTTTCATCTTTGAGAAAGGGATTACCTTATGTATATGCCTCATTATTTGTTATTTAAAGAGCATAGTAGCGACGCACTAGGAGTATTTTATCCTCATGATCTCCTGGCCTCTAGTGTCTAGCTCCTGGACCACGAATAGAGAAGAATTGACCCTCATTATTTGGGCAATCACTATGACGTACGGTACATTATGTCATTTGCATCGCAGTATTGTACGTCAGTGGTAGTATAAATTTCAATCCGATTAATCTGGATAAAGGAGTACCCATTCAAGATATTTAATGCAGTTCTCTCGGTTATATTTGCATAGGTTTGTCCATTACCGATTTAAAATATTTAGAGTATTGGAAAGGAGTTTTTTGGATTGAATATTTTATATGACCGCCTCGGTGGCGGAAGGATAAAGACTTCAAAATCAACTATACACTCGTGGGTTCAAATCCCATGTGTCCGTTTTCACTTTTCGGGCATGAATTTGTGCAAATGTATAAATTCGTTATGTTTTAGACGATTACGTTTTACGTTGTGTTTCTATTTTTGTATTAACGTTCATGTTTTTATTTACGTGGCCTACTGCACAATTTGCAACTCTCGTAAATATTATAAGCAACCTCTTCGCCCAATCTACCCGTCAACACTTCGAGAGCGCAGGTGGTGAGTTGGGTCTGAATCGAGCGCTGTAAAGAGCCGCCCTCTGTTGACTACGGTAGGTCTGTGGTCACGAGTACCTGATGCGTTCGGACTCCCGGTCTACACCGCATTCTTTCCCGAGATTTCTTCGTGGCGTCTGGAACCACATTAATTACTGATACGTGGGAGGGGTGGACGTGACGGGTTCGCAAGTTGGCTTTGTATTTTTATCATTATCTTGATTTAGTTTCTTGGATTTTGGAGGGAATTTTCATCTGGTTACATATGTTTCGTTGATTTTATGAACATCACCAACCAGAAGCACATCCGATGTCAGTAATGACGATAACTTAAGCCATTTAACAGTCGGAAATTTTACTACAGAAATTCTGGAATCCTAGTGATCAATGAAGTTGTGGAAATGATATCCGCAGTGAATTAGCCAATTGTGACCATTACAGCTGCGCACTTGCGTCAATAATAACAACTAGAAATTCCATTACCCCCGTGGTCTGAACTGTACCTACTACCGTGTAAAAGAATCAAGCGAATGATCATTATGTTATTCGCTATTGCTTACAATCAGTGCTCATGTTTTAGGCTCTATCGAATGAAGACCTAAGCAGTATTACGCGCATCTAAATTTTTTTAAATGTCGTGACGAAGAGACCCTCGCATCTAACTTTTTACTGCGTTCTCCCTGAGATGGGTCATTTCGGTGGCTGGCTTTGCACGGAATGCCATGTCGTCACGAGTCTGGGTGAAACTGAGGGAAGGACCTGGGAGGAGGGGGCGAGGCGGTGTACCTGCAGCATGAGAAGGCGCGCGCGTCTCCTCTCAGCCTCCCGGGATGGAAAGCGGCGCGCCCACAGCGGCGGAGAAAGTGCGATCGAGAGGTGAGGAGATGGAGCGGAGGGGGAGGAGGTTTGCTCGTGTGTCTCGTGCAGCAGCAGCAGCAGCAGCAGCAACTCGCGCGAAAGAGAGCCTTCGGGCTCCGCGGAGGTATGAGGGCGCGAGGGAAGCAGAGGGTAGGTGGGGATGGGGGTGGCCGGAGGGAAAGGGCGTGGAGATTGCGAGTGGTTGCGAGATGCGTGGCATTAAGAGGTGGTGGTGGTGGGGGGAGGGAGAAGGATGGAAGTATCAGACGGGGACGCCGCGTGGGTCGGGAGGGGAGGGTGGTGACTGAGCAGGGCGTGTGAATGTCTAGGCGTGTGTGTGTGTGCGTCTGGCCAAATGTAGGTCTCGTGTCGTTCCACTTAATGACGGCAAGTATTCTTAATTGACGCGCATGGGAAGAGCGCATGCAAATGGATGGTGCGGATTAATTGTTCGCTTCAACAGGGACTCCATCCCAGGTCCTGCTGGCGCGAGATGCGGATAATACAGAGGCAGCGACCTTGCAATCAGAGGTCGTGAAAGAGAACATGATAAGGCGCCCAAGTACGTGATAATATCGAAAGCGTTATCAGCGAACAAAAACGGACCCGCTGTATTGTATCCAGGCTGATATAAATTGCTACTCTTTTCCTGTTCATTCTGCGTCAGCTGGCTTATCATTAGCGAAAAAACGAACTCCCCAGTATTACCTATGCTGAACTGGCAACGGATTAAAAAAAAATATTGCGAAAGTTATGAAAATATGTGTTCAAATGTGGTCATGCCCTTGTAAATAAATAATTGGGAATTGCTGTAATTTTCATTCAAAAAAATTTCCGTTGATGCCTCTGTTTGTGCTTTTCCAAACAAACGTTTGTGACGTGGCAGCTTTTGGCGGGATCATTAATATTTTATCTTCGATTAGCATTTGTTTTAACGATGAATTTCACGCAGTGAGTAGTGGTTCAAACCTTCGTCACCAAAGGCTAGTTTTTGGGCAAAACAGAACGTTAATATTATATCATTTTTGATTCCATTTCTAGGATATTCAGCAGCTTTTCTTTCAAGATTTTCTATTGTAGTGTACCTATTCTCGTATTGGTGCCCAAATTAAGTTCATGCGAAATACTGTGGTTAAATTTTTTTGAGCGCGAGTTTCCTCCATAATATAGCGATGGGAAGTGAAAATAAGATAATTGCCTGAGCCCACCGCTTGCGAGGACAAACCGAATATCCAAACGTCGTATCCCCTCATCAGCGAAAAAGAGAAGCCATTCATGGCTGAGAATGGCTTCTTAAGCTAAAAGCCGCGATTTCCCTGGGGCTATACCAACCCTTTTATGCTCCCAAAAGGAAAAGGAGGTACTTCCCTATGGAATTTGCGAGAACCCACGACAATCCTAAAACAGTTTCGGTATGTTAGGGTTTCCTACTCACGCAGTAGATGTAGTTATTGCGTGAAACTGTGGGTAATACTAAATCAAAGTCCACAAATGCCGAGAGTGAAACAGTTTTTGGAATTAAGATGTAATTTGGCATTCAGCACCTTTTCATTTGAATTATATAAATACAAATTACAGTCCCGCCGATTTAAATCACTTCTCTATGAATCCATCATTTTATACCAAGACAACTTTGTATTTGTATCTACCGGGAAAATAAATCGATACGCACATATACTATAAGCCCCCTAATTGTTGCAGAAATACATATTCTTGGTGATATACCAGCAAGAGATTTCTGTATTTAATTATTTGAAAACGAAGCCTTGTCATTCATATTTTTCTTTGAATCCAAGGTGTAAATTTACAGTTCATTTATTAAATACTATCTGCTATCGAGGTTATATAGCATAATATCTTAAAAATCGAATATATTTAATAATTTAAATCTTAAAGATGACTAGGAATTAAAATCCTGCATTCTCCAACCGACACTTAATGACGCTTGATAAAATCTATGGTATAATTATATTTCAGTTTCTCACTAAGTTTTAATCATCCTACTTGTTTAGGTACAAACTTTGATGACGGATTAGCAAGCCGAATTTCGTTGTGCGTTAAATAGTCGAAATGAGCCAAATATATAGGTATTACTGAGAAATAGGCCCCCATGGGTCTAATCACTGACAATTGATGCGCTAACGTTACTTTCACGTTGCTTAAAAGGAATATACAGGCATTATTAAACACCTTGTTCTGCTATCGTGTCCTGCAAGGTATTATGGATAATGATGGGATCATCTTCAGTCAACAAGCAAGTAAACAGTAAGTAATGCGAGATTGGAGACATATCTAAGGCTTTGCTTGGTACCATAGTTGTAGTGAACACAAACGTATTTGTTGTTTATCCCTCCGTTGATGCTTGTCATTCCTCTTTCTCAGTCGGGGATTCAAGTCGTGAATCACGCAAAAACTCCTTATAGAAATGCTGCTGAAAGTTGCGAACTTCTGCTTGAGTCATCGACAGAACTGGATTCTAGTTTTCTTTGCTTCGTGGCACGCGCGGGTGCCTCGTTCACTACCTTAAGTGATATGACTGGTTTAGAAGATTGTCCGTCCGTTAAGTTTTTTAAACAAATTCACTGAAAACATTTGCCTTTCTAGATTTCTACCGAACTCAATGGCATCAATTCAAAATGGCATTTTTCCCCCGTACTTTAAGAGAACAGAATAGGCAGCATAGGAAAGGGATAGGTAGGGGAAATATTTTAGAGTATTCTGTAGTGCATGATGCATGTATTAACCCCTCAAATACTATAGATACTAACAATCTAGTTGCATGAGACACTTTAGTTGCTTGTTTGCATGTTAGTAGTGCATGCTTGGTGATCTTCACCCCCTGCCACACACCCTCGCGGTGGCTTGCAGGGTATCGTGTAGATGTAGATGTAGATGAACTCCGAACTACGCTGGAGTAAAATAAAATACATATTTAAACTCGTGAATGCTTATGATATATGTACTATTTTTTTCTACTGCATAGCCAAAAGCTAGGTTGAGAGAACATTAATATTTTTTTAACAGTCCTTGATTTGGTCTTCCCGAAGCTCAACGAAGCACTTCTGACAGGCATTGTAATAATTTCATGAATAAAAATTAAGTTTTGACTTGATCCATATATTTTATAAATGATAAAATAAGGAATTTTATGGGAAATTTTAAAATTTCAGCCCCACTCAAACAATCAGACGATTTAAGATACCAGCCTCCTTTCATGTGTGGTAGGTACGCTTTGAGAAAGTATTTTGATTGACACAAGTAAATTTGCAACCCGAGTTATATTAACAGTCTTAATTTCAGTTTTTTTATTATGAATCGTAGAAAATAGCAAATGTCTTAAAATTAGTTTTGTTCGAAATTTCGGAATTCTGAGGAAGAGAAGTACAATAGGATTCATATCTAATCTATCTTATTGAATCTATTTATAACTGCTTTTATCCTCACAGAAAAATAAATTACCGTAATACAGCCCAACTTCTTCCATTTAGTGGGCATGCAAGTACTTC
This sequence comes from Platycnemis pennipes, assembly GCA_933228895.1. NCBI lineage: Eukaryota > Metazoa > Arthropoda > Insecta > Odonata > Platycnemididae > Platycnemis > Platycnemis pennipes. Next base: position 58,832,221 of record OW121848.1, read on the forward strand.
ATCTACATCTACGTAATACCCCAAGCCACCGCTAGAGTGTGTGGCAGGGAGTGGAGATCACCAAACATGCACTAATTACTTGCAACTAAGAGCTACAATGCTACTACTACATGGTAACATGTTAGATATGAGAATCACGTGCACTTTTCGTATTTCTTGATCGGGTTGGGTACTTGTCGTAAATCGACAATAATAAATCGCAAAACTTTGAGTCATTTATGTAAAATCTCCTTCATTAATGTAAGCATTTATTACTTTTTACTCTGAAAGTACACTTCCCCTTCCAAGAATTCCTCATGCGCTGAAAAAAGTGGAGCAATGCGTCATTTGAGAGAATGAGTTCAAACGTGGAACGTCAGCAGTGTTTCTGAGAGTACCATAAAATCTTAATCTCATTCTATGTTAGAATTTTCGAATGATTAGTTTAATCAAATGCCATAATTACTTTCGGAAGATCATAATATTTTGGAAATATTTTCTAATGACTAAAAATTATTGAAATGAGGGTTTTGGTTCGGGCAAGGGATTTCCTCGTTATAGGCTAAAATGTAGGAGGTATGTTGAAATGACCCTTTGTGAGGACATGCTACATTTGGGTTTAAAAATGCTCTTTTATATCCGTATGGAATCCTGCGCTGGCTCCTCCTTGATCGCCACTCTCGCTCAGTAGTTCGTTACAAAAATCTGATCTAGATTTTTGCTTCGCAATTTGGCATGTGAGGTAGCTTTTTCTTGCCTTTTCTGGACAGGGAACCGTGTTAGTGTGCGACGAAGCACTATATACTCGAAATAGAAGTCGCGTGTGCCTCGTTGTACGTGGTGGTGCAATGGCATAGCGGAGAGGGGTGAGGAGAAAGGCAGCATTTTGTGCGACAGCTGGGATAATCAGGCCGACCTCTCTAGGACGAAGGGGACCGCAGCCAAAGGTCACATTCTCGTTCTCTCTCTCTCCTGTCCAATACTTCTCTCCACGGTAAGAGTACCCCTTCACAAGTTACAATTTTCATGGGTATTCTCCTGCATCTAGTGCAATAACCTTGTTGATTATATTGTAATAATAAGCTACCAACAGTTTAATCAGTTTTCAGTTTCGAATTTACGCACTTATTTGTGAGAAATATGTACTAATTAAAGCATACATTCCAGCGTTTGTAATTTAGATGACAATTATTATCTAATGCGTAAACGAATGACAAATTGTGATTATACGTTACATGCTGAGTCATACGTCTCTAAAGAGAAGCACTAAAAGAATATGAATAACCATGTATGGAAGAATTGAGTAATTTGTTATCTCCTCCATACTTTATTTTTATTTTTAGTATACAATTTTCTTTTCTTTAAATGCCTTGTTATAATATTATTTTGGCTTTTATTCATAAATTTACAAAACTGTATAAAAGGCACATCATATGAAAGGCCCCTCTACCTTAAAACAAAATTCTTGAAAGCCATGAAATGATGAGGGGTATTTAACAAATTGGTTACTAGTACTAAGTGTTAACCATCGTTTATTATTATCCACATCAAGAAAAACATCGAATGAATTATTTACACTGAATTGAAGTTTATTTCCTCATTTTTTCTTAGATGTAACGCCTGAGTCATTTATTTTTACTATTTCATGTTTTGTAATTTTAAGCCTCTTTTACTGCAATGAGTGTTGGTTGGTCGTTTGATATGTTGACTCTTCAACATATTTTATTAAGTAATTTTTTCCTCTTCAATTTTGCAACCGATAGTCGGTTGGCGACGCAAAGGGTTTATTTGGTCGGAAGTGATGGACATTGTCATGAAATTAAGAGGGGTTTTCAGTCGTTTTATCCCCTTTTGCGCAATAATCGGAAGTGAAGTTTGATTCGTTGCTCTGCTAGTTGAGTGTAAGATGAAGAGGATTTACATTATTGATTCCTATTAGAGGTTTACCCTTTGTCAAACGATACACTTCGAAGCAATCCAGCTTAGCACTGGTCTTTGAAATTGTGTGGGATATACGTTAGCAAGCTAGTAGTCATAAAATATGTTTATAGGTCTACCTCTTAAATTTTACTTATTCTTAATCCACATAAAAGTCACAAATGTCGCCAAGTAATATTCATTAATCTCAGAATATGTTTCCTATTATTTATTTTCCAAATGTGATTATAAGTATTACTATGACTCATAAATTTAATTAAATGATATTATTGTTTTTGTTGATATAAAGGACTCCATAAATTAGTCAAAGTGCTAAATTAATACTGTTAATGTAATTAATTCTATGCCTGTTTGCTACACAGTTCTATTTCCATTTAGCATTTTTTGCTATTTTCATCTAGTTACCATTTCTTTTTTAGGTTGCATCAAATGATGTTTGAAGACATGTGTATAAGCAGACTCCAAATGGCCAGAGTTTCTCCTTTTTGGATCAAATAATAACAGGTACTTGAAAATATTAATGGCCTCTACTGGATTGACAGTTGTTAAAATTGGTGATCGGAGGTTCCACTGTGAATCAATTCATTGATATAGAATAGTAATATTCAGTATTTTTTTAGTTTTTATTATTTTATTCTTTATTTCTTTAGCTATTTACTTATTAGCTTTATTCAGTAATCATGCCTTTCATTCAAGCTTTCTTTATAGGTACATTTTTCAGTCTTGATTAGATTTGTGAATCTCATCACCTGATGAAAGAGACCTGAAAATTACGAGAAAAAGTCATTAATTCCTTAGATAACGTCGTGCGTCACAATAAAAGGGACACATAGTTAAAATTTTATTGACATGTAGCATTATAATAACCTCGGAAGTCGTTATAGTAATACAAAAATATTTTGACGTGCGTCATTTACACAGCATCAAGAAAAATACATTGTTTGTGCTTCTCATTACTTAAAGTATCCTAATTAAATCGTGGGAAAGTATTATGATGTGCGAACACCAATTTTATTAATTGTCTCTTGATTTTTTTTCTGCGACCATTTACGAATTGCAATAATCTTTGGTTCATGAAAAGGCAAGCCTGAAATAATCAAAGTTTTCCGCGAGATAAACATCGGTGCTTTAAGTATATACTGGCATGTTTACAAGTATATTGTAAATTTTTCGTTAGGAAAATGCTGTGTTCATACGTATCCTTGCTCGCATTGTTTCCTTTTGGCATGCTCTTCCTTTTTTCTGTCGAGTAAAAAACGTGCCTAAGCAATGAGGACATCCTCATGGATAACAGTTGAGTTGTGATGAGAACATCCTAAATTAGTAGCTTGCTTGTATGGCGCGCTGAAATGAAGCGTGATCCCTCTATCCAGTTAAATTACTCTATCCTCAAAGAATATCGTGTTTTTAATTACTGATAATATTCTCCTCATAAGTTTCACATTTTATTGATGCATGCGTCTCTCCGGCAGAATTCCCAGAGACCCTTGACCTTGCTGTTGGCCTATATCTCGTACCTATAAGACTGAGGATGTATAGAGGATAATTTGATCTCAGAGAGAGTCTGTGTTGGATTTTGTCGTTAAAGGCTGGAGCACCCGTCGGCAGGTAATCCGGCCGCTGCTTTCTATCAACCTTATATGCATCGACGGGAGACGGGTTAACGACCGACAAAGGAGCATTCATGGCCATCTACAATCGACGCGAAGGAGACCAAGAATCGAGAAGGACCGGTGTAGGTGGGTTCGATTATTTTCATGAGATCTCAAGAATATGTGGGAAAATGAGCGCCTCATCGCGCTCATTTTGAGAATGTTGGAAGTTCGGGGATTTTTCCCTATGACTAATGGTGTTGAAAATATGAAAACAATGTAATTGGAATATGGAATCGATCCCAATTTCAATTCTTGAAAGAAGTGCCTGATAGGCAAAAGAAGGAGTCCATTTTCACAAGGGGCGATGAAATATCACGTTTCATCGAATTTATCAAGTACATATCACCTTTTAAAACTTTTCCATCTTGATGGAACTGAACGCTAATGGATTGAGTCCTAGGACGATGATGATGTCCTATTTTTTTGCAATAAGGGATTCATTCAACGGATAGGGTGACTTCATTGGTTAGTATCTCTTCATTTCTTGCATCGACTTGATTGTCAGTCCAATCCTAGTACCCAAAATGAGAGCGACTTCAACGCCCGAATGAAAAAGATGGCCGTGATCAAGACGGTCGAAGTGAAACGGCAAAAATTAGTGATGCTTTCGCGCGTCAATCATGGCCGAATTCATTTAAAAAGCTTAGATATTTGGCTCAATGCCATACGTTAATTCAAGAACGTGCTACGGTTGAAGTAATTAACTACGCTAAGTAGAGAATAGGAAGGTTGGTTTCCTAACGAATGTCATTTTATCACGGTTCCTTTGGAAAAAAAGCTAATCTTTTACTGCCCTCAATTGATCCATTCAGATGTTAGTAAAAAACTAAGCTCCTTTTATGACTTCTGGAAATTTGTACTAAATCCTCTTTTATCTTGATGTGCTTGTAGATTCTTGTTACATAATCTCTATAATGTGCAGGTTTTTACTTTTTACTAATAAGTTCTTATAGCTTTTAAAAATTCCATTTGAAAATTCAACTTTCAGTTTCCAATTTTAATATTTAAATTAAGAGACTCACTATACAGATTCAGTAGTAAAATCATATGAAATGCAGAGTATATTAAAAAATTATCCATTATGTTTGAAATATTTCGACGTTTAGGCCATTTCTGGCTTATCAGCATGTGCCTTTTTAAACTTATCAATAGTGACTTTATAATACATGTATTGTTTGCAACGACCATTATTTTCACCCCCCTACGGATTTGATGTTTTTTTTTAATCGTCTCTCATATTGTTAAATAATTTTGGGACAAAAACTAATTGTCCATAATCCTATGGTTATAGAATCTTCGTCAGAGTAGCTTGAAACTACATATTCATTGATCTTTCTTAATTGAGGATTTTGATGGTACATACTTTTCTTCTTGTACTCATATTTGAAATAATTTTCAGTAATTATAACATGCTGCAATTATATTTCTATTGGCAGAACATATACTCTTTAAAATATCCATCGTTGCAACCACTCCAGTTTCAGTGGATGTAGTAATTTTTTATTATCTTTACTGATTAGCTTTATACTTTTTTAGATTTGTACCCCAAAAGGTAAGTCTATATCCCAAAAGACTTTCATAGACGCCTAAAAGACTGAAAAAAATATCCATGATACATCATCACCATCCTTATCATCACATATATCAAAACAATTTTCTTTGTATAGTAAAGGTATACATGATACGCCTGAAGTTATTACGTTATTCAGCTACATGAGAATTAAAATTGCAGCAATTTTAAATTATAAAACTACATATTTGCATTCTGAAACCTGTTCCAAGTACCACATTTACATGTTCGCATATTTGCAGGTAGTCATTTATGAAAATCTGAGTTAAGCATGCCAATTTATTGTTAGATGTAACATTAGTTATGTGCTTTATCTTATGCGTATTTTTATACTAAATTATTTTACTGTCTTTAACTTAAACAGTTTATTGTGATCTCTCTGCATACCTGCTACAGCTACAATTGAGTTAACGTCGATATTAGGACCTTGTTATCTTCGTACGAAATTAATTTAAGATAACGGGGGAATAATAATAACTGGTATAATATCTCTGCTTCGAAAAAATAAATTAAAAATAGCTTACTTGTTAGCTTAGCCCCGATAATATATATCTCTTCTCAGAAATTGCGTCACTTAGTGGTGGAGTCGAATAATTTGTAATTGAATAGAATGCCTTGTAGTAAAGAATTTAAGGCTCCGAGTATGAAAAATTAATCTGAAACTATTCCTAATATTTGAAAAAATCCTTTTGTCGGTTGAAATATATACGCTAGACATGTGAAGTGTCCAAATTCAGTTACTTTTTTCTCTTATACAAAATGAGGGTTAAAGTACTTAAATGCTTTAACACTAGTTTTATGAGATACATTAATTCAACTTCAAACTTCAGTATTTTTTGAAAATGAAATCATTCTGTAGTTTTGTGTGTCTAATAGTATCCCTTTAAAATGACAGATTTTCCTTTAGTCTTTAGTAATGCATCCACTTGGAGTCCAGCTTAAGATGTCGGAACACGTCTCTCTCTTGTCTTTCCGTTCGAATTTCCCCTCACAAATGCGATCCAGAATACATTGGGGCGCTGGAAAAGAAATTCTAATTTCTGCTTTTGGATTCCTTCGTGAATTTTCATGATTTGATATTGATGATTTTTTGATTTCTCACCTAAAATTATATATTTCTCGGGTTCTGTGGTAAATGTGTGAAACATTTATCTATAAAAAGCATCCGCGGGATAACTATATGCAATAATTCATGTTGTGTTCTAATCTGTTAAATGTGTGAATATGTAAAAAATCATTTGCGGGAAAACTAAAAGCAATAATTCCAGTTGTGTTCTAGCCAGTGACTAGTACATGTTTGCTGATCTTCATCCCCTGCCATACACCCTCGTGGTGGCTTTCAGGGTATTGCGTAGATGTGGATGAATAAGTAGAATTTTGTCAGTCCTAAACTTATTCCAGTATTTGTTATTAGCGGAAATTAACTTACAAAGTAGACGCAAGCATCCAGTCAAAACCTTGTATAAATAAGCTCTCTGCTTGTGCCATTACGTAATAAGGTATGACGTAATTTGCGAGGGCAAATAGGAATGTCAGAAATCGTGCTTCAAGATTCCTTTGTTCTACCATGCTTTGTTCTTGTTTTCTCTATTTTGACTTTATCTAAACTTTTCGTCGTCAATAACTTTTTCCTTCGCAGAAATTAAAACATGCCTCGAATGGTGGATGAATGACATTTGAAGGTATTTCAAATGCTAAGAATATATATCACATTTTAACCAAATTCATGCCTTAGCCTAATGGTTTGACAATGGCAACACCCATGTACAAGGAGGGTTTCGAGCCCACGAACTTTTGGTTGTCAGGTCGGCACGTTTCTGTCCCGGCTACTGTAGCCGACATATCTATTTTAAAATCAACCCTTAAATTTGATGGTGGACAAGTTATGAACCAGTGGTCTTGATGGGCCACGTATTTTATTCTTCCATCGACTGATTACACAGTGTATGATTTGATCAGTTGAACGAAATTAGACAGATTGTCGTACCGATATATTTAAAATGTTATTTTTCCCCCGTACCATGAGATAAAACAATAGGCAGCATAGCGAAGGGTTGGGTTGGTAAAAAAGTGTTGGAGTAGTCTGTTGAACATGAAGCATGTTTTAATATTACTAATCTATGCATGCTAAGGAAATGCAGATATATATATATTCAGTAAAAATCTATCTAACGGTAATCACTTCGTTACTATGTAGGTACACAGCATCTAGTTGCACGTGACTTTTATACCTAGCTTGTTTGCATGTAGTAGTATCATTGTAGCTTTTAGTTGCATGCAAATGGTGTATGTATGGTGATCTTCACCCTCTGCCGCACACCCTCGCGGTGGTTCGCAGTATATTACGTAGATGTAGATGCATAACGGGATCGTGAAGTCATTGCCTAGAATACTCATTGAACCTACGTAATCTGGTTTCATGGACGTCCGTCATATTGGCGCCTCTATTGTCCATGTTTGCCCCTCGGATTTTTCCCTCTCAATTCCAAGTAACTAATGCATGGATGGACGCGGACATTGGCAGCGGTGGATGAATTGTGAGTCTCGCCCACTCGTCAAACACGCCCACGACATGGGCTCTCTGCCCCTTCCCTGGAGCCAGTCAAGAGAGCGAAATCAGCCGCCCGCCGAGGAGATATCAATGCCCGGGCGGTCGTCGTCGCCGGCGAAGGCGGGCGAGGGGTGCCGGAGGCGCTTCCCGTCCGCCCTCCCCCTCGTCATTTCGGGAGATCCTCTAGGGCTCGCAGACTCATTCAATTTCAGGAATGGCGATGATTCGAGCGAATAGTATCCGGGAATGCGGGGAGGTGTGAGTGGCGGCGGCAAAGGGTGGGAAGCAGGTGAGGGGGGAAGGAGTGGAAGTTGGGGGAGGGGGTTGAGGATGGTAGACAGACGGAGCTGAGCTGGCGAGGTCTCTCCTTCGGGGCTCGTCTTCGTGGGTGCGTGTGGCCCCCAACAACACAAGCACGGCCACCTACCGACATGCCTCAGAACTAGGGATGGCCGCTCATCTCGGCCGGCGGGTTGCAGTGGAAAGGGAACGCGTGGGAACGTCATTCCGGTACATTTTTTTTTTTAAAGGTTGGGAACGCTCTGGCTTTCCCAGGGAGGACGTTGGACCAGAAGGCAATAAGGGAAGGTAGTTAGGCGACGGAGCCCTGAACGCACGAAATAACTGAGGGCCGTAGGTAACGTTTGATAGCGTGGGAGCGGAGAGTTCTCCCAAAGCTTAGTTTTTTTGACAGCAGCCGTGGGCGACTCATGCGTGCCAACGCAGGGAATCATCCACCTTCACGGCATACACTTATCTCATTTGAAAGAATTGTCCATGCTAGTTATTGCTGTGAGCAAATCAGATACGTCGAATGCAGTCGAATATGAATGCTTGGATGTGTGTAATACCGGAAGATTGCGAACGTGAGCGGATTGAAATATTTCTTAATCCGAACCAAAGCCTTGTGAAACCCCTCTTAGGAAGTAGGTCTCAGAATATATCACATTCACTATAGTGTTGGGACGACGTTATAATGATGCATGTTTCCCACGTTTGTAATGTAGGAACGATAATATTAGTTCCCGTTCCGTTTTCGGAAACAAGAGTGTACCTTGTATTTTTTTGCTTAATTTATCCATAGTAAATCATCTACATTTTACCGAGAAAGATCAGGTAATAGAGAGCTCACTAGTATATGCCGTCTATTGCTCCCTATCCTTCTGAGTATTTTTCTCAAAGAAATGCACAATAGGGAACTTTCTTCGTAAATGTTAAAAAAAAATTGTTATTTTGTAACGAAACCCGGGTTGTCCTCAATAAATTTTTCTTGTGGACCGTACAAAGTGTATTTTTTTCATTTCCGCTTTGGAGAGGTTCCACATACTTAAGCCTGAAACCATTAGTCATATTTTCTTTATCATTAAATCCCTCCGCCCTAGTAGTGACTGTTCCATCATGCAACGGAGGACAATTTGATTCCCTAATCGTAGTTTTATTTACATCTGAGCGGCCGGTTCTCGGTGCAGTGGCTTCATCGGACGGGTGGCATTCGCCTCCTCTCACGGGCTCCAAATGCTTCGGCGGGACACACACAGCTAGAATAGCTCCTCCGTTCGCGAAGGTGCTGCATTTCCACCCTCTGGACGGCCTCCTCAACATGTCTTGCTCCTGCTGACTCGCCCTCTGTACTCCCTCCTCCTCACCGACACCCTCAGTTCAGCTCGCAACCCCTTTTGTCTCGTCCAACCACCGCCGTCCCACACCTTCCTTCCCCTAGACCCCTGCCATAACCTTGTCGCCCAACCCTACAGCTGCCACCCACCCACCCACAACCATCGCCCTCCTCTCCCCTCGCATACCTCACACCTCTTCCTCCTACCCCCGCACCCTCTTAACCCCCTCCCTCCCCGACGTGAATTCCCTTCATGCTTGCCCGGTCCCAGTGAAAGGCTCAATTGCAGGGCAGGGCTGCCAACTTGTCGATGCCGGATTCCGATACCGAGAGAGTCCGGTTTGACGTGGAACGCATCATCCTCCAGGGCTCCGCCGACGTTCACGTCCCCTCCGAAATCTTTCTTTCCCCACGCAACGGAATGCGAGAAGTCGTGACCGAAAAAACGCGGCCGCGCCTATAACCGGCAGACAAGCAGTTGCTTCGCGGGTCGTGGCTTCCGAGAAGGTGGGCACGAAACTGCTACGTTGCATCCGTGACGCTGCGATAGTTCCTGGTAATATTACGGATTACGCCATTGAAATACGTCCTAAGCATGGCAGAAGTAAAGGCAGGAGGGAAGGGAAACTTATCCTTGATAATTCCTTTCTTTCATTTTGCGGTTAAACGTCAGTTCACAGAAGGAAATCTTGGTCATCCATGCAAGATGTTGTACACGAGGCAGCGCGTCATGCAGAGAATCGTGAGGTTAATTAATAATGTCGTTCGGCCCATAGAAACTTGGGGGTATAGCGTGGTTATTCGCTTGGCCTATGATGGTGTTATTAAGTGGTGACTTCGCACTAGACATGCGCCACCGTTGTGTTAAAGTCCTATTTTAGTAACTGTATGTTAGCACATTAGACTTAGTAGATTTAAAATGTCATTTTTTCAGCGTACTATACGAGAAAACTATAGGCAGCGTAGCAAAGGGGTAGGTGAAATATATTCAGAATAGTCTTTATGATGCATCATGAATAGCAACCAATAATCCCTTTCTCATTTCGTAGATATTAACCATCTAGCTGCATGTGACCCTATTATCTAGCATGTCTTCATTAAATATACTAGTTGCATGTCAATAGTGTATGTTTGGTGATCTTCAACCCCTGCTACCCACCGTCGTAGTGGCTCGCAGGGTATTACGTAGATGTAGATGGACTGCACTACCAGTTTTGCTGTTATCTCTACCAAATTCTTACGGGTACGTGGCCGATTCACGTGCAATATCGTCGCCTTCATCAAACTAACATCATGCGGAAAGACACCAAAACAATCTTTTGTAAACTTTACCTATTTCTCGCATATGCCAAACATGCAAGATGACTGAAAATAATAAGACGGATGCGTTATAGTTTCATTCTGATATGAAAAAACGCCTAAAATGCACATTACCTATCCTAATTATCTTCCGGGTTACATAAATTTAATGTATTATTTTCTCTTATTTCACGTGATAATCTATATTTTAAGCCTCTCTGTTTCTATCCTGTTTTTATTTTTGCCTTAAAACTTATTATAGTACGCTGGAATTTTAAATATATATTTTATTCACTTCACGTAACTAATGTGTCTTAAATTGCATATAAAACTACCATCTGATTGTTATTTCCAACCTAATTCAGCTAACTATTTGGGTACTTTACCAAACCCATCATAGTACCTATTTTACAAGCGTAGGTCCTCTTCGTTACCCACGAACCTATTCCGCGATCAAACCTACTTTACTTGGATCTTATACACTTGCAGCACATACTACATGACGTTTATCTATATAGCAAAAAGTGATAGCGAGATTTGCAATCTCATCCCATTTCACAGATATTATTTTCATAAATCTTTTTCTGTTAGCTTAGCCGCATATTTCCCGGATGAGATCCGAACATGACAGTTCTTATATAATCATAACCTAAGTATTTTTGACTGGACGCTTACGATTTTGGATTCATCTTCGCCCGAAGATAGCTCAAGACTGTTTTTTTTCAAAATAATATCGTGATGCTATATTTGGGCCTAGCTCTGATTGTTTTCCTGCGAAGTTGGAAATGTATCCATATGAATTTCGTAGGCTGACATTTTGACTTGATCTCTTAAATAAATTCCAAGATAATATTTTTTCTGATTACGTAAAAAATATTTTGCGAAGTCCAACTTATTATGGTAAACTAGACCTTGACCACAAAATTAGATATTTAAATTTAAAATTGATTAACGAAGTGACAGATTCGAAATGTCCTCCTTTCCATGTACAATTAGGGATATGAATAGTTGTAAATATATCCAAAAGATTAAATACCAGTGTATCAATGGATATCATTGATAGTTGCATGCTTGTATAAGCACTTTAAGCAAACCCAACTAACAGCATTATAATCTACATGTACATCGACACGATATCCTGCAAGCCACCGCGAGGGTGTGTGGCAGAGGGTGAAGATCACCAAGCATGCACTACTGACATGCAAACAAGCTACTGCAGAGTCTCATGCAACTAGATTGTTAGTATTTAAAGGATTAGTACGTGCATCATGCACTACAGACTACTCTAAAATATACCCCTCCCTATCCCTTTGCTATGTAGCCTATTCTGTTTCCTTGTAGTACGGGGGAAAAATGCCACTTTGAATCTATCAGTACGACAATCTATCTCTGTAATCTTTTTTATCTGGTCGAATCTAGCACAATACGCTGGTGTTTTTAATATGTGCCTAACATCTTTAGTAAAGCTATCCGATTGAAATTTCTCTAATAGATTTAATCTGTACTTTAACCTACGCTCTGATAATGATTCCCACCCTAATTCTTGTATTAATTCTGATACACTACTCAACCTATAGTAACACCTTTTAACGAACCTAAAAGCTCTACCCTGCACACTGTTTTGTTCCCTGATTAACTTAATTCATTCGGATCCCATACACTGGCTACATAATGAAGGTGGGTTCAAAATAGTGAAAAGTAACATCACTCTTTGGTCTTCTCATCTAATTTCCCAAGTACTCTTTTTATATATCCTAGCTTTGATAAATAAGATTAGAGAGATAGATTGTCGTACTGATAGATTCGAAATGTAATTTTTCCCCCGTACTATAAGAGAACACAATAGGCAGCAAGCATCTAGCATACATCTCGAGTCTGGAATATGCCTGCCGGTTACCGTTAGATTATCATTTCCTAGCGGATTTTGCGTGAGAGATTTCATATTGAGAGAACCTTTCCCAGATACCGTTTTGGAGAAATTTCCTCCACCTGCTTCAATATTCATATTGATGTCTTTCATGCCAAGTCACTAATCGGCATTAATTTTTTTTTGGTATCTTGTTTAGAATACGACACTACCACTGCTACCCCATTATTGTTGCCGCCAAATTATCTGATTCTTATTGTTAGAGGAAGTCGCTAAACACTTTACGAAGTACTGTAGCCGGCCGCGGTAACGTGCAATTCAGTGGTTGCAGATTCGAATCCTGCATGAATGACGGTTTTGTCTTTCGATCAAGAGCTCAGGTTAGACGTAGAAATTTGTAACGTTGTTGGAACTAAAATTTTACTGAAGTACTGTACTAAATGAATATAAGAAGTGACTATCTCATCTACAGCTACGTAATACCCTTTGAGCAACCACGAGGGTTTGTGGTAGGGGGTGACGATCACCAAACATGCACTACTAGCATGCAACTAGGCTACCACACGGAAACATGCTAAGCAATGGGGTAACCTTCAGCTAGATGGCTAGTATCTACATAGTAATAAAGGGATTGGTTGTTAATACATCCATCATGCACTACAACTACTGTAATAATATTTCTCGTACCTATCCCTTTGCTATGTTGCTTATATTGCTCTCTTATGGTACGCGGTAAAAATGGCATTTAATAGAAATCTATTGGCTCGACAGTATTGTACAGACGTCTGTAATTAAAAAAAAAGCAAGTGCAGCGCAAGCATGCACACACATGCTGTTAGTTGAGTTTGTTGTACGTCTTTATATCGATATGCAATACGAGTTAATGCACATGCAATATGAGTCTTATCGAATACGAAGGCAAATGTTCTGTTTTCTAATTTCAATATCGTCAATTTGTATTCTGCGATCGACATCAGTGGCCGTGCTCGGGGTCTGTAATACTCTTTGTCTCCGTAAGCCCTCATGATTCGATCTCGAGATCATCGTTATAAATAAGTACAGGAAGCATTCCTCTTACCGTGGTCATCAACGTTCATTCAAATTCAGTTTTGTGTAGCGAAGTGAAGCATCTGGTAGAAGCCATGACGTGAGGATAAGCAAATTGGAGCAGAAAGATGGCAGTAGGCAATTGTTTTCGCCGAAAGTCAAAACGAGGCGATAATAATCATTTTGTCATGTCTACATCTGTTATGAAAAATTACATTTCGAGTGACAAACCGTTTTCACCCTTGACGCTAAACGTTATACATATTATAGTAGAAGTATTATACAGATTATATAGAATCTGTTATAGTAGAAATTATTTAGTGATTATTCTGCTGGGTACTTGCTTGGTTCTCTGTACACAAATGTGTGGGAAACGGAATATTTAGATCTACATCTACATCTACACGATACCCTGCAAGCCACCGCGAGGGTGTGTGGCAGGGGGTGAAGATCACCGAGAGTGCACTATTGACATGCAAACAAGCAACTATATTCATCTACATAATACCCTGTAAGCCACCATAAGGGTGTGTGGATATTGTTAATATGTATTTTATCTAAAAGGGATTAATACACTCATCATGCACTACAGACTACTCTAAAATATTTCCCCTACCTATCCCTTTGCCATGCTGCCTATTGTGTTTTCTTAAGGTACGGGGGAATAATGACATGTTGAATCTATCAGTACGACAATGTATCTCTCTAATCTTATTTATCTGGTCGAATGTAGCACAATACGCTGGTGTTTTTAATATCTGCCTATCATCTTCAGTAAAGCTATCCGATTTTAATTTCTTTAATAAATTTAATCTGTACTTTAACCTACGCTCTGATAATGATTCACACCATAATTCTTTTATTAATTCTGAAACGCTACTCAACCTATCGTAACACCTTTTAACGAGCCTAGCTGCTCTACGCTGCACACAGTCTAGTTCTCTGATCAAACCTAATTTATTCGGATCCCATACACTGGTTGCATACTCAAAGTGGGGCCTAACTAGTGAAAATTAACATTGCTCTTAACTCATCGCTCATAATATTGACGCATGCCATTGACAGATATTGTGGTCGGCTGCATTGACTCCACTCGATGGCATGTGCATAGTAAATGATCACAATTATCATAACATATAGTTTTGGTATAAATAAAGACGTTGTATGTTGGGTAAAAGAATTCTTAAGTGGACGAGAGCAGAAGGTTGTTATAGATGGTATCATGTCGGACACAATCAAATTCACATCGGGAGTTCCCTAGGGTGGCGTAATAGGTCTGATTTTATTTCTTTTATGCAAAAACGATTCGAGTACCGTAGTTAATAGTAAGCTTAGTCTTTTTGTAGACGATGGCGTAGTGTACAGGGGTATATAAAAAAAATTAGACAGGGAATCGCTTTGTAAGAATTAAGTTGCAATTCAAGAGTGGTGCGACAAATGGCAGTTAGAACTTAAACTTAAAAAGTGTGTAGCTAATAATTGTTGGAGGAGGAATAATTCGATAGAGCGATCCTATGAAATTAGTAACGAGAAGATCGAGAGCGTAGAAAGCATAAGGTATTTAGGTGTAACAACGCGAAAGATTTATCGCGGGGAAGACACACCCGGGAATATATACGGCCGTGTGAGGAGAAAACTAGGATTTATAAAATGAGTACTTGGGAAATGTGATGAGAAGACAAAAGAGCGATATTACTTTTCACTAGTTAGGCCCCACCTTGAGATCAGAGATAGGCAGATATTAAAAACACCAGCGTATTATGCTAGATTCGACCAGATAAATAAGATTAGAGAGATACATTGTCGTACTGACAGATTCAAAATGGCATTTTCCCCCGTGCTATAAGAGAAGAGAATAGGCAGCATAGCAAAGGGATAGGTAGGGGAAATATTTTAGAGTAGTCTGTAGTGCATGATGCACGTATTCATCCTTTAAATACTATAGATACTAACAATCTAGTTGCATGAGACTCTTTAGTAGCTTGATTGCATGTCGGTAGTGCATGCTTAGTGATCTTCACCCCTGCTATACACCCTCGCGGTTGCTTGCAAGGTATCGTGTAGATGTAGATATAGGTGGAAAGTCTTTCAGTATAACGGAATAATTTCGGTTGCTGGAGAAAAATGATTGTTTATTGCATAACGTCTACGTAATACCCTGCGAGCCACCACGAGGGTGTGTAGCAGGGGGTGAAAATCATCAAACATGCACATTTGACATGCAACTAGGATATTGTTAATTGTTGGTGTTGTTTTGATAATTGTTGGTGTTTATTTGATAATTGTTGGTGTACTTCATTGCGAATAATGCTTTGCCATTTTTAAATCGTTCATTTATTGGCTAAATAGTTCACAACTTGTATTTTCCAAATTGGAAACAACATTTTTCAAATTGGCTTCCCATGTTTTACGAAAAAAGTTGAACCCATCTACTTGATCAGGATGAAGAATGAATATGGTTGGAGGCTCACTCCTAATTATTGTAATCGAAGCCGGCTATTAGGATGGAAATTATGAGACATTTTCTAGCATCTGTTTAAGAGGTTTTACCATTTGAGAGAAACACTCTGCGTGCGATTTTTTATGGCGGGGGACCCCTGCGTCGTGACTGACCCTCTTCCATTTTTTTTACGGGAACCTAAAGTAGCCAATTTGGAATGGCCAAGGAGCCGGAGGAGCTGCCTCTGGTTGCCCGTCGAGCGCGCCCCTTGTCAGCCCGTTGAATGAACATAAAACTGTTGCCGAGATCTTATATTGAACTTCCGGCGAGGCAGCCCCGGGGAGGAACGAGAGAACAACATCATCCTCGTTCGACTCCTCGATCCAGAATCCGCAGCCGCCAATTGGCGCAAGCCTTTTGTCTCATGCACCTGTATGGCGTGTCTCGGCCACGTGAAGCACAACCCCCTCCCCCCCCCCCTTTCATCTGCACTTGCCCACTCTACACTTCAATCTCGCCTTCCACCATCACCACGGCAACGCAGGCTCTCCATTGCTCACAATCACGTGCCCTCCTCCCCCGCCCCTCAGCAAATCCCGCTGGCACAGGTCTTTCCCTCCCACCCCTATTCCTCGATGCCCCTCCTCGCCGGGTAAAGGAATCCGGCTTGGATTGAGATTGCTTCCGTGGGCGAGGAGGAGAGAGAAAGAGAAGCAGAGGGTTTATAAGGTGGCCGCTGCCATCGTGGGAGCTCTTGTATTTAAAGTGGCCCGTGTGGGAGGCTAGGAGACCGAGACGCCAGGTGAGCTCGGCGTGGAGGAGAGAACAACGCTGGATGGACAGAGGGGAAAGGTGCTGGAAGGGGAACTTGTGGAGGGGTGGGGGGGTAGACACACAGCGAGGGACCTTGACCTCAGGAGAGCACTGCCTCTCGGCATGAGGTGGTTGATGTGCGCTCTGTACGCCTCCTGGAGGAAGAATTCCAAATTTGTGGCGTGTTCGCTGGGCAAGGGTGGTCAAGCTGCGGCTGGTCGTCCGGCCGGTCTGCTTAGACCTCTCATCTGCATACCACCGGCCTGGATTCCGATCCCGACGGCAAAGAAGAATAGGCTTAGCTCGCCAGACATATCATCAATGATTGGTTTTATGATAGGAGGTCTATAATTGTAAATAATGTCCCTCCAACAATGAATTCTGGCTTTGCCCATTTAAGGTGACGTGTACTCGTACGTGTGCAGCGAAGATCGGCAAGATTTGTAAAGGGACGATACGATAATTATATTAGCGTAACCAGTCTATTAAATGAATTGAAATGGGAATCATTGTCAGATCGCAGGTTGAAATTTAGACTTAATCTCTTCCACAAATTCCAAGGCAATATTTTCAGTGATGATGTTAAAAATATTTTACGAACCCCAACTTACTACGGCAGACTGGACCATAATCATAAAGTTAGAGAAATTGATTGCCGAACTGACCGATTCAAAATGTCCTTTTTCCCTCGCACAATAAGAGATACGAATAACGGTAAATATGTCCTATCGGAGAGTAGCAATGAATAGCATTGGTAGCTGCATGTTGGTATGAGTACTTAAAGCTTACCCTACTAACAGAATGTTTTTGCATGTTTTATTTGCAATTTCTATCTTTTTTAAATAGTGTAGTTCTGACTACTATATTAATACTATTCCTTTTTTTATGCATGCTATGTAGTGCATGTTTGGTGAGCAATCACCCCCTGCCACACACCCTTGTGGTGGCTTGCAGGGTATTATGTAGATGTAGATGTAGATGTACTCCCATTAGGACAATCAAAGAAGAGAGAGAGGTCCAGGATGAGTCATAATATATCTATATCTATATCCACGACATACCCTGCAAGCCACCTCGAGGGTGTGTGGCAGGGGGTGCATGCACACCAGGAACAATGACACAACAAACAAAAATGAACACTACAAAACAAACACTACACCTTTAAAAGTAATTGGGGAAAAAAGAAGGAAAACTACCAAATCCAAATCATGCAGACACACCCATCAATACCATGCATGCAAAAAAAAAGCAATGCGTGTGAGTCACACGTTGATTTGAACATGTAGGTAATTAAAAAAAAATACTATGGACCTACTCTGAATATTACCTCTATTATTATTACCGATTTACGCGATGTTTAACGTTCTGATCTCGAATCGTACGCGGAAAAAATGACATTTTAAACCTGTCCGTCCTGCAATCTATCTCCTTAATTTTATTAGAATTATCAAGCCTACCATAATAAGTCGGAGCCAGCAATATATGATTAACGTCATTAATGAAATGTCCCTCCTTAAATTTTCCTAGAAGATTAAGTCTATAATTCAGCCTGCGTTGTGACAGCGATTCCCATCCCAATTCGGCTAACATAGCAGACACACTGCTTTCCCTATCGTAACACCCTTTTACATATCTCGCCGCTCTTCTTTGTACTCGATCTAATTCGTAAATTAAGCCTGCTTCATAAGGGTCCCATATACTCGCAGCATATTCTGTGGTTTAACAATTGTGGTCTAACAATTGAAAAATAGCAACGTTCTATTATCTATTGTGTTCCCGACAGGGGCTAAGTAATCACCAGGCTTACACTAAATAAAGTAGTTCAGAATTAGATAAACGTGTTAGCCACGCACCAGGCGCGTGCTAGTTAATGTTTTATTTTGCATCCGGGCTATTCTGTTGGTCCATATACCCCTGGGATCACAATAGGAATTTGGAGTGGAGAAATACCCACCCAGGCGGGACTCGAACCCGCGACCCCAGGATTAACAGGCTAGGACTTTACCTCGTCGCCACCTGGGCCGGCCAGCTTCATCTACATAACAACCTGCAGACAACCGCAAGCGGGAAACCACCAGCAAGAATACCTCCCCCGTGGCACACTCCCTCGCGATGGCTTGCAGGGTATTGCATAGATGTGGATGAATGCTTTTTAAACTATAGATTTAACTAAAATTTACACGTACTATCATGTAGGCCATATATCATACCAACTCTTGAGTGCAACCTTGAATGCCTTAATGGAATTATCAATAAAGGTATTCAAGTAAATGATTAACAAACAATACATTTCATTGTAGCCCTTATCAATTTAGTAACACGTGTCTGTTTACCATGTAGTAGTGTATTAAGTAGGTGTATTAGTGTATTAGGTGTAGTAGTGTATTAAGTAGTGAGTGTTTAGTAGTAAGTGCTTCTGCGCCTGCCTTAATATATTATTACGGTAGTGTGAGTGCTTGCGTGGGTTCTTGGTGTTGTGGGTGCTTGGTCCCGCCGTGGTGCCGTCCCGGCTGGTCTTTGGTGTGTGGCTTACGCTGTGTCCAAGTGTGTTCGCTGATAGTGCTAAGTAGATCTAATTTCAGTTTCTTCTTTCTTTTAACTACTCCGCAGCAAATAATACTCTTAAATTGTAATACTGTCACCTACTTGTTGTCTAAGTCTAATCTAATCGTGTTGAGTAGACTATATTGAAAAGTACTTACATATTTCTATTTTATCATCACCGTAGTTCTCGAGGCGTTTTTTAAGTTTTTTTCTCAGTTCATAGCACAGTTCCTTTTATATTGTTCCGCCTAGTTCTTGGCTCAGCTTTTCTTACTATTCAATATTTTAATCTTGTGAAGTGTTAACGTAAGCGAAAGGAATATATTAATAATTATATATACTTGCTTTTGATTGAAGAACTGCATAAAATTTAACGGTTGTCGCAGTAATTTAAATTGTATAGTTTATTTCTCTTTCATCTCCATTGAGTGAGTTAACTTACATATTTATTCCTCAGAGCTATTTTCTTTAATAAAATTTCCTCTTTGTATATGTAAATATATTGTTATCTAGCACATTTAGAGATCGTTACTTGTTTTGTTACATCCATAATAAGTTGTCTCTTTCACCGTCCTTCTTATTATTCTGTAGTTGGTCTCAGTAGTTTTATGTAGAGCTTTTTCTTTATCATTTAGTGATCTTATATTTCGTGTAGAATATATTTATAGTTAGTTATTTGCTGGTTACATTTTTACTAAATAGTTTATTTTAGCGTTTTTTCTTATTATTATTAAGTAGTTTAACCTTTTAAGTATTAACGTAAGTTAAACGTAGTATATTAATAAGTTGTCTCTTTCATCGTACTTCTTAATATTCTATAGTTTCTGTCTCAGTAGTTTTTTATGTAGAGCTTTTATTTTTCATCATTTAGTTATCGTCATATTTCGTGTAGAATATATTTAAAGTTTGTTATTTGTTGGTTACGTTTATACGGAGTAGTTTATTTTAGCGTTTTTTCTTATTTATAAGTAGTTTAAACTTTTAATTATTTACATAAGTTATACGTAATATATTAATATCCTAACAGTAGTTTTAACTCTAATCTAAGTGGTAGTTGGGTAGTAGGTATTACTTGCATATTAACCTAACTCTTCTCTCTACTAGAGCCTTACTCTCCGTTGTTTTGTCAGTTAGCTGCTTCTTCCTTCTAGCCTATATTACTCACGTCAACAACACTACATTCCTTCCCTTCCCATCGCTAACCTTGTCAAGGTCCAGACCCCCAGCCGTGAAACAATCCCCTAACCGACTCCCCGTCGAGAGCCCTTCCTGCGCAAACCACTCACCCGTGTAAGTCTTATCCTACCTCCTGTTGTTGCTAGGGCAATTAGTTAAGTGCCTACGTGCTGGTGATTATTGACTTTTAAATCTTATTGCTGAGTCCTTTAGAGTTCTATTGTAGGCATTTCTTAGTGTGTACTGAATTGTGTAAAGAATCTAGGTACTTTCTGTTCCTTGTATTAATATATCTGAAGTTTATTTATAATCGAATAGTACTGCTTCCAACGTAGTTCATCCATAGCTTAGTGGTTGTAATTTATACTATATAGTCTTTACATAGCTTAGTTTTCGGGGAAAAGCGTGATTAGGATGGCTTTGAATCGGCCTTCTGTCGTGACGCTCGATAATTCAGGCGAATGCGCGGCTCTAAGGGCCCGTATCGCCGAGTTGGAGAGAATCGTGTCGGAGCTCCGTTCGAAGGTAGAAGGGAGGGTGTCTGTCTCCGAGAGTGCTGGAGTTTCGGGTGGACTCATTAGTGAGGATCCAACCGTCACTACACCGCTCAGTGAAGAGGTAGCGCCAGCCCCTAAGCCCGATGAGTGGAGGGTAGTTACTCTGAGTGGCGGCGGTGTAAGGCTGCGGCGCGGAGCGGAGTTTGCAGAGGCAACTCCTCTCCCCGTCTCAAATAGGTTTCAGGCGCTTCCTATGGATGTCGCCGAGATTCCTGCAGCCGGCCCCGTCGCTGCTCCGAGAGCTCTACCGAGGAGAAGCCGTCAGAGTGGGAAGGGGGGGATGCTAGTGATAGGGAGTAGTAACGTTCGGCGTGTGATGGCTCCTTTGCGGAGAAGGGCAGACCGCGAGGGTGTTAGCCAGGGCTTAACGTCTTGGTGCATCCCCAGTGGCGGTATTCCTCAGGTGACGAAGGCGATGGGAGCGGCAGTTGCGGGCACGAAGTGCTCTAGGCTGCAGGTCGTGGCCCACGTAGGCGTCAACGATGCCACCGACCGCAGACCCGAGGAGATTCTGCATTCCTTTAAGGAATTGAACTCTGAGGTGAAGCGGGTAAGTGAAGTCGCGGGCGTTGAACTGGCGCTTTCGATTTGTAGTCTGGTCCCGAGGATCGATCGTGGACCTCTGATTTGGCGTCGAGTGGTAGACATAAATCAGAGGCTACGCCGTTTCTGTAAGGACATTGGAGCCTCCTTCGTTGACCTTCAGCCGTCGCTTCGGTCGTGTAGACACCCTTTAAACCGCTCTGGAGTTCATTACACTCCGGACGCCGCCAAACACGTGGCGGATAGGATATTAGATCATTGCAGGCCTTTTTTAGAGTAGATGGTAGGGTAGAGAGTAGGTCATGTAGTGGGGTAAATAACTTCTCGTTGCCAGTCGCTTTATCGGCTAACTTTCATGAAAGCAGAATTGAACCTCAAAATACTTCAGACATGACTACAGCTCTCCCTTGTAGCCTTAATAATAGTCGAGGTGAAAATATTTCCGTTGCGGTAGTTAATTGCCGAAGTCTTAAAAACAAGATACCTGAGTTCCATCACCTTATTCATACTACTGATGCAGATGTAATTATAGGAACTGAAAGTTGGCTGACGGATGACATTCCTGACTCAGAAATATTCCCAAAATCTTTTAAAATATATAGAAAAGATAGACATAACAGAGCAGGTGGTGGTGTTTTCATTGCAGTCAAGAACTCAATCATTAGCAAAGCAGTTATATTTCCCGACAACCCCTTAGAATGTGTTTGGTGTTCATTAACATGCCCTAAATCCAGATCAATATCTGTCTGCGCATTCTATAGGCCCCCAAACACTGATGTTGAGTCATTATTAGAACTGGGAAACCAGATAAATACAATAACGTCCCGTAACAGCGAACGTAATATAATAATAGGTGGAGATTTCAATGCACCATCAATAGACTGGAGAACATACTGCTTCAAAGCCGGAGGAAGGGACAAAGACATCTGTGAGACTCTATTAGACGTGTTCTCCAATAACTCCCTGACACAATTAGCTACAGCACCTAATAGAGGGGACAACACTCTTGATTTACTGGCAACCAATATCCCACAACATGTGACAATGATTGACACGGTTGATGGAATCAGTGACCACAGAGTTATAACTGCAAAACTCTCGCTATCTTTAGATAAAAATTTTAAACAAAAAAGAAAGATTTACATTTTTAAAAGAGCAGACTTTGCTAACTTTAAAATTTATTTAAGAGATTCCTTATCGGATTTCAAAAAGTCTTCCATAAAGGTATGTACCAACGATTCATGGAAGTCGTTCATTAATATCATGCGCTCTGGGATCAACAGATTTATCCCTAGTAAATTCAAAAACGAAAGCACTGAACCTAGGTGGTACAATGCCGAAGTGAGAAAATCCCTGAGACGGCAGCGAATATGTCATGCTAAAATGAAAAGAATTAGTAAACATATGCCCACTGATGAGCGTAATTTAATTATTGAAAATTATAAAATTTCAAAATCCACTGCAAAGACAGCCCTTAGTAATGCATTTGCAGAATTCAAAAGAAAAACACTTGGGGAACAATTTAAAGAAAATCCAAAAGTCTTCTGGTCGTACGTAAGGGAAGTGCAAGGCCATAAGTCTGCGGTCCATTCACTTAAAAATGATAGAGGTGAAATGACCACAAACACCCTCGACAAAGTTAGCTTGCTAAATTCCTTCTTCCAAACCGTTTTTAACCCACCTTCCGGGGATTCAACTATCGTGTTACCTGACCTCTTTCAGCGGTTGATGAAACCAATTGACATTTCCTGTAATGGTATTGAAAAATTACTTAAAGATATAAGCCCCAACAAATCTCCTGGCCCTGATCAAATTCCCTCCCGCGTATATAGAGAGTTAGCATCCGAAATTTCCCCCTACCTTGAAATAGTATTTAATAAATCCCTGACCGAACACGTCGTACCGATGGACTGGAAAGCAGCCGATGTAACACCCATTTTTAAAAGTGGCGATAGGGAGCAGCCATCTAACTACAGACCTATATCCCTCACATCCATTTCATGCAAGGTCCTAGAACATATAATTGTCAGTTCAGTCATGGGACACCTAGATAGCCAGAATTTATTGTCCAATGTCCAGCATGGCTTCCGAAAGAGCAGATCGTGTGAAACCCAACTTGCTCTCTTTTCCCACGATATTTTAGTTTCTGGCGAAAATAATATTCCAGTGGATGCTATATTTCTCGACTTCAAGAAGGCTTTTGACAAGGTTTCTCACAGCAAACTAATTTTGAAGTTAAAATCTTATGGGTTAGACAGTAACATTATATCATGGATTAATGATTTTCTGCATGATCGGGTTCAAAGGGTTGTTTTGGACGGTGTTTCCTCACCGGCAATTAAAGTCACTTCGGGTGTCCCACAAGGTAGTGTGATAGGTCCACTCCTATTCCTTTTGTATATTAATGATATCCAAAAGGTGGTAAAAAGTAAGCTTCGTCTATTTGCCGATGACGCAGTAGTGTACAGGGAAATTCTAAGCCCGAATGATAAAGAATATTTAAATATTGACCTACAAGCAATTGAAACTTGGTGTGATACATGGCAGTTAGAATTAAACTTCAAGAAATGTCTTGTAATGAATTTTTGGAAAAAGAATAGCTCTCCCCCTAGCACTTACAAAATAAGTAATAATGAATTAACAAACGTGGAATCCATTAAATATCTTGGAATAAGACTGACAAATGATCTTTCCTGGGGTAAACACATTCGTGAAATAATGGGTCAAGCGAATCGCAAACTGGGTTTCATTAAAAGAGTATTGGGTAAATGTGACGATCATGTACGAGAAATCAGCTACTTTTCCCTTGTTAGACCTCATTTGGAATATGCTGCCAGTGTATGGGATCCCTACGAAATCGGTCTAAGTAATGAACTTGAACGTGTGCAGCGAAGATCGGCAAGATTTGTAAAGGGACGATACGATAATTATATTAGCGTAACCAGTCTATTAAATGAATTGAAATGGGAATCATTGTCAGATCGCAGGTTGAAATTTAGACTTAATCTCTTCCACAAATTCCAAGGCAATATTTTCAGTGATGATGTTAAAAATATTTTACGAACCCCAACTTACTATGGCAGACTGGACCATAATCATAAAGTTAGAGAAATTGATTGCCGAACTGACCGATTCAAAATGTCCTTTTTCCCTCGCACAATTAGAGATGCGAATAACGGTAAATATGTCCTATCGGAGAGTAGCAATGAATAGCATTCGTAGCTGCATGTTGGTATGAGTACTTAAAGCTAACCCTACTAACAGAATGTTTTTGCATGTTTGATTTGCAAATTCTATCTTTTTAAATAGTGTAGTTCTGACTACTATATTAATATTATTCCTTTTTTATGCATGATATGTAGTGCATGTTTGGTGAGCAATCACCCCCTGCCACACGCCCTTGTGGTGGCTTGCAGGGTATTATGTAGATGTAGATGTAGATGTAGGCTATGCAAAATCACGAGTCCGTCTATGGGCTACTTACAGGCATGTAGAATACAGACACGTGTTACTAAATTGATAAGGGCTACAATGAAATGTATTGTTTGTTAATCATTTACTTGAATACCTTTATTGATAATTCCATTAAGGCATTCAAGGTTGCACTCAAGAGTTGGTATTGTTTTAACTTTTTTCACATGTGCTGCAGACTAACTGACAGCATTACATATGTCTATCCTGTTATGATGTCGTCCGTGTTGATACCTAGTTGAACAAAGGGGAAGCAATGGCATTTCAAATTTATCTGTACGGCGGACAATATATTATAGCTTCTTAGTACAGCTACATCTACATCTGCATTATATCCTACAAGCCACCATGAAGGTGCAATTTTCCTCGTACAATTAGAGATACGAATAATGATAAATATGTCCAATCGGAGAGTAGCAATGGATAGAATTGGTAGCTGCATGTTAGTATGAGTAGTTTAACCTAACCCTACTAACAATGTTTTTGCATGTTTGCTTTGCAACTTCTATATTTTTTAAATACTGAAGTTCTGACTAGTATATCAATACTATTCCTTTTTTATGCAATATAAGTAGTGCATGTTTGGTGAGAAAATCACCCCCTGCCACATACCTTTGCGGTGGCTTGCAGGGTATGATGTAGATGTAGAAAGGCCAGTGGCAGGGGGTGAATTCTAAACAAACATGCACTACATATATACATAATATCCTGCAAGCCACCATAAATGTGTGTGGCAGTGGGTGAATTCTCACCAAACATGCACTGCATATCATGCATATAAACGATTAGTATTAATATATGTCTAAACTTCACTATTTAAAAAAGATAAAAATAGCAAAGTAAGCATGCAATAACATGCTGTTAGATGGGTTAGCCTAAAGTCCTTATACCAATATGAAACTACTTATGCTATTCATTGATACACTCGTATTGGATGTATTTTTTACCGGTGTTATATATTTACCGCTGTTCATATCCCTAATTGTACGGAAAAAAGGGCATTTTGAATCTGTGAGTTCGGCAATCAAATTCTATAATTTTATAGTTATGGTCCAGTCTACCACAGTAGGTTGGGGTTCGAAAAATATTTTCAACGTCATCACTGAAAATATTATCTTGGAACTTATTTACGAGATTAAATCTAAATGTCAACCTGCGATCTGACAATGATTCCCATTTTAATTCATTTAATTGACTGGCTACGCTAATATTTATCGTACCGTCCCTTTACAATTCTTGCCGATCGTCGCGGCACACGTTCAAGTTCGTTATTTAGACCGATTTCGTAGGGATCCCATACACTAGCAGCATATTCCAAATGAGGACTAAGAAGGGAAAAGTAGCTTATTTCTCGTACATGATCGTCACATTAACCCAATACTCTTTTGATGAATCCCAGTCTGCGATTAGCTTGACCCATTATTTCTCGTATGTGTTTAACCCAGGATAGATCATGTGTCTGTCTGCATATCATGCATAAAAAAGGATTAGTATTAATATGCTAGTGAAACTTCACCATTTAAATGTTTAAAAATCGCAAAATAAGCATGCAAAAACACTACAGCTATGCAATGCCCTGCAGCCCATCTTTAGGGTGTACGACATTAAATAAGATTAGAGATAGATTGTCGTCCAGATAAATAATATTAGCGAAGTAGACTGTCTTAATGATATACCTATTCAAAATTTCATTTCTCCTCATTACTATGACAGAACACAATAGGCAGCATAGTAAAGGTATAGGTAGATGAAATATTATTCATCTACATCTACATAATACCCTGCAAGCCACCACAAGGGTGTGTGGCAGGGGGTGATTTCTCACCAAACATGCACTACATATCATGCATAAAAAAGGAATAGTATTAATATAGTAGTCAGAACTACACTATTTAAAAATGATAGAAATTGCAAAGAAAACATGCAAAAACATTCTGTTAGTAGGGTTAGCTTTAAGTACTCATACCAACATGCAGCTACCAATGCTATTCATTGCTACTCTCCGATAGGACATATTTACCGTTATTCGTATCTCTTATTGTGCGAGGGAAAAAGGACATTTTGAATCGGTCAGTTCGGCAATCAATTTCTCTAACTTTATGATTATGGTCCAGTCTGCCATAGTAAGTTGGGGTTCGTAAAATATTTTTAACATCATCACTGAAAATATTGCCTTGGAATTTGTGGAAGAGATTAAGTCTAAATTTCAACCTGCGATCTGACAATGATTCCCATTTCAATTCATTTAATAGACTGGTTACGCTAATATAATTATCGTATCGTCCCTTTACAAATCTTGCCGATCTTCGCTGCACACGTTCAAGTTCATTACTTAGACCGATTTCGTAGGGATCCCATACACTGGCAGCATATTCCAAATGAGGTCTAACAAGGGAAAAGTAGCTGATTTCTCATACATGATCGTCACATTTACCCAATACTCTTTTAATGAAACCCAGTTTTCGATTCGCTTGACCAATTATTTCACGAATGTGTTTACCCCAGGAAAGATCATTTGTCTGCAGTCATTATTACAGTAGTCTGTAGTACATGGTGCATGTATTAACAACCAATCCCTTTATTACTATGTAGTTACTAGCAGTCTAGCTGCATGTGACCCTATTGTGTTGCATGTTTCCGTGTAGTAGCCTTGTTGCATGTCAATAGTGCATGTTTGTTGAACTTCACCCCATGCCGCACACCCTCGTGGTTGCTCAAAGGTATTACGTAGATGTAGATGAGATAGTCACTTCTTATATTCATTTAGTACAGTACTTCAGTAAAATTTTAGTGCCAACAAAGTTGCAAATTTCAACGTCTAACCTGAGCTATTCATCGCAAAACAAAACCGTCATTCATTCAGGATTCGAATCTGCAACCACTGAATTGCACGTTACCGCGACCGGCTACAGTACTTCGTTAAGTGTTTAGCGACTTCCTCTAACAATAAGAATCAGATAATTTGGCGGCAACATTGATGGGGTAGCAGTGGTAGTGTCGTATTCTAAACTGATACCAAAAAAAGTCATGCCGATTACATCTACATCTGCATAATACCCTGCAAACCACCATAAAGGTGTGTGGCAGGGGGTGGACTCTCACCAAACATGCACTACATATCTTGTGACTTGTGATTAGTGACTTGGCATGAAAGACATCGATATGAATATTGAAGAAGGTGGAGGAAATTTCTCCAAAACGGTATCTGGGAAAGGTTCTCTCAATATGAAATCTCTCACGCAAAATCGGCTTGGAAATGATAATGTAACGGTAACTGTCAGGCATATTCCAGACTCGAGTTTGAAATACAACTCTGTTGATATTTCTTCATTCCAGGAAAATCTTGCTCTTAGAATTTATGGTACTGCAACTTATACTGCCTTCGGAGATGGACGAGCCGTTGCAAAAAAATTATACTATTTCACCTCAAGTATGAGAATATAAGAAATAACAAGAGATGGTTGGAGTTTTTATCCAGTGTCACCTTACCAACAGGGTTGCCCAAATGCGAAGGCTACGAGCAGCCTAATTTTTCTCTCATATCATTCTCATTTTTAACGGACTAACATTCACCAGGTGTTACGAAAGGGACTGGAAAAAGATACCTATGTATTAAGCTGAACACAAGTGGAGTGAATTTTGAAAATACGGCATTTCCTTTGCTGGTGTCGAATCCAGGGAAATGAGGTTTACTTTGAGAATAAATATGGCAACACTGGCGAATGCAGGTATAGTGCCCGATGAAGCTCTTGCCAAATCACACGTTTATTGGCACAACGTCATTAGGAGTGACCGTAACTGGCTGACTTGCCTCCGGGAATTTACAATCGCTGGATGCTTTCTTTTTCGGAAATTCTACGCGTCGATCGACCTTCGACCTAAATTGCAAATGATTTTTTTCTCTCTAGAATTGAGGTATAGCTTTCAACCCGAATACTTAAAATGATGAGTATTAAAATTCTCTACCCTCTAATGCCCAATATATTTTAAGACAAGCTCTAACTCATGTTTTATTTCACTTAGGAGATAGTAGAGAACAGCTGCTTCTATCTTCTTGGATCGCCTCTTTCAGGAGAATCCTTTCAGGCTATTAAATCGTTTAATAAACTGCTGGCAAGGCTAGACTGTCATAAATTCATAAATGAAAAAATCTAAATTATGATAACATTTGCTATTCCTGGAAAAATGCCACATGCAGA
Organism: Platycnemis pennipes; assembly: GCA_933228895.1. Lineage (NCBI taxonomy): Eukaryota > Metazoa > Arthropoda > Insecta > Odonata > Platycnemididae > Platycnemis > Platycnemis pennipes. Next base: position 58,861,485 of record OW121848.1, read on the forward strand.
CATTTGCTCGGTTTCGACCTGTTGACAATATGACTTCATGTTTCAATCTTTTTATCGCAGGCACTATTTACCCAACCCCATTGCTTATCACCTCTCTCTGGTCCAAATGATGAAAGCGGTTGATTTAGATAAACTAGCTTGTTTCTGGAGAGAAAAAAATATAGAATTTGGTGACGTGATGGTGAATTAAGGACTCTTTTGCTAATTCATATGCATGGTTTAATGACAATTCACCCCCCTCCATACACCTTAGAGGCGGCTCGCAGGGTAATCTGTAGATGTAGAGTAGATATGCATCAACATCACGTCAAACCATACTATCCACGCAAGGGACACCGTGACAAAGAGCAACATGACAGATTCTTGATACTGAATGATTATGAGCTACGGTGACCATCAGTGTTGCCTCCGTGGTTTGAAATGATGCATTCCACGAAAACTTACGTAGTTTATACAAATAATGCTTTAAAAAACTTTTACAGCTTTCACGATTTCAACCACCTAGCGCAGAAAGTGACGAAATTCTGATTGATATTTTAGTAAGCCTTGCAACACACTTCATAGTGGCTACCAGGCAGGCACGTAGCCAGAAATTTGCATTGGGGTGGGGGGCTAAGTCTATAGTGCGTAACTGAAAACAAATCAGCTTTGCTTGTCGGTGCCGACATGTTACAAATCTCTTCCCTTAATTTTCAGTGCTTGGTATTTACTTTCACAGTGCCTATTCCTATCTCTTCTCGATGGTAAAGTTCACGGCTTACCTTGTTATGAAGCAGTTAATTTGACCGAACCCAGTACAGAAGTTCAACGCATACACACATATCAGTTTGAAAAAAAATAATCATTAACCACACAATTGCATCAAACTAGTGATCACGTTTCATGACACTTATCACTTCAATTATACGCAGTGTAATCCGGATTATGATGCCCAAGTAAAATCAGAACGACAAAATTATTGGGTAAAAATTTCGGAGGGGGAGGGGGGGTGGGAAGGGTGAGGGGGAACCGAAGAACCAGAAGCCTCCCCTGGCTACGTGCTTGCTACCAGGAGAAAACGTGGGTTTTTAAATGCTCATCCATTATTCAGCCCTTCAGATTCCCATATTTGATTTCTTTTTTTGCCAATTCACTGCATGTCAAACTAACGAATTCTACCTTACAAAGCGGAAATGGATATTTAGATGTGCGTTAAACTAAATCTGGTGGACTCTAAATCGGTACCTACAATTTCCCTTTCTGGTGACGGAATTGTCTAAGTCTGGGAAAAATTAGCTTTCAGTATCCTCCTATCATGGCCACGAATCACATGGCATCTTCCATTGAAGACACTCTTCTTTTCCTGATGCCTCCTTTGCCGCACGCAAGCGAGCCATGGTTGACGTCATTAACAAAACCGTAATACTCTTGCTGGAGCTTTTGTAGCTCTCTCTCACAACCCGAGCTGGATTTTGCGAACAGCACGAAACGTAAATGCCCATCTCCTCCGCGATTCGTTACCGAGAAATTAAAGTGCAGCGCAGAACCCTTTCCGCCATCTGTTTCCACTTCAGTGCTTCGATTTGCTTCGGCATAATTGTTATGCATAAAACGAGGTCCGTTCGAGGCGAGGTCGCGGCGCCCTTTTCCTGGTACGAAGGAAAACTCTCGCAGTCACCGGGCAGACGCGACGGTCCGGGGTACTTCGTGGAAGGAAAGGGAAAATGGGGAGGGGGTGCGGGGGGAGGGGAGGGGTGAAGGAAGGGGGTGGCGGAGGAGCCGGGTAGACGAGGATGATCATGGATGGCAAGGGGTCGTCGCCCACCGCCTCCCACCGGCCCAACCCCGACTGCCGGCCGCATCCCCTTTGCTGAGTTTAATCGCCCGGCGCTGCATCTCGCGTCGGCGGCCGTCCCGATCCTGTCTGCTCGGTCGACCGTCTTGACCTCTTCGGCGTTTCTGGAACGGAAATGCTTCGCCGTGCCGAGGGATTTTCGTCCCCCATTGGGCTTGCCAGTCTCGGTCAAAGCCACGCGCAAAACTCGTTTTTGAGGCGGTGGGTTTCTTGGCTCTGATATGAAGACGCGAAGGAAAATTATTGGCAGCTATAATGTCGATTGGTAGCTTGATTCGAGATATTGCCGCTACCTAGAGCTACCCCTTCTTGAGTGAAGCTCCTCTGCATGAACCTCCCATTGAGCGTTCAACATCGATTTCCGGAATTTTTTCGTGAGTGCTCCGCTGGTGACTTAAAATTATTTTATCACTAAGAGATGACAGAGAATTTAATACAGTTGGTTTTACTGGTTCAAGGAACTAGTCTAAGTAAATGAAAAATGCAGTCAAATCCAAAACTTCATCTCTCCATTTCTTTTTCCGTTGGGTATGGAAAATGGCCCTAACCTCTTGACTTCCCTACTATCAACGAAATCTCCCACTGAAGAGAATGAAACACCCTCTGGGCCACCATTTTGGGATCCTGTGTCGTAAAAAAACCTGGAGGTATTGTTCGATTTTATTTCCTTTCGCGCAGAGGACATATTTCTGTCCGGCCTCGGCGAGGAATTCCAACGCGGAGGCATCCGAGATAAATAAGGGAAAGTGGACATTTATTGTAATAAATGGGGGAGGATCCTTAGGGAAAAAAAAGTAGCACCTTCCTGCCTCGGAAACGAATGGTGATTGGAAACAGAAAAGGGACCCTCCAGTGCCGACCGAGACGCTGTCGGGTTCGGAGGAATGCAGCGTTTAACGGGAAAGGTAAGGGAGAGGGAGCGAGGGGGTGGATTGGAGGATGGCCCTGCGGGCGAAAGTGCGTGGCGAGGAGACGTGGGGGCGGGAGGGGGATGATGGAGTGAGGTGGGCGAGGGTGGGAGGAACACATCGGTGTGGAGCCGAGCGGGTGAGTAAGGGAACGGAGTGATCAAGAGATGGCACTGGTGGTGCAGTAGCGGCGTTGCGCTCGTGGAAGGCAGACGAAAAAGAGTGGGCAACTTCTTCTCGGAAGATGAAAGTGGGAAGGAGCTAGCGAGAAAGAGGAGGAAGCGGAGGAGGATTCTTCAACGTCCTCCTATGCGAAACCTACGCTCTCGTCGAAAGGGATTTCTCGGTAAATCTTCGGCGAGGGTGTTGGTGTGCGTGTTTGTCATTTCAACGCATGAGCTCATGAAGGGCGAGGCATCATTTCTTTAAAGAGCCAACGTGGCATATAAGCTCCTGACCACTTGTGATTCCCACTTTTTCCACAGATCATTCTCATCTCGAAGAGGAGAAAAGTTGACTGACTTTCAATACGAGATGTTTACTCAGATTGTATTTTTAGATTTACATCTACATTACGTCATTTCTTGAAAGCCACCACAAGGTGACTCGTCAGACACAAGGTAATACGCTTGATGCAATGTAACATGCATACTTCCACTCCATGAAAGCTTGTGCACCTACTGGTAGGAAGGCCAAACAGGGTCTGTAACATAACGGAAGAAAATTTTCATTCCATTTTAGGAGATTCCATTCTACTCATGGGGATCTTTTCCCTAACTCCCCTCCGAGAAATTAGTCCTAGTTTGTGCTTCTGTAATATATGTGAGGCAAGCAAACGCATTGAACACATTATATAATGACACAATTCACCCTAAAAACAGAACTCACTTCATCCTTTTATTACCATCAGAATATCTAAATTTTTTTAAGAAGTGAGAGACAAAAGCTTTGATTATTTAAACTTGAGTCCAAATAGTCGGGGGAACAAGTCGCACGGTCAAAGTTTAGTTGGGGGCGGAGTTTAGCCTCACTCTGCTTGCGGCACTGTGGAGAGCCTAAGCATCCTGCAGCGAGAATCCTGATCTCGTTTGTAATGGTGACGTGCCACCAACCACGTACTGCTTGTGGCCATGACCCCCCAATCCAGGAAATAAAGAAATTTACGGAATAATAATAGATAAACGAATGGGTCCTTGTTTGGACCACCGGGAACGAACTATTGTCGAGATGTCCGTCGCGTATAATGTTATCAAATTATTGTGTTCACTACGTGTTGTTTACAATCGGGGACAATCATCGCATGCTTCCTCTGTGTTGAATAGTAAAAATTGCCTATCGGAGACTTACATTGACCCCCCCCCCCTGCCACACACCCTCGCGGTGGCTTGCAGGGTATCGTGTGGATGTAGATTGGTGCGCACTCGTCCGCTGAGTGGTGGACGTGCTCTTGCACCCGCCTGAGAGGTGCATCACTCCCCAGTATCCTAACCGCTCCGTGCTAATTGCCCTCAGCTGAAGTTTTTCCAGCTTTTCCACACGACTCTTCGTGATGATGGAGCTAGCGTGGAGATCTTGAGAAAATAATCACATGACAGGGGATGCGATACAAAAGCAAGTATCCTCTTGTCTTTGAATTTACTGTTATAGTAGAACATAGGTAATGATTGATGTGACCAGTGGTCCCATCAATCATTACCTATGCACTTTGCAAAAAGTAGTGGTCACTGACCACTACTTTTGCAAACTCATATGTAGTAGTAGGTTAGTAATTGAGATTTTAGTGTCTAGTTGAAATATTTGATTTATAAAAATTGGTCATGGAAATGATAACTAATTTAACAGTTCTATTCCCAGCTTCTTTGTGGGAATTCCTCCGTTCGCCGAATCCTATGGAATTTTATCTGTATGTTAAAATACAGACTTTGAAGTAAATTTGAAGCTGAAATGTTTGCAGAATAAATATATTCAGAACGCCTGCATATTACGTAGATTTGACGATATGAATAATATTAAAGAGATAGTGTAGTACTAATAGATTTGAAATCTAATTTTTTTTCTGCGTACCATAAGAGAGCATAATAGGCAGCATAGCAAATGGATGAGTAGGTGAAATGTTGTTAAGGCAGTCTCTAGTAGTGGAGTGTTAAATAAAAAATCGCGAAAATGTTATGAAAATAAAATAATTGAAAAAAGTCATTAGGTATGCGAGTTTTTTGAGGATCCAGTTATAGAAAATTTGAGTGATTCAGTTAGACATAAGCTCGAAAAAACGTGTAAAAATAGCTTTAACAAGTCGACTGTAATTCTAAAAAAAATGGCGTTATAATTGTGGTCATAGTAATTTTCATAGTTTGAAAAACAAAGTTGCAGATTTTCATCACCTCATCGAATGCACCGACGCAGATGTAATTATAGGAACTGAGAGCTGGCTATATACAAATATCGCAGATAATGAAATATTCCCTGAACCATTAACAATTTATAGGAAAGATAGAGTCAGAAGACCAGGAGGAGGAGTCTTTATCGCCGTGAATTATTGTCTTACTAGTAGAAGGGAGTCTATACTTGATTGTCAAATAGAAAGCGTTTGAAGTGGAAGGGTACTCTTTAGCAGATTGTATCCCCACTCGTCGCAACGGCGCTACTTCAGGCGCTCATACCACTGTAAGTTACCATCAAGATCACACCAACGCGATCAGCGACATCTAATATGTACTTTGATACGAAAGAAAGACAACCGCGAAAATGCAATATTGCGACATACATTGTTTCATAACAAAATTAGCAACCTAGGAAATCGAAATTGGTCATTATATCTTGTGAACTAGAGCTGACAATCAGTGGAGTGAATTTTATACGCATTACTCCCGCGCTGGTAGATTTCCACGTTCCTGCCACGGCGCTAAAACCAAGGTAATTACAATTATACAGTCTAAGAGCATTTTTGTGAAGAATGTGCCTTTTCACCTCTACCTTCTATAATTCGTATGAATATTTAAATTATCTATTCTTTGATTTTAGGGGAAACGATGTCTACCCAAAGGAAATTAACTTATACAATTAAAGGAAAAGTTGGGAATACTCGACAGAGTGAAAGTGGTGATATAAAATGAAGTTTATTCCGAGAGTTTGGTGAGACGCCTAAAATAGAAAAAGCACTGGATCCCCTCGGTGAACTGATGAATTGGCTAGAGAGACAGAGCGATTGTGATCATTTTCATCTGTCACACTTGCAAAACATTAAGACTAAGAAATGGTATCAACTACAGCGGCAAAAGAAATATCAGAATATTTTAGTAACTCCCGTTAAAGTGCGGTGTGAATTTAAACCATAAAACATCATTTTAAATTGTATTCTGCAAATAAATTAGTGATAAAATTTAGTTGTATAGGTTTTCTTTACTGTTTCTCACAAAGTTTCCATCCATAACTCGTGTTGCCGATAACGCGGGTGTAAACTCTGTCCCACTTGACCCGCGTTAAAACCGGATTTTTCTGTATCTTGTTTTAACTTATTAGGTGTTTGCTAGTGCTAGGAGTAGCCTACGTTCATGCGTGCCTATTTTATGCATCATTTGTTGGTAGGCACTAGGCCTCCGATCACGAAATGGAGCAGGGTCTCGGTTAGGTCCTACGCCGAGGCCTAGGCTCTCCTAACTTCTCGAGTCTAATTGTAAGCCTAAGACTAAGAGATTTATCGACATTTTGTGGCATGACAGCATGAAATAATCATTCAAAAGTAAGGGAATAAATATTGATTTACTACGTCGCATTATAAAGAAAGACCCTGTAAAATTACGTCAACCACGACGGAGATCTCAAGACAAGCTAGAGACTCGTTTTTCGAGCGTATTGAGATCGAAATCGAGAGAGATTCGAGCAGTACTTTTATCTCGCTCGAATCTCGAAAAGTCGAGACTCGCACAGCCCTATCGATTAGGAAAATGAAATCGAGAAGGATGATATGTGAGACTAGGTATTGAGATTAGAATTCGACTTAGCAGTAAGGTAAATGAAAATGATCAAGGTTTCTAGAATTTTCAATTCTCCTGACAAGCTTATTGAAAATGAAGGAGAGAAAACATTTAACCGGCTGTACAGAACCATCTGCGACAGGTACTCAACAGGAGAGATACCCAAGAGAAACAATTAGCATCGAAGTTTTTTGGACATAAAATCATATAGAATGCATTTTTTCGCTTGGCAAAATTGTGGGCGTAATCACCCAGCACCAGGTTATTAGGGTGTGATTGTGGAAGAAGGGAAATCCAGCGTGAGCGGGACTAAATGATCGTGTTCATAATGATTTTTGTTTTCTGTGGTGAATTCGGTTGATTATTTACTAATCCTACAGCTATGCTCATATTTCTTATTATAATAATAATTTCCCATTCCTCTCCAGTGTATTAATATATTACAGTATTGCGTACCATCTGCAAGTATTGCTGAAATGGATTTTTATAAGCAATTAAGTACCGTGATTAATGACCAAAATTCTCTAAACGATTATGTTCAAATAAATCATATAAATTGTGTTTTCATGAAGGTGTGTCTTCATTACCAGTTTATAATCTGCTGGTAGCGTGTGAATCAGATATTCATTGGTTTTAATCAAATCCTGCTGCAAGTTCGTGCGTTATATTGTAGAGTGCGCTAACATATAGGCGGCATTCTTCTGCCATTATAAACGGCAGAGATATGATATATGATAAATTCACGATAAATTCTGAAAAGGGGGTCTGTTAATGAAGGAATTCTTTCCCAAAAGGCACGTGGCATAGAGAGTTCCTCTGAATCGCTAGATTGTCATTCGAATCTCCATTTAACTGATTATTGCCAGGTGATAATATTTTTTCTCCAAAATAAAGTATAATGGTAAGAAGTTGTTAGAAAGGTTAAGGTTTGAGAAATCATTTTTACTCTATTTCTTAATTTAGAATTGATGTTACTGAATTTTGACAACAGAAAAAAGGGAGTTTAGAAAATAAATGCACTCCAATACTATTAATGGGTAAGGATTCATCTACATTTACTTGTATATGTATATCTACATATTACCCTGAAAGCTACCATAAACCAATGCACCATCCACGCCAAACATTACATATAATGCATAAATTTTCTAGTCTAAACATAACAATTTAAAAAATATGAAAATAGTAAAGATGGCATGCAAAAAAATGCTGTTAGTTGGTTTTGCTTAAAGTTCTTACACCAAAACGCAACTACCGATGCTATCCATTGATACACTAGTGTATATATTATTGAATTGCACACGCTTCAGTTCATTATTTAAGCCTATTTCGTATGGATCCCACATAGTGTAAGCGTATTCCAAATGAGGTCTCACAGGGAAAAGTAGTTAATTTCTCGTACATGGTCGTCACATGTTCTCAATACCCTTTTGATGAATCACAGTTTACGATTAGCTTGACCCAGTATTTCACGTATGTGTTTACCCCAAAAAAGATCTTGTCAGTCTTATTCCAAGATATTTAATGGATTCCACGTTCGTTAAGTTATTATTCTTTATGTTGTAAGTGCTATGAGGAGAACCATTCTTTAAAAAAATTCATTATTACAATTTTTTAAAATTAAATTCTAACAGTCATGTATCACTCCATTATTCAATTGATTCTTGGTCAGCATTAAAATATTCTTTGTCGTTTGGGCAAGGATATTTCTCTGTACTCCAGTGCGTCAACGGCAAATAGACGAAGTTTACTTTTTATCACTATATTGACCATTTATGCACAGAAGAAACAAGAGTGGCCCTATCACACTGCCCTGTGGCACACCCTAAGTACTTCATTTGCCGGGGAGGTAACGCCGTCCAAAACAACCCTTTGCACGCGATCAGTTGTAAAATCATTAATCCAAGATATGGTATTACTGTCTAACCCATAAGTACTGGTACCTTCTGAGCTACCACGCCTTTGCAACCAATAACTCCGGAAAAATGATAGCATCCTAATGTTACATATAAAGCACAGGAAATCTGGGATCACGTGGAAATGTGTCTATTGTAAATGCTCTCTGGGCTTTTATATTCTATGATTAGGGTGAAGGTAATATCTGATGATAAATATTTTGGTTAAAGTCGCTCTCGTGGGGAGAACCGACGGTCAGACCCTCATTAGTAAGGTCCAACCTCTCGAAGCAGCTAATCCAAGTCATTTCCTCGAGTTCGGGGCTCGTATGGAGCCAACCCTCACTGCTGGAGGCCAAACCACAGAAGTTGACCATTTGCAGTTAAATATGCAATTTAAAAGTTTATAACTTTAACCCGAAAGTATCATGTTACCGCATAGCCGGCGAAGATACGACGACTAAGTAGGTTGGTGTGGTGTAACCTCTTACCACATGAGAAAAAAAGATTTAGAATCGATTCATGGCTGGTGATGCTTCACCCCCTGCCACACACCCTAGCGGTTGCTGATAGAATATAACGTAGACATAGGGATAGATATCGCTTGCTTGAATTTAGGTACTGATGAATATTATTTATAATTTACTGGCACGAAAATTGGAAATAAAAATTCAAAGAAGTACCTAAGTCTTTAATTTTAAAAGTTTCTTCCAATGAATACAAAGGGAGTTAACAGTTTGTCATCCAATTATTAGGAACTGAAGAAATTAGGTGGTACATCGACAAAAATTGAGACCTAATGTCAAGTTATTTGTCATGGAAATACCACGTGCCCTACTTTTTACCAAGTAGGTAACGTGGGTCTTTCTTGTCACGCCTCCTGACCTTGCTTAGTATTTTACGCGCACATAAAATTCCGTGGTGGTTTAGATACCTATACGTTTAATGACTGTTCGAGATCAATATTTCTTTAGTGTTTCCTCTTGTTTAGTGTTTCTTCTTGCATTGAATTTTATATTCTGCCTATTTTGCACCATTGTCATATCACATAGGCCATAAATTTTACGAGGTTTTGCAATAGACAACGACCAGCTATCTGGGCAGCAATTTCCTCTGACAATAGGAAACCTTAATTGAGGCTCGTTTTCGCTAGTTCCTCTTGTCCTCGAGATTTTTTTCGCTTCCGGACATAACTCTTTCATTCTTCGGTGTAGCATTCAGAAATGAGAGTGGAGTTTGTCATTAACATATGTAGGTATCCTTAGTGGATTATAGTGCTTATTTTTGTTAAAATGTGTGGTTTATGCATTTTTTATGGTATATCATGTCCCTTTCTTTATTAAAATCAGTTAATTCCATTATTTTAATTTAAATTTGAAGGGTAAGCGGTCTGTGTATCGACAGTATAAAAACTTCCATCTTCCTCAATAACTTGCAAGCCTTCTTTAGAAATAATGACGGTTCATTCTGTTATAAAATTGGAAAAATGAGGAAATGGAATTTAAAGCAAATAAAAGATTACTCCGCATATTTGTGAAATTGCACATGGTACATATTTATTTGTCATTTTCATAGAACCACTAAAGGAAGCGCATTCCCAATTGAATAAAGGAAGAAATGCCTTTGATTATATTTTATAATCATTTATATTAATACTGCAACTAACACACGTGATGTCACGAGATGCCTTTTTAGATTAAAAGTGATCTCCTCCCATGACGTATATAACCCTTCCTTATAGCCTTCTGCTCGTATTTATAAGTTCATTCATTCAAGTCTGTACGTAATTGGCCATATATGAAATCAATCTAATCGAGTTTTGCTCTTCAGAATCCATATTAGTTGTTTATTAGTAATCCCATACTATCCAAAGGCCCCATTATCGAACTGACAATTATGTGCTCAAATACCTTTCAGGAGATTCCCGTCACTTCTTATAAACATAGATGCAATACTCCGTGATTTCTTACTGTTTTATTGAATATAATTTATAAGTAGAGGGCTATTTTAGATGCTAATATTTTATAACTCTGGAAGGACTTTGATCTGGACCTGGTGATTTGTTTGAACTGATGCTATTTAACTGGTGCTCTATTCCGCGACATGAGATTATAATTTCGAGAATTTGTTGCCTGAAAGTTGTGTAAGATATCGACTCATGGATATCGTTTTCAAAGGTAAATGGCAACAACGCATACGTTTTTGTATAATTGAGAATCATATGGAGATGATTTCCATGAAGTATTAGCATTGCAGCTCTTAATTTAATAAAATTGGTACATGTTTGATCTTCACCTCCTGCTACAACCACTCGCGGTGGCTCAAATGGTATTATGTAGATGTAGATGGACTAAAAGGACATCGAGATAAATGATTCCTTTTAGCTCAAATATTTTCTGTAAACACTGTGTAATGGCGATCTAATAGCGAATAATCTAATTATCATTCAAAACTCTGAAGCCAGGCATACGGTGATTACATATTTATACTTCCCAAAATCTTTGTATTGTCTCCTTGATTATTATAATGACAGTATGCAATATGCAATTGTTCGAAAAAGTGTCCTTTAAATCGTTGTCCAACTTAAAAAAAGGTTCTTTTCACGAGTATCCTTCGCTATACATTGGGGACTAGAATTCTCTATTTACACTTCTTCCATTAATTAGTATATAAACGGCTCATACTTGGGCGATTCTCTTAATTTATAATTTACCTTTAAAATATTAATAGTTCATTACCCATTCATTGTTTAATTTTTTATGATTGCGAGACAAATTAGATTATATTTCGAGAATATTTTAGCTAATCAATCGCTATCGCTAGAGTACCGATCGCTACACTATAATGGTTGAAGCTAATCGTTCCTAATAAACGTTAACTTTATCAACCAACTTCTCGACTGGTTACATTAGTTTACGAGCCCTTTCACCTCTAGAGCAAGTCTAATGAAACATTTTTTTAAGCAGTGCTGCTCTGCACGGCGTGGAATTTTGAGGATTAAGTGAAAAGCCCTGGAAGAAAAGTGCTGTTGAATTAGCACCCTTGTGAATTCCCGTGGGAAAAATGGTTAATGATTCAAATGGTGCGTTAATGCATTCCGCACATCAGACGGCTGGCTTGAAGAATTTTGCAGAGAAAGTTCGGTGAGATGGGAGTCTCCTTTAAAATGCAATACAAATTCATGTTCTCATTGTCTTTCTTGAATGTTAGGTTCATTGTTTCGCGCAAATTGATTTTCTAGAAGTTTGGCGGAGTCTTTGAATGAAGAAGAGAGAAACCGTGAGCAAAAGGGTGTGAATACCAATGGTGCTTACGCGGCCACTGCCCTCCATGCTGAAAATTGAACGAAAGCATGCTCCCGGCTGCGTGCCGATACGTGCTTTTCGGCGTGCGATCCATGGATTGAAGACTACGTGTGCTTGTTAACTTGCTAGTGTTTCATCAGTTACAGTAGACTGAGTTTTATGTATTTCAATGGTTTATGCTATATCGCGTTGTCTAACCTAAGTTATTAATCCTAGGACAGACACAACATCCCTCCCCTGGGCGGGATTCGAAACAGCGACCTTTGAATTGTCAGGCCAGAGCAACACTGACCTGACTACCTTTTTGATTGGTTTTATTTCTCGTATCTTTCAACCAATATACCTATGAGATGGAAAATAAATTTAAAAAATACGAACAGGAAAATGTGAATGTTGGTTGCGACTCACTTTTAAGATATGGCCTCTGTTCATCCTGTATTACAGGATAATTTTTAGTAGTATTTTACCGATTCTACCCTAGGGTTTAAGTGTTTCCTCTGTAAATCTGCTTGAGCATTTTCAATACGTTCCATAGCGTATTTTTGTGCTCTAATCTTTGCTGCATGACATCCGCGACGACAAATTCGGACAAAAATCTGTAGGTATCTTCGAAAAATTGCGTTAGGCTCCAGCAGATAAACGGGCGGGACGCATGGCTAAGCTACGAGTTGACTTGTTTTCCTAGCCAAAAATTGAGAAAAATCCAAGCCAAATGTAACCTAATCTTTTTTTCCCAATGCGTTTTCGACTGCTAATATTTTTAACAAAAAGAAAAGAAAATTTACCCTGCTGTTAACAAAAGATATTTAGCTAAGATGAAATACCCCTCGCGTAGCAGTGATAAAAATCCAATTTCTGCCCTAAAATGTTTACCTCATTTTTCAATATCGAGAATATGAATCCTCTCTAAAACATCAATGTCAAGATCATATAGGTGGAATACCCTTGTAAAATCCAGGTGAAGTTTACCTGCTATACTCACAATTTGGTTTTATGTCGCCTAATTTTTATTTCTTTTATGAAACCTCTAGATTTCTACCTGAATTATTTTTATTTTGTGAGAAAATGCCGAAATTCAACTCTTCTTCTAATAGTTTCCCGTTACCTCAATTAGCTCTTGACATTTCTTGGGTGAAATGCAGAAAATCGTGTCTCTCTCTTGAGATAAATCACATTGGTGTGCCATTTTTATTTTGTCGATGATTCAAACATTTTCTCTACTCTTCTATCGAAATCTACGTCTAAGTTTTACCCTTCGATCTGCCGCAAGGACGTGTGGCAGTGGATGGTAGAGTTTTCTTCCTTGTGAATTTCCTTTGCTTTGACCATTGATATTTTATTTCTGCGATGTGTAGAGACATTCTACGAACAATGGAGTGAAGTTACTGAAATTATTGAAACTAAAAATGGATGAAGTCATAAACTCGATGAACACTACGTAAAATCCTTAGTGATTGAAGAATGACAATTCATGGAAGCTAATTATATTGTGCCAACAAGGTAAAAGTAAAAAATGAAGGGAGATATAGAGGGCAATATGATGGGATGATAAGTTCTGAGACCAAATATATAGGAATGCAAGAAAGAGGTCATAAGATGTACTAGGTTTATAAATTTATAAAGTTCAGTCGACGGGTGCGGTTAACCTGCCATAGGATTGTAACGCTAATGACGATGAACATGCTGAATATATTCTCAATAAAATGTTAATTTTTTATATTACACATCGTTTCTCTTTTAGCGTAGGTTTTCGCAACGTGGAGAATTTTCAGTTGTTTCTTTCGGGAGCCGCCGCGTTTGGAGCTTTGTCGTCCGTGCTTTCGCGTCCATTGCAGGCCGCATCAACAAGGTGAAATACCTAGTATTCAGCTGGTATTTCACCCTGATAATGCGGCCTGCAATGGACGCCTAAGGTCGGACGAAAAAGCTCCAAACACGGCGGCTCCAGAAAGAGACCACTGGAAAAAGTTGCTCTTTCCACAAACTGCTGAAATGATCAGTATGTATCATCATCGACCCTTAGAGCAATGAATGCTAATAGTTTCAGGAAAAAACTTGACATATGAAGCCTCGTCAGTGACGAAATATTGACGCCTGGTTAAATCCCAGATTTACCTTACAGTAATAGTGAATCAGTGAGAAGTTGGCTGTCACAGTCTGGTCGGTTACCATTAGAAATTCCTGTGCGTCGAAATTTAAAATGTTTACTATATAAGGTGTCAGGTGACAGGTGCAGTGACTATGTATGAAAAAGGTGAAATGCGTTTTACTTATCAATATTTTTAAAATACGGATTTCCATGATTAATTTGTCCCGACTGCGGAGACGAAGGGGTATATATTTTATGACATGAAGTTTCTACTTGTTCAAACATGGAGTATTTCTGAAACAGTATCAAAGAACGTCTGAAAAAGTATAATTTAATAAAAAATGCAGTTAAAATCACTTTTAAATAAATACTTTGTTTTTTAAATTCACTGCGATTCAAGATTAAGCATTGGACATCGTTTTCCACGAATACAGAACTGCCATGTAGGGAAGAGCCTTTTATGGAAACGCAAAAAGGTATGTCTCAATCTTCACCATGCACCTGAGCCAACATATTTGGTATATAACAGAACCTTGTGACGAGATCAGGCCACATAAATAAAATAAACTCCTGCTCACATCACACCGACGACATTCCCTTAAATAAAAGGAGGGAAAAAAGGGTAAATCAAAGGATTCCCTTTTACAAGATTCCTTTTTTAGGCCTACGGTCTCAGTATATAATGGATCACGAATGTATGACGTCCGCAACGATGAATTTGGACAAATATCTGCGGCAGCCTTCGAAAAATTGCATCCGCGTCTGGCAGAGAAACGGGAGGAACGCATGGCTATGCTACGATTTGACTTGTTTTCCGAGCCGGAAAGAGGAGACGGATGAGAGCGAAGAAGGAGACTTAAATGGGCAGATGGGAAGATGGGTCCGAATGAACGCCCCCATTACAAAAGGGACGAGCGCATCCTTAAGGAAGTTGGCCGTCAATTTGCTTCCATTAGTCCCATTTGAGGTGCACGAATGGGAATAACTGGCGAGTCTTCCAGCCGCTCCGAACAGACGTGCGATGAATGCAAAGCGGCCTACGGTCACTAAAAATCTCCCTGGGTTGCATGCCAATGGGCCGATTAATTTTAACATTCGCTCACCGGGACGCGAAAAACTTCTGCGAGCGAAAACATTGGGGCGATGGGACGAAGGACCTATTCTCAGTGACTGGCGAAAGAGTCCCTGCAGATGCGAAATATGAATTGGACTGAAACATGATCCCGTCGGAACTTGGCTACCGTCTTCCTCAGTGCCCCATTGACTTTCGAATAATCCCGCTCGTCGTTTCTCGACAGCTTGCTCGCATGAGCCAATTATGACACAAGTGGGTCTCATGGCCACGAACCTGAAGAAACGTTTGGATTACAGCCGTGCGTAATTAAAGGATGCTTCCTCTGTTACCGAGCAGGAATGGTCAACGGATGCCTAATTAAGCGACAATGCTTCCTCTAGATTGGAACGGAGATGAAGCTCCCATTCAAGGTTGTAATGATCGCTGGAGGCTGGGCTCGGTCAGGAACTGGTAGAACTGTCACAATCGTCCAGTTTCCACATTCAGATGATCTGGATCCCTGTAACTGGATGAATTGTTTGTTAGGTCAACCATCGTAATGAAGACTTTTTCATTAATAATCAGACGTAAGATTGTGGAAATACTTTATATTCATGATACATGAAGATACAATGGTCAATTTCCACTCTTAACTTTTAAACCGACCTAGCTTTCGGCATGAACACGTCCTGACATGCCAATATGAAGGTGATAATGGCATGCTATCCATGTATATGGCAGATTAACCCAGGTTTCGACAAGTAATGCCGTTATCAAGGTGGTAATGGCATGATATGCGGAAACCTGAGTCGATTTTTTAAATTAAGTATGGAAATTGACCATTTTGCCATAGCATTACCATCCTTTATGTATTAAATTATTCTCGTTAAAATGTTTGTAAATGCATCAAATGTTTTATAAGAAAATCAGTATGTAGTTTCTTGTACACTTTTCAACGATGTCATTTCTTGGCAAAGCTATGAAGTTCAAAAATGTCTGGACATGAAAGACGTCAAAATCACCGTGCTCTTTCACAGCGGGTGCGGAACAATATTTATTTTCTATAGAGTCAAAATTTTCCCCCAGATCCATTCTGGTCCGGAGAGTTTATTAAAACATCCTTAGAGGCATTGTTGTATTTGATGGCAAAACTTAATATAGTTAATGGTGCCGAATAGGATTTCATTCGCATTAATACACTTCACATTGGCTTTGCTCTGTGTCCAGAACCTTTCATTTCGTCAATATTTTCGCTGGTTACGTGCCTTTCATCTTTGTGAGCTTGGCAGGGAGCAACTAGCGTCCATCTGTTGTCGTAGAGAGTGCATTGTTTTATCCGGATACCTCAAGTTATTTTCATTTGATGATGATGCAATTGGCACTAGGCAACAGGCATGTATCTGCCTCTTAAAAATATAGCTATGTGTGCCATTAATGATCATTTCCCTCAAGTTATGCATCATCCTCCCAGTAAATAGTGAAGTGAACCTATGTTCACATTCACAATCCGAATGCCGATTTCTTCATACCTTAGTATCGGACGACGCAGTCTTTGCGCAAGATTCTGACATGCAAGTTGGAAATGTTTTATTGCAGAGGTTACGGTGCTGCCGCGAGGATTTGTTAGGCTACACGTAGTTGCTTTTATTATTGGAGGAAATTGACTGGACTGAGGTACTTAGATGTGGGTTAGGGAGAGAGTATGGGACTGATTTATAGAAGCGAAGGAGGAAGGCTGGGGAGATACCCGGATCGTCCGACGAA
Source organism: Platycnemis pennipes (assembly GCA_933228895.1). Taxonomy (NCBI): domain Eukaryota; kingdom Metazoa; phylum Arthropoda; class Insecta; order Odonata; family Platycnemididae; genus Platycnemis; species Platycnemis pennipes. The sequence goes on from OW121848.1 coordinate 58,878,308, forward strand.
AGTAAATGGCAGACCAATACCACAACTAAACGTCCCACCCGATGGGCGAGTACTGAAATTAAAGTGCTGTCCTCTTGATACTTAAGCCGGGACCATTATTCCGCTGCTGAAAAACTTGCGGCTGCCGGGACACGAACCTGGACCTTCTTACCACCAGACCAGTTCTTCACTTCCATAATAATACATTGATCCTCTCACTCATCAACGAAGCGATTGATCGACAGTCAAATGAGTCAGCGGAAATACGGATACCCTACCTGGCGAAAACAGTTCGTTAACTGAGGTGTGGGTCGAAATTGGGAGTGTTGACCGAACCGAGGAGTCGCATGCCCTCACGTTTTCGCTTGATAAAAATCTGGAGAATTTGGGGAAGAGATTTTTTTGACCAAAACAAGCCCTAAGTGGATTTACTGTCAGTTCGTTTAGTGGAAACCTTTCCGAAAATCCGCGAGGCCGTCATCCACTTGCCACGCGTCAGTCGACTACGGCGGCATCATACTGAATACTCTTTTATTTCAGTGACTGACGTGCACTCCCTATGATTTTGCATTAAAAGCAATACATTCTATTAGGATTTGGTGTTTTCCAGCTGTATTATCTGGGTGAAGGTTTCTTAAGTTCTCCACCGGGTTCATCGAGTTCAACGTTTCTAGTTGCCCCTCGGACCGTGAGACGTGAAAGACCTAGCACGGTGGAGAAATCGAGAATCCTTCATCCATTACATTGTGATTTAATATGAATTTTTAGAAAATTGCAAGTATATCGTAAAAATGTTAAACGTATAAATATTTTCTCCTTAAAACCTCAGGGATTTCTTTCTTGGATATATTTCGTCAACATAATAACCCTGCCATCCACCGCAACAGTGTGTGGGATGGGTTAACCATCACCAGAAACGCATTTCAACTCAGAACAGGATTTAATTTATACTTGGTATCATGCAGCCATGTAAGAATACAAGTCCGTTCATGCTACAAGAATTTTAGAATCGGCCGAGTGGTGAAATAAATAAAAATGATATTTTTGCATCTGAATCAACATTCAAATATTTGTAACTGAATAAAAAACAGACAATGTTACATATGTTACAATGCCATAAAATGGAGAAAATTTACTTAAAACACTTATTATTTTTTTAGCGCTTATCAGTTACATGAGAAATGAGGCTCAAAAGTTTATTTTTGTGAAAGAAGGTATAAACATTCAGTATATAGCTCATTGATGGGTATTTGAGTAGTATGTATTATTAATTTGCTGTGTTAAAAAAATGCAGGAGAGATTTCGTAAAATTAAGTTGTATAAGTATCGGTACAGGCATAGGCGTATCCAGGGGGGTTTTGGGGGTTGTAACCCTCCTATTGGTAAAAAAAGTTTTAAAAATTCCCGGACCCCCCGTTTACTTGGGGTTTTTGGTGGTGACCCCCCTCCCCTTCGGACGCTCCTAGATACGCTATTGGTACAGGACATTAGAGTTACAAAATTACTGGTAAAAGCCCAAATTTGATGAAGGAATGAAAAATATTTCATTTACTTGCTTTGAATGATATATTTGCTATTTTCATGATATCTTCATTTTATTTCTTATTTTTACCTTCTAATAAAGAAATATGGAGATCTTTGGGAAAACTTTAAAGCCGGAAATGCGTAAATTTCCTGATGGAATTCGATTTGTGGTCCATTATTCCAAAGATCTTTCGATTTGAGAAAAAGACAACGAAATGAAAAGTTTAAAATGTATTTCTTACCCTTAACAATAAGGGAGAAGTATAGTAGTTGTGAAGAAAGTTTAAATAGGTACCTATATTAATAAATAATAAAGTTTGCAGCATCCCTTGAAAAGCTCATCAGCTCTCCACGAAATCATACCAACCAACGCAGGTAGTGCCTTCGTAACCCTGCCTGAGAGCCTGATACAGCAGAGAAAATAAATAGATTTGTATTTACACAGCCCCATTCGTAAGAAACTATGGCCACCTTACAAAAGAGCTACTTCCAAAAACGTGAAGAAACAGAAATGTATACTAATTCTCAAAGAATTTAATATTATAAACAAGATATTAAAGACAAGTATTGCAGACCATCGAGATATTATAAAAATCGAACTGCCGGGAGGGGCAGAAACTGATACCTAAGAAGATCCTGAGTCGCGTGTATGGAGCGCAACAACGATCAGCCCCAGCTACAAGCGAAGTGCTTCTTCTTAATGCTTGTTGGAAAGAACATCTACCACAAACTAGAGCGCACGCTTTGTGTGAAGTAGGAAACTGTACCTCTTACATACTCCTGATTGTTTAGGCATGAAATCTGTTGACTCATGATTTCCCCACATTCCACTCAAGAGCTCTCCATTCTGGAGGCTCAGAACACAATGCGCGTACCCATTCATTGCCTTATATCAATGGATTCTCACAGGTAGAACTATGGTTACAACCTTCCCATTTCCTCAGAATGACGATAATTCCCAGTAATAACCAGGTTGAGGATTTTTAAACGAGGAAAACCGATCTACGAATTGGTTACGGAGGTGAGAGGGCGAAAATTTCATGGTAATAAACCTTACCGCACGAGAAAGTACCTTCGAAGTGAAGGGGGTTTTGCATTCCTTTCTCAACGTTCCCTATTGTTTCGTGGAGAAATCTTGCTTGACTGAAAGTCACACGAAGTAGGGTGAGGTGTTGGAGTCCAAACTCCAAAGACGCCATCTGACCCAATAGTAGAAATAAAATAATCGGTAAAGTGCCAACAGGAACTTAAGCGAAAAATAATTTTGACTTCAGTTTCGATCTTCGTGAGGGATATTAGGATGAATCTTTAAGGCACAGCACGTACAATAAAAGCGCTCTCTATGTAATTCTTTAATGCTAAGCTTAAAAACATTTACGTTTCCGTCAGAGTAGCAAACAATGGTAAAATCGTAAACTTAAGATCTTGAGCCCTGGGCTTCATTCCAACCCGACCAAAGTGCGAAAGAGTACATGATAAGAATATTTTTGAAATCAAAAGATAAACAAATCTCATCAGCCGGAGGACGCATTTCAAGGAGAATGATTCCCCTATTCTCTTGACGCCGCAAGAAATAGAATTGGAGAACACCATAAAAATGGAGTCAGAATTTACAGTATCGACGAACCCATATCGCAAATTTTATGACAAAAAAATTCGTAAAAGTTTCAATAAACACCAAATAATCACATTTAACGCGCGGCTAAAATACATTTTTTGAAAAGGAGTCGAAGTCCTCGATTGGGATCGGAAATTCTTTCTATCATAACACGAATGACGTAATATACATATGCCAGCCATTGGCTAGAAGCCTTGGATGCAGTGAATCGAGATAACCCCTATCCACTGTGACGCTGCAACAAATAAAGAAAGAATCGGAGAACGCCATAAAAGTGGTGTTAGCATTTACAAGATCGACGAACCCATATCGGAAATTTTACGACGAAAAAATTCGTCAAAGTTTCCATGAACACCCAACAAATCACATTTATCGCGCAACTAGAATACATTTCATGAAAAGGAGTCGAAGTCCTCTCTCTCGGGTGAGATTGGAAATTCTCTCAATCACGGCATACATTATGTCAGCCATTGGTTAGAAACTTGGGATGCAGGAAATGTCTCTCGAAAGATCTTTGGAATAATGGACCGCAAATCGTATTCCGTCTGGAAATTTACGCATTTCCGGCTTCAAAGTTTCCCCAAAGATCTCTTTATCCTCTACATCTCTCTTACTCCATATTTCTTTATTAGAAGGTAAACATAAGAAATAAAATGAAGATATCATGGAAATACCAAAAACATCATCCTAAGATCATTCTAAGAAAAACATCATTCTAAGATTTATAATGAAGTCTACCGTGATATGACATTTTTCAACCTCATCGAAGAACGAAGACTACGGATTCGCTTCATAATTATTTCCAGCACTTTACCACATGTCTGGTAGTGATTCACGTCCCAGTTTATGCCTGATGGCATTAATCAGATCCTCAAATTCCTTTTGACAAAATTTCGGTGCCCGTAACTGCTGTCATTCAGATTTAGAATATTTATCTGCCTTGCCAAGAAAACATTAAGTTTGTCTGTTTTCATATACGTACGTCATTAATAACAGTGGTGACTATCATCCCTCTGAGATTACGAAAAAAACAGCAAAAACTATAGTCACCGCACCAAATAACTGGTTTTTGCGCGAATATTAGGCAACTGTAGGTATTTAGTTTTAAAATTATTCAACATGTTTAAACTCATGCCCTTAGAATTTCGAGACATTGTACAGTTGTAATAGTGGTACCACATCCTACGACGGTTCAGTTTAAAAAAATATAAGTTAAATACCTAGTTTTAGAGATTCATGTCTGGTTACACACATACAGGTTCACAATTGAGCCACCAGTTACCCATACATGTTGTTGATTGGATTGCGCATAAAGCAACCCCTTTAAAGTGGGTTACTCATAATGCTAATGATCGCTATTGTCGTCATTCTGAATTAAGCTCCTTGTTGGAGTATTTATTTTTGGCCGTGAATTATATTCCACATTCAATTATGCTCGTTGTAATAAGGTTAAGAAAGAAAAACTTACTAATATTTCGCGGTAGTTTTTTTCTCAGATAGTATTTTCCTTTCGCCACAGTGACAGCCATAAATTTGTGTTAACATTGGAATTCGTCGTCATTTTAGTTCTTTAATTAAAATATGGTATCGTGCTGTGTTTGTGGGGCATGATATGTCGTTTATTTTAATGGCAGAAAACTTTTGAATGATTTCTATCTCTTCGTGTTCACAATTTCCGAAAGCAAACCTAGAGATTGGGAGAAGCATTCCTAGATAAATGGGTATTGTAAATTCTATACGGTGAGAAAAACATGTTTTCTTGCCATAACCTCATGGGAACAAACTGCTAGAAATGCCCAGAAGCTGATGCAACGCCTGGAGCTGCGTGAGATCCGAATAATTGACGTTTTCTGCTATCCTTGTGCAGGGAATACCTAATAAGGAACGGAGTGAAATATGAGTAGAATGAAAATAAAATGTAATGGTCTTTGCGAGGAGCGCTTCGTCGCTTTGAAGACTCGACGGTTGGCGGGCTTGAGCCTCTCAAGGATATAAGTGAGTGAAGCAATAGACAGGCCAACGGATTGACACGATCAATTCAAGCAATGGACCCCAATAAGGAGGAGTTGTGGAGCAATTATGGGTCACAGGGGGAGCGTTGAGGGAGGACGAACACGGACTCACAAGAGATTCTAGGAGATGAGAAAGGAGTTGTCGGGAAGAGAATTGTGTGATAAATGGCAGAGGAATAATAATTGAAGTCCAAGGGAATTGCGTGAATTACTACCACAGAAATTATTTTTTGTCATATTTATCTAGTCGACTTAGTACAGAAGAGTAGATCTGCTAGATATTCAGCTTCCAAATAAAAATAGTTATTTTATTTTAATGAGTTCGCTAAATAATTATTATGGATACTCGTAACTACATATGTGCTATTGAATTCTGCGATAAATGTAACCTGTATCGAAGTTACAAGTCATGTGTAAATGATGTCATAAATACATTCTGCGTGATTATATGACCCCTGCCATACACCCTCGCGGTGGGTTGCAGGGTATCGCGTAGATGTAGATTATCTTATATCCTTCCCGAAATGTCTTCCCTCGTATGCCTTAAACATGTAAATGGCTGCTTCTTTGGTAAACAATTATTGTCTATCAGATTCGGCTCAACATATACGGCCATTAGCTAGGTAACGAAGTGTTAGGTGGCATATCTACTACACCGTGTATACCTTAACCCCTTCGGTAACTAACGGAACTAATAGCCTTTAACACGATTCGCAACCTTTGGTCAGATGATAAAAGCACCAGCTGTCGTGTGTGTGTGATGATGTGAACGGCTTCAACCTTCGCTCCAGTGTGACAGAAACAATCATTAACGAACCATGTGTGAGTGAGGGAAGCTGCGCGTGTGAGCGTTCCATTTGTGCGTGGCAGAATTGACGGGAAACATCAAACAGGAAGAATGGAAAACAGCGGTGGCACTTGCGTATTTACGCTTTCCCACGGGAAGCTAATGTTAATATGATGGCTATAATACTGGTTATACACACAGTGTAAAGCCAGTACAGTGGCGACGCTGGGCTGAAATCGAGAAAAGCTGTCCATAAGTCCAAAAGTAGTTTTTTTCAGCCCGGACTTTGAAACTTTGCATGTTGATTCTCAATTGATTGGTGCATTTGGTTTTCACATGCCATTTGATCTAGGTGTCACGCATTAATAATATGCCTACGTGAAGTCTAAGTTGATCAATTTCTGCAAAAATGGTCTCCTTCAACGAACGCGTAACGCGTCGGTTCGGGTTCCAATCCCAGCATTTTTCATAAATATACTAGTCCCTTATTAATTCGTGCAGCTTAGAGCAGCTAGATTCGTTAAAAGGTGCTACGATAGGTTGAGTAGTGCATCATAATTAATACAAGAATTAGGGTGGGAATCATTATCAGAGCCTAGGTTTAAGTACAGATTAAATCTATTAGAGAAATTTCAATCAGATAGCTTTACTGAAGATGTTAGGCACATATTTAAAACACCAGCGTATTATGCTAGATTCGACCAGATAAATAAGATTAGAGAGATAGATTGTCGTACTGATAGATTCAAAATGGCATTTTTCCCCCGTACCTTAAGAGAACAGAATAGGCATTATAGCATAGGGATAGATAGGGGAAATATTTTAGAGTAGTCTATAGTGCATGATGCATGTATTAATCCCTTAAATACCATTGATACTAACAATTTAGTTTAATGAGACCCTATAGTGGCTTGTTTTCATGTCGGTAGTGCATGCTTGGTGATCTTCACCCCCTGCCTCACACCCTCGCGGTGGCTTGCAGGGTATCGTGTAGATGTAATTTTTGTGTGAAGATTACATTAACTTCAGTACCTTGTCCGTTGGGCCCTTAACCACTCAGTGCCATTAGTTAAGAGTAGGCAATGCTCACCCTTCATCCGCACTTAGAAATATTCCTACCCATATCCATTTACTCGCACATCCCTAAATGGCGTAAATGACCTAGAGAGCTCTCTGAACCACGGAAAGATTTTTTCTGTTTCTGTCAGCCAACAGAATCTTGCTAATCGAATGATGCTTTGATATGAGAGCCACTAGGATTGCATTCTACTGGCATGTTAACCTCATTGCAATGCGTAAGGCAGCAGTAAATCACTAGCAGAAATGAGAAGACTGTGAGCACGTGCATACGATTGGTAGAACACAGGAATAACGTAGATACAACCGAATGACAAAAAAGATGATGGTTTATCATTGGAAGAGAAAACTCTGCAAACTGTATATAAAACAAGGACTGAGGCTAAAGGAGAGCGTTCTAGTTATACTTTTTCCTTGTGAAGGAAAAATCAGTGGATCTGACCGTAAGGGCCTTTTCTCTTTCGCAGAATGAGTGAAATTTCCATTTGTAGGGTCATCAGTAAATAGCCAGGTTGATTCCGTTGGTTTAACCACACTAAATTGTGAATTAAAGGAATTCATATTAATGATTTCCCTGAATATGTGCCGAAAAATAATTAGGAAATGCTATTTTACTATGGAAGTATCATCTGCGAACCTCTTCTACTTGTTCCACGCGCCGTCCTCCAAGAGATGTTTGTCTGCGCTAGATACTAGCAGAATGTCTTCTGTAGCTCGTGCAGCCACGTAAGCACCCTCATGCAGATAAGCTCAGACAATAGCAAGGTCAGGAGATGCTGACGATGACTCGCACTGAGGATGAAGAGAATTTTCTCAACAGCTAGGTGCGTTAAGCGATCCACGGGCTTCAGTGTTTAAAGGCACCGTCAAAGAACTTAAGTACTCATCACAATCCTTCTATCTGTGCCTTAATAAAATGAGGGAATGTCATCTTAAGTCTCACTCCCCATATGTTTCGGAGCTTCAGGCTTCAGATATAATTATGTTAACAATCCCTAATTAAGAAGAATCTGTGTTTCTTTTAAAAATAAAAATGACCTGTTTTTTACAGTGAACTTTGGTTTCCGATAAAGTTGTGAGATAATTTACTGAAGTATAGTTTCATAATAAAGGTATAAATCTGAAGATATGACTGCTGCAACTAATAATTTCATTTTTTTTACATAAGTTGCCTTTGATATGGTTAAAAATATTGAGAGCCTCTTGGCACGATAGGAAAGGTTCGAACCTTTTTAAAACTGAAGTCAATCATGCAGTGGATGGTGCAAGATTTCCGGATCTGATATCTTCTGTGACGTCAATTTCGTTCCCGTTCGGGAAGACATTTATATAATGAATAATTAAGAATCCTGAAATACTGCTTACTGGTCTACACTTCAATGTTCAAAGGTCTAATACATTAGAGAACGTGTTCTTAGGTTCGTTTTAGTGCTAGTCAGTTGGAGACGAAAACTTCAGTATCGTATTTGGAGTTCCATAGCTTTTATATATATATATTTTCAGTATCATTAGTAATTGGCATTTTGTTCTCTGTGAACCTAAACAGTTAAACGGTTGAACTCTCGTTCTGTTGATTTCAAAACTGAATCCACTCAAGACCGTTCGCATTTCAGCTTTGACGTTTTATGGAAGCCATTTCAGAGCGTAAGAAATATATGTATACATACACGTGTTATACTTTTTTTCCTCGCCTTGTAAAAGTGGGAATGTGGATATAAACGTAATTAAGTTACCCCTACCCCCATACCACACATTGGTATTTGAATTTCATCATTTCATTACGTAAAAGTATTCATACCTGTATGATGTGGCCACGCCCTCCGTTGGAAATACGCCAGGCTACCTCACTCAAATACATTTGCATATGTCAAATGTTGATTAGGTATGAAACAGTTTTTATATACACCCCTGGATTAGGAAACACCACGATTTTCAACAAAAGAATAATCCTTGTAAGTAAGGAAATGGTTTTATCAATGTTAAATATGCCTTCGAGTAGTTGAATTATTATCAATACATGAATTATAGATAGAAAGATTTGTGTTTTTGGGGTGCTTCGACGGCAGTGGTCATTTCGCACCTCAATATATGAAAAACCAAAACTCACATGCAATACATGAATGGGCTCAAGACTAGTCTTTCGAATATAGCTTCCTTCTGCACAAAATCGGGGTTATTTGCAAATGTATTTTGAAAGAATTTCGGAAATAATTCTCACTCGCCGCCTCCTTTCACTCCTTTGGTAGCATAAAAGGCTTCTGCGCAAAGAATTATACTCTACCTGTACACGTGAATCCTCATACCCAGCCACTCTTTCAAGCGGATTCTGCTATTTGAAAATCTTGTCTCGCGCTCAGTGGCATTAAGAGCCCTTCGGATTAGTCAGACCAACCATTGAAAGAGGACGGGGATCCTCTCACGCCCTTGCTCTGTTCCATCCAGCTTCCATCCCTACTCTTTCATGCCACCATTAATCATTACATTCCTCTTTCGAGGGACCATATCTCTTCAAAATCAGGTGCTTCGATAAGGTAACCTTGCTGTTGTCAGGTTTCGGCAGGTATCCGATGCTCGTGGATCCACTTCACTAGTTCCTGCATTTCCAAGATGAGCTGTGCGTGAAATCAAATAGGTTGGATTACTTATGCGCTCAAGCTGAGGAAATTCCAAGTGGGTAAAATTAGGTCTTGTGTTGCTCAGTTGAAAATTATTCCAGCATAGGTGCTGCACAGCTGCGTTGCGACGCATCGGTACGTGATAATTGTGACTTTGACTCATACTACGTTTGACTCACGACAAATAGCTTCAGTCGATACCTAACAAAATAGAAAGTTCCACGAACTATAATAAATATTTACGTGTCTACAATGATAATTTATGGAACCGAGTGAAAAGCAAAATGAAAATTGCTCTCTGCTTCTATTTTTTCTGTTACTTCGAGCGCATCTACAAGAACAATGTACCGTTAAAGCCTCCTCGAAGGTGTTGGGCAGGAATTTAAATATTACCAGGTATACATTAGGAACATGCAAGAAAATGTTTGTAACTACGTAATAATATAAAGGAGTGTTAGTTGACCTCGCACAGCCACGTAAAACTAAATCTTTAGTGGCTAAATTGCATTTATCAATATATCATTTATCAACGGGTCGTTTAAATTCACCTCGGTATTTTTTACAATGAGCATCCAAGGGGACAGTAGGAGTGCGAGTTTAAACCATTATGCAGATCTACCACAAGTTTGGCTGCATGCTCTAAGCCTGTGACTTCATACGATAATGACTTCTTATTTTTTTGCAGAGATAGCGTGTTAATTACCTCCGTACGGCAATGCATTCCTGTATTTGTTTTTTTCTATCGAGTCAACTAAGAGCTCTCAAAAACTATCTAACGTCATCGGAGAAAAAAATTCGATTTAAAAGTTTTGAAAATATTCCGTATAAATTGTAGCTGACGGGATGCTAGCGATTACCACCCATGCTCTTCTATTAAGTAGCTGAGATTAACACAGTTTCTTTGACCTTTCTCAAGCCTCGCCATTCTTCTTTATGTTCTAATTCTATAGTGAAATCCGCATTGTCTGGGTCCCATACAGTAAAGGCTTACTCTAATTGAGGCCTGGCGAGTGGAAAGAGCACCGCTCTCTTACTTTCTCATCGCTTTCATAGGAACCTTTTTTACGGATGCGAATCGAGGGTGTGCTATGTTAGGCACTCCGCGACATGCCCTATGTGATGGTGAGACCCCGGTATTTAATGGTATAAATCCGACTGGCATGTAAATTGAGCAATTATCAGTCGTTCCTAGGTCCTTTTCTAATGCCTACTTATCATTGTTACGAATATCCCTATACACTACTGCTACATTAACTAATATGCCTAACTTACAATTTAATATTTTCTCGAAAAATAAATTATCGTGAACTAAACCTCTTAGTCTGCATCATAGCACTAATAAGTTCCAATATAATAAGTTCCAAGTTCGTAGGAATTAAAATATGGTGGAGATAACCGTGGATTAGGAATCCCCAGCATTGTTAATTTCCAATAAATTAACTTTTCCCTGTGAAATTTCTCTGCTTATTAAATACTAATCACTAAATTCATCTCATGATTGAGCATGTCATGGCTAAAAATGGCATTATACTTATCAACCCCAAAGTATTCTTCCATTTTCTCAGTTGGTCCCAGAAACTACAGAATGTAGTTTCCATAAGTGAAGGTTTCCATTTGTTCATTGATATAGCAGTTTCCTACTTCCACATTTCGTTTCTTTCTTTTGAGTTTGTTTTCCTGTCTGTTGACTTATCGGTAAAATGTTATATCCCTTCAGACCAACGAGGCAATCGCCACAGAAATCGCCCTGCCACACACCCTCGCGGTGGCTTGCAGGGTATCGTGTAGATGTATAGATGTAGATGTAGAAAGTGATCTATTGCTGTGAGATTTTTTTCCTTCAGTGCTAATTACTCTGATCATTTTATATATGCGGCAGTATCTTATTTTTATTCCGTCGCCTTATTGACAGCCTTATTGGTTTTCATCACAATTTAATCGCACACGATTTTCTACCACTATAGATTATTTTCTTATTCCAATTGCTTATTTTGAACTGCCTGGAAGACTATAAACATCTGATTGATGTGAACGGATAATAGAACAATCCCGTTGTAACGGTCCCGGAAAATCGCTCTTTGTGAGAACCGTATTCATTTCGTTACCAGCTGCGATTGCATTGCCTAAATCGTGACTGAAACACGACAGTTATGCTGATGAATGGGTTTTTCTTCGGCATTGTCAAGTAATATGAACAGCAGATTATCTTTGAGCGAGTAAAAGATATGGAATTGGAGAGACCGCGAACTCTCCGCCATTAGCCTTATCGCAGTTATCCGCGTAAAAGGCACCGGTAGATGCCTTTTTTGCACGTTCCACTCTAAATGAAAAACTTGTTCGGCTTCCAGGTATTTTGATGGGGAATGATGGAGCTACATGTGTGCATTCTGTGAGAGTCAAAACAGTTTATTAGATTGGATTAAGTCTAGTGAATGGCCTAGAGTGGAATCCAACGATTGGAGTGTAGAAGACGACAACCGATGCTCTACATGTAATTTAATGAGCCGTTTTACCCTGCCAGATGTCCTGGTTGTCATGGGCTCGATTTAAAATCTGTAAAATTCTGTGCTTAATTTTGAACATTTAAGAAGTGAATAAAAACCCAATGGCCCCTTGGCCCCTTCTTGGCCCCTCCTATTCTCACTGTAGGTACTCAAAGAACGTTTCACCTTATGTTTCGGTTTGTTACTCATGAATTTACGTAAAACCTTAACGGTTGAGAACATACTAGGCTTTGAATAGAAATTGCAAATCTGTGTGCACTCCAGGGAACTTCCAGCTGTTAATTCAACCCTTTTTCAGTAATTTTTTTCTTCCCATTTGCCTTATTATGAATTTAACTGATTTCTCTGTTCGCGTTCGTTACCATAGGACATACACCGTGCATCGCTTTAATTGCATGAACCGAATTAGTTTTTACTAAGTTTTGTTGAAAACAACAGTAGGCAAATATTTCGGCATGCACGTTGTTATCCATCCGAAACCCACCTTTTCCTCGTTTTTATTACTTTTGTTCCCTTTTGTTTTGCTTCTGACGCATTAATTATTTGAATTCTTCAACAATATTTATCAATTAATTAAATAAAGGCTGGCCCTTTTCGCCAATTTTGTAAGTATTTTTTGCACGGCCATATTTCGATGTTGCTATATCATCTTACTTGAGATGATATAATAGAATCGAAACCTGGTTGTGTTAAATATATTCCAAAACGGTGGAAAAGTGTTAGCAATTTTAAATTAAATATGTACTAATTACTTGGCATCTTGCCTTAACCACGCAATTTGGTATTCCTCGTTTCATCTACGTAATCCTGCGAGCTTCACGAGGGTGTGTGGCAAGGGGTGAAGATCACCAAATATGCACTATTGACATGCAACCAGGATATTTAATGGAGACATGCTAGATAATAGGGTGACATGCAGCTAGATGGTTAATATCTACATAATAAGAAAGGGATTATTGTTATTACACGCATCATGCACTACAGACTACTCTAACAATGTTTCATCTACCTATCCCATTTAAATGCTGCTTATTGTGCTATCTTATCGTATGCGGGAAAAGGACATTTTAAATCTATCGGTACGGCAATCTATCTCTCTAACCTTGTTCATCTGATCAAACCTAGCATAGCACGCTGGGGTTCTTAATATATATCTAACGTCATCTGTGAACGAATCAGTTTCGAATTTACTTTAAAGGTTTTACCTAAATTTTAACCTGTGTTCTGATAGTAATTTCCATCCTATTTCTTTAGCTAATAAAGTTCTCATCGGCCTTTACAAATCTAGCTGATCTCCTTTACACATGCTCTAATTCCTTTATCATACCTTCCTCGTACGGATCCCATATACTAGCGGCATATTCTAAATGAGGCCTGACAAGTGTAAAATAGCTTCTTTCTCGTACTCTCTTATCACATTTGCCTATAACCATTTTTACGAATCCTTATCTACGGATTGCTACACTAGTTATTTCCCTGATGTGTTCCCCCATGAAAGTCTTCAGTGATGGTGACGCCTAAGGATTTGATTGATTAGTTTACTCATTGCTGTGTCTTTATGAGCTATGTGTTATTGATTATAACAGAATGTAGGAGCGACTCACAATCCACATTCACCCCTCCCTTTTCAGCTAAACCGATTCATTTCTCAATTAATAAAAAAATTGTTTCTGACATTACAAATTTATGCACCAGTGTCTACATTAGAAACTAATTTTTTTAGATACAGTATTTCTAAATCCACATCTACTTAATACCCAGTAAGCCACCATAAAGGTTTGTGGCAGGGGGTGAATTCTCACCAAACATGCACTTCATATCATGCATTTAAAAGGATTAGTATTAATATATTAAAATAAACTGCACTATTTGAAAAGATAAAAATAGCAAAGTAAGCATGCAAAAACGTGCTGTTAGTTGGGTTACGTTGAAGTCCTTATACTAACATTCAACTACCTATGCTATGGATTGAGTCACTAGTATTGGACATATTTACCGCTTCATATCCCTATTTGTACGAGGAAAAAAGGACATTTTGTATCTGGCAGTTCGGCAATCAATTTCTCTAATTTTGTAATTATGGTCCAGTCTACCATAGTAAGTTGGGTTCGCAAAATATTTTTAACGCCATCATTGAAAAATTGATACATTATAAAGTAAGCAATCATTTTTCTTTAGTATTCCACTCTCTTTAAAAGATGCAGCCAATCATAAACTTCTTCCACTCTCGTAACATTCCTTCCCGAGCGGTCGGTGAAACTCTCTTCCACCGTCGCCTTCGCCGGCAATGAGCTGGCAGCCACAGCGCGCAACGCCAACAAAGTTCAACCGCTGATAAATCCAGTTTGATGCTCTCTGGAGGCTGGGGGAATAAAGGAACACTGGTCGCCACAGTTAAATCCTCAGATGCGGCAGCACTGCCCTTGTAGTCACCATATGGGTGTGACGACACAATGACGCAATCCTGGAGCCGATCCTCGTCATTCACTCGCGGCGGTGATGCAACCTCGAGACGCGCTGATTCATTTTGATAGGAGTCTCCAGTAAAAAGGTCCGCATTCTCGGAATTTCTTTTGAGCGGAAGTTCTGGATGACGATTTCTATTGAAGTGGTGTGTCTGGGCTGAGTGATCTCGGAAGTGGGAAGTGAGTAGAGGAAATGGACGTTTGTTTGATCGTTGCACTTTTTAAAATCACATAATTGTGTCTTTAGTTCTTAGCGAATAAGTCAAGTTCATTTAATTAAAATAATGGTCCCTTTATTTATTGGTTTTGGTGGGCGTTTTCGAATGCGGTCATGGACAAGTTTTTTAGCCGAGGTTTTCATTCTTAAAATGTTATTGCTATTTAGATAATTAGTTCGATAATTCAAAAGGGGCCTTACAGGTATGTCATTCATTTACATGGTACGATGTGAGAGGTGTGAATCCACGCCATGAGTGTGATATCAACGATTAAAAATCCAGTTGTCAGTCGCTTCATTACCATTTACTGCGAAATGAGCGAAATACACCAAGGAAACACGGCGACTTCAAACTGAAATGCAGCTTCAAAATTCAAAACATCATCTTCGGGATCGATACGCCACAAATATTGTACAGACATTTCTTATTACGTCCCAAACATTCAAGATGTCTAAAGCAATTACACTCATGCATTGTACATTAATGGTTTCATGCAGACACGAAAAAATAACGCATGTACAAAATAATTGTCCCCTGGAAACTTCGATATCATAGCCCCAAAATAAAATCAGTCCTTGTGTCCATTCTTGGAGAAAATTATCTCACTGCAAGAAATCTGCACCGATAAAAGTTCTATGTTAGAAAATCGTAGTAACTATATATCTATAAAATAGGTTTCGATTTTATGATGGGTCTTCAATCTCGTGGCCCACGTTATCGCTAAACTGGTATTATTTTTTTTGTGATGCATGATTCCTTTAATGTTAGAAAGATTCACGGTTCTTTCCCTTGTTTGAAGCTTTGAAGGTAGTTTCTACTGACAATAAATTACATGCATACTTATTCGTATTCCGCTAGTATATGGGATCTATACGAGGAAGGTATGATAAAGTAATTAGAGCGAGTGCAAAGGAAATCAGCTAAATTTGTTAAAGGCTGTTTTAATATTGACATTAGCGATGCGAGCTTAACTGATGAACTAGGATGGGAATTTCTATCAGAACACGGATTCTTTAGAAAATTCAGGTTAAACCTTTTAATTAAATTCGAAGCTGATTTTGTTACTGATGACGCCACATATATATCAAGAAATCCTGCCTATTATGCTCGGTTTGATCAGATTAACAAGATTAGAGAGATATGTAGATTGTCGTACCCATAGATTTAAAATGTAATTTTTCCCGCGTACCATAAGATAGCGCAATAAGCCGCATTGCAAAGGGTTAGGTAGGTAAAAATGTTAGAGTAGTCTGTAGTGCACGATGCATGTATTAACAACCAATCCCTTCATTACTATGTATATACTAACCATTTCGTGGAATGTGACCCTATTACGTAGAATGTTTTCTTGTAGTAGCCTAGTTGCATGTTAATAGTACATGTTTGGTGATCTTCAACCCCTGCCACACACCCTTGCGGTGGCTCGCACGGTATTACGTAGATGTAGATGTAGATTCGTATTTTGGCTGTCGTAATTACTCCTAGCCTCCTGATTCAACCTTTCATATTTCTTTCTTTTATTACTTCAACTTAAAATATGCAAAGTTGTGAAATGTGGTATGAGAAATAGGAGGAAACGAGAAAAGAAAACGACTAACCTGCTGCCACTTCATACTATTCGCGTAAAAGTCTTATGCCCGCTTAGGGGTTGTGTGCTCGTTAGCTAACACTGTCAGAATGAAAAGTTATTTGTAAAACAGTCAACATTTTTATTCGAATTTATTTGTGATTTTGCTATATATGCTTTCATTTTGTCATAATTTTGTTTATAGTCTTCATGATTTTCATAAATTTTTACCCGAATCCTAAAATTATTTTCCGAAAAATATGATGCAAAAACATACATTCCTTAATAAATGCTCTCTTATGTAATTATCACAACAAACGCTGTATTGATTCCAACTTAACTATTTAGATTTAAATTTCCCAACGCTTTTCATTAAAACTGGGCACAGCTTATTCTTTAAGGGAATTCCTTTTCTGCTTCCTACCTTTCATTATCCCACTTAAAAATGACATTATAATACAAACTCCCTAGTCCCTCACTTTCCGTTCACCTTTCGATCATGCCCTTCGAATTACCATCGCTTCTCGTTACTTCCTCTTAGCCTCCATTTTCCCCATAAATCTCTTATTTTAATGCCTCCACTACGAATCTATTCATCTCATTATTTCCGCATCTCTTAGCACCTGCATCTATGTCTCCATAAATTTCCATTATTTTTCCTTCCTACCCACTTTTCGGGCTTGGATGATTTCTCCAATCGCCAGTCAGTAAATGCATCCTTCACTGATGCAGTTCTTCCGAGATTAATCTGTTGTATAGAATTATTCTGAGTATATTCGTCAAAGATACCTATTCGTGTGACATAAAATTATTACACTTGCTCGAGTAGATGTCCTAGATGGCAAAAGGGACAGTTTTGTCTCCATCTCGCCTCAATAAAGACCTTTTATTATAATTATTATTATTACTCTATTGCTTATCCTAGCTTTTTTTTACCTCTGTAAAGTCTAATTATGCACCTTATTTTTGTGGTTCATCTTCACTCAGTATCCCTGGAACTGTAGTGTATTCCTTCTAACCGCAAATGAATGCTCTAACTAGTCACCTAACGCTTGATCATCACCACCCAATCTAACCTATTTCATTATCTCTCTTCCAATTTTAACGTCAATAGCCTCCCACGCCGTTGAACCATGTTCAGTTCATGAGGATAAATGTGGACATTGTTTTCCAATGTCCGGATAATTCCGAACAGGGCAAAAATTCCTGCCGAACGTGTCCGTAAAGCCTTAAAAAGAAGATATTTTAGGCTGAAAAAAAGAGAATTTACGCTATGAAACAGTTTTGGTACTGGAAATGTGGTTTAGATGTTCACATAAAGAATGCCAGTAAAAATACGAGGCTCAATTGAAACTGAAAGATTGCGAAATGGCACACTACGATTTAGTTCCCACACTGACTCTTCCGTGTAAATTGCCTGCGTAATAGATTCCAGCCCATGCGTCCACCATCGTCACTCTTTGGGAGAAGTCATTTTATTGCTTGTTCGCTTCTCCTGTGACGCCATTGGGGTGTGTCATGCTTAGCGATTCGGAGAAAAACTGTCTACATACCTAATATACAGTGAAAAACCTGTAAAACCATTAGTCAATAGAAAGATTTTTGTTGGGGAAATAATGGATGTTGTCCTTGATCTTCCATGCATAATGTCTTTGCATATAAGGTTTGAAGAGGTGTAATATTTGTAATTCAATTTGGGGAATCTAACCGGTGCAGGTAATGTCATGTCAGAGAGTTCTCTTTAAATGTTCACGCAATACTCCATAGCAGGGTCATGGGCAGTACATATTGTGCTCATGTGTTCTAAGTCCGTGGTTATGGACCACCTGCTCCGTGGACTCACCCCCGCCCAGTGGTTTTGTGAGGGCAATTGAAACGACCGGCTCTCTTTTGAGGCTTCCAATAAAAGCATGAAAGTGAATGTCCCTGTCTGTAGATCCCACTTGTAATTTCATGAGTCTCTTTCCCCGCGATCATTTTTATATACCATGATTTATCGACGCTTGATTTTCTGAATGCTGTTAGATGATTTTTCCGTTATTTGAATAACTCTGCTGAGTACAGTTCTCCCGAAATTTTTTCCCAATAATTCTGTTGTTCTGATTTTAGCAGCGAACTTTACCAGTGAGAAGAGATAAATATGGGCACTGTAAAAGTAAATACCAAGCACTGAAAATTAAGGGAAGAGATTTGTAACATGTCGGCACCGAATGGGCAAGGCTGCTTTGCTTCAAGTTACGCAATACTTAGCCCCCCTCGAAGCAAATTTCTGGCTACGTGCCTGTCTCCCTTCGTCGTTTATACACCTAATCGTGACGGTTAAGTACATTATTAGATTCCTTACAGTCTGAATCGTCTCTCTCGCAGTGCATATTCAAGCGACCGTTTCAAAAAAAATTTCGTATTCCAGCATTTCTCGATTATATCCTAAGCTTTAGTTACTTCATCCACAAAGGGCTCTAAATTACTTCTCTCTTTCTCACTCCTCCAGTTACTAACTCATCAGTGAGTTCATGATTCATGGTCCACTTAGCCCCCTCTCTTTTGCATACAACATCGGTTTCCATTTCCAGGCTCTCTCACGGGAGTCATTTCAGCCTGGAAAACGTTTAATCGTTAGTTGCGCACACATCCCTCCCATCTTCTCTCAGTGCTCATATGACTGTCGGGAGAACCTGTGAATTCCGAAGGTCGGAGGAAGACGAGAAGAGAGCGCATTTTTCGCTGCTAGCCAAGCATCGCTGATGTCATCGGTGGAGGTCCGCAATGCTTTACGAGCTGCCCTCTTCCCACCGATTCTTCCGGTAACACGTGCAGGCGCTCGGGCACAGCCTCTTGGAGCCATTCGTTTCTCCAAGGAGGGCCGCTGGACAGAGGGAGCTAGCGGGCAAGTCCTTTCGGTCTTCATCCTCTATCCCTGCATCTCCGCCCGGCCCTGCCTCTGAACCTTCGATTCACCGACGCCGCACGACGCCGCGAAGTGAAGGTATTCGCCGCGTCGACACACGCGAGCCGCGAGACGGCTTATCTACGTTCCACGCTATCTCCTCTCCTCCTCACGTCTGTATCTCCCTCAAAGCCGCCTCTCCCATTAACCATCATCTCTGCTTTTCACCACTCTTCCCACTATGTATCTCACTCGCTCCGCTGTCAGTGACACGTGTCAGCTACTTGTCCTCCTTTCGGGCGATCGGAAATAACAAAATATGGGAAATCTTCGCGGCAAATATTTGTTTATATTCGCAGAAACGTTGTCGTAACGTAAAATGCGCTTCTCAGAGCATCGTTAACCCATCCATCTTCAGAAAATACATATAAATATATCTAGATAAAACCTTTCTAACCAGTAATCACTTCTTTACTATGTAGATACTTATCATCTTGTTGCACGTGACTGTCATATCCAAAACGTTTTCATAATGTAGTATCATTGTAGCTCATAGTTGCATTCGCATGTTTGGTGATATTCATCACCTGCTACAGACCCTCATGGTGGCTTCAGGTAATTACGTAGATGTAGATGCGAAACGTAGGTAACCTGATGATGTTGCAGTGCCAGCGAAACCCGGGTAGAAATAAAGTTTGTTTTTAATCTGTGGTAAATTATAAATTTGGTCTTCATTTCGATATATTCGAATACCACTCAATATCGCCGGAAGGCACTGAATTTAAACGTACATTTATGAATTTCATCCAAAATGATGACTAAATCTCATCTGGAAACCAAATTTTGACTGTCAGTCACTACTCAGTCAGTAGAACTAAGGAAAATCCCCGAAATGTATACGTTTCTACAGCTATTTAAAACGCTTGATTATTTTACAATTGACTCAGTCAGCTTCATCTACATGTTACATTGCGAGCCCTGCAAGAGCGTGCGGTAGGGAGTGATATGCCACCAGCTGTGAAGCTGACAGTTTTCGGAGGAAAACGGAAGGAAAACCTTCAGTAAATAATAATGAAGTGTGATTTGTAATTTTTTGAAAGAATTAGACTTTTTGCGTTATAACCATGTATTGCGCTCGGGAAAACGATTTCTTGTATCTTTCGGTCCGAGAGTTAATCTCTCTTAATTTTTCCCTCCTATCAACTATTATTTCAGGGGTTAGGTAAAAGAAGAGACTCCGCCCAAAAAGACAGGTGGTTCATTATTATTATTATTATTATTAATCTAACTGCACTGATAATATCGTATGAGGGTAGAAATATGTCTGCAGTGCCCGCCTCGTATGGTTTGAAGAATCAGCAATCTGTGTAAAATAATCAAAAAAGAAATTTATATAAACCCAGAAAGTGGGATAATTTTGCCCTTTATTATGATATTTTAATGGTCTTTAGCACGAAACTTTTCTGTGAATAAACGGCTCATTATTGCAACATATTAGTCTAGTCGGTAACCACTTCCGGGTGAGTGACCGGATTTATGTCCGAGACAGTAGTGAGTCAACAGATGAACTATTCTTTTGATGAATTAAACCGAGTTCATGATGCGCTTGTTATCTATCATGTGTTTTTCTCTTCCCATGAAGACCACTGTACTGCCTCCCCATTTCATGGCCTCCGTTAGGCACTCGTGCTTTCTCTGTGCACTAGGACGGTTTCACCACCGCACTCATCAAGCTCTAACTACATCTTCCCACTTCGTTCTGAGAACTGAAATCGAAAGTAATACGATGATCATCTAATTACGAACGTGAAAACATCTACATCCGCATGTCACCCTTCGAGCCGCCACTAGGCCACTATGAATAGCGGTAAATATGTCCAATACGAGTGAATCAATGCACAGCATAGGTAGCTGCATGTTGGTATAAGGACTTGAAGGTAAACCAACTAACAGCATGTTTTTGCATGTTTGCTTTGCTATTTTTATATTTTTTTAAATAGTGAAGTTTAGACTAGTATAATAATACTAATCCTTTTTTATGCATGATATGTAGTGCATGTTTGGTGAGAATTCAACCCCTGTCACACACCTTTATGGCGGATTGCAGGGTATTATGTAGATGTCGATGTAGGGCGTGTGGCAAGGGGTAGTAGGTCACTGCCCTTGAAAATTACTTTTACTAGGAAAGAAAGAAATATGAGAGTATCAATTCTCTTTGCTATGAATAATATCAATTATACAACGAAAAGAGGAAATAAAAATTCATATTTACTGTGAAAACAGGTTTCATGAGTGAAAACCGTCAACAATTCAAGAAGAAATACCTTCATGCGTGACTTGGTGGAAGATGTTCATGATGAAAATAACAATAACTTAGTATATTCCACACTTTGATTGAGCCATCCTCAAGCCTCAGGGCTGGTTCAATGAAAGTTTGGGATGTACTGAGTTATTGTTATTTTCATCAGTCAACAATTTTGTATTGAAGATGGAGACATGGAGGTGAACGTTTCGGAGCAGCACAAGTCCTAAGAGTGTTGTCATTTACTGACAAGATTTTCCATAAACTTCCTTTTTATTTAATATCCGTGTTGGAATGTCTCAGACTCGGAAGTGACTTGTGGGGACACTTGAGGAGGAACTGATTTATATAGTAATCGATTTAGATCCAATTATGTGAGAGATAAAACTATTGTAAAACTGTTGCCCAAGGGATTTCAAATACTTTCTGGTACTTGAGAGGATCCTCTTGAGATAAGTCGGATAAAGATAAATCATAAGACGTCATGAAATCTCTCATGCCTCATGGAAGTTAAAGATTTATTAAAAGTGTCGAAATTTAGATGTAACGTGATAAAGAGAAATTGACTCGATCAAACTTCGAATTATGAGTGGCGGCAGCAGGTGAAGAAAGGCATGGATTGTGGTGGTGAGCACAGGTGGGAAAAGAACTGTGCCTGCGAGGGAAGTGAGGGGGAAAGAGGAGGAATAGATTCACGGGACGTCTACATCTACGCACTACCCTGCGAGCCACCACGAGGGTGAGTGGCAGGGGTTGAAGATCACCAAACATTCACTACATATCATGCATAAAAAAGTATTAGTACTTGTATAGGTACTGTTCAAAACTACGGTATTAAAAAAAAGATAAAAATAGCAAAACATACATGCAAAAACATACCGTTAGTTGGGTTAGCTATAAGTCCGTATACCAACATGCAGCTACCAATGTTATTCATCGCTACACTCGTGCTGGACCGTTATTCATATCCGTAATAGTACGAGGAAAAAGGGACATTTTGAATCTGTCAGATAACATTAGTAGCTGCAGTCAAACATGCAGCTACTAATGTTATCCATTGCTACACTTGTATTGGATATATTTACCGTTATTAATATCCCTAAATGTACGAGGACCAGAGGACATTTTGAATCTGTCAGTTCGGCAATCTATTTCTCTAATTTTATGATTATGGTCCAGTCTACCATAGTAAGTTGGGGTCCGCAAAATATTTTTAACATCATCACTGAAAATATGGTCTTGGAATTCGTTTAAGAGATTAAGTCTTAATTTCAACCTGCGATCTGACAATGATTCCAATTTCAATTCATTCAATAGACTGGTCACGCTAGTAAGGTTATCATACCGTCCCTTTACAAATCTTGCCCATCGTCGCGGCATACGTTCAAGTTCGTTATTTAGACCGATTTCGTAGGGATCCCATACACTGGCAGCATATTCCAAATGAGGTCTTACAAGGGAAAAGTAGCTGATTTCTCGTACATGATCGTCACATTTACCCAGTACTCTTTTGACGAATCCCAGTTTACGATTCGCTTGACCCATTATTTCACGTATATGTTTACCCCAGGAAAGATCATGTGTCAGTCTTATTCCAAGATATTTAATGGAGACATGCTAGTTAATAGGGTCATATGCAGCTAGATGGTTAATATCTACATAATAATAAAGGGATTATTGGTTGTTATTACATGTATCATGCACTGCAGACTACTCTAACAATATTTCACCTACCTAGTCCTTTGCTTCGCTGCCTATTGTGATCTCTTATGGTACGCGGGAAAAAATGACATTTGAAATCTCTCGGTACGACATTACCTATATCTCTCTAATCTTGTTAATCTGATCAAACCTAGCATAAAACGTAGGGGTTCTTATTATATATCTAACTTCATGTGTGAACAAATCGGTTATAATTTACTTAAAAGGTTTAACCTAAATTTTAACCTCCGTCTGATAGTTATCCCATCCTAGTTCTTCTATTAAACTCGTAACACTTATACAATTATCATAACGGCCTTTAACAAATCTACCGGATTTCCTTTGCTTACGCTCTAATTCCTTTATCATACCTTTCTCGTACGGATCCCATATACTAGCGACATATTCTAAATGAGGCTTGACTCATTGTAAAATAGCTTATTCCTCCTACTATCTCATCGCATTTGCTTATAACCCATTTTACGAATTCTAATCTACGGTTTGCTACACTTGTTATTTCCCTGATGTGTTTCCACCATGCCATGTCTTCAGTGATGGTGACGCCTAAGTAATGTGGTGTTATGTCGTTTGTAAAATGAAAGAAGTGGAGTGCAGGTCGAAAATTTGTTGCGGGGAGAACAAGATCGATAGAAAGAAACTAAATGGCGAATTGCCTGATGCTGTCAGGGGAGAGAAGGGATCGATGAGGGAAATCCTACTAAGGCAGGAGTTGTGGGTGGAGGGGTAATGAGAGGCCAGTTAGTGGCCAAGTCTCTGAATAAGGGAGGCTGGCTTGGAAGACGGAGAAAATGTTTTATTTTTACGACGCCTCTTTCTACCTCGTATCCCCAAAGCCGCTACTATAGCGCGAGGAATAGAGTGTCAAGACATCACCGGTAATTAGAGTGTTTTCGAATGACAACTCCTACAACTCCAACACTTTTTTTCTTCGCAACTTATTTTTACAAAAATGAAGCCTCTAAGACTTGAAAGCAAGAACAACCACTGATTAAAATATTGTAGGGCAAAAGCGTTCCAGTTACGCGGAACCTCTGACTGTAAGTGCTCTCGAGGATGTAAAGTAGATTTCATGGAGCGTTTAAAATACAAACCCTTAGTATTTAGGCTTCAAGTAAGTAATATCAATTTATATTGGTTCCTCTTCACTGTTTAACCTCATCTACATCTACTTCAATCAGAGAGACAGTTACTACCATGCAAGCATGCAAAAAAATACAACTCCGTTTATACACCTTATGGCAAGATTTGTAAAGAGACGGTATGATAATTTTATTAGCGTTGCCAGTCTATTAGATGAGTTTAAATGGGAATCTTCATCAGACCGTAGGTTGAAATTTAGACTTAATCTCTTAAGTAAATTCTTTGACAATATTTTTACTTTTTACGTAAAAAAAACATTCCGCGAAATCCGACTTACTATGGTAGATTAGAATATATAATTAGGTAAATTGATTGCCAAACCAACTGATTTAAAATGTCTTTATTACCTCTTATTATAGGTAGTTTCTTATTTATGTAAGGACCTTAAACTAACCCAACTAACAGCATGTGCGTGTTTGATTTTCTCTTTGAATCTTTTTTAAATTGTAATGTTTCGACTATAAAAAAGCTACTAATCCTTTTGAAGCAAGATATTGAATGCATATTGTGTGTGAATTCACCCCATGTCACACACATTTGTAATGGCTTGCCGAGCATTATGTAGATGTATATGTCCACTACTTACATGAAACTGGGAGTCACAATGCTTCCACCCCGAGGAAAATATGAAGCATGGAGTTACCTGCACGTGAAATGTTAGCTTTAAATTACACCTAATAGTTATTTTTAATACCAAGAGCTCATGTTGAGCTTTCCCTGATTATTTTTGGGGAAAATGACAAAATCCTGTGAGTTAAAGACCTTTCATCATCGGACCAAAAGTCCGAAAAAGCCTCAGTTGCTAATTTAATTAGCAATTTGCTATAGAGAAACTGTCACCCCCTGCCACACACCCTCGTGGTGGCTCGCAGGGTATTACCTAGATGTAGATGTATCACGACGAGTAGTCCCTCCTCCTCTCAGGCGCATCTCTCTTACCTATGCCTCTCTCTCTACCGGGTGGTGTACCAGCCCCTTTACGTGTGCCGAGGCACGCTGTCTTTGCAGGAGAGAGGGAACGCGGAGGGAAGAGACGAATCAATATCAAAGCTGGAGTTGTATACCTGCAGCATGAGCGGGCCCTCGTCCAAACTTCCATTTTGGGAGTGGTTCGGCGATCGGAAGTGGAAGAGTCCTACGGAGGATGGAGAGAGAGTCTTCCCTCGCAAGCCATATCGGTGATATTTCCTGCCGCGTTAGTTCCCCAGTTTCGTGCTGTCCTAAAGCGTCACGCATGCAACCACGCTATCTTCAGCGCTCTCGTGATTTTCCTGAGGTTTACTCTTCGGGCGGAGATTTCCGGCCCCAACCGCCAAAGAAATCTGACGTCGCAGATTTCTAACGAGTCCACTGTACTCAAAAAACTTTTCACTTTTTAGAACGGTAAGGATGAGGAAATGAGAAGGAGAATGATCGCTGTCACTTTTCATTCAATAAGCTTCGTGCAGAATTGCTGTTAGTGAATAGGAGCCAAGTGAAATAGGTTTGTACTCGGAATTGGTCAGGGCTAGTATGTGAAATGATGATGTGACATATTAAGCAGTGAGTATAATTGGTGAAAAGAATTAGATTGGGAATCACTATCGGACTAACTAAATCCTTTGCAGATTACGAATACCAACAAGACGTGAAATATGTATGCCTAGGTTGAAGTAAACCCTAGAAGCTTGTGCCTAGGCGATTAAACGCTTTCTAGGATTAAAACGCCATTTATTTCGTGTAGAGTAAGGGACAGTAATAGATTAAATGGAATTAACCGAGAAATTTAACTTGGATAGATGATGTGGATTTTAGGCTTTTTTTCATTTCTAACGTAAACTGCTTGTAGCTGTACGTATTGGAATAAGTCCATTTCAAAGATGCTGTGCCCTTTAAAATGACGCTGTTGCGTACAACTGCATAATACCCTGCAAGCCACCATAAAGATGTACGGCAGGGGGTGAATTCACACCAAGAATGCATTACATGTAGATGGGAAAGGGTGCCACACACCCCCGTGGTGGCTCGCAGTGTATTACGCCGATGGAGATGTACAAATAATGCATAAAAATTATTAGTAATTATATTCTAGTTTGAACTTTACCATTTAAAAAAAGATAAAAATATCAAAGCAAGCACGCAAAACATGCTGATAGCTGCCTAAGCTTTGCCTTTGCCAACATGCAGCTACCTACGCTATCCATTGATACAATTGTATTTCTACTATTGGATATGTTTACAGCTATTCATATCCCTAATTGCACGAGGAAAAAAGGACATTTGGAATCTGTCAGTTCGGCAATCAAATTTTCTAATTTTATGATTGTGGTCCAGTCTACCATAGTAAGTTGGAGGTCGCAAAATAGTTTAAACGTCATCAATGGAAATATTATCTTGGAATTTATTTAAAAGATTAATTCTAAATTTCAACCTACGGTCTAATTATGATTCCCATTTTAGTTCATCTAATAGAGTGGTTACGCTAATATAGTTATCATACCGTCCCTTTACGAATCTTGCCGATCTTCGCCGCACAAGTTCAAGTTCATTATTTAGGAGTATTTCGTATGGATCCCGTACACTGTAAGCGTATTCCAAAAGAGGTCTAACAGGGGAATAGCAGCTAATTTCTCATAAATGATCGTCACATTTGCCAGGTACTCTTTCGATAAATCCCAGTACGATTAGCTAGACACATTATTTTACGTATGTGTTCACCCCATTAACGATCATGTGTCAGTCTAATTCCAAGAAATTTAATGGATTCCACGTTTGTTATTTTATTATTCCTTACGTAGTTAGTGCTAGTAGGAGAACTATTATTTTCACTTAATTCTGTACTTCCATTTTTTCAAATTTAATCCAAACTGCCATGTATCTCACCAGTTTCCAATTGCTTCTAGGTAATAACTCAAAGATTCTTTATCATTTGGGCTTAGAATTTCCCCGTACTTACTGCATCATTGGCATATATCTATATGTACGACATACCCTGCAAGCCACCTCGAGGGTGTGTGGCAGACGGTGCATCCACACCAGGAACAATGACACAGCAAACAAAAATGAACACACAAAACAAACACCACACCTTAAAAGTAATTAGGAAAAAAAAACTACCATATCCCAATCATACAGGACATACCCACGAATACCATGTATGACTTGAAATCCGACATCTATTTGATTTAATCCAGGGGATGCTAAGAGCAAATTATGCGAGTAACACATTGATTTGAACATGCAGGAAGTAAAAAATACTCTCGACCTACTCTGAATATTACCTGTATAATTATTACCGATTTACGCGATGTCTAACGTTCTGATCTCGAATCGTACGTGGAAAAAATGACATTTTAAACCTGTCCGTCCTGCAATCTATCTCCTTAATTTTATTAGAAATATCGAGCCTACATAAGTCGGAGCCAGCAATATATGATTAACGTCATTAATGAAATGTCCCTCCCTAAATTTTCCTAGAAGATTAAGTCTATAATTCAGCCTGCGTTGTGACCGATTCCCATCCCAATTCGGCTAACATACCGGGCACACTGCTTTCCCTATCGTAACACCCTTTTACATATCTCGCTTCTCTTCGTTGTACTCGATCTAATTCGTAAATTAAACCTGCTTCATAAGGGTCCCATATACTCGCAGCATATTCTTAGTGTGGTCTAACAATTGAAAAATAGCAACGTTCCTTCACCCTCTCCTCACGTTTCCCTAATATTCTTTTAATAAACCCCAACTTTCTATTTGCTTGACAGCTTATTTCCCTGATATGTTTCCCCCATGATAGATCCTGAGTAAGTGTTACCCCTATATACTTAACCGATTCCACGTTTACTAATTCCGTCCCTTGAATCATTTAGTTTCTTTCTATCGAGTTTTTCCTTTTCCAAAAATTTACTGTCACGCACTTTTTTATGTTCAGTTCTAGTTTCCATCTATCGCACCACGCCTGAATTGCTACGAGGTCTTTTTCTAACTATGCCTTATCTCTAACGCTATATAAGAAGTTTACTTTATATCACCTTATTGATATCAAAGCATATAAGGAACAAGAGAGGTCCTTTCACACTACCTTGTGGCACACCCGAAGTGACTTTAATTTCCAAGGAGGTAACGCCTTCCAAAACAACTCTTTGCATGCGATCATGTAGAAAATCATTTAACCATGATATAATGTTACTGTCTAACCCATAATATTTTGAGCTCACCAGTAATTTGCTGTGAGGCACCTTTTCAAAAGCTTTCTTGAAATCGAGAAATATAGCATCCACTAGAATATTATTTTCGCCAGAAGCTATAATATTTATTTATTTTTGGAAAAAGAATAGCTCTCCTCCTACCACTTACAAAATAAGTAATAATGAATTAACAAACGTGGAATCCATTAAATATCTTGGAATAAGACTGACAAATGATCTTTCCTGGGGTAAACACATTCGTGAAATAATGGGTCAAGCGAATCGCAAACTGGGTTTCATTAAAAGAGTATTGGGTAAATGTGACGATCATGTACGAGAAATCAGCTACTTTTCCCTTGTTAGACCTCATTTGTAATATGCTGCCAGTGTATGGGATCCCTACGAAATCGGTCTAATTGTCCAATGTCCAGCATGGCTTCCAAAAGAGCAGATCGTGTGAAACCCAACTTGCTCTCTTTTCCCACGATATTTTAGTTTCTGGCGAAAATAATATTCCAGTGGATGCTATATTTCTCGACTTCAAGAAGGCTTTTGACAAGGTTTCTCACAGCAAACTAATTTTGAAGTTAAAATCTTATGGGTTAGACAGTAACATTATATCATGGATTAATGATTTTCTGCATGATCGGGTTCAAAGGGTTGTTTTGGACGGTGTTTCCTCACTGGCAATTAAAGTCACTTCGGGTGTCCCACAAGGTAGTGTGATAGGTCCACTCCTATTCCTTTTGTATATTAATGATATCCAAAAGGTGGTAAAAAGTAAGCTTCGTCTATTTGCCGATGACGCAGTAGTGTACAGGGAAATTCTATGCCCGAACGATAAAGAATATTTAAATATTGACCTACAAGCAATTGAAACTTGGTGTGATACATGGCAGTTAGAATTAAACTTTAAGAAATGTCTTGTAATGAATTTTTGGAAAAAGAATAGCTCTCCTCCTACCACTTACAAAATAAGTAATAATGAATTAACAAACGTGGAAACCATTAAATATCTTGGAATAAGACTGACAAATGATCTTTCCTGGGGTAAACACATTCGTGAAATAATGGGTCAAGCGAATCGCAAACTGGGTTTCATTAAAAGAGTATTGGGTAAATGTGACGATCATGTACGAGAAATCAGCTACTTTTCCCTTGTTAGACCTCATTTTGAATATGCTGCCAGTGTATGGGATCCCTACGAAATCGGTCTAAGTAATGAACTTGAACGTGTGCAGCGAAGATCGGCAAGATTTGTAAAGGGACGATACGATAATTATATTAGCGTAACCAGTCTATTAAATGAATTGAAATGGGAATCATTGTCAGATCGCAGGTTGAAATTTAGACTTAATCTCTTCCACAAATTCCAAGGCAATATTTTCAGTGATGATGTTAAAAATATTTTACGAACCCCAACTTACTATGGCAGACTGGACCATAATCATAAAGTTAGAGAAATTGATTGCCGAACTGACCGATTCAAAATGTCCTTTTTCCCTCGCACAATAAGAGATACGAATAACGGTAAATATGTCCTATCGGAGAGTAGCAATGAATAGCATTGGTAGCTGCATGTTGGTATGAGTACTTAAAGCTAACCCTACTAACAGAATGTTTTTGCATGTTTTCTTTGCAATTTCTATCTTTTTTAAATAGTGTAGTTCTGACTACTATATTAATACTATTCCTTTTGTATGCATGATATGTAGTGAATGCTTGGTGAGCAATCACCCCCTGCCACACACCCTTGTGGTGGCTTGCAGGGTATTATGTAGATGTAGATGTAGAATATTGTGAGAAAAGAGTGCAAATTTAATGTCACAAGATCTTCTCTTCCGGAAGCGATGCTGAACATTGGTTAATAAATCCTGGTTACCTAGAAGTACCATGACTGAACTGACAATTATGTTCCAACACCTTGAATCTATACCATGTGTCACACCCTTACATCTAAATCTACGCGATACCCTGCACCACCGCGAGGGTGTGTGGCAGGGGGTGAAGATCACTAAGCATGCATTATCGGCATGCAAACAAGCAACTATAGGGTCTCATTAAACTAGACTGTTAGTATCTATAGTATTTAAGGGATTAATACATGCATCATGCACTACATAGTACTCTTAAAATATTTTCCCTACCTATCCCTTTGCTATGCTGCCTATTCTGTTCTCCTAGAGAACGGGGGAAGAATGACATTTTGAATCTATCAGTACGACAACCTATCTCTCTATTCTTACTTATCTGGTCCAATCTAGCATAGTACACTGGTGTTTTAATATGTGCCTAACATCTTCAGTAAAGCTATCCGATTGGAATTTCTCAAATAGATTTAATCTGTACTTTAACAGATCAGATCAGATAATGTTTCCCACCCTAATTCTTGTATTAATTCTGATCCACTACTCAACCTATTGTAACACCTTTTAACGAACCTAGCTGCTCTACACTGTACAATGTCTAGTTCTCTGATCAAACCTAATTCATTCGGATCCCATACACTGGCTACATACTCTAGGTGGGGCCTAACTAGTGAAAAGTAACATCGCTCTTTTGTCTTCTCATCACATTTCCCAAGTAGGTACTTGTTTTGTAAATAAAATGAGTACTTGGGATTACGGTGGCGCCCAGGGTTCTACTAGAAGGTGAAGGATTTCTTTTTACTACTGTGTGCATCATCGATTTGGTTTATAAGTTTTGAGTACTGTAGTACACTCCAAATACTGCATCCTAACAAAAATGTTGCATGATGTGGCATAACTCTGACATATCATTGTACCTACTGCCACGGCCAAAGCGTATTCCTCTTTCGATGGGAAGCTATTTCCTCTTTACGCTCAGTGTATTGCTAATAGTAATAGTTAGCAATTGATTTATCAGGGCTAGTACTTAGAGCATATTTTTCTCCAAGTTAAATTCAAGTTTTATTATTAATTTATTTATCCAAATTCACAGAATACCCTGCAAGACGCCTCAAGGATGTGACAGGAAGTAAATCAACATAAAGCTTATGCTTCTTCGACGGTGGCTCTGGGTTTGTACCCCGGGCCGGTGGTCAGAAGTCCAGCACTCTACCCATGGGAATGCCGTGCTCTCTGGTGAATACACTTTAACTATTTCTTCAAGCCATCCGATTTGAATAGTGAACAACGCTCTGAACCAAATTTCTGCCGTTAGTCGCAGTGGTTTATTTGCGAAGCAACGTAATTAGTTTTTGGAATATGCTGCCAGTGTATGGGATCCCTACGAAATCGGTCTAAATAACGAACTTGAACGTGTGCAGCGAAGATCGGCAAGATTTGTATAGGGACGGTATGATAACCTTACTAGCGTAACCAGTCTATTAAATGAATTAAATTGGGAATCATTGTCAGATCGCAGGTTGAAATTTAGACTTAATCTCTTAAACAAATTCCAAGACCATATTTTCAGTGATGATGTTAAAAATATTTTGCGGACCCCAACTTACTATGGTAGACTGGACCATAATCATAAAATTCGAGAAATAGACTGCCGAACTGACAGATTCAAAATGTCCTTTTTCCTCGTACTATTAGGGATATGAATAACGGTAAATATATCCAGTACGAGTGTAGCAATGGATAACATTGGTAGCTGCATGTTGGTATAAGGACTGAAAGCTAACCCAACTAACGGCATGTTTTTGCATGTATGTTTTGCTATTTTTATCTTTTTTTAAATAGCGTAGTTTTGAACAGTACCTATATGGGTACTGATCCTTTTTTTTATGCATGATACGTAGTGCATGTTTGGTGAGAGTTCACCCCCTGCCACACACCTTTATGGTGGCTTGCAGGGTATTATGTATATGTAGATCTAGATGGAGATGTAGTTTTGTCATCGCAATGCATCCGCCAATTTCTGCGGAAATAAATGTAATTACGGAAATTGACCAGTTCTAAGGTTCCAAGTACTGAAACGTAAGATTTACTTTCTATTATTAGCTATATGATACTACACAATGATTGTTGCTCGGAAAAACCAACATATCGTGAGAACACGGCCGAGGTGATTGCTCTTTCGACGATACGATTGTTATGGATGTCGTGGGGGTTGAGTCCTTGGATCAGCTCCCAGAATTCCTCACTTCTCGAGTAGCAGAGAATTTTTAGAGGACAGTCCTTTAGCGGAACCCATGAAGCCATGGGCGGCACGTGTCCCCTCACGCCATCGTTCTCTCTCCTCCCTCACTCCCATAACGTCTCATTCTCGTCTCACCTTCCCTCTGCCTCTCTCCATATTGGCACGTGTGACGACCAAACATCCTCACACCCCTCCCTCATTGTCTCCTGTCTACCTTCTCTTTCTCTCTCTCTCTTCCCGCCTGTCTGCCTGCCTTCACTCTCTCCCAGTCGTGTCATCCTGTACGTACGGGGGAGAGGATCCTTTTAATCTCGCCGCGTGCAAATGAATACGTCCTCTCTCCCCATCCACGCCAATCCCTGCGACACTCAGGCGTGCGCAGGTTGCGCGGATCATTAATTAACGACAAGCGCGCCTCGATCGCTCTACAGCGATCTCTCTCCGGCCACTTCCTCGCTCCCCAATTGAATTTGCATTTGGTGGACTTTTCGAGACGACAGGACTCGGGCGTGTCTTGATCGTCGGAACCGTTTTCCCTTTCGCCTTCTCCTTCGCTTCAAGGAATGAACTCTCCTAGACTTTCGTTTTGCACGGATTGAGGCCGATTGACTCACGTTTTATAAGAACTTGATGCATATTCTTTTTACCGCCTCATTCTTCGACGATTGGTATATCAAAGGCAGCGCGGTTAGGAGATAATTTAACCCCCGATACCAGTTCTGGACCTTTGGTGGGAGTAATTTCATAGCAGCCACGCTTGACGGCCGAATTTAACTCCAATAGTGCTAGGAATTATATTACCCTACGCCGACATCACTCTCTGTTTCGATGAAGTGTATCACTGACTTATAACATTTTTGTTCGTGCTCTGCCTCTTGTCTTTTTTGCTCCAGTAAAAAAATATAATGCAGAGT
Source organism: Platycnemis pennipes (assembly GCA_933228895.1). Lineage (NCBI taxonomy): Eukaryota > Metazoa > Arthropoda > Insecta > Odonata > Platycnemididae > Platycnemis > Platycnemis pennipes. The sequence goes on from OW121848.1 coordinate 58,911,915, forward strand.
TTAAAATGATTTGTATGAGTATATAAATGAATTCCCATTTTTTTTGAGGGATCACTATTATTGCAGATGAAATAATGTGAAAACTGATATATCAGACTCTGCATGATTTTTTACTGATCACAGGATGTTTCTCAGTGAATTGTATTATCTGTTTTGGTAGACCACCCTTCACCCCCTGCCACACTCCCTCGCGGTGGCTTGCAGGGTATCTTGTAGATGTAGATAAGATAGCCGATGTGGTTATTGTTTTGGTAAATATTATGGCTGAAGTCACATCTTACAGTAACTACTGACTGGAAACGAGTATTGATATTCATTTTTTGTATTTTGGTGAATAAAAAGCCAAAATGGCCGCAGTTTCCGTTGGGAGAGAAGGAACTACTGCTTCACATTGAGTGAGACTCTCAAAACGAGTGAAAGCAGTGAGAGTTTCGAGTGAAGTAGACTCTACATCTACATAATAACCTGCAAGCCACCATGAGTGTGTGTGGCAGTGGGTGAAGATCATAAAACGTGCACTATTGACATACAACTAGACTACTACATGGAGACATGGTAGAGAATATGGGTCACATGCAGCTAGATGGTTAGTATCTACATAGTATGAAAGGGATTGGTTTTTAATGCATACATCATGCTCTGCAGACTATTCTAATAATAATTCACTTATTATTAGAATAGTCTGCAGTAGTCCCTTTGCTAGACTGCCTATTGTGCTCTCTTATAGTTCGCGGGAAAAATGATATTTTAAAACTATCAGTACGACAATCTAACTCTATAATCTTGTTAATCTGATTTATCCTAGCATAATACGCAGGGGTTATAGATATATATCTTACGTCATCTGTAAATAAATCAGTTTCTAATTTACTTAAAGATGTGAAGCGAAAAATGCATACTTTAAATGTGACGACTTTGGATGTTCATCTCTGAAAAATTCTGCGTTTGAAAGCAGCTAGAATTGTTGCACTCCTAAGCCATTACACACTCCTCCGAAGTTTGTGCACCGTGGCTTAGTTTAATAAGCTTTCACATTATTTTATCCCTAATTTCTACTTATCACACCCAGAATTCTCTCTCCAAACTTTTGTTCTATAAAATATATAATTAAGCCGGATTGAACGAGTATTGTGGTTTATACAGCCCGTTATATCAGTGCAAGCACATAATTCGTCAAACAAAATAGAAAGTATGATTCGTTTCTATGTGCTCATTGTCAGGTTACTTGTTCTCGCTAGGCTGTATTTTTGGAGCTGTCAACATTTCCTTCGTGTATTCTATTCGCGCCAATTTACTGGAAATAAATAAATTTTATGATCTTTACCTTTGCTCCTAATTGAGGAACCAATGTTGGGTCCTATATAAGATTTATTATGTAAATAAATTCTTGATATGCAATAATTATTTGACACAGCTGTTTAACTCCATTACCTCATAAAATATAGCGTCTTCCTTAATAGTTGCAATTCGAAAACCTCTTGGAAAAATATATTAGCTCTTGAACGAGACATGGTTATAAAAAGCACCGTCCGTGAATCATTAGTAGCGTCGAGAACGTATTTTTCTTGCGACGTATGCAGGTACGTTCGTGCGTATAAAGTCATGACTATCACGATAGCAGGGAAGAGTTGCCTCAGCACAGTCGCATGACAAGCCAGCAGTTTTCTAGATACTAGAGAAGGGTTGTCTGGAGGAGACATTCATTCCGAAAAATAGTTGACTGCTGAATGTAGGACGTAGCTAGTGAGTGGCGAGAGATATTATGCAACGTAAGAATCAGGATATTTTGTGTGTCAAAGGAAATAAAAACGCAGTTATTGAGTCAGATCCAGCATCGCCATTTATGCGAATGAAGTGAAATGCGAATGCGAGAAAACTGGGTGTATATTGAATTATTAGAATAAATTCCAGTTATGCATTTCTTAGAGCACCTGTGATACTCTCTCAGTCGCTTGCCAGATCAGAGGAATGCAGTTCAGAGAGCCATTTATGAACAAAACAAGATGGCGTCTTATTTATCATTTTCATAGCGTTTCCTTCGTTTATACATTACAGCTTCGTGAAACACCCACTGGAAAGATACCCTCGGGACGGGTAAGAAAATGCTATGACAACTAGTGTAACAATTTATTAGCGTAACCGGTCTATTAAATGAATTAAAAAGGGAATAATTGTCAGGTCGCAGGTTGAAATTTAGACTTAATCTCTTAAATAAATTCCAAGATAATATTTTCAGTGATGACATTAAAAATATTTTGCGAACCCCAACTTACTATGGCAGAATGGACCATGATTACAAATTGGTATAAGGACCTTAAGCTAACCCAACTAACAGCATTATATTGCATGCTTGCTTGCTTTGCTATTTTTATCTTTTTTTAAATAGTAAAGTTTAGGATATTATATTATTACTAATCGTTTTTAATGCATGATACGTAGTACATGTTTGATGGGAAATCACCCCCTGTCACACACCTTTCTGGTGGTTCGCAGGGTATTATGTAGATGTAGACATAATTCCCTGCATCATTTAGCATATTATTTCACCTTCAATATATCCGAGCCATTGCTTAGGAAGTGAAATGCCATTTTCATGTCGTGGTGTATTTGAAATATGGCTGAGATATAATGTTAATGGAATGCGTGACTATGTCGGGTGGGTGGCAATTGGATACTAGAATCAATGCATTAATTGCATTATTTTCTTTTAATTTCATTTTATTAACGAGATTGTAGCCCATAAACCAAATGTTACATTGAAGTTAACGTGCAACTAAGTGAGTAATTATGTTAAAATTTTCTGCTGGAATATTGCTACTTAATAGAACTTTACATACAAAAAATAATAATAGTGATTCCGGCATGAATTACTCATTTTGGAAAAAAGAATAGAAATAGACAGTTCGTACAAGATGATTGTCAAGAACACAACAGATAATTATACATAATCGATATGTATAGATTCATTCATTGAGTGACTTTGGGTGTGCACTGATAACTCGCGAGAAATCTTCATTACGAATGTAATTATTTCTTTCTAACTTCCCTCTGTAACTGATTGAATGTGTTTGACCTCCTTCCAAAGTTATGGCCACCAATTGACTTTCCGACCACCTTCCTGAAGGAAAAGTAACTGGGCCAGTGCTCCACGTTAGACGCACCGCCAGAATTCTCGACGTGGCACCGCAGCTCGGGGAGTGACTTTCGAACTTCGCTTCGAACGGCGGCCGTTAGGAACCTCAGTCACACTTTTCATCATGACCGTATCTTGTTCTCCTCACACTCGATGATCAATATGTTTTGAGCTGAGTGTGTTGAAGGCTAACATCTTCAGGACAGTTTAATTGACACATGCTGAAAAATACGATGAATCACGTCACAATCAGACAAATAAGAGAAGCGTGGCTGGAGGCATAACGGCAGCTGCTTTTATTCGAGTTTTAGCGAGCAATATAGCCATATCCACGCCTGATTGAGACTAAATGTAAAAAATTTCTTTTTTTGCATGAATATCGGGAAATGTCTAATATTTTTGTGTGGGGTCACAGTACCAGATAGATTTGGCTTTTTGCGAAAAGTAGTATTGTATGTGAGAATGCTTTGTGGTGAATACCATTTATTATTCAATTTAAATATAACAGAATACACAATAGAAAATAAAATGAGTTTTTTGCATTTATGCATGCCTGGTGATGACCCTCTGCCACACACCTTTGCGGTGACACACAGGATATGGTGTGATTGTAGATCCGTTTTCGAGCGTGCCTGGTGCATGTATAACAAACGCTTTTCTCGTATTGTGCAATATTATATTTATTCGTGAACGTATGAACATGGTGCATCTTTGACGCGGTTACCCTACTGCACACCCTCGAGGTGGCTTGGGGACGATACCTTTCAATCTACATGTTCTGACTACGCAAATGCATTTGGGTTCTTTGCGTTTTTTTCAATTGCAGAATTTGATGGAATAATTTTTATCATCATTGCAATGCGCGTGGACTCGGCGTGCGTTCGTTAAATCAAGCACGGTGAAGCATCCACTCCTCAGCCTTCTGTTTGGCCACGTAGACTTGATCTTCCCACCTCGCCCCAGGGGCCGGCCGGCTTCCCGGGTTAGGGGGAGAGGGGAGGGACGACGCCTCGTCGAAAATCTTTCTGGGCAGCTGACGCTCCCCAATGCACCGCCTCCGATGCGCCAGCTCCACGCCTCACTACCTGCTTGCGCCTTCCCTCCCAAGCCGGGGACACGTTTTTTCCCCCAGCGTGAGCGGCGGCGTTGGAAGGGATTTGGAGAAACGAGAAGGCACTCCACTTGTTCTCGTGGCGGCAGAGGAGAGGGGAGGGATGTTGTGGAGGAGGAGGAGGGAGACAGGGGGAAGCGTGGGGACTGACGTGAAACTCGAGAGGTGGGCAAGGAAGACTTCAGGGTAGAGGTGGGCCGAGAACCCTCGGAACCCTTCTTCCTTCATCGCATGCACTACGAAATTTTTGGGGGTTGACGCGACGCCGAGGGGTTGCCGGAAGAGTATATCGGCTGACGCAACCCCCGACTCGGTCCTTGTAATGCGGATTCGATCTCGACGTTTCGTGTCACGGCCGTGTTGGATGGAGGCTAATGGACCGGGAGGGACGGGGATCGGCAAAGCGAGTTGTTATGATCGTAGCGAGGCGTTCGTGCGATGGGAAATCGCCACCAATGCTCCCCCCAAGCGAAATACTTGGAAAGAAATTTGGTTTTCGATTCTCAGAGAAATGATTCCGGCTTGACTGGGTGGAATTTATTCGGTGGCTTGCAGGTTATTATGTAGATTGCGACAGAAAAATTTATGGCATACGAATTAAAGCTTGCAGGAATGCGAAATGATTCTCTAACGAAGTCACTGCTTCTCTCCTCTGGGCTTTGAGCCTTTTTTAGCCGAACTTGAGACTAAATGATTACACTAGTGCAGGCGGGGAGGGTGGGGGGGCTGGTCATCCACTGCGGCGCGGTGCATACACGGCTGTGAGATGATTTCGAGTGGCCTGGTGCTTCGTAAGTGGTCATTTCTCTCGTGCACTCCTGGTCCGGGCTCGCGGGTGTAGGCATAGTCGGGGATGCGATGGGAAATGGGAAGGAAAAGGAATAGAGTGGGGACCCTGCGTAGAGGGTAGGTTCGGAGTCTGGTGGAGTGTAAAAGAGAGAGAGAGGTAGCAATGGGGGGAGGAGGGGCAATTGAGGGTAGAAAGGCGAGCAGAGCAGCGGCAGTCTCGACCGTGGAGGAGGATGAGTGACTGCGGGAGGGTTTGTGTGGGGGGGGAGGGGCTTTGAGGGGGGCCTTGTGCAGGGTAGAGGGCCGGGGGGAGCAAAGGGCGAGAGATGGGAGGAAAAGGGCTGCGGAGGAGGAGGGAGGCAGAGAGAGGGAAAGGAAGGTCGGGGAAGGACGACGACTGGGGGAGGGAACGTCTGCTCGGAGGGAAGTGGAGGTCGGGTTTTTAGTGTGGGGGGGCGGAGAGGATGAGGCGGCTGGCAGGGGGGGAGGCAACAGCTGGGGGGCGCCATATTCGTCTGTCTGTTGTTCGCTTGATCCATTGTGCAGTCTCGCGTGGTTTGTCGGGCTACAGCCAGCCACATCACCACGCGAGCTGGAGACCGTCTGCGCGCGGAAGAGGAAAGCCCCGAAAAGAGAGGTCTCCCGGCGTGTTGTTAATTCAACCGGTTGCCCATGTGTGGCCGGCACTCGCTCCCAATTCCACGGAGACCATATAAGGGTGTCGCGCTTTGGGCATGCGCTCGAATTCGGAGCGGGTTCGGAATAAAGTCCCGAAACACGCCAGGAAATAAGAAAAGAAGCTATCGCATGGTGCTAAATATGGCCCTCGAAGACAACCATAGACTGAATGCATTTTTGGGCTCATCAAATGCTCCAAAGGCCTCAAAACGGTTCTTATGTTGGGACTGTTCCCATCTCTGCTTAGTCATACTTTCTTTAAAAAAAACATTACGTTTCTTCTTCTCAGTCATTTACTTACATCTACATGATAACTGGCAAGCCACCATAAATATGTGTGGAAAGAGGTTAATTTATAAAATTTATTCATTCCCTGCCACACACACTCGAGGTGACTGGTAAGGTGCTCAGAACATGGAGATTTTTGTTGTGGGCCTATCACGCCTCCCTGAGAACATTCAAAGCTTCTTAAACCTCATTAGTATCTTAAACGACAAGCTTGACTCGACCTTATAAAAACTATTTAACCCAGCTTATCATTTTTTTCCAGCCCATAGGAAGCATATGCATCTACGCAAGCCATTGCAAGGGTGTGTGGCAGGAGGTGAAGATCACCAAACGTGCACAACTGACATGCACCTAGGCATATAATGGCGAAATATTCTTAAAAAACACCCAGCAAGGTGCTGTAGCACTGTTCTCTTGAATCGTACTCCTCCTGGCACTTGAATTGTTCTCCCCCTGCCACACACCTTTAGGTGTGCAGGATTTGTGTGTGTTTAGGCTTGCAGGGTTTTATGTAGATGTAGAGCATAAGGAATATTAAATTAACAAACGAATCCATTAAATATCTTGGAATACGACTGACACATGATCTTTCCTAGGGTAAACACATACGTGAAATAATGGGTCCAAGGTAATCGTAAACTTGGATCCATCTGCACTGGGTACTGAGCACTGGGTAAATGTGACGATCATTTACGAGAAATCAGCCACTTTCCCCTTGTTAGACCTCATTTGGAATACGCTTCCAGTATATGGGATCCATCCATAGATTCAAAATACCATTTTCCCCCGTACTATAAGAGAACACAATATGCAGCATGGCAAAGGGATAGGTAAGGGAAATATTTTAGAGCAGTCTGTAGTGCATGATGCATGTATGAATCCCTTAAATAATATAGATACTAACAATCTAATTGCATGAGACGCTATAGTTGCTTGTTTGCGTGTCCATAGTGCACGCTTGGTGATCTTCACCCAATGCCACACACCCTCGCGGTGGCTTGCAGGGTATCGCGTATATGTAGGAAATATGCCTAAATAATTAACTTGAACGTGTGCAGCGAAGAACGGCATGATTTATAAAAGGACGGTTCGATAACTATGTTAGCGTAACCAGTCTATTAAATGAACTAAAATGAGAATCTTGGTCAGAACGTAGGTTAAAATTTAGACTAAATCTCTTAAATAAATTCCAAGATAATATTTCCACTGATGACGTTAAAAATATTTTGCGGTCTCCAACTGAATATGGTATACCGGACAATAATCATAAAATTTGAGAAATTCGATTGCCGAACTGACAGATTCAAAATGTCCTTTCATCGTACAATTAGGGGTATGAATAGTGGTAAATTTTTCCAATACAAGTGTATCCATGGATAGCATGGGTAGTTGCATGTTGGTATAAAGACTTTAAGCTTCCCCAACTAACAGCACTATAATACATGCCTACTTTGCTATTTTTATTTAAAAAATAAAGTTTAGACTAGTATATTATTGCTAAATTTTTTATGCATGATATGTAGTGAAAATTTGGTAAGAATTCGCCCCCTGCCACACACCTTTATGGTGGCTTACACTTTATTATGCGGATGTAGATGTACGTACCATCACCCATTCCTTATTTCGTAAATGGCGCAAATGACATCAGCGGTTGATCGCCTCCCCTGAATAACTCATTTGAATCAATGCATCGCATATTCTCTGAGTGTCACGATAATGCTCACAATGATCTCCTTTTGACTTTCTTTTTTGGCCGGGGATTGATGGTTTAATTACATATAGATATACATTAGACATTCTTGAAAAGATAATATTAAGTTTTGCTCGGTGCTTCCAAAACTATGCTCTGGAGGTAACGAGTCTAAGGCTGATGCACGCCGAATGATGGCAGAAAAAAAACTCACTCTCTATCCTACTCGTGAACATACACGAATCACAATTATCATTTCTGCAGGGGGTCGGCCCCACTGCATTTTTTTCACAGTTTTAGAGCAGATCGTTTGTTTTCCACCCGCATCCTTTTGGTGTGACTCCATAAGAGCGAGCACGTGCATATGGAATGCCCGCTGACCACTCCATGACAGTTGCGAAACAATTCCATTTTATTTTTCGTCCAATTATTTTTGATGACTCTTAACTCTCGACCATCTCGCTTGATTCGGACGCTTGCTCCAACGAAATCTTGTGAACGGGAAGCTTCTACCCTCTATTCCCCTGATGCGCCGACCCCTTTCTCTGTCTTTCTTTCTGGCCACGCTGGTGGCCGGTGAGATTTTTTTGTAATTCTGGCCGGATCGTTTTAAGTGGAAATAATCAGTCCGCTGCAAGGCATGGCCTAAATTCTCTAACAGTTCCCTTCAAGAAACTGCGTGAAAGTACAGGATCTTTGTTTCGACGTCCAGTCATGCTGATGATCTATTGGATTTGAAAAGAAATCGTTCTGTACTATGCGGAACACCTTCATGATTACAGTTGGATAAAAAATGAAACTGAAATTTTCCCACAAAAATATTATACACTTGTATTTGAAGCTGGTTTCGTTACATGGTAGCATCACCTAGGATGCGTGGCCAACGAAACCGGTTGCCAATAAAAATGTATAATATTTTTGTGGGAAAATTGCAAAGTTTCATTTCTTATCCAAGTGGATATGAAAAATCAAGTAAAAATGTTGTGACGGTGATGACCACTCATTTGCTTCCAACTTCTTTCATAAATTAGATTTCTAGCTCGTTGCTCGCCTCGCCCAGCGACGATCCCAGTTCTAACAGGAAATAACTTTGGTGGGTTCCTTCGTCATTTGCGCGCTATGAAACTTATTTCTGTTTCTCTTTGACGATTACAAGTAGACGATGCAAGATAATGAAGTGTCCAGAAATGCTCATAATGCTCTCTACTCATCCATTCAGACAGAGCAGAGCTAGAATTTCCTTTCATCAGTTTCCTGGATGAAGAAATGAAGCGTGGCAAATGTAAGTAAATGGCTCTGCAGCAGATTTTCCAACGCTAAAATTTACGAAATCGTCACAATGCAATTCATAAAATGATTTTGGCTGGGACGAAAGAGTCGCACTCCTGCGACTGCATGCAACCGGAAAAAGTAGGAAAGTGTGCTTCTTGACTCACTTTACACTCCCGAGACCGGAATAGGTGCCTCTGAAGAGCCGATACAAACTCAAATTTTCATCAGAATCATCCCTGAAAGCTACCTCTATGTTGTATGAGATTTTACAGGAATGTTGGGAATCTTAATACCTCTCACGTTAGCATTTCTATGGCTTCGGGTGACAGAAACTTCTTAAATCCTCTAATTTTTATACGAGAATTTATTAATTTTCATTTGCATTCTTTGACTGCGCCCATATTCAGACCATTCAGACCCATGATAATGAGGCATCTGTAAAAGTCTAAATCTTACTTTCTTTCTTTATCGTTTTCTTACTTTCTTAAGGACTTATTTCTCGGGACATTTCAGGAACATCATGGAAATTGAATAAGACATTTCTTTCTAAATTACTAATTTCTACTGTATTGCTGATACAAAGGCTGGAGAACAACGGCACCAAAAGCGTTGAAGGATCTTCTGTGATGGTCTCATATTTAGTGAGGATGATTCCGTTAGAAAAATAGAGAGCTGTCGCCAGAATTTTGTATGCACTTATGAGAATGACAAATCGGGTTACAATTTTTCTTAAATGTTATTGGAACAGGTGTTTATATTTCCCTTATATTATCTCTTTGGAACTAAGATTAGTTCAGCGACGGAGTTCCCATTAGAACACATCGGCGCGCCGTGGCTGGAGATAAGCGAGATTTACATACTTTGCACAGTGATCCTATCTGAATCCAGTGAATCCATTAAATATCTTGGAATAAGACTGACAAATGATCTTTCCTGGGGTAAACACATTCGAGAAATAATGGGTCAATCGAATCGTAAACTGGGATTCGTCAAAAGAGTACTGGGAAATGTGACGAACATGTACGACAAATCAGCTACTTTTCCCTTGTAAGACCTCATTAGGAATATGCTGCCAGTGTATGGGATCCCTACGAAATCGGTCTAAATAACGAACTTGAACGTGTGCAGCGAAGATCGGAAAGATTTGTAAAGGGACGGTATGATAACCTTACTAGCGTGACCAGTCTATTAAATGAATTGAAATTGGAATCATTGTCAGATCGCAGGTTGAAATTTAGACTTAATCTCTTAAACAAATTCCAAGGCAATATTTTCAGTGATGAAGTTAAAAATATTTTACGAACCCAACTTACTACGGCAGACTGGACCATATTCATAAAATTAGAGAAATTGATTGCCGAACTGATAGATTCAAAATGTCCTTTTTCCCTCGAACAATTTGAGATACGAATAACGGTAAATATGTCCTATCAGAGAGTAGCAATGAATAGCATTGGTAGCTGCATGTTGGTATGAGTACTTAAAGCTAACCCTACTAACAGAATGTTTTTGCATGTTTGCTTAGCAATTTGTATCTTTTTTTTAAATAGTGTTGTTCTGACTACTATATTAATACTATTCCTTTTTAATGCATGATATGTAGTGCATGTTTGGTGAGAAATCACCCCCTGCCACACACCCTCGTGGTGGCTTGCAGTGTATTATGTAGATGTAGATGTATTTTAAGTCGTTGTGTCATTTTACGCAAATTAGTGATAAAAACATAAGCTATAATAAATGTTAATCTACATTTACATTACACCCTGCAAGCTACCATAAAGGTGTGTGGCAGAAGGTGAATTCACACTGAACATGCATGACGTATAATGCTTATAAAGGATTTGTAGCTCTTCTAGTCAAAATATAACTATTAAAAATATTAAAATAGCTAGGCAAGCACGCAAAAACATGCTGGTAGTTGGCTAAGATTAAAGTCCCTATAACAACATGCAACTACCTATGCTATCAATTGATGCACTTGTATTATCAAGGACAGTTAAATCAGGGGTGAAGTGCATGGTTCTTAACGTCAACATCCACAGTTCAAGACTGCCTCTTGCCATTTCTTTCAATTGGAATAAGCTGCCAGTATATGGGATCCCTACGAAATCGGTCTAAATAATGAACTTGAACGTGTGCAGTGAAGATCGGCTAGATTTGTAAAGGGACGGTACTTTAACCATATGAGCGTAACCACTCTAAACTCATGAACTTAATTGGGAATCATTGTCTGGTCGCAGGTTGCAATTTAGATTTAATCTCTTAAATAAATTCCAAGGTAATATTTTCATTGATGACAAAAAAATTTTGCGAACCTCAACCTTGGTAGACTGGACCATGATTACAAAATTATGATTAAATGATGAATGATGACCATGATTAAAAAATTGATTGCCGAACTGGCAGATTCAAAATGTCCTTTTTTCCTCGTACAATTAGGGATATGAATAGCGGTAAATATTTCCAGTACGAGTGAATCTATGTATAACATAGGTAGCTGCATGTTGTTATAAGGACATGAAGGTAACCCAACTAACAACATGTGTTAGAATGCTTACTTTTTATCTTTTTTAAATAGTGAAGTTTAGACTTAATTAGACCCTATTAATAGGTATGTACTAATTCTTTTTATGAATGATATGTACTGCATGTTTGTGAGAATTCACCCCCTGCCACACACCTTTATGGTGGCTTGAAGGGTATTAAGTAGATGTATTTTGGAGTGGTAAATGGAAACACCTATGGGCGCTTTTTTACGTAGTACATTGTTCCTGAACCTCATCTATCCTAAGCAAATGAACGTTCCTGCTCAACACAGTACCGTAAAAAGTGTTAATATTCGCGGGCTCGGGCCTCGTATATCCGGAGGATACAATTTTAACCGTTATGGAATTCACATTTTATTGTTTCTGTGCTTATATGTTTTTTTTTGAGGGAGGAGATGCGGCGAGTGGAGAAGTCGTTAGCACGTATGCGCGAGAAAGCGAGAGGGATAGAATGAGGGAGAGGGATAGATGAGGCCCTTTTCCCCTTGCGAAATGTTTCAGCGGGTCACGGGAATTGAAATCCTTCCAAAGGTTGTGGCTAGGAAACAGTCAACAAGTTATGTGGACCACGGGGAACAAGTGTTGCAGTGTGATGAGGAAGAATTCTGCATCTCAGAAATTCTAGTTTGGTGATCTTCACCCCCTGCCACACACTATCTCGGTGGCTTGCAGGGTAATTGGTAGATGTAGAACTATAGATGAAAATTTCATAGACAAAGGTTTCACTCCCTTTTAACTGCTCTGACCCAGGTCAACCCAAGTAAGTCTTCTATATCTATATATCTACAGCAAGCCACCATAAAGGAGTGTGGATAGAGGGTGAATTCTCACCGAACATGAACTACATATCATGCATTTAATAGGATTAGTATTAATATGTTAGTCTAAACTTCACTATTTAAAAAAATAAAAATAGCAAAGTAAGCATGCAAAAACGTTCTGTTCGGGTTACCTTCAAGTCCTTATACCAACATGCAACTACCTATGCTATGGGTTGATTCACTCGTATTGGATATATTTACCGCTATTCATATCCCTAATTGTACGAGGAAAATAGAACATTTTGAATCTGTCAGTTCGGCAATCAATTTCTCTAATTTTGTAATTATGGTCCAGTCTGCCATAGTAAGTTGGGTTTCGCAAAATATTCTAGTCATCACTGAAAATATTATCTTGGAATTTATTTGGAGATTAAGTCTAAATTTCAAGCTGCGATCTGACAATGATTCCCACTTTAATTCATTTAATAGACTGGTTAGCCAGGATAGCTAACCGTTAGACTGGTTAGCTAACTGTAGGGTAATCCCACTTTCTGAAAGATTGAATAAACCTATTTCGCGAATAGGCCATAACGCGATTTATTTTTCCTCTTTTGTACACTCTTATAAGACGCACACGCGTATTAGACGAACCTCGCATTTTGGGCCTCAGAAATCCAAAATAAAATACGTCTTATACGCGTGTAAATACTTTAGAGAAATTCCCTTCCAATCAGTAATCGCCACATTTCTATGTGGATAGTAGCTATCTACTTGCTCTCTTATATCTAACATGCCTCCATGAAGTAGTCGCATTGTAGCTCATAGTTTCAAATAAGTATTGAATGCCTGGTGCTCGTCACCCGCTACCACGCGTCTTTACGGTGGTTCGTGGGGTATCACGTAAATGTAGGTAAGGTATCATCTCCAAATTACGAGGTTAATTTTCAGTTCCTGAAAAGTAGTTATGGATATTTACGAAGAGGATGAATGGATTATCGCTTATCGAGTTTTCTTATTCCATCGACATAATGCAATCCATAGGATTTATGACATGCTAAACTAATTGCTTTTCTATAATGCTTGCTAATTGGTCCGTCATGTGATTTTTAAAAGCGCGATGTAACAAAGATGCTGGCATATTACGCTTAAATTGTGCTTGATTATGGGTTTTAAATCGGCTCTCAACTACCGTGCTTTTCTGCTATCCATAGGTTGTTAATAAATATTCAATTGGTCCAACTACAGCGATTTAATTCAACACCAATTGTCACTTTGTAAATTAATTTGCAATTTGCTGATCGGTGTGTGAGGAGTTAGTTGCATGTAAATGGTTCATGTTTGTAGATATTCACCCCCTTCCACACACCCTCGCGGTGGCTCGAAGGATATTTCGTAGAAGTATATCTACAACTACATAATACAATTAGAATATATCCAAGAGTGGTAGGGGGTCACTTTTTCTAAAAAAGTTTTTCTAATGATAAGTTTTCTAAAATTTTATTTTTCTAAAATTTTTTTTTCTAATAACAGTTTTTATAAGATAATATATTTCTAAACAATTTTATTCTAATAAATTTTACATTGTCGGTTGCTGCATGTTAGTATAAGAACTTTAAACTAACCCAACTAATGGCATGACTTTGTATGCTTTCATTGCTATTTTTGAAACTTTTTTTGAAATTGTTAATGTTAGACCAGAATATAATTACCAATCCTTTTTATGCATGACATGTAATGCATATGTTGTGTCAATTCACCCCCTGCCAATCACCTTTCATCTACGTACATCTACGTAATACCCTGCGTATCCACGTATCTACGTAATCCACACACCACGAGGGTGTGTGGAAGTTGGGCAGGTTGGCTTGCTGGGTACTATGTAGAATACCCTGCAAACCTATCATAATGTGTGGCGGGGGGTGAATTCACACCAAACATGCATTACATATCTTGAAAAGGATCGGTAACTAGATTATAGTCTAAACTTAAAAATTAAAAACAAATTAAATAGCAATGAAAGCATATGCAAACACGCTGTTAGTTGGGTTGGATTAAAGTCCTTACATCAACAAATTACCTATAGTACGAGGAAAGAAAGACATTTTGAATCTGTCGGATCGGCAATCAATATCCCAAATTTACGATCATGGTCCAGTCTACCATAGTATGTTGGAATTCGCAAAATGTTTTAACCTCGTCAGTAAAAATATTGATTTGGAATTACTTAAAAGAGTAAGTGTATATTTGAACCTAATCATGTCTTATGTTAGTCTCAATCATTTTTTCCTATTGACGCTCCGATATTTCTTTTTTTATTAGCTCTGACAACACTACTTTCCTCTCAGAAAAGATATTCATAATTACCATTTTGTTTTTAAGAAAGCACAACGTTCGACCCTCTTTAAGCGGTGGCAAAGTTTCGAAGGAAATATAGCATGGATCCGTCAAATTTCAGTGAGAACAATTTGGATGCTGTAAGCCGAGTCGCTGTTTTAACATATTTAATCATTCCATTCTAAGCAGCCGAAGTTTAGGGTGAAAGATAAGTTTGATGCTTGTGTTTCTAAAAGTGATGTTCGGGGAGGTGGATCTGTTCAGCCACAATTTAACTGCAGGAAATCTACGGTGAACTCGTTAGTCAAGAATGAAAATTAAATAGAGGGATGACTTCTTTCTATTTAATCCTCATTGTTTTCTTTTGGCACTTCCTTTGCTATCTTCAGCTCAACAATGAGGACAAGGGAATCATGTTATTCATAATATCATATTTTTCTTGGGCCCACGGTCCGCGGACGCATATTGAAAGACTGAGGGAGAAAATTTTGAGAGGTAACCATGTGGATTACCATACGTTTAATCTTCCTCGCCGTTCCCATTGGTAGGTAACAAGATCTCCGGGAGGAAACCCATATGTAGGCCACTCGGTCGTTACACCCAAGCCGATGAAGTTTTATTCAAACTTTTTTGTGCGTGACCTGGGTGCTTTGCGTTGGATTTGGCTCTTCCTTCATTGCAATAAATTCTTCTCTCGAGTCGTCAATCCGGGCCTTTTTCGCGCCTGCTGAAATATCAATTCCCACTCGGAGGATGAAAATATCAGGTGGCCTTGGCTGTTAAAGGCCTATCAGGGACTTTTTGATTAGAGCACGAGGGGAAGACGATTAGTGACTTTTAATTGAGGCGGTGAGAGAAGGTGTGATGTCTCCGCTGCGTCCTCTTGAACCTGGAGGGTGGCACGGATCAGTCGTCATTGGGGAAGGTGGGCCGATTTCAATGTGACACCCTGAATTGAGGAGTGCATGTATAATTTATGAGTTACGAGTATCATGTCGTGCTAATTTCTTAAATGACGCTTCTTATTTTTGCCTTTATTGCTTCTTAAGATCTCACTCTGTCCTTGTTTTACGAAGTTGAAAAATATAGTGCCAGTCGTTGCTGCCAGGTGGTCACTCTC
Organism: Platycnemis pennipes; assembly: GCA_933228895.1. Classification (NCBI taxonomy): domain Eukaryota; kingdom Metazoa; phylum Arthropoda; class Insecta; order Odonata; family Platycnemididae; genus Platycnemis; species Platycnemis pennipes. The sequence continues at coordinate 58,927,637 of OW121848.1, forward strand.
TCATCCGTGGAGGGCTGTTTGCCATTGTTATATTATTATTATTTATGTAATTGATGTGAATTCGATTTCGTAACTCCCTCAGCGTTTATAACAGAACAATATTACTCGTGACAAATGAATAATAATTATATTTTATTATTTAATAACCACCTACGTATTCCTCGTGTCAAATGAATAATTACGTATATTTTATTATTTAACAACCACCCACGTGAGGAGAAAATCACTGTATGTGTCTCGAGATGTGTCCTTGAGTATAAATTATTTTTCTAAGTTTTAATGCCTGTAAATTGGTATTGTATTGGTTTCAGCTCGTCAGAATTTATAAAACAAACCCAAAGAGTAATATGACTGGAAGCGACATTGCTCGATGGCCAAAGTAATTTGGAAATCGCTGCCCACCCTCATTTCTCTTATTTGAATACAATGCAAACTTTTACGCTGAAAAGAGGCCACGATGGTGTGGTCGATATATTCCCGGGCATGGTGACTTTAAGGCCACAGGTTCGAGTCCCGCATAGGGCATGTAAGATGTACCCATGTCTGAAGTTTAATTTGAGGCTGAAAATTAGGTTAGTCGGTGCAATATAATCCAAGCAGTTGGAGAACTTTATAAGAGGAGTCTGTTGCCACTTCATTCCGTAACCGTATAAGTTATCTAGTGACAAAGGTCGAACTTACATACGTAATACCATGGGTAGAAACTAAGAAATGACACCGTTTCCCAATCGTGAGGTTTTTTTCGAGTAGTGGCCTAGTGTTGGATGCTCCAACGACTGAGGTTATATCGCACTAACCTAAGATTATAATTTTGGGACAAATACAACATTCATGCACAGAGCTGGATTCTAATCCGCGACCTTGTGGTTGCCAGGATAGCGCGTTATCGACCTGGCATGTTTTTCTTATCCTGTTTTAGTGTTATTCCTGTTGGTTTCTCTTATGAATGAAATAATGATGTAAACGCATCCAGATCACATTGAGTAAAGAAACCCGACGGATTTAATGATAACATTAGGGAATTACGATTTAACTTATATATAAGAGATGACTGGGGATCATGGTGGCCTAGTGGGTAGAGCGCTGAACTTCAGATCGGAGGGTCCTGGATTCAACTCCCGGGCAGAAGCTTTCTGGATACCCCCACCTAAAAATCCTCGCGATCCTATTTTCTGTGCGTCAGAACGTCGTAGGAAATCACAGGGAAAGGAATTGGGTCCCTATCCTAAATTTGTGAATTTCACATGCCAATGGCTTAGTAAATCTGCAGTACGGAGTGAGCTCTACCCTCACCTATCAAAAACCAACCATTGGGTTGAACACTGATTTTTAAAGAGACAACTGAGATGCAATTTCAATAGCTTCTAGCATTTCACGTTCCTTATGAATGTTTATATAACATTTTCCAGAAGTTGTTACATTATATCTCTCACCTGCATGTGTGGTTGTAAGTGTAAGTTTAATTCTCTTCAATTTAAAATGCATGCTGGTGGTGGTTCACCACATGCAACACACTCGTAGGGTAACTTACAGGGGATTATGTAGATGTAGATAAATACGCAATACGTTGCCACCTGCCACACATCCTGGTGGTGGGGGCGCGATGTATGTGTAGATAAGTTTTCTTGGCGATGAAGCGCGACATCTCGGTTTCTTGTTCTTTTCCATGAAAGCGCTCTATGACCCTTAATTTCTGTTCGGGGATAACGACAACAGCTCTCTGAATGATCGGGCGCCTCATATTACGCGTCGCGGACTACAACGCTTTCCTGTAATTGAATGCATGACGGCAACTTGCGGCAGGCGAGGCTAAATGCCTCCACTCATGCCTTACCGCACCGAAATGGGGCTGTTGAATTTGTCAATGTCACTCCGCAGTCGGCTCGAACCGCCATTGCTCGCGCTATCCTCTTTTCGCATGGGAGGGGGCTCACCCGCCCCGCCCCCGCCAATCTGCCTTGACGAGGATTTCCTTGCGCGTTGGGAGGTGAGGACGCAGTGAGTGAGAGGTGGATAGGTAACCTTTAAGTAAAGCGAGATTGAAGCATTTTGCACAATTCCCCTGGTAATTGTATCCATCATAGATACCTATTTGCAAAAATAAATGACCAAAAAAAAGAAATATTAAAGGATCAATTAAATGGGAACACCAGCGTAAAATAAATTCGATTTCACGAAATATGTGAATAAAAAATGATAGCTCAGAAAGCAGTGGATGTGCGGAGTAGTATTTTTTGTAGGCCTCCATACTGGTAACTATTAAGTGTAAACTCTTTAAATTTTACAATACATGCCTGGTGATTGTTCACTCCCTGCCACGCACATTTTCGAGGACTTTCAGGGTATTACGTAGATATAGATGAAAGTTTGGGAAGCAAAAAATATGAACACGGGAGGGCAAAGAAATATCGTGATAAGGTAACTGGTGTTATTGTAGCCTTCCAATTGCTTGCGTTAGAAATTGTATTAAATTAGGTGTAGACTCACACTCACTAACAGAATAGATTGGTAATATACGATTAGGTACCGTAGGGAAAACTCGGTAGGTAGAGACATGCTAGGGAAAGAAGACAGTTGTCAGAGAGTGTAGGAAGGAGAGAAAACTTTAGAATGAGTTAGGTGTGGATCGGGTTGGTATGGTGGTTAGAGCACTGGCCTCCCATCCCGAGGGTTCGATCCCCGCCACTGCCGGGAATTGAACCCTCAGTGGAACCCCGATTTTTCAGTGGAAAACCGATCTCCACTTGGGTGCCTAGTGGAGGGCTTTCCAAGTACAGTACTCCGTCCGTCGGATGGGACGTTAAGCTGTGGTCCCCTTGGCGCCTTTCGTTAAGAGTAGGCTAATGCCGACGCCGGGTTTCTCTCCACCCTTCCTCCGTTCCCTGGAAACTCCTGCCATCACCCAATCACCCACCTATCCTAAATGGCGCAAATGACCTCAGCTGTCGGTCGCCTCCACTGAATAACCAACCAACCATGAGTTAGGCATTAAGGTGCAATAAGATGGTGAAGGCCGCTATGGTGTGCAGAATTTAAAATAATGGAGAGGGAGGGAAAAATTGGGCTTATTGTGTGGGATGAAGGAAGGTCGGATGAAGGGAAGTCCACGAAGGAAGGATGTATATTCATTAAAGAATGGAACGATGTGAGGAAGTGCTCGCTTGTGAAATGGCACGTTCATTAACGCACACGCAAATGCCTATCCTATTCCAATTTTATTCGGAACTTAGAATGTCCATATTAATTCAAATATTATTTAACAACTTTTAAGACTTGTAGTCCTTGTAGCTGAGGCTCACGCAAATGCCTTCTATATCAGCGTAAAGATTTTTTTAATGAGTATGCTCGAGGGATGTGGCGTAATATGTAAAAGAAATAGGCTATTCACTTTCACGTCCCCTCCCAAGCGTCCACCCCCTCCACCATTCGCACGAATCCAGGCGAAATTGTTTCGGCACGAGGAGTTAAACGTCCTTGTGCGAAAATCACGCGCCACAGCGAGCGGAGCGGTCGGCAGGGGAGGGCATACCGGCGACATATATTCCTGTCATATCCTCCCAAGCCCCCTGGGATTTATTGCTGTACCCTCGGGGTGCGTCATTCGATACCACCGCAGCCGCGCACGCATGCCAAAGTCGAAGGGTCAAAAATTCTTTTCGCGCGCGCTCTCGGTTGTCGATGGGAGGGAGGGAGTGGCCGCGATGGATGGTGGCAGAAGGGTGGGTGAGGGACTGGGGAAGGGAGTGGCGAGGACGCCTGGGGAGAGGGAGTAGTTGGTTATCATTTGGACCCGGGACAATCATCCGGGCGATAGCTCGCGGCTGAGGCGAGCAGGGTTTTGCCAGGGTGGGGTAGGAAAGGGGAGGACGGGTGGGGAGAGAGGAAAGAGGAGTGGGTTGGTGATAAGGGGAATGCGCAATGGACGAGGGGGTGGGAAAGGGGTCTTCTGTAGAGTTTGAGTGGTGTGGGAGGAGTGGCTGAGGGAGGAGAGAGTGAGGGGCCGTAGCCTGCTTTATCCCCAGTCCGTCCGTCCGTCCGTCCATCCGGGTGGAGGCATTGCCCTGCTTCCTCTCCTCGATCTCTCCCTCTTTCTCTCCATGACTCCCCCCCCTCCCCCGGAGATGAGTGCTGTGGTGGTCCAATTGAGCACAATTCAGGGACGTGCAGCTGATTGAGCGAATCTCTCTCCTCCCTCCATCCACTCCCGGCTCCTTCTCTCCGCACCAGGTCGAGGATGTGCGTCGTCGTGTCGCGGCCAGTCCAATGCTTGCCTGTCCCGCATTAGGAACCCAGGCTGAGCGTGTGTGTTCGTGAGCACGCTCTTGCCAGAGGGATATGTGAGACTGTTGCGAGGTGATTTCGGTCGAGAAGAGCCGGGGAGCTTTCGGAGGGCACTGAATGCTCTCTCTGCCGGGAAGGGATTGAAAAATTGCACTTTGGGCCCACATTTCGAATGACGATTCTCCAGGTGACGTCTGGGAATTGAATTTTAAATCTGTCCTTTTAAATTCAGTGCTCTCCGGCGAAATGTAGTGGTGCAGCATCTTTGAAAAGAGAAGAAATAAGTTAGCTTTGTACTGCCCACAGATTCGAATCTGTGGGCAGTACAAAGTTGACTTATTTCTTCTTTTTTCTGTTCTTTTAAGTTATTCGAGAGGGGGGACCGACAAATAAAGTCATTTGCACTATTCGGATAGTGTACATAGGTTATTGGATATGGCTGGAAATATTTGAAGATACGAGAAAAGGATGGGGCGGAACCCGGCGTCTACATTGTCGTATAATTCACAAAAGGCGCCGAAGAGTCAACGCTTTAACGTCTTTATCCAACGGACGGAGTTCTAAACTCGAAGTACATCTACATCTACATAATACCCTGCAAGCCACCATAAAGGTGTGTGGCAGGAGGCGAACTCTCACCAAATATGCACTACATATCATGCATAAACTTAGTAATTAAAAATTAAAATAGCAAAGCATACATGCAAAAACATGCTGTTAGTTGGGTTAGCTTTAAGTCCTTATACCAACATGCAGCTACCAATGTTATCCATTGCTACACTCGTACTGGATACATTTACCGTTGTTCATATCCCTAATACTACGAGGAAAAAAGGACATTTTGAATCTATCAGTTCGGCAATCTATTTTTCTAATTTTGTGATTATGGTCCAGTCTACCATAGTAAGCAACTCATAAGTACATAAGTACTCTGCAGGCAGCGCACAAGTTTGGACTGGTATAAAAGGAAAAATGTAGAAGTTTAAAAAAAGCCTTTCTTGAAACACCTTATTTCAAAACGTTTTCAACACATGCAAACAAAACACTTTTAACAATCATCTAGTTGCACGTGATTCTTATACCTAGCATTTTTCTATGCATAGGTACCTTTTTAGCTCCTATTAGCATTACATTAGATGCTTGTCAATAGTGCATGTTTGGTTATTTTCACCAATTTACAACACCCTCACGGTGGCTTGCAGGGTATTACGTGCATGTAAATTAATCACACATGTATTGATAGTTGGCAGCTAGAATTAAATTTGAAGAAATGCACGGCAATGAACTTTTGAAAGAATAATAGCTTTCTCCGGAATAATTATTGCATCAAAGAAAAGAAAATATATAACGTAGAATCTATTAAATACTTAGGCGTCACCATCACTGAAGACTTATCATGGGGGTACCACATCAGGGAAATAACTAGTGTAACAAACCGTAGATTAGGATTCGTACAAAGGGTTATAGGCAAATTCGATGAGAGAGTATGAGAAAGAACCTATTTTACCCTTGTCAGGCCTCATTTAGAATATGCCGCTGGTATATGGGATCCGTGCGTGGAAGGTATGATAAAATAATTAGAGCGTGTGCAAAGGAGATCCGCCAGATTTGTTAAAGGCCGTTATGATAATTGTGTAAGTGTTACGAGTTTAATAGAAGAACTAGAATGGAATTACTATCAGAACGCAGGCTAAAATTTAGGTTAAACCTTTTAAGTAAATTCGAAACCGATTTGTTCACATATAATCTTAGATATATATTAAGAGCCCCTGCGTATTATGCAAGGTTCGATCACATTTACAAGATTAGAGAGATAGATTCTCGTGACGATAGATTTAAAATGTCATTTTTCCCGCGTACCATAAAAGAGCACAATAGGCAGAATAGCAGAGGGTTAGGTAGGTAAAAAATTGCTAGTCTGTAGTGCATTATGCATTTTTGAGCATTAATAACAAATACAGGATAGGGAAATGTTGATAAATATATTCAGGATAATGTTTTTCTAACCACTAATGAATTCATTAATGTGTAGTTCTAAACACCTAGTTGCACGTGACTCGTAATAACATCTCTTCAGGAATTAGTATCATTATAGCTATTATTTGCATGTAAATAGTGCATGTTTGGTTATCTTTACTTTCTACCACAAACCCTCGTGGTGGCTCGCAGGGTATTATGTATATGAATATGTAGATATATCTACGTGATCTCGGAATAGAGCACCGATTATTAGGCATCAGTCCAAAAATCTCCAAGTCTTGGTCAGATTACTATCGAAGTGGGTAAAACATCATCAACTGATATACCTGCTAGAAATAATTCTCCCTGTAAATACTTTCAATAAAGACTAAATTAAATCAATAATTTATCAGCAAGATTTGTAAAGGGGCGGTATGAGAATAATATTAGCGTAACCTGTCTTTCAGATTAACTGAAATGGAAATCTTTATCTTACCGATTGCCAAGTCAACAGATTAAAATTTTTCTTCCCTCGTGCGATTGGGGATATGAATAGCTGTAAATATATTCAGTAGTATTACTGTATCAACGCGTAGCTACGGTAGTTGCATGTTAGTATAAGAACTTTATATCAACCCAACTAACAGCATATTTGGCCAAACTTGCCTTGCTATGATAGAGAAAAATACTATATATCTGGGATACATCTACATCTACATAATACCCTGCAAGCCACCACAAGGGTGTGTGGCAGGGGGTGATTTCTCACCAAACATGCACTACATATCATGCATAAAAAAGGATTAGTATTAATATAGTAGTCAGAACTACACTATTTCAAAAAGATAGAAATTGCAAAGCAAACATGCAAAAACATTCTGTTAGTAGGGTTAGCTTTTAGTACTCATACCAACATGCAGCTACCAATGCTATTCATTGCTACTCTCGGATAGGACATATTTACCGTTATTCGTATTTATAATTGTACGAGGGAAAAAGGACACTTTGAATCGGTCAGTTCGGCAATCAATTTCTCTAATTTTATGATTATGGTCCAGTCTGCCATAGTAAGTTGGGGTTCGTAAAATATTTTTAACATCATCACTGAAAATATTGCCTTGGAATTTGTTTAAGAGATTAAGTCTAAATTTCAACCTGCGATCTGACAATGATTCCCATTTCAATTCATTTAATAGACTGGTTACGCTAATATAATCATCGTATCGTCCCTTTACAAATCTTGCCGATCTTCGCTGCACACGTTCAAGTTCATTACTTAGACCAATTTCGTAGGGATCCCATACACTGGCAGCATATTCCAAATGAGGTCTAACAAGGGTAAAGTAGCTGATTTCTCGTATATGATCGTCACATTTACCCAATACTCTTTTGATGAAACCCAGTTTACGATCAGCTTGACCCATTATTTCACGTATATGTTTACCCCAGGAAATATCATGTGTCAGTCTTATTCCAAGATATTTAATGGATTCCACGTTTGTTATTTCATTATTACTTATTTTGTATGTTCTAGGAATAGAACTATTCTTTTTCCAAAAATTCATTACTACACATTTTTTAAAATTTAATTCTAACTGCCATGTATCACACCAATTTTCGATTGCTTGTAGGTCATCATTTAAATATTGCTTATCGTTTGGGCTTAGAATTTCCCTGTACACAACTGCGTCATCGGCAAATAGACGAAGCTTACTTTTTACCACCTTACTGATATCATTAATGTACAGAAGGAACAGGAGTGGACCTATCACACTATCTTGTGGGACACCCGAAGTGACTTCAATTTTCGGTGAGGTAACACCGTCCAAAACAACCCTTTGAACCCGATCATGTAGAAAGAGGATCCTTGGGATAGGATCCTTTCGTGAAGAGGAGAGGTATCCCGATGCTGGGTTTCGCCTACATCATACATAATACCCTGAAAGTCACCATAAATGTGTGACAGGGAGTGAATTCACATTATAGAACGTCACCTTCTCCTTTCTGAACCCTTGTTGGTCAATATATCCTGACTATTGAGGTGTCCCATTATTGATGTAACATCTACATCTACGTGATACCCTGCAAGTCACCGTAGGGTGTGTGTCAGGGGCAGGCACGTAGCCAGGGGGCACGTAGCACGTAGCTTCTGGTGCTCCAGCCCACCCCGAATTTTTCCAATTAATTTTGTTGTTCTGATTTTAGCAGTGAACTTTACTAGTGAGAAGAGATAAGTATGGGCACTATAAAAGTAAATACCAAGCGCTGAAAACTAAGGGAAGATATTTGTGACATGTAGGCACCGAATGGGCAAGGCTGATTTGTTTCAAGTAACGCAAGACCTGCCCCCCCCCCCAAGCAAATTTCTGGCTACGTGCCTGGTCAGGGGGTGAAGATCACCAGAAATGCACTATTGACATGCAACTAGTGTATACTCCATAATTTTACATTGAATACGCTACCAGTATATGGGATCCATACGAAATAGGCCTAAATAATGAACATAAACGTGAACAACGTAGATCTGTAACATTTGTAATGGGACGGTATAATAACTATATTAGCGTAATCAGACTATTGGATGAAAAAATTGTAAATTGGAGGGGTGGGCTGGGGCCTTCTGGAGTCCCCCTGGCACTTAGATCTCTTTAGATCCATTGTGCCAAGCCTCATTTGACCTGCCCGCCACTCGCAGACAGGGGACAAGAGCACCGCGGTAGAGGTATGGAGGAGGGTCACCCATCCAACATCCGTCCGGGCCCAACGTTACTTAACTTCGTTGATCTCTCGGGAACCGGTGTGTCAACGTGGCTAGGCCCTTGCACAGTTTATTAGAAGAACTAAAATGGGAATCATTTCAGATCATAGATTGAAATGTAGTGTTAATCTCTTAAATAAGAAGGCTATTCCTCTATTTAATTTTCATTGTTGACTTACTAGTTGCTTGTTTGCATGTCGGTAGGGCATGCTTGGTGATCTTCACTCTCTGCCACACACCCTCGCGGTAGCTTGCATGGTATCGTGTAGATGTAGATAAACGAGTTCACCGTAGATTTTCCGCAGTTAAAATGTGGCTGAACAGATCCACCTCCCCGAACATCACTTATAGAAGCATAGGCTTCGAACTCATCTTTCACCCTAAACTTCGGTTGCTTACAATGGAATGATTTCATATGTTAAAACAGCGACTGGGCTTACAGTATCCAAATAGTTCTCACTGAAATTTGACGGATGCATGCTATATTTCCTTCGAAACCTCGCCACCACTCACACAGGGTCGCACATTGTGCTTTCTGAAATACAAACTCGTAACTATGAATATCTTTTCTGAGAGAAAAGTAGTGTTGTCATAGTTAATACAAAAAGAAATATCTGAGCCTCTACAGTGGAAAATGGTTGAGACCATAGTTGGGATTAACGATTAAAATTAATCGTTTAAAATGTGGTTAACTATTTAATTTAATCGTTACTTTTTAGAAGAGTTAACTTGTAATCTTTAAATTTATGCATTAACTGACAGAAAACTAACTAAAATTATTTTTTTTGCTAATTTTTGGGCCAAAATTCGTCGACCTGACCGAATTTGGGCGCAAAGGTTGTCCAACAAACGCATGGGAAAATAAAACGGTGTCTAAGAATGCAAGGGTAGTTGTGCAAGAATGCAATGCATAGGCCCAGACAGACGAATACATTCAAACAAAAGCAGGGCTTAGGGGAGTGACCGCTAAAGTTTAGGAACGCACCCTCAGAAGAGAAATCACGAAACGACGCGAAGAAAATGTCCTGGAGGGCTCGTATGCCTTACTCGGTGATATCATGTCGTCAATACTCCGTAGTTGAACCCGAGAAAGAAGGGTCGCCTAAAAACCTATGACGGATAACGAGGGGGAGAGGTTCATTCAAACTCGGTGACATTGCGTCGTCAATACATCAGCCCCCAGTGAATTGCGAGGAAAGGTGCGCAGGCACACCCTCAGCCACGGTCACTAGTGACCATGCCCCCAGCATCTACTGTAACTCTATATAGCTAAGCCGTTTCCACTGCAATTATACACTTGTGCAGAGATACTTCACATCGCGATGTGGGGATCGATATCAAAACCTAAACTTAAAGCCGTTTTTACCGCTCAGAACAATCTTTTGCGGCAAAATACAGCCGCACCATAGTTAGTCAGAAAGTCTTACATTCACGACAACTTAAAAATCCCGGAATCGGAGCCTCACCTCAGAAAAATTGCCGAATCCTTTCAGCAGACACTAGGAAACCTGACGAACAACACTCTGGACACTAAATGGAATTGCAACGAAAATTTCCACTTCCAATATATTTTAACAAATGGATACGGATGGAAAAAACCACAATGACCGTTTTCAGCGATTTTTTGTTTGTCAAAACAAAAAAAACATCAAGACCTCTATTACCACAGCATCCAATTTGCCAAAGTAACCGAAAAAGTAACTTTTAACGTAAAAGTTACTTTTTTAACTTTAACTTTAATCAGTTACTTTTTCAGAAAAGTAACTTTGAACTTTTACTAGTTACTTTTTACAGAAATCAAATTTAACTTTAATCAGTTAACTTTTTTCGTTAACTTTCCCAACTGTGGTTGAGACTAACATTGAGACTTGATGTAGATTGAAATATAGACTTATTCTTTTAATTAAATTCCAAATTAATATATTCACTGATGACGTTAAAAATATTTTGCGAACTCTTACTTACTATGGTAGAGTGGACCATAGTCACAAAATTTGGGATATTGATTGTCGAACCGACAGATTCAAAATGTCTTTTTTCCTTGTACTAAAGGTAATCTAATGTTGATGTACGGACTTAAAGCCAACCCAACTAACACATTTACATCCTCATAATACCCTGCACTCGGCTGAGCTTAAAGCTACCGAGTGCGTCCACCGGGTTGTGGATGGTGGATCGACCTCTAGATATAGAGGTTAGCTGCGAGATAAGCGATGAAGCGAGTTAACTCGATGAATGAGCAGTCGTGGACAAAAAGCACTCCGAGGTGGTATTGGTATATCATTGGGTATGATAGGCCTTTCAATGATACAGAAACCTGTGAAGATGCCGTGACTTGGCGACGGGAGGCTGCGCTCAATTATGTTTCCTAGCACCTGGAGGAGAGGGCAGCAGCTCTTCTTCACATGAGTGAAGGTGTAGACCATAGTGGTCGGTACAGCAACACTCATTTCACTACAGGCGTGGTAACATTTACTTTAACGGCTGTAGCACTGCGATATGGAAGGCAAGGGGAAACCACCACATTATTATCCCGAGGAGTCGCAGCTACTCCACTCTTTTCTTTCTTACCATGACGTCATGGAACCCGGAGGTAAAATAGTCCCCCATTCGGATCTTCGGGCGGGGACTACCCGAGAGTGAAGTGAATCAGTGAAGTGTGATAGCCATTTAAGATTCGGAACGTGGAACGTACGATAACTTCGGACCTGCGGGAGATTGGAGAACCTTAAGGTTGAAATGAGAAGAATGGACCTCGACATATTAGGAATCAGTGAAATGAGAGGGCCCGAAGAAGGAGACTTCTGGGAGGAAGTTACAGAATCATTCACACTGGATCAAAAAATGTTAACGCTGGAGTAGGCATAATGCTCTGGAAGAGCGCAGGACTGCGCGTGAAGAGCTTCCTGCAGTAGGTACAGTGAGAGGATTATAATGGTGAAGATTAAGACCAAACCTACAGACACCATTGTGGTAAAAGTTTACATGCCTACGTCAGACTACGAAAATGAAGAAGTTGAAGACGTCTGTAAGGATATCACGGAAGTAATAAAGAATGTAAAAAGAGAAGAAAACTAAATTATTTTAGGAGATTGGAATGCTTAATTGGCAAAGGTAAAGATAGAAGAATAACAGGAAAATATGGCTTTGGAAATCGAAATGAGAGGGGAGAAATACTTATAGAATTCTGCACACAACACAAGTTGGTGGTGCAAAACACATTGTTTAAAAAAGAACCAACGGAGAAGATATACCTGGAAAATGCCCGGAGACATAAGAATATTTCAAATTGACTACTTTTTAGCGATGCAGAGGTTCAGAAACCAGGTGGAGAACTGCAAAATCTACCCGGGTGTAGATATCGATAGTGACCTCAGCTTAGTGATGATGAAATGCCACTTAAAACTCAAGAAATTGAAGAAATCAATTAAGAACGTATAGAAAATAGAGAAACTAAAGGAACCTCAACAACGGCTGGTCTTTCAGAAGGCAGTGGAAAACAAAATAGAAGAGAATTTGACTGTGAAATCAGGAGAAAAGAGATGGGAGAAAATCCAAATTAGGCTACAGGAAGCAGCAAAGATGTTCTGGGGAGAAGAAAAGTTGTCAAGAGGAAGCCATGGATCACAGAAGTCTTAGAATTGATTGAAGAGAGAAGAAAATATAAAAATTTGGAAACTGAAGAAGGACAACTTCTCTACAAAATAATCAGGAATGAAATAACCCGTAAAGCGAGAAAGGCAAGGGAAATGTGGGTGAAGGATCTATGCGAAGATGTACGAAGCAACGTCGCAAAAGGAAATGTGGAAGTTGCCTACAGGATGGTGAGAAATCACTTCAAGGAACGGGCTCCAAGGTGTAACAGCATCAGGGACAAGAATGGACAACTCTTAATTGAACAAAAGGATAAAGTGAAGAGATGGAAGGAGTACTTAAAAGAGTTGTACAATGGAAGCTATCTTAATCGAAGGGGAAAATGAAGTCGATAAGGATGAATTGGGAGCCCCAATCTTAAGATCAGAATTTGATGCAGCTCTATGGGATCTGAGGCTAAATAAGGCCTCGGGAATAGATGATATTCCTGCCGAACTAATAAAAAACGCCAAAGAGAAGACATTTACTCAGCTGGACAAAACCATACGCGATATGTACTCAGCAGGAGAGATACCCACGGACTTTGAGAAGAACATCATCATCCCTATTGCCAAAAAGAAGAGAGCTGAGAACTGTGAACATTTTAGGACCATGAGCCTGGCGACACATGCCTCGAAGATATTGACCAGAATCATCTATAGAAGAATAGAGCGAAAAGCGGAGGAGTTCCTGGATGAGGACCAATTCGGGTTCAGAAGAAACAAGGGCACAATAAGCAAGAAACAAGCGATTTTGGCTCTAAGGCTACTTATAGAGAAGAGAGTAGAGAAGAATCTACCGACATTTGTTGCATTTGTAGATTTGGAGAAGGCATTTGACAACGTGGATTGGAACATGATGCTTAAGGTCTGAAAGAAATTTGAGAATCATACAATGACCGAAGAGATGTAGCGTAGGTAGCTGTATGTTGGTATAAGGACTTGAAGGTAACTCACCTAACAGCATGTTTTTGTATGCTTACTTTGTTATTTTTATCATTTTAAATAGTGAAGTTTAGACTAGTATGTTAATGCTAATCCTTTTAAATGCATGATATGTAGTGCATATTTGGTGAGAATTCACCACCTGCCACACTTCTTATCTATATCTGTATCTATATCTACAACATACCCTGCAAGCCACCTCGAGGGTGTGTAGCAGGGGGTGCATCCACACCAGGAACAATGACACAATAAACAAAAATGAACTCTAAAAAACAAACACTATGCCTTTAAAAGTAATTGGGGGGAAAAAAGAAGAAAACTACCAAATCCCAATCATGCAGGACAAACCCACGAATACCATGCATGTCTTGAAACCCGACACCAATTTCATAGATACTCATGCATGCCAAAAAAGCATAGCATGCGTCACACGTTGATTTGAACATGCAGGTAATAAAAAGAAAAAAATACTATCGACCTACTCTGAATATTACCTCTATAATTACTACCGATTTACGCGATGTCTAACGTTCTGATCTCGAATCGTACGCGGAAAAAATGACATTTTCAACCTGTCCGTCCTGCAATCTATCTCCTTAATTTTATTAGAATTATCGAGCCTACCATAATAAGTCGGAGCCAGCAATATATGATTAACGTCATTAATGAAATGTCCCTCCTTAAATTTTCCCAGAATATTAAGTCTATAATTCAGCCTACGTTGTGACAGCGATTCCCATCCCAATTCGGCTAACATACCAGACACACTGCTTTCCCTATCGTAACACCCTTTTACATATCTCGCCGCTCTTCTTTGTACTCGATCTAATTCGTAAATTAAGCCTGCTTCATATGGGTCCCATATACTCGTAGCATATTCTAAGTGTGGTCTAACAATTGAAAAATAGCAACGTTCCTTCACCCTCTCCTCACTTTTCCCTAATATTCTTTTAATAAACCCCAACTTTCTATTGGCTTGACTGCATATTCCCCTGATATGTTTCCCCCATGATAGATCCTGAGTAAGTGTTACCCCTAAGTACTTAACTGATTCCACGTTTACTAATTCCGTACCTTGAATCATATAGTTTCTTTCTATCGAGTTTTTCCTTTTCCAAATATTTACTATCACGCACTTTTTTATGTTCAGTTCTAGTTTCCATTTATCGCACCACGCCTGAATTGCTACGAGGTCCTTTTCTAACGATGCCTTGTCTCCCGGACTACTAATTTCTCTACACACTACTGCATCATCTGCGAAAAGCCGAATTCTACTATTTACTACAACACTGCCGAGGTCATTGATACATAAAAGAAATAAAAGTGGGCCTATCACACTTCCCTGGGGAACACCTGATGTGACACTAACTATATTGGGCATGATACCGTCTATAGTAACTCTCTGTTCGCGGCCAACTAAGAATTGATTAATCCAGCATACTACGTGTTTATCTATACCGTAACTTTCTAGCTTTAAGAGCATTCTGTCATGAGGTACTCTATCAAATGCTTTTTTAAAATCGAGGAATATCGCATCAACCTGAACATATTTTTCTCCCGAAACCCATAAGTCGTGAACAAAGAGTGCCAATTGCGTTTCGCATGACTTAGATTTTCGGAAACCGTGTTGGTTATTAAATAACAAATTTTCTCTATCCAAGTGTCCCATAATCGAACTAACTATTATATGTTCCATTATCGTACACGATATTGATGTTAATGAGATAGGTCTGTAGTTGCTAGGATCTTCTCTATCGCCGGATTTGAACAAAGGTGTAATATTAGCCATTTTCCAGTCCTTGGGAACCATATGCTCAGATAACGATTTACGAAATATTATTTCTAAGTAAGGTGATATTTCTGATGCCAGTGTTTTATAAACGCGTGCCGGAATTTGGTCAGGACCGGGGGATTAATTTGTTTTTATGTTTTTTAGTGGATTCTCTATACCGCGAGACTCAATAGCGATTTCAGGCATCGGATGTTTGAAATGTTTATTTAGTTGTTCAATTGGATCTGAAGTGCTGGTAGTGAAAACGCTTTGGAAATATGTGTTTAACTTATCAGCTTTTTCCAGACTATCATTTATTTTTTCGCCATTATCATCACTGAGCGTTTCTATTGTAGATTTATTTCCTTGAACTTCTCTTACATACGACCAAAACGCTTTTGGATTTTCATTCAAATAGTTCCCTAGAATTTTACTTTTAAAGTCAGCTAAGGCAAGGTCATCTTCATGGTGGCTTGCAGGGTATTAAGTAGATGTAGATGAAGAGTTATCTACAGCTTGTATAAAAATAGGTGGCCATAATCAAATCAGGACCCAGCAGTACAGTAGCAAGCATAAAGAAAGGAGTGAGGCAAGGATGTGCACTTTCTCCCATATTATTCAATGTCTACATAGAGAAAGCCATCCAAGAAGTCGAAGAAAAGTCTCCGGGAGTGAATATCCACGGGGAGAAAAGCAGCATGCTACGATTCGCCGATGACATAGCAGTCATGGCAGAAACAGAAGGAGATTTAAAGAAGATACTAGGAAATATGGAAAGAACAATGACCAGATATCATCCGAAGATCAATAAAAAGAAAACTAAGGTATTGGTATGCAGTGGGAGATAGGAATCCAGGACCAATGTTAAACTAGGAAAAGAAAAAATCGAAGAGGTGGAAGAGTTCTGATACCTGGGAAGCCAAGTAACCTGCGATGGACGAAGTAAAAGAGAAATTTCCAGTAGAATTGCCCAAGGGAAAAAGGCATTTTACCAGAAGAAGATTCTGCTTACAGCTGCAAATACAAGCGTGGAAGTAGTGAGGAAACATTTCATTAGAACATACATCTGAAGCATTCTACTATATGTCAGTGAAGCATGGACAATAACAGCAGCGGAGAAATCCAGGCTGAAAGCATTTGAAATGTGGTGCTTCCGAAGAATGATGAGGATAAAATGGATCGACCGAGTGACAAACGAAGAAGTCTTAAGAAGAGTGGGAGAAAAGAGATGTCTACTAAAGCCTTAAAAGAAGACGGGACAACTTAGTAGGCCACATCTTAAGACACATCTACATCTACATAATATCCTGCAAGCCACCACTAGGGTGTGTGGCAGGGGGTGATTTCTCACCAAACATGCACTACATATCATGCATAAAAAAGGAATAGTATTAATATAGTAGTCAGAACTACACTATTTAAAAAAGATAGAAATTGCAAAGCAAACATGCAAAAACATTCTGTTAGTAGGGTTAGCTTTAAATACTCATACCAACATGCAGCTACCAATGCTATTCATTGCTACTCTTCGATAGGACATATTTACCGTTATTCGTATCTCTAATTGTTCGAGGGAAAAGGACATTTTGAATCGGTCGGTTCGGCAATCTATTTCTCTAATTTTATGATTATGGTCCAGTCTGCCATAGAAGGCAGACACGACATGATGGCCTGGTGAAGACAATCGTGGAGGGAAAAGTGAACAGGGAGAATGTATAAGGCAGGCCTAGTATGAGGTATATGGAGCAAGTTGTGAAGGATGTAAAAGAGAGGAGCGACGTCAATATGAATAGTTTGGCCGATAGAAGAATCGAGTGGAGGGCTGCATCAAACCAATCCTAGGATTGTTACCGATGTTGATGAATACCCTGCAAGCTAAAATAAAGGTGTGGGACTGAGGGTGAATTGACACCAAACATGCATTACATATCATGCATGAAGAGTGGTAGTAATTATATTCTAGTCTAAACTTCACAATTTAAGGCACATAAAAATAGCAAAGAGAGCAATATGGTCTTCGAGGGACTTGTCAACTAGTTCTTAAGGTACGGAGCCGATTCGAGAGCTGTTTCTTTATTAACTGGAAGCTGGAAATCCATCATGACCCAAGGACTTGTTCGGGATAATGTTTTTAGTAGGGATTTGATTCCGCTACAGGAATGCTGAAAAAGTATCTGGATGCTGAAATCGGTCTGGTATGGTTTCGTCAAAACTACGCTTAGATTGATTACAAATGCTCTGAAAAAAGAGAATTCAACGAATTAGCCTTATCAAAGCTGAAGCGGGTCTGGTAGCAGTCTTGCTATTTCGTCTCAATCGTTTTTGAAACAATTAACCGTTGGCTTTTTAGTTCCCTGTACTTTCCCTAACGTATGACCAAAATGCTTTGGGAAACCTTGCGTAGATTTGCAGGGTGTTTCGTAGATGCATAAATCTATGAACAATTTTCCCCCTACATTAAAAATGAATGAGATCGTCAATGTGCTGGGATCATGCAACTGCTTTTATTGCTCCCTAATGGGTTTTTCGCTGTGGAGGTAATCCCAAAGATCTAATTATCCATAACCGAGGCTAATTACTTTAGAAACAGAACTGAAGTTCTATACCCAAATATACAGTTTACAGCAACAGATGTTGCTTTAGAACTGTATATTTGGGGGACGTTCCCACTCTCCCGTCTCATAAGTGCATACATGCGTACAAATGAGACGACGGTCGCTTGCTACAATGGCAGGGAACTGGACTTCTCATCGGCCCCGGAAGTCGCTGGGCAACGCCTCACTTCGTCAAGGCCACTTTTGGGGAAACTCGGAGCCTAAGTCTCGGGGAAAGGGAGCAGCTTTTGAAAGCCTGCTTTTCCGGGAAAAGCTCGCGAATATAATGAGAGGAAGTGGGACCTCCCCACTAACACCCATGACCCCACACCCGTCGCCGTCGCCACCCCATTTCCTTCTGTAGGTGCTAATGAGTTAAGCTGCTCACCAACTGCCAAGCCATTCAGTAGGCCGAACAATGCGTTTCAGTAGGTCTTTCGAAAATATCATTCTTTATTGATGACTTCAGTCATTAGTCTGGCTTGATTTGGATCTAAATAGCCTGGTCAGAAATTCTGCACTTATCTGCTGTTTGCTTGACGTGGTTACCAAATAATCAGATTCGCAGGTTCGAAATACCAGTGCTATCTATTTTAAAATATGTGATTTAACATCTACATCTACAATTGCCCCTGAGAGCCACCATAAAGGTGTGTGGCATGGGGTGAATTCTCACCAAACATGCACTACATATCATGCATTTAAAAGGATTAGTATTAATATATTAGCCTAAACTTCACCATTTAAAAAATGATAAAAATAGCAAAGTAAGCATGCAAAAACATGCTGTTAGTTGGGTTACCTTCAAGTCCTTTTATCAACATGCAACTACATATGTTATACATTGATTCACTCGTATTGGACATATTAACCGCTATTCATATCCCTAATAGTATGTGGAAAACAGGACATTTGAATCTGTCAGTTCGGCAATCAGTTTCTCTAATTTTGTGATTATGGTCCAGTCTACCATAGTAAGTTGGGGTTCGCAAAATATTTTTAACGTCATCACTGAAAATATTATCTTGGAATTTATTAAGGAGATTGAGTCTAAATATCAACCTGCAATCTGACAATGGTTCTCATCTTAATTCATTTAATAGACTAGTTATGCTAATATAGTTATCGTACCGTCCCTTTTCAAATCTTGCCGATCTTCGCTGCACACGTTCAAGTTCGTTATTTAGACCGATTTCGTAGGGATCCCATATACTGGCAGTATATTCCAAATGAGGTCTAACAAGGGAAAAGTGGCTGGTTTCTCGTATATGATCGTCACATTTACCCAATACTCTTTTGATGAATCCCAGTTGACGATCAGATTGTCCCATTATTTCACGTATGTGTTTACCCCAGGAAAGATCATTTGTCAGTCTTATTCCAAGATATTTAATGGATTTCACGTTTGTTTATTCATTATTACTTATTTTGTGCGTGCTAGGAGGGAAACAATTCTTTTTCCGAAAATTCATTAGTATACATTTAAAATACTTTCATTCTAACTGCTATGTATCACACCATTTTTATTTGCTTGTAGGTCATCATTTAAATATTCTTTATCATTTGGGCATAGAATTTCCTGTACACTGCTGCGTCATCGGCAAATAGAAGATCACGAAACATACACTATTGACATTCAAATATGATATTTAATGGAGACATGCTAGATAATAGGGTCACAACGAGCTAGATGGTTAGCATCTATATAATAAGAAGGGGCATACTGGTTGTTATTACTTGCATCATGTCCTACAGACTACTCGGACTATATTTCACCTACCTATCCCTTTGCTTCGCTGCCTATTGTTCTCTCTTATGGTACGCGGGAAAAATGATATTTTAAATCTATCGGTACGGCAATCTATCTCTCTTATCTTGTTAATCTGATCAAACCTAGCATAATACGCAGAGTTCCTTAATATGTATCTAACGTCAACTGTGAGCAAATGGGTTTCAAATTTACTTAAAAGGTTTAACCTTAATTTTAACATGCGTTCTGATACTAATTCCCATCCTAGTTCTTCTATTAAACTCGTGACACGAAATTATCATAACAGCCTTTAACAAATCCAGCATTCCACTCCGCACACTATCTGTCAATATCTGAATCTGACCGATTCACAGATTGTAATTCTTCCTCTGCAAGTGCAAAATCTTCATCATCCACACGATGGGAGATTTCTTATTGTTCAGTTACTGTCATTGATAATATTCTGTCAAAGCATTAAAAACACAGAAAGTCATATCTGGAAAAACCTTGACTTTGAAACAGAGTCTTGAAATGAGCACTCTTATTCCAAACCTGAAGAAAGTCTGTTTTTTTACTAGTCTTATGCATCAAACTTTTACGAATATGCAAATAGTTAGCACTCTTCACTCTCCTGTGGACCAAGTCAGAAGACATTACAAACAAATCCCTTTCCACAAAACACCCAACGACTCAATGAATCAGCAGAATCCTCACAAAAGCTTACAGGTACTATTGGACCACAAATTTGCTAAACTGCTCTCTTTGTTTTCCGGTTGACAACTGAACGGACTTTTCATCAATCTTTCCTAGCATATGCTAAACCAAACAGATTATCTAAATGGTTCAAGAGTGTTATGGAAGGCGCTTCTATATTCCGGAATAATATAGGTAGGTCCAGAATGCTCTTGAAGGTTCTTTTATATGCCGGAATAATCTAGATGGTTCCATGTTCTAAAAGGTTGTATTTTATTTTGGATGTTTCCAGATTGTTCTATTACACACCAGAATCATCTAGAAGCTTAAACACGGTTACAGAAGATCTTTAGAGATTTGGAAAGTTCAATGATAAAATTATAAAACAACTGCAATAAAGAAATTAGCCACGGATGTTGAAACATGGACATTGTTTATAAACCTTCTAAACTGGAAAGGGAAATTTTTGAATGGAATCTAGTCCTGTGTAGGATTTATCAACAGTAAAAAAATCAACATTTTGGAATTGATATTAAAAAAACTAATGAAATGGCCTCAGTAAAAGAACTTGGACACATATTTCCAAACCAATAATTTCCCTTTAATCAGAAAATTATCATATTTCAAATAAAAAGAGCAACAAAATATCTTGAACCATTTCAGAGATATAAAATAAATAAAAAAATTGCCAAAAATTGCACATGAGAAATGACACCCGAGGCGCCATCTTTGGCAGTCTGTATTTATATAGGGCCAGGAATTATTTATTCACGGAAATATGTTGGAATTTATTTAGGAGATTAGGTCTATACATAAATATGCGATCTGAAATGATTCAGATTATATAGAAGCTTAAACACAGTTTCAGAAGGTCTTTAATGATTCCAAGAAAATTACGATATACACTTAAAAAAAAAAAAAAAAGGTTTCTTACTTCGTTCTAAATATTAACATGTGTTAAATTCAATAACATCTGAGACTATGAATATAACCCGCCTGCTGAATTACATGGACTATAATAGGTGAATATCCATGCATTTTTTAATTTAAAATAATAATGGTACCTAAATGAAATTAGGTCTTAAAATATTTACGTAGCTGAAACATCGCTACTATTTACTATTATTCATCTACATCGACGCGGTACCCTGCAAGCCACCACGAGGGTGTGTCGCAGGGGGTGAAAATCACCAACCATATACTATTGACATGCAACTATGCTACTACATAGGGCATTTGGATTGTCAGGGATTCCTCATTAACAGCTAACCTGGATTACGGAAAGTTAAATCTTGCGAGGCACAATTAGCGTTATTCGTAAACGATACACACACCCTTATGGTGGCTTGCAGGGCATTATGTAGAAATAATTTGGTCTACATCTACATCTACATAATACCCTGCAAGCCACCATAAAGGTGTGTGGCAGGGGGTGAATTCTCACCAAACATGCACTACATATCATGAATAAAAAAGGATTAGCATTTATATAGGTACTGTTCAGAACTAGACTATTTAAAAACAAGATAAAAATAGCAAAGCATACATGCAAAAACATGCTCTTAGTTGGGTTAGCTTTAAGTCCTTATACCAACATGCAGCTACCAATGTTATCCATTGCTACACTCGCACTGGATATACAGGTATTTACCGCTATTCATATCCCTAATAGTACGAGGAAAAAAGGACATTTTGAATCGGTCAGTTCGGCAATCAATTTCTCTAATTTTGTGATTATGGTCCAGTAAGTTGGAGTCCGCAAAATATTTTTAACATTATCACTGAAAATATGGTCTTGGAATTTGTTTAAGAGATTAAATCTAAATTTCAACCTGCGATCTGACAATGATTCCCAATTTAATTCATTTAATAGACTGGTCTACGGCTAAAAGAGTTCTGAAGTCGATGCGATATTTTTAGATTTTAAAAAGGCATTCGATAAAGATCCTCTTAATAAATTAATCTTGAAATTAGAGAGTTTTGGTATAAATAAAGACGTTGTATGTTGGGTAAAAGAATTCTTAAGTGAGCGAGAGCAGAGGGTTGTCATAGATGTTATCATGTCGGACACAATCAAAGTCACATCGGGAGTTACCTATATCTATATCTACGACATTGCCCTGCAAGCCACCTCCAGGGTGTGTGGTAAGGGGTGCATCCACACCAGGAACAATGTCACAACAAACAAAAATGAACAACACAAAACAAACACCGCACTTTAAAAGTAATTAGAGGAAAAAAAAGAAGAAAACCTACCAAATCCCAATCATGCAAGACACTACCCACGAATAAATTGGAGTTCCCCAGGGTATAATTATACCCTGGCGGGTATAGTATATAATTCATATATAATTATAGCGTAGTCGGTCCGCTTCTATTTCTTTTATATATAAACGATTTGGGCACCGCAGTTAGTAGTAAGCTTAGACTTTTTGCAGGCGATTCATTAGTGTATAGGGGTATATGAATAGAAGAAGACAGAAAATCGCTTAGCAAGGATTTAGATGCAATTCAAGAGTGTGCGGAAAATGACAGAACTAAACCGTAAAAACTGTGTAGCTATTAATTTTTGGAGGAGGAATAATTCGATAGAGCGATCCTATAAAATCAGTAACACGAAGTTAAAAAGCGTTGAAACCATTAGGTATATGTATGTAACAATCGCTAAAGATTTATCATGTGGAAGACACATCCGGGAAATATGCGGCCGAGCCAAGAGAAGGTAAATTTATTAATTAAAATGGGAATCATTGTCAGATCGCAGGTTGAAATTTACTCTTTATTACGTAGATGTAGACTCGTATTGGACATATTTACCACTATTCATATCCCTAATTATACGAGGAAAAGGACATTTTGAATCTGTCAGTACAGCAATCAATTTCTGTAATTTTGTGATTATGGTCCAGTCTACTTTAGTAGTGCATGGTTGGTGATCTTCACCCCCTGCCATGCACAACCGCGGTGGCCTGCAGGGTATCGCGTAGATGTACATGTACATGTAAACATGTTAGATAATAGGGTCACATGTGGCTAGATGGTTAACATATACATATTAATTAAGGGATAGGTTGCACATGCACTACAGTCTAAATATAAATCTTTAGTGATTGTTACGTCTAACACATGCCTATTAAATGAATTAAAATGGGAATCATTGTCAGATCGCAGGTTGAAATTTAGACTTAATCTCTTAAACAAATTCCAAGACCACATTTTCAGTGATAATGTTAAAAATATTTTGCGGACCCCAACTTACTATGGTAGACTGGACCATAATTACAAAATTAGAGAAATTGATTGCCGAACTGCCAGATTCAAGATGTCCTTTTTTCCTCGTTCAATTAGGGATGTGAATAGAGGTAAGTATGTCCAATACGAGTGAATCAATCCATAGCATAGGTAGTTGCATGTTGGTATAAGGACTTGAAGGTAACCCAACTAACTAACATGACGTTTTTGCATGCTTACTTTGCTATATTTATCATTGTTTAAATTGTGAAATATAGACTTATATATTAATACTATTCCTTTTTTATGCATGATATGTAGTGCATGTTTGGTGAGAAATCACCCCCTGCCACACACCTTTATGGTGGCTTGCAGGGTATTGAGTAGATGTAGATGTAGAGACCACTCTAAGAATATTTCACCTACCTATCCCTTTAGTATGCTACCTATTGTGTTCTTTTCTATTACACCGTTTAAACACTCACGAAACGGTCAAATCCAAGGAGGATTTGAACGCATGGAGATTAGTTACACCACTCGTTGTCAGTACATGACGCTGCTTCGGGCTATCGTTTGTTGGGACATGCGGAGAATGTTGCCCGACGACGGATGAAAAAAAATGCTCACTGAGGCGTGAAGTAGCTTCTTAGAACGCGGCCCGTTCTTCGTCGAGGGAAAAAACCTAGGGATTTGAAATCTTTGGGAGGAAACGAGACCCTCTCTACTGTAAAACGAAATGATATTGTGAAGAAGATGACTCAAAGGTGCCCAAACTGCACCGAGGATTTTTATTTGCCGACACGTCCGAATCCTGCAACAAAAGGAAAATGCGTTAAGTTTCTAAATATTTCCCTGTGAACGTATTTAGGTTTGGAGTAATCTGTACACTGTCCTAAACATGCATTACATATCATTAGACACACAAGGATTATGAAATATATTCTACTCGAATACGTGTGTGGTAAGGGTGAACCATGACCTGCCATGCATTTAAAATCAGAGGTAAATAAATGTGAAATTATTATCATGCAAATAGGCAAATCTAATAGTTCGTGCATGTCCAACTCACAATCTTCTGAGAGGTATCATTTTAGTACTTTTTGGAATGTGCTACACATGCAACCACGAGACACGGATAACTAAATTGTTAGTATATGCAAGGGTATAATAATTATAGATTAGAAAAGTATTTATATCAAACATAATCAATTAATTTATATTTGCCTAAACATACATGAGTTAATAATAACAAAACATGGCCTTTTAAAAAAAATATTATAATCAATCTTAATGTACAATACCTACTCATTGTTATTTCCCCTGGTGTTTTCGCTATTATCTAATAGTCTTTTTCGTTAGTGGAAAAATGAAATATTGAACTACTTCGTCTATCTATTGCTCTAATTTTATTTTCATGATTTATCCTGCCATAGGACTCCTGTTTAAAAAAAATATTTTTGTGACATCTTTAGAGAACCTGTCTGATTTTAATTTCAGCAGGAAACTCATCCGGCATTTTGACCTACGGTGTAGCAATGATTCCAGACCTAATTCTACTAATAATTTCGGTACTTAAACTATTGCGTAATCCAATTGCAAAACCTTTTAACAAACCTGCCTGCTCTTTGCTGCATCCTGTCAAAATCTGTCATCCTTCTGGGAATCAAAACTTATTCCTTTGAATCTCAATTACTCGCAGCATACTCAGGATTGGGTCTAGATGTAAATTAAGTCATGTAATACCGCTTATCTCCATCTACAGAATACCTTGCTAGCCACCACAAGGATGGGTGGCAGGAGGTGAACCATCACCAGGCATGCATGCATGAGTTATCACCAAACATGAACTACGCACATGCACTTAAGTTTTCCTACACTATGTGCCTAAGGAGATAATTCTATGAATATCATTTCTAGGTTTAGTTCTAACTTCCATTTATCGCACAAATCTTGAATTGCATCCAGATCCTTCATAAGTGGTTCCCTATCTGAATCATTTGATAGGTCCCAGTACGCTACTGCACCGTCAGCAAAAAGTCTAAGCTTATTTCTCCCTACTTTACCCATATTGTATAAACGAAATAGAAGGGTATAAAGAAATAGAAGGGGACCTATCACGCTTCACTGGGAAGCTTCTCGATTGTATCGGACATGATGCCATCGCCAATGACCTTCTCGTGCTCACTTAAAAATAACTTAATTCAACATATAACGTTTTTATTTATCCCAAAACTTCAAATTAATTCACTATGAGGAGGTTTGTCGAATATCTTTATAAAAATCTAAGAATTATTGACCTCAATACTGATTTCAGCAAAAACTAAAATATTGTGTACTAATAAAAAATTTCATATTTTCTTGAAGGAAGCAGGTTTAAATTTTACATCTGCATAATACCCTGCAAGTCACCGTAAGGGTGACGCAATGCAAATTGCTTGTCAAGCAAAAATGAAGATATTAATAAATAAATGGTCACCGATGAGCCTAACTTGATAATTGAAAATTATTAAATTTCAAATTCACTGAAAATTCAACCAAAAGAAGTTCATTTGCAGAATTAAAAAGAAAATCACGTTGGGAACAACTGAACGTGAGGCTTGAGTTCAAGGCAATAATTATGAAATCTATTTACTTAAAAATGATGTAGGGGAAATTGCAACAAGCACCCTTGACAAATTAATTTATTAAAATCCTTCTTTAAAAACAGTTTTTAACTCACCGAAAGAGGAATCAAAGTCATCCTACTAAAAGTAAGAATGGAGATTGCTCTAGTGAAAAGATTTGGTCAAACTGGACTGGAAATTTGCAATTTATTCTTTTCATACCGTATCTCTTTAATACTAAAGAAAAAGGACAATTATCAAGAAGAAAATATTTTGCATTTGTATCAAACACGAAGAGAGGGAATCGCTTACTTGGGTTCTGGATGTAATCCAAGTTGGTGCGATAAATGGCAGAACTAAAACTACAAATGTGTGCAGCTCTGAATTTTTGGAAGAAAATAATAACTAGATCGATTCTATAACATCAATATAACCAAAATCGTTAGCATTGAATTCGTTAAGTACTTTTTATATAGTACAGTATTACAATTACCAGTTCCTAATTTCCTCGAAGAAATCAAACTGGTGTGATATATGTATGGCAGTTGAAATTAAATTTGAAAATAAGTGTAGCAATGAATTTTTGGAAAAAGAATATTATATTTATGCATGAATGCTTTCCCCTGTATTTTTTAAATATAAAAAGCATATTTTTGAAATTGTTCTATACTATATTGCTATATACTAACAACTTAGTTATCCGTGTCTCGTGAATGTATACGTAGCACATTACGCAAAGTACTAAAATTATACCCCTCACAGTATACTTGTCAGTGAATTGTGAATTGGGCATGCAAGGACTATTATATTTGCCTGACTGCATGTTAGTAAGTGTACATTAACTTATCTCTGATTTTAAATGTATGACAGGTCATGCGTCACACACGAATGCGAGTAGAATATAATTACTAATCCTTTTTATGAGTCATATGTAATGCAAGTTTGGTGTGAATTTACCGCCTGCCACACATCTTTATAGTGGCTTGTATGGTATTATGTAGATGTATCAAAGATTTGTCATGAGGAAAACACATCCGGAAGATATGCAGTCAAACTAGGAGTTATTTAAAGAATACTAGGAAATAACGATGAGAAGACAAATGGGCAGCGTTATTTTTCACTTTTAGGCCCCATCTTGAATATGCAGTGAGTAAGGAGATCTTTCACCAACTGCCACACACCTTCGTGGTGGCTCGCAGGATATTACGTATATGTTGATGTAGGTGTAATGCATGTGAAAATTATTTATTTCTTGGGAGATGTTGGTTTTATTCTAGTATAGTTGACCTAGTAATTAAATTCATATTGTAGTAACTAATATAGGATTTGACGTCATGATTTAAAGGCATGTATGGTGATGGTTCACCTCCTGCAACACACCATTGCGTGGTTTGCAAGGTATTACATAGATGATGAGATACCTTTCTCTTGGAATTTCTAAGCCTCTTTGTGAACAGCTCTTGGCTTTCATTTCGCTTTAGTACCTTCGTCTACAGTTTTGGAAGATTTGGGAACCCTTTTTTCTAAATTTGCGATTGAGTAGATTTGGTTGCTGATTATGTTTTTTTTGTGCAGTTTGGGGGCAATGTTTGGCAGAAAAGAGTTGGGGTGTTTCCGAGGAATATGGTCGTGCTTGACCATAATGAGCGTTAAAATTTTCATGCAAACGAAACGAGAGATTTCCTAATGACGATGCCCTGGAGGGTGCTTGATTTCCGTATTTATTCTTAATAACTGTCTCGATGTCGCACCATAAACATATTCGTTATTTTTCTAATAACGTTTAATATATGGCAGCTGTTATCCTTTCAAAGGCCTGATAACTTGGAAGTTGATTCTTGTAAGACACTAACGAGAAATAATCCTTATTATCAGCATTGGAAGTGAAATAGTGTTGGGAAATAGAGAAGGACAGATAAAATATGTTTGTGCCGGCATTTGACCTCGAGTACACTCTCTTAGTTACTCAATTTTTCATCCGGTGTTCGGAAAGCTATTTTCGTAGCCTTAGAAAACGCGACTTGTAGAAACATTGAAATACTTCCAGGAAAAGCTGGCAGTCAAGGCGTAACACTTTTTGAACTAATTTATGCACAGAATAAACCCGGATAGGGAGGTCCGTAGGATTGTCATAAAAAAACGTTGTGTTTTCTGGTTGCGTAGATTTTAAGCAGTATTCCTAAATGATGCGAAGGGAGTGAGTGGCTCTATTATAGATTGATTGTCGTACCGATGAATTTAAAATGTCATTTTTACCCCGTACTATTAGAGAAGTAATAGGCAGCATAGCAAAGGAATAGGTAGGCGACATATTTTGGAGTGGTGTGTAGTGCATGATGCGCGTAAAAACAACCAATCCCTTTGTTACTATTTAGACTCTAACCATGTAGCTACATGTGACTCTATTATCCGACATGTTTCCATGTAGGAGCCTAGTTGCATGTCAATAGTGCATGTTTGGTGATCTTCACCTCCTGCCACACACCCTCGCGGTGGCTTGCAGGGTATCGCGTGAATGTAGGTGTAGAAGTACTACTTAGTGAAAAATTTTAGGCATGTATTCTTGGGGCACGTGAAATGTTAGCTATAAATGACACTAAATTGTTAGTAAATACAAATTAATAAAATGATTACATCTACACGATACCCTGCATGCCACCGCGAGGGTGTGTGGCAGAGGATGAAGATTACCAAGCATGCACTATTGACATGCAAACATGCTACTATTGGGTCTCAGGCAACTAGATGGTTAGTATCTACATAGTCACTAAGTTATTGTTTGTTAATACATGCATCATGCACTACAGACTACTCCAATATATTTCCCCTACCTATCCCTTTGCTATGCTGCCTATTCTGATCTCTTATAGTACGGGGGAAAAATGACATTTGAATCTATCAGTACGACAATTTATCTCTCTAATCATATTTATCTGGTCAAATCTAGCATAATTCGCTGGGTTTTTTAACCCAGTGGACCTATTTCACTGAAGCTCTCACATATGACCAAAACGCCATAGGATTGCTATCTAAGTATTCTCCTAACATCTTGCTCTTGACATGCGATAACGCTTACCGACATGATTTCCTTGCTAATGCTCTTGATTTTTTATAGTTTTGAACTAACTCACATTTTTCCTCTACCGATAGACCCCGTCCTGCATTCTTCATCCTAGCGTGGCATACCCTTTGACTTTAGTGATTTAGTGTCCTAACCTCCGCGTTAAACCATCTTGGCTCTGTAGTATCATTTATGAATTTACTTGGCATGTATTTACTAACTGCTTTACGGGTGACCTCAAGAAATTCTCTCCACGAATCGACTGTATCTAATCCTTTGCTTTGTTCACTAAATACATTAAACGATTCCCTTAATTCCTGTTTCATACCGTCGAAATTAGCCTTGCCAAATAAGTATACCCTCCTCCTTGTTTTATAATATCTTTCAACGCTTACAAAAAATTTCGCATGCACTATTTTATGATCACTAATTCCTGTATCTGTAACTATATTTAGAACTTTTTCGGGTATATTTGTTGCTGATAAGTCTAGAATGTTCAATCCCCTATTCGGTTCTGTTACTAACTGTTGTAAAGAATGTGACGTAAAGATGTTCAACAGTGTTTCGGAGAGTTCCTTATCCTTACCTCCTGTTATAAAACTACACGTATTCCACGAAGGGAGATTGAAGTCTGCGCCTACTATTATTCCCCTATCATTTCTCCGAGAAAGTAATGTACCTATCTCTGACTCTAGTTCCATTTATGATTAGTCAGGCATTATGTACGCCACAATGTCTATCGTATGTTTGAGAATTATATAGAATACAAAGTTATGTTTGAAGAGTTCAAATTGCAAACATTGAGTCAAAGAAGAATCATAAATGATTTTCTCATCCTGTATGACGTCATTAATAAAGGAATATGCTTAGAAATAGTTGGAAAATTAAACTTTTTGGTCCCAACAATAAATGGGAGGCTAAAAAGGACTTTCTATGTACGAAATGTGAATACTAATTATTGTATGAATGCACCTTAGAATATAATATGTATTTCATTAAATACACGTTCGAAAGAATTAAATATAAACATAATTAAAGAAATGTTTCGTAAAGATATATTGTCGATGTTAGCGACGTTGTAAATTGGTCCAGAATTTGTATGTAACATTCAGTCGGCCTTGATTGCATTGTAATTAGTTGTATTATGATTTTATTATGTTTTTGTAGTAGGATTGTAATTATGATTTCACTGTGAAATTATTTTACCCCATTATTTTGTTTTCATGCTGGGTGAACTAAAAAAATTATTAAATAAATAAATGAACAAACAAGTAAAAAAATGAAATAAATAAATAAATAAATTTTCAGAAATGTATCAAATACATATATTTCCTAGAGCATGTATTCATCTTTTTCTGCATTATACCGCAGCCACCGCGAGGGTGTGGCAGGGGCTGAAAATCACCCAACATGTACTACTTACGTTCAACTAAGAGCTACAATTCTACTACTTCATTAAAACGTGTTAGATGTAAAAGTCATGTACAATTAGATGGTTAGTATCTGCATATAGTAACGAAGTGATTACTGGTTAATGAGGTTTTCTTAGAGAGATTAAGTGTACTTATCTGTATCTGTATGCTTGGGTTATAGGAAATGCTTCATGCAACACAGAATAATCTAGAAATTTTTATCCTACCTATCCATAGATCTACACCTACGCAACACCCTGCGAGCCACCGCGATGGTGTGTTTCAGGAGGTGAAATTCGCCAAACATGCTCCCAAGGTAGTACGATTGTGAGGTCTGTAATTGAAAGCAACAATTTATTTTCTCAAATTGAAATCCATTACAGCCTTGCTTCAGCAAAGAATAAAAGAACTTTTCGTAAACCTGCCTCCACCGTACGAGACAGCCTAAAATAATTTGTCATGCTTTGCTGGTTGCGTATCTCAAAGTAGCGAAAGGGCTTTTGAGCATTGTTCGCGACGAAAGGCCTGTGATCGGTGGGTGGACCAAATCAGTGAACTGAGTCAGCGCAAGGTTGGGGAGGTTGTTGTTTGGCGGTCGACAGCAGCTGCGAGCATGAAACGAAACCATCTAGCGTGACTGTGGTCCGTTATTTGCCCGAAGTTTCTGAATAATATGAATCTCCACCCGATCTGAGATATCCAGCGACCGACAGCCGTGGCACACGAGTAATTCGTACCTCACTTCGGCGCCACTCGTCGCCTTCCATCGCAGAAGAATAATTGTCCGGTCGTGAAGCGTAGGGAGTGGGATTACCCCAGTTACCTAGGAGGGCGTCGCGGGGGTATTCCGTTTCAGCCGCAACTCGGGCGTGCGAATATGTCGGGTGATACAATGCCTCGCCTCGAATTCTGACCAACGGAACACACTTTAATGCCCTCCTCTCTCACGCCTGCCCCCATCCACTCCCGGCATTCTTCAATGCATTCAAGATCTTTGGAAGATATTCACGGCGTCCGCGCCCGCTAACGCTCAGCATAGGTCTATTTTAAAGCCATAACTGAGGTTCCCAGTGCTAGTAGATGATAAAATTAATATTTTGCAGCATTGCCAATTATACGCTCTTGGAAACTGCGGTCTGGAAAATCCCAGTGACCCATATGATCCTTTGATGCTTTATGATTAAGGGTTATGCTATGGTCTGTGAAATTTCCAAGAAAGCATCAAGAAATTTCATGCTGTCTTCTCTCCAAATCCTGTGCTGTCGTTTTTGAGATTTCCACGACCTGTGAGAAAGCTTTACTCTACCAATCTACCCTTGTAACACAATTATTAAACGGTCGACTACAGCTACAGCTCTTCAAACCACCTCGAGGGTGAATCACTACCAAACATATCCTAAGGTAGAGGCTATTGCGAGATATATGCTTCTACTAAGAAAGAAAAATATTGTAGTTAGACTTGCATGAGGCACATGTATGCATGATTAGAAAATTCAGAGGAATAATATTTTGCCCTGCCCCCTGCCACACACCCTCGAGGTGGCTTGCAGGGTATGTCGTAGATATAGATATAGATAATATTTAAAGGGTTTCACCCTGAGGGCGAAATTATAATGAATTAGTAGATTCAAGGGCTGTTATTCAAATACTCTACTGAAAAAGATATTTTCAAATCTATTTAAGACAGTCTACCTTTCTTATCTTTTACGTGATTAAACTGACCGCAATATGCAGCTGCTTCTAACGCTATCGAAAAAAAGAGTGTTTAACAAGTTTGATGTTCGGTCTTATAGCGACTGACATCGGAGTTATTCTTGCAAGCTTGAGACGCAGGCAATCATCATCACGACTTAATAAAGCTCGCCTATATTCTCTGTCCAAGGTCGAACTAAATAATCAAACCTACCTTGTACGGATCTCATATATCTATATCTACTGACTACCCTGCAAGCCACCTCGAGGGTGTGCAGCAGGGGGTGTGTTGTCACCAAACATCCACTACTTACATGCACTAAAGTTTACTTATACTAGGTACCTAAGGAGAGATTTCTATGAATATCATGAGACACACAAGCAAGTTCTACTTTTCTACCATAGATGCAAAGAAACATTTGAGAAGTACTACAAATATACATTATACATACTAGTATGCTTATAGTATGATATAGTATGCTTATATCCTAAAAAATCCAAAATCTTAATTTCTTCTCTGTTTGTTTAATTAAGCCGTATTAATGTAATGTGTTCAATTTCATTTTCATGATTAGGTAAATTTATTTTATGAAGGCTTCATGGTGTGAGAAGTCTCGAAGTTAACTTCGTGACTTCTTACAATTGTAATGGTCACGAATTGTTTCGGAAAGGAGTGAATATTTGAACCTATTTGTGGTGCAGTGTATTTCTCTTATCTTATCCCTGTGGTCCTGTCTACCAAAGTATTGTGTAGGGTTCTTGTAATTAACACGGTGTCGGAGGTGAACTCGTCTGCCCTATGCATTCTTTAAAAGACGTAGTTTGGTTTGCTGTATTCGTGTTTGAAGGTTCTTCCATCCGATTGTCTCCAGCAACGAAGTTATATTTACCCCTTTATCATAACAACTATTCACAAATGTAAATTATCCCCTCTGAATTTTATCTAATCCTTTTATTAATCCCTTTTCCCACGGGTCTCAAATACTGGAGGTTTATTTCACTTTTGGCCTAACTAACGCGATACGTTAGTTAGGCCAAATGCGAGAACTAAATCTTTGCGTTGCGTTTCAACTTTCTTACCACCCGTATATACTGGTGGCATATTCTGAATGAGGGCTCTAGGAGAGTTAAGTACCGTCTTACTCTTATTGTCTCATCACCTTAACCTGAATTCCTTTCGGTGCATAATTGTTGGATTCTAGGTGCTTTCTCATTTAAGTAGGTATATTTCGTTGCGTTAAGGTTGAGAAAAATCGCTGCGCCAGGACACAACTTTTATTGGAATTGTGCTTCTCGTTCTTGCATCTTAGATAACTGTGTGAACCTATCATATATCTCCTTCGCCCGCATTCCACAATACCCTGGAGATTTTAACGATTGAAATCTCAATTTCTGGGAGTCTTTATGAGGAAGCTCAAGCTTCACAAGGTGTGTGTATTTTTCGCCACAGGAATTGAGACATGGCATTTGCAATCAAACATCAACATCCTCATTTACGCGATACTCGTCTATTTCCCGATGACGCAGTAGTGCATAGGGAAATTCTATGCCAAATGATAAAGAATATTTAAATGATGACCTACAAGCAATTGAAAAATTGTTTGATACATGGCAATTAGAATTAAATTTTAAAAAATGTGTGGTAAGTAGTGCATAGGGAAATTCTATGCCAAATGATAAAGAATATTTAAATGATGACCTACAAGCAATTGAAAAATTGTTTGATACATGGCAATTAGAATTAAATTTAAAAAAATGTGTGGTAATGAATTTTTGGAAAAAGAATTGTTCTACTCCTAGCACGTACAAAATAAATAATGATGAATTAACAAACGAGGAATCCATTACATATCTTGAAATATAATTGACACATGATCTTTCCAGGGGTAAACACCTACGTGAAATAATGGGGCAATCTAATCGTAAACTGGGATTCATCAAAAGGGTATTAGGTAAATGTGACGATCATGTACGAGAAACCGGCTACTTTTCCTTTGTTAGACTTCATTATGAATGGAATATGCTGCCAGGATATGGGATCCCTACGAAATCGGTCTAAATAATGAACTTGAACGTGTGCAGCGAAGATCGGCAAGATTTGAAAAGGGACGGTACGATAACTATATTATCGTAACCAGTCTATTAAATGAATTAAATTGGGAATCATTGTCAGATCGCAGGTTGAAATTTAGACTCAATTTCCTAAATAAATTCCAAGATAATATTTTCAGTGATGACGTTAAAAATATTTTGCGAACCCCAACTTACTATGGTAGACTGGACCATAATCATAAAATTAGAGAAACTGATTGCCGAACTGACAGATTCAAAATGTCCTTTTTCCTCGTACTATTAGGGATATGAATAACGGTAAATATATCCAGTACGAGTGTACTTATGCATACTTACTTTGCTATTTTTATCTTTTTAAATGGTGAATTCATTATGAATGACAAAATAACCCTTGTATTTTCACAATTTATTCTCCTACACTCCTGAGGATCCTGAGGTCCTGTGGATGACATTAATCGTCGAAACCATGGCCGTAGTGTGAGAGAATAAATTGTGGAAACACAAAGATTATTTTGTCATTCATAATGAATACAAGTAAATTCCATAAAGTGACGCCAGAAACCATCAATTTTAAATAGTGGAGTTTAGACTTATATATTAATACTAATCCTTTTAAATGCATGATATGTAGTGTATGTTTGGTGAGAATTCATCCCCTGCCACACACATTTACGGTGGCCTGCTGGGTATTATGTAGGGGTAGATAACCTGCAAGCCACTGCGAGGGTGTGTGGCACGGGTTGTAGTTCATCAAACATGCACTATTTACATGTAAACAAGCTCCTACATGGAAAAATACTACGTAGTAGGATCATATGCAACTAAATGGTTAGTATCTTCATATTAATAAAAGGATTGATTGTTTATACATGCATCATGCACTACGGACTACTCTGAAATATTTCCACTACCTATCCCGTTGCTATACTGACTATTGTGATCTCTTATCGTGCGGGGAAAAATGACTTTTTGAATATATGAGTACGACAATCTATCTTTGTAATCTTATTTATGTGGTCGAATCTAGCATAATACGCTGGTGGTTTTAATATGTGCCTAACATCTTCAGTAAAGCTATCCGATTGTAATTTCTCTAATAGATTTAAGCCGTTCTTTAACGTACGCTCTGATAATGATTCCCACCCTACTTCTTGTATTAATTCTGAAACACTACTCAACCTATCATAACACCTTTTAACGAACCTAGCTGCTCTACGTTGCAAACTGTCTAGTTCTCTGATCAAGCCTAATTCATTCGGATCCCATACACTGGCTACATATTCAAGGTGGGGCCTAACTGGTGGGAAGTAACATCGCTCTTTTATCTTCTCATCACATTTCCCAAGTACTCTTTTTATAAATCCTAGCTTTCTCTTCGCTCGGCCGCATATTTCCCGGGGTCGCTTAATTTCCGGAAACCCATCAAACAAAGTGTACTTTTTTTTTACAGATAATTGCAAGCACCCATCAATCAAATCCAGTAGTTGTAGAGCGGCATAGAGCTCACTGATTTCATTTTTAGGTTTTCCCTACAAATTGTCATATTTCTAATGCAGATAACAATTTTCATCCTTGTGAGATCAGTATCATTTGCATAGAAACTCTAGTCAGAGAACATTATAGTGGAGTGAAGTATTATGGCATATAAGTCGAAGAATAATCTAATTTTGTTGAAATGACGAAATAAAATAGCGAACAGTGCTGTTTATTTTTTCCTGGTGAGATTAACTTCGATTGTCATTAGTACGCAGTGACAATACGGTCGTAGTAAGGGGTAAAATGAGAATGAGAGGAAGTATGCATGGATGTACTTGGTACATACATGTACTAGGTAGTTGAAAGTTGGTATAAGGACTTTAAGCTAACCCAACTAACAGCATGTTTTTGCATGGTTGCTTTGCTATGTTTATCTTTTTTAAATAGTGAAGTTTAGGCTACTATATTATTACCTATCCTTTTTTATGCATGATGTGTGGTGATAATTCACCCCCTGCCACACACCTGTATTGTGGCTTGCAGGGTATTATGTAGGTACATGTACGGGAAAGAACGAGTTGCCAACCCATCTGACCTTGTGAGAATTATTTCGGCTCTATTTGTACTGTGCTTCAAAAAACTTTCCTAGAAACTGGAAACCTAGAACAGCACGGTTGTTTCCTGGACATCCATAATTTAAAAAATCGGAGTTCCGAGGTAAAATCGATATTATCCTCACGGGATTCTAAATTTGAAGGCCGATGATTTCCCTAGTCTTTATTCACTGAATTATTTTGCTATGATAAAGATTTATTTTATTGGTGACCACAAATGGGGAAAAAATCCCGACGCGTAATGTATGGTTATAAGGCCGCTTTACACGATACAATTTTTGGTACAATCGCTTGTATAAAGTGAACGAAATTGTATGTTTGTCTGAATGGAACTAGAACTTGTTCTATTTTCCGTTCAGTCATTCGCACAAGCGTTCACACAATTTGTAGCTTTACAGGGTACAATTTCCTCTTACAAGCGTTTGTACAAGAAATTGTGAAAAAAATTGTATCGTGTAAAGCGGCCTATAGAAATTTCAAATCAAGTCGCAGCTTGTTCCACCTACGCCGTTCTTTAATAAACACTCGAAATCCATCTCTTACTGTACTCCTTGTCATAAGTAATCATGCTAACAAATGTCTTTAGATAGATACCCATCGCTTTCTAATAAGAAGTCCAGCTGCTGAAATTGTTTCTCCATGGGAGCAAAGCAGTCACATAGATTACCCAATCGAAGCCCACAGTTTTGTACTCAACACGATGTCAGGAAACTTAATTTTATTTAAGTTTCGCCTGGGAGAAATTAATGCAACGAATTTAGGTGAAAATGTGAAACTATTAATTATGATTACGTCTGTAATATTTACTGAGCCTGAGTTAGTAGATATGCGTCGAATATAAGGTCCCAAATGGTGTGATTTATGAACCTCCGCGCCTTATTGCTGGGATGAAATGCAGTAAAATGTGGAGACATCCCCTTTTTTATAGCTACCATCAATAAGAACGCTGTATCAAAATGTAATACTCAATTCTAAATTGAATGAAGGGTATATGTTCATTGTTGGAAGTAGCATGACTGGGTCTCTCCTCCTGCATCTCTGATTATCCATTACTATTCCCTGCATTGTACGAGTGTACAGTCAGCGGTCCTTGGTTACTGGGAAGGGAGGACTTGGGAGGGGGAGATAAGGGGAAAGAAAGAGAGCGGTGTGGGGAGGAGAGGATAGGGTGAAAGCTTGAAGGGAGGGGAAGGTACGCTAGTGACGTCTACGCATGCCCCGACGAAAACAGCGCAGGGCGGCAAGTAGGAGAAGTAGCGAGCTGCTGTAGAACGGTATCCTCGGTTTGAGGAACACTGCTGCAAGTGGCTGCTGACTGCTGGCTGGAGTAAAAAGGTATGTGAGCTCGTTTTTTTATGCATACAAGTCCCTTGCAAGCTAACCTTATCGTATTTCACCCTAAAATAAAGGAAAAAAAAATACGATTCGTATTGCCACGGTATTTAATACTGGTTTCAACGTTCATTTCTACTCGATAGTCAACTATTCGATGGAGGAGCAGGGAGGGGAAGTAGTGGGGGAGGTTGTATTTATATTTTGGTATGAAGACGTGGGAGTTTACATGGCCTTCAACCTGTGTGCACCTTTGAAGTGCGTTCAACTCTCGTGAACTATTTTGGCGGTGAGGTTCATATTTCAGCGTTTTGGGTACGAGAGGATGCACGTGTTATTGCGTGGTTTAGAACGATCATCCCCAGCGGTTGTTATAGCAACGCCAGTTGGCTGTCGTGTGATGTTATTCATTGCACCACCCCCGCGCTCGGGACTGAATAGCAAAATTTTTAATGTTCTGTAACGACCTAAATTTCAGGGCTTAATGTCGTCACCTGTGATAAGACTTAGTGTTGCTCGTTAGCTGGGCAGTGATCATTCATGCTTGTTTATGTATCAGCTGTTTGGCTCAATGGCAGTCCTGCGTGTAAACATCATTAATGTTTGTCTTATTTTTTGTGATATACTACCTGGGTGTATACCGTGATTGTTGAGTTAAATATTTAACCAGTTTTTTGTTGTCTTGTATTGTGGTAGAATGGCAATCCTCAATGGCAGTTGATCTCATGTTATTCAATATGTTTTTGTCTTCGAGCTTGCATTATTATTCCCACTTTGACATTTATTCATGGTTAACAAGAATTTTTTGTTATTATTTTATGGTGGTGTTTTAAGTAATGCCCCACATCAAAGATGTTAGAAGCCATAGTATTGGCAATACACTGAGGCCTGCACTGGGCAATTGTTGCCATTGATCTGGTGTATAAAATGTTATTCGTTGTCGTAAGAAATTTCATGTATTTTATATGCTTACGTTCATAATTGAATCTTGTACCCTGGATAATTTTCCATCCGGTTATAGATTATCAAGATGCCTCTATTAAGTTGTTTACTACTGGAAAGAATTTAATTACGATGTTATACGTCATCTGTGATCAACAATTAGTCATGTGCGTTGTCTGCAGTGTAGTTTCTTTTGTAATCATGTATTGAGATTAACAACTGGTGCATGCAACCTTTTCATTCATTGGTCATGTGCAACACTGTTATGCAATCGAGAATTCGAGCTGCAAGCTTTTCTAAGCCAATCTTAAGCATCTAGAGATGATTCCTATGACTATTATTTTGTAACTGTGACTCTGGAGTAGAGTAATGCATTAAAGAATATTAACTTTTGATGTTGATATCATTTCCTTCTTAAACCATGATAAAGTTATAATCATAAATGTGGGTATATCCCAGAAAGTTGCATTTAGAGGCTAGAAATATTAATATAAATTGGTCAAATGATAAGCAGACCCACTAACTTTCTGGTCTTATGCAAAGGTTTTTTTATTTTCACCTTATGTAACATTCCAAGATATTGTAGTTAAAATGACATATACCTTTAAATTTTAATTAGCTGTAAATGTTATTCTACATACATTTTGTGGATTCAAAATAATGCTTAATTGATAAGGAAATTGTAAACTTAAATTTATAATAGTGTAGTCGAGGAGTGACAATTGTAATGCAGCTCTTTAAAATTTCATAAAAATGGGTTTTTCTATTTTATTTGAAAATTAGCCATGGCATTACTTCTGGTTAACCTTTTTCATACCTTCTGACTTGATCAAAACAAATATTTTTGTTATTTTGATCCTAATCTCGGGGGAAGGGAGAGGGTGCTTGAATCGTTTCAGATTGATTTCATTACAGAATAATCCTGAATACAATGTAAACACGTATAAGTACATCATTAGTTATGCACCAATCTTAATGTTGAATGATTCAAGTACACCAGCGCAGTTTAAAAATCACCTGTACAATGTGTTGTTTGCCTGAAACCGAATAACTCTAGATTAGTTTGTAATGTTACACCTGAGCTGATGAATTCATAAATTCAATGAAGACTTCATAAATTCAAGATTGTTTGCCTGAAACCGAATAACTCTAGATTAGTTTGTAATGTTACACCTGAGCTGATGAATTCATAAATTCAATGAAGACACCTATCATGTGTGGCTCCCCCTAGAAATTCTTCTTAACCTAAATTTGGACTAAGGTAGTTGGACTTGTTTTCTACCTTCAACCCTTTGGCAGCCTCCTACGTACTAACCATTAGGATACGAAGCTACTACTTGCCTTGTGACTTTCACAGAGATCTCAACAGAATATTAAAAAAATGGAAGTAATTTTTTGGAACTGCATTGGAAATAGCTTGCCTTTAAGACTAGCACAGGTCTTTGCAGGTGACTACTGAAATAGGATACAGTTGAAGAATGGTAATCTACTTAGAAATCTATTGTCACTTTTTTGATGTCCGGTAACAGCTCATTTGTCATGTCTTCTTATTTAATGATTTCTGGCACAGTCTTTATACTGCATTTCTTATACTGACTGATACAAATTTTTTTTATAGGCATTGTATAGAACTTTTAATTGTGTCATAGAGATATTAAATATAACAGCATAGTTCGCATGAGTAGGAGTTCCTTTTAAGAGCAATGATTAATTAAAAAAAATATTTTAAATTAAACTTCCTTGCCTTTGGGGCCTGCGACTAGGCTTCAATTACCAGGTTTATTAATTTTGTTTTCACTGTGAAAACACTGTTGTCACCTTTCTAAAGTTCCCTAAAATTATTTATTGAGTGACTATAGAGATTTGTACCTGAGGTAGAATAAAGTTTTTAGTTGATATTGTTGTTGTATCTCCACATCCAATTAAACTTAAATCCAAGCAAATAAAGCATGCATACCCAAGACAGCATTTGAACCTGCGACCTTTGGCTTCTAGACTGCCTCATTACCAACCTGGTTACCAGGACAGTTTTTAATTGCTAATTTTCATTAAATTAACCAATGATAAACAAATATGATTTGCAGTCATTATTCAGTTACTGTGGTTGGGTGGATGTGATACTCATATATCTATTCTTTCTTTGATTATTTATTGATTAAAAACTCATTTATTTATTTTCGCTTTTTTCAGTTTGGCCCCTGTGAGGGGCTCTGTAACATTTGGTTAAAGATAGGTAACAATAAACAGCCACAATGTATAAGCTTCTTGGTGGATTGAAAGACTACCTCAAGTGGCAGGACATCGTGACAGACAATGCTGTCTTTAGGTTGCACAATCTATTCACAACTGTCTTGCTACTCTCCTTTTCACTCATCGTCACAGCCACACAATATGTGGGCAATCCTATACAGTGTATTGCTTCTGGAGTCCCAATGAAAGTGATCAATACATATTGCTGGATCACATCAACATTTACCATGCCAGATGCCTTCTACAGACAAGCTGGTGTCGAAGTAGCACATCCTGGAGTTGGGCCAGACATACCAAGAGGGGTACCAGGTGGAGGAATGTATGGGAGGGGGGCAGAAGATGACCCCCGTAAATATTACACCTATTACCAGTGGGTGTGTTTTGTGCTGTTCTTCCAGGTTTGTAATTAGACTTCAGTGAATGTTCTTCTTAAAAATAATATTTATGCCGTGGTTTTTCTTGATTATTGGTGATAATTTCTGCAAAAGTGATAACATCTTAAAATACTGATATTACATCTTACTATTTACTGTTATTTTTACTTGATGAGTCTAATAAAATATTTTTTAAGATAAAGTCAACAAATTTTAAGATTGCTATGATTTAAAAATGCTGTTAATTGATGATTAAATTTGCTACCATAATACATATAAATTTTGTGCTTTATGTGAATTGGTGCCTAGTTAATAGAAATATATAGTCTTTTATTTTGTGGCAATCAATTTACATATTAAGGTTAGTGGCTCTGAGGTTTGAGCATTCATGAATTTGTAGTCGTACTTTTCTAGTAACTGTTGAAATCATTCATATGAAGTATAAAATATAATGTATGTTTGCAACGGTGATTAATAGGTACCTTTTACTGAGTATACATGTTATATTTTAAATTCATCAGGATTTATATTGAATTATTCCTTATAGTTTTGATGAATTTTTAGCTTTACTCCGTAATAAAATTCCATTATTTCACCTCAGTCATCATTTATTTACTCATGTTGAGCATGAGTACATAAATGATAACTATGGTGCAGTTAAAATGAAAGAGTTAATAAATAGTGAAGTGATTAAGGAAAATATTGAACATGATAATAATTACGTATGATCTTTTTCCAAACAGGCTATCTTGTGCTACACGCCCAAGTGGCTCTGGGATAATTGGGAAGGTGGACTCATGCGCACGATTGTCATGGGCTTGAATGTCGGCCTGCACACAGAAAAAGACAAAAAGAAGAAGAAAGAGGTTCTTATAGATTACCTCTTAAAGCACATTAAAGTGAGTACATTATTGAATTTTCATGGTTCTCTGTTTGGAAATGCCTTTTTTCCTGGTCATGTAGTCTTCCCGTTATGGGCTTAACCTTTTCCACTCGGGTGTCGAGTGATACTCGACATAGCATAGCTCACTCCCAACTCGCGTGTCGAGTGTCACTCGACACACGACACGCGTAATCCAGGGACATTTAAAAATAAATTCCGAGTGGACTACTGGTATAGAGGGTGAAAAAATCCGAGAGCAAAGGGTTAATGGCTTTTGTTGCTTGAAACTAAAAATATACCGGAATAGTTGTTCTACTCAAACTCATGGTAATACCGTGTTAACATTGGATTCCTTAATGGATCACCCAAATTTTCAGTATTATCACTAAAAAATGAAGTTAAATCTAATTTCCTGCTAAGGAATTTGGACTGAGCTATTTGTAGTACTAATAATGGGAGGGTTGTGTGGGAGGCTGAATCCCCCTAGGCTTCCCTTTGGTCCCATTGTACCAACCCAAATTCTTCCTGTCCCCCATTTGTGGACCGGACAATGGTACTCTCATAGAGATATGGAGGAGGATCATCCCTCCAACCCCCACTGATGAGGACACATATTTATCTTAGGGTACATGGTGTACTTAATTGCATTCATAACACATCATTATTTTATAATTTCATTCCTTGGAAATTTTTAATGTGGCTATTAATTGTTTTTGGTTAAAGTTTAATTCAGTAAGATAATTAGGTATAACTGATATATATATATAAGTTGAGCATTGTGAAAAATCCAATAGGAATCCGGTACTCATGTAAATGAGTGTTAACGGTTTTGTATAAAATGATTGCCTTGCACTATAGAGAATGCTTGCTACTCATTAATGCTTGGAAATCAGGAATATTAGATATTCCGAAGAATTATTGTCTGTAGTTTTCCAGCTTGTTTGCCGGTACTCTGAGTCATAACTCTTTTCAAATTAAAGACAGATGTCTCATTTTTATAAAAGGCAACTTTGGCATTTATGCAAACTTTTTTGCATTTGTACACATTTGACCTGCCATCAGATGCTCTCTCTTTAAAGCCAGCTGGATCACAGTATTTAACAGATATATAATTTCTTTCTACACTGGTTTAATAGAATTCTTGCTGTCATTGAGTTATTTTCTTCCCATGATTTATCATAGACTCTACTAGCAAACAAATTTGTATAGACAAAGAAAAGAAATCATGCATAATGCTCCAAGGAGTAAAAATTTCAAGAGAATGAGTGTTGGGATTTAACAATTGCAAAGACATTAGAATAAATTATGAGACTGTTAAGTACTAGAATAAACTGGATAGGAAAACATCAGTTTCTCTAGAGTAATATATAACATTGGAGGTACTTATAGGTACTCCTGGAAAATGCTTAGTGATCTTGGGAGATATTAATAAATTTACAAAATTATTAGCGATAGATTGTTGTACCACTAAGGTCCAACTTTTGCCCATGGCATGGCATAATGTTCTTGAAGTTAATGCATAGCAATTATTATAACCTGGTGCAAGAAAAAATACCTAAAGACTAATAAAACTACAAATTTTTGTGTTACTCAGCAGCTTGAATTGCAACTTGAAAAAATGGAAGTTCATGTATTGTTAACGCATT
This sequence comes from Platycnemis pennipes, assembly GCA_933228895.1. Classification (NCBI taxonomy): domain Eukaryota; kingdom Metazoa; phylum Arthropoda; class Insecta; order Odonata; family Platycnemididae; genus Platycnemis; species Platycnemis pennipes. Next base: position 58,971,609 of record OW121848.1, read on the forward strand.
GGCTTAGTATTTTTTATTCCTTCTTTGCCACTTTTTTCACTATTTTTTTATTGAAATCAATTTTTGCATTATGAGAATATTAATTATTCATTAATGATACTACAAGTGAAAAATCTTGTGAATGATAAAAAGAATATAATAAGTAAATAATTTGATGGATACAGCGATTCGCCAGCTCTTTAACGGAAGGCCAAGTTCTGCCAGCTGGCAAATCGCCGTCTCTTTAAGCCAATGGGTTAAAGAATGTTTAACTCTTGGGCTGAGGTAACCATAATTCACTGTAGAAAATAAAGACTATAAAGGAATTCCACCGGCATTATTGAGCAGTTGGAAGTAACATGCAAAACAAAGATTTTCGTTTGTTCACTTTTGCTTGCTTAGTAGTATGGGTTATCGAGTGATTCCAGGAAAAAGAAGGAAAGTGGTACTTGATTGGTAAGAAGTTTAAGATAAACAAAATTTAGCATTTAGAAGCTATGGCATGTGAGAGTCATTTATGTATCTGGGTATTGTATTGGATGAAAATGGGTTTGTTAGCAGAGAAGAATAGCATTGTTCAAAGAATATATTAGAAAGGAAAGATTATAAAAAGAAGGGAATTAGCAGACTGGACTTCCATGTAAAGGCATGGAGGAAAGATAGTAAAGATAAGGCTGTCAAGTATGGTTTTATGTGGCTTCAAACCTTGTCTTGGAGAAGGGAAGAGGAGTATAGGTTGCAGGATTTTAAAATTTGAGTTTTGGTCAGAATGGAGGGAATGAGTTGAGTAAGCATATAGACAAATGAAGAGCTAGTTATAATGGATGAGGAGAGGAAGTTTTTAGGAGGGATATGAAGGTCCAGGCAAGGTGGATGGAGGAAGCATGTATTGAGAGGCAATGGATTCCTGAAAGTTATGGCTGAGGAGAGAATGATGGATGGATGAGAGAGGAGTGAGGAAACAAAATGGATTCTGGACATTATGAGGGAAGGTAAAAGGTATGAGGAGTATGTCATAGGGAATTGGTAGCATTAGGCCTAGATATTAGTGGAGTAAGGAGAAGAATAGCGATAAGGTAAGGGGAGTAGGATAGCACTGACATAAGCTGGCTCTCATGTGGACAAGGATTAAATTCAAATTATTAACAGAAGGTATGTGATGAGGTCGGGTAACTGTTTAGACAAATGCATTGGTGAGGATTGTTCAAGAAATGAACATGTTGTACTGATAGAATAATGTTTGGGTTTGTGTCAGTTGTCTTTGAACTAGCTGATGATCAACTGTCCTCAGTAATTTAATTGGATGAGCTTTTGGTAGCTTTCTTAACCTTTATCTGCTGAACAGCACATGAATGGTCCACCTGTAGTAGTGGCTATATGCCATATACGTGCCACATTTAAACCATATTAAACTAAATCCAGCAACTAGGATTTACAGATGGACTTTAAATCCGACTCTGAAAGGTCAACCAAGATCCTGGCAAGCATCTCAATCTCACTAATGACTGCCTGAAAACAGCTGAAAATGGCCCCTAAAAGGAAGCTGGCTTATTGCAGTGACTTGGATTTTCATTGAAGCTTCAAATGCTGTCAACAAATAATCATTTTGATCATATCATTGGTGACAACATGATGGAGAAAATTTCTAATCAACATTCTGAGCGATTAGAGGATTTTGTCTCTGGTAATCAAAGGTTATCATTGCAGCTTGCATTCCTTCAATCATGTCATTTTTGCCCATTTAGTTGACTCAAAGAAGGGGACTGAGTAGACTGGGAAAGGTAATAGGGTGTCTGAGAAGTTTAGAAAATCGTAAGGTAAGGAATGCATTCTAAAGATAATGTGGCCCAGTCAGCAAGTATAAAAATATGAGAATTCAAATGGGCAGTGATAGGGTGAGTGGTAAGGAAGGCTTCTCTGTTGTTACCAGTACTCTGAAACATAAGGTGAGGAAATGGTACAGGTGTGGGGGAAGTTAGATGGTGAAATAGTTGATGAACTGATGTAAGTCACTTAGAATTGCAAATGAATTATTCGTCACTTATTAGTCACTTGACTAAGTTGCATATATAGCTGGGAATATTTGATTGAAATAAACACATTTGCTATGGATGTCTCCATTTGGTATCACACTTGTCTTATGTAGGAAATGGACTGAGGCATTTGGTTTCTGCTAAGCATTAAACTACCACTGTTACTCAGCGGGAAAATCAATAAAATTCTACCTGTTGTGAGTGTATTAAAGCTTAGACTTTGGAGATCATGTTAGATAAACTTAGTTGGATTTCATGAAACCTGCGTAAAATATACAGAGGTTAATGGAAGTTGATCTTATCATCCTGTAAATCATTATCCGCTGTGGGTTTTGGGAGTTGATTTTTCCAATGATCAGGGTAGTGCTGTGACTGTTAGGTAACATAGTTCATAAATGTGTATGACCAAAATGAGCTTGAAATTGATGACTTTTTCTTTGGCATGTATCACGGCTAGTCAATGTAATCAATACATTCTGCCCAAAAGGTGCTAGTGGTATTTTTGTAGTGGCATAAAATTTGTCTTACCTGAGCCAAAAACCATGGCTATTTATTTTCAGGAAGAAATGGAACTGTTCTTACAAGGGATCCTATGCTCACCTATAGTCAGGTGTCTAATCTGTTACTGTTACTTAGGAGGCTTACTTTAGGCTTAATAGCCATAGTAAAGAAAGTCATATTCCCTTTCTTGGAATAAGTACCATTGTAGAGTCTTCAGTCTGACACAATTTTCTTGAATTCTACATTGAATGTAGGAACGTATTTTGACAAGTTACTTAAGAAATTATGAGTTGAGAATTTAGATTGCAATGGAAATGGTTATAATACACCATAATAGCATGAAAATGCAGAATATGGCTCATCTTCATCTTCCTAGTTACACTGTTAAGTTGACCAGGCAGGAAGAAGCTCATGGTCTTAATGTTTTCCACTCAGGTGTCAAGTGATACTTGACACTACATAGCTCACTACCAAGTTGCGTGTCGAGTGTCACTCGACATGTGTAATCCAGGGACATTTAAAAATAAATTCCGAGTGCACTACTGGTATAGAGGGTGAAAAACTTCGAGTGCAAAGGGTTAAAGTATTCCAATCACTACTGACCTCTTCTCTTGCTTCACTCAAGGTGATTAAAAGCAGTTCAGAGTACAAACAGTTATATTTGAGATGAGTCCTTCCATCGTCATTCAATGCTGAAAAGAAGCGGTGAAAAAATATACTCCCCAGTTCATTGACCACTACAAAAATATTCATTACATCTCCTATGTCCATTTTGTAGTTTTAATAGTGATGTTTTCAGCACTATTAGAGTTGTTCAGTTTTATTCCTCTATTAAAAATAATTTGAAATTTAAAAGGAACGTTGGTTTACTTATCGGATTGCTAATGACTATGAGTTTTAGATCTTTTAGAAAAGTCCTTAAGTTAAATACAGGTATACCTCATCATTTGCATAGATATCGGTTTTTTTCATCATCATCATCATCAGTATTTCATTCCTAGGATTGGTTTACTGCAGCCCTCCATTCTGCCCTATTCAGTGTTAATTCCCTCATGCCCTGGTATGTTTTCTCTTTCACGTCCTTCTTTATTTGCCCTATATATTTGTCCCTTGGTCTTCCTCACAGGACCTTCCCTTCTATTACCGTATTTACTCGTGTAAGCCACGCCCTTGTGTATCCTGCACAACCCTATTTTCGGGCAGGCTCGTGAGGAAAAAAATTATTTCCATCAAAAATTATTATTTTTTTGTCCTTGAGTCATTTTGTCATAACATGAATGCACATTCTTTAACAGAACTGTTGTGCCTAAATTACGTGTACGTCTTTCTCATTAATTGATTGAATTACTTGTTAATTTCTTCACGATCGTCGTTGCATCGTGCATCGACGCACGGCTTCTTTTACTGTGCATCTTTTTCTCGTTGCATCTCACCGTAATCACAGTTACATACGATCACGTCATCCAGCTATAAAAATGGCATCTGTTCAAAATAACCACCAGCTGAAATAATTGCAGAAATACGAGGTCTGTTAGAAAAGTATCCGACCTTATTTTTTTTCCTGAAAACCTGGTGGATTTGAGTCAAGCAGGCTTGCATGAGCCGACCTTGAACCTTCATGCGCATGCGTGAATTGTTTCCCGCCCTTTGATAGCGTCTGTTGCTGGCAAGCAGCATTTGAGTGAGGTAGTGTGCAGTACTCTCGTCGGTTTATCATTGCAAGGAAAATGAAGGAACAACTGGAGCAGTGCTACTGCATCAAATTCTGCCAGAAACTGGGGGACAGCCTGGTAGAAACCATTTGGAAAATTCAGATTGCTTCCAGTGATGATGCTATGGGCATCACACAGATTAAGGAGTGGTACAACTGGTTTAAAGATGGCTGCACATCGGTGAAGAGTGAGCCACGCTCCAGTCGGCCATCAACATGCCGAGATGACAAGGTCATTGCCAAAGTGAATGTTGTGGTGATGCGGGACCGTCTTGTGACTATCCAAGAAATTGCGGAAGAGCACATTTTTGGTACATTCCATTGTGACTGAAGATTTGGCCATGAAGAGAGTGGCGGTGAAATTCATGCAGAAGCTGCTGACGGCAAAGCAAAAGCAACTTCATGTTGAAGTCTCACAGGACATGCTGTACTCCACAGACTTCATGAACATCATAATCACTGGCGACGAGTCCTGAGTGTACGGGTATGACCCGGAAACCAAATCCCAGTCATGACAGTGGAAGCATTCCACGTCACCAAGACCAAAGAAACCCTCCAAGTGTGCAGCAATGTCAAAGTGATGCTGACTGCTTTCTTTAACTCTCACGGTGTGGTACACCACGAGTACATGCCTCAGGTCAAACAATCGCCAGAGTACTACAGAGATGTCCTCCGCCACCTACGTGATGCTGTGCGGCGCAAGAGACCGTAGTTGTGGTCAACAGGAAATTGGCATCTCCATCACAACAATGCACCAGCACATTCTTCGCTCTTGATTCAGACTTTTTTGGTGAAAAACCAGACTCCTAAGGTTAAACAGAATCCTAACTATCCTGATATGGCCCCCTGTGACTTCTGCTTGTTCCCCTAACTGAAGAGGCTATTGAAAGGAACGCGATTTCAGACAAGAGAGGACATTATGGCTGCAAGGACAGCTGAGTTAAACTTCATTCTGAAAGAGGCTTTCTTGGAATGTCTCTAACAATGGCAGGTCGAAGTGGCTGGGAGAAGTATGTGGACTCCCAAGGAGACTACTTAGAGAATGATTAGGTTTCCAATGCTCCAGGTATGCCAGTTTTTTCCCTGGCCAAAAGTCGGATACTTTTCTAACAGACCTCGTGTATGTATACAATTTCAACCTGTGATTACTCTATTATTATGGAAACCCGTTGGCCTATCAACAAATAAAGGCAGAATGCCATCTGTAGCTGATAGCGGTGGTCTCGTCTGTTCTCTGAGCAGTAGCTGTAGACAGGGACGATTTAACAACACCGGAAAGTCTTGGGAACACAGGGAAAAAACTAAGCTCAGTGTAATAACAATTATAATTCTTATAAAACTAAGGAAAAACACTTTTGTGGAAATAGAATCTTAAATCACTAATGAATATTCATATTATGACTTTTCATTTTTAGTTTTCGTCACTGCTAGATTCAGACACACCATATTTCCTTCCTGCCACTCGATTTCCTATTTTTTTGGCATCGCTTATAATATGCAGTTTTGTATTCACAGGAAACGATCGCAATTTCACATCAGAATTCACTTTTAGGGTGATAATTGCAAATTATTTTAAAATGCTAAATAATCGAATCAAACTCATTTACTACTCTTATGCACAGAGCAGAAAGCGTGGATAGTAAGAAGGTATAATCTCTGAGCATACGACTCCTGCCACTATGAAACAAATTCCATGTCATTTCTCTTCTTCCATCCCAAGTTATAGTGCTGCTGAGGTAGGTGAAGTTCTCCACTTGTTTCAATTTCACTCCTCGAATTGTGATATTTGCCCTAAGCTTCTCTCTTCTGCACACTAGGATTTTAGTTTTCTTCTTCTTGATGCTCATTTTATATTATTGAAGTACTTGGTCCATTGTGGTCAAAGGTGCTTGCAGGTCTTCTCAACTTTCTGCTACAACTGCGATGTCATCAGCAAACCTTAGCATGTTTATTTCTTCGCCATTCACCTTGATGCCCTTGATACCAATTTCCTCTGCATCTCTTATTGCTTCTTCCAGGTATATATTGAATAATGCTGGGGAGAGGTTGCATCCTTGTCTGACTTCTTTATGTATTTTGGCTTCTATCTTCCTTCCTTTCATTCGCATTGTGGTGACCTGGTTCTTGTAGAGGCTATAGATTATTCTCCAATCCTTGTAGTCTATTCCAATCGCTTCCAGTATCTTGCACATCTTGTTCCATTCGATGTTGTCAAAGGCCTTTTCCAAGTCCATGAATGCCACATACAACGGCTTGTTTACGTTTATCATTTTCTCGGCCACTATCCTTAAGCTGAGTATTGCTTCCCTAGCTCCTTGGTTTTTCCTGAATCTGAATTGATTTTCCGAAAGATTCCCTTTGATCTTTCCCTCCATTCTTCTGTTAATTATCCTAGTAAGTATTTTCAATGTGTGTGACACCAGGCTCAATCTTCTGTGCTCTTCGCATTTCTCTGTCCTTGGCTTCTTCAGGATTGCGATCATTTCACACTTCTGGAAGTCCTCTGGTAGTCCTCCATTGTCATAGCTATCTTTGATTATTCCAAAGAGGGTATCTTTTGCTTTGACCCCGAGTGCCTTGACGATTTCTCCATTTATTTTGTCCCCTCCTGGTGCCTTGTTGTTCCTTGGGTCTTTCACGGCTGTCAGATTTGCTTCTCAGTATCTCGGGCCCCCATTCATCTTCATCCTCCCTGATTTCTTCTTCCGTTAAGTCATCTTCCAGTGGTTTGGGTGCTTGGTAGAGCTCTTCGATGTCTTCGATGTATTGCTTCCATCTCTTCCCTATGTTCTCCTGTTCTATGAGTATCTTCCCATTCGAGTCTCTTATGTTGTGGGATCTTGTTTTCCTTTCTCCAAATTGTCTCTTCATCAGTTTATAAGCCATTTCTGCATTTCCTTTCATTATGTTGTTACTTATTTCTTCGCAGTATTTTTCTATTCATTCTTCCTTGGCTTTCTTGCACTCCCTATTAACTTGGTTTCTCAACTTCTTATATTGGGCATCCTCAGTTTCATTTCTTGGGTACTTGTTTTTTCTTCTTTCCACAATGAGGTCTCTTATTTGGGTCGTTATCCATGGCTGTTTTGTTTCTATCTCTTTACTCACAAGTTGCTCATATGCTACCTGTGTAATGATCTTCTTTATTTCATTCCTTCTTCCTGTAACGGTTGTCTCCTTCACTTCTATACCTTTCTGACACTAGACCTGGCACTATTTCTTGAACAGTAAAACTTTATCTTAGTAACAACTCTCCTACTATTTGAATTATTACATACTATTAAATTTAGGACTGATATTAAAGTGGGAAAGGTCATTGGAAATGAATGAAAGTGAGGAGTGATGTGGAGAGACTGGATTTATGTAGTTCACAGAGTAAAGCAAGGATGAGATATGTGCAGGGCCAAAGGTTGGAAAAATGGTATGTTCAATAGTTTTGTGGATGATCCAACTCTAGTTAGTGCTTGAAATGCAAATTGACTTTTGCAGGTGACTTAGCCCAGGATTTGTGGTTTGCTCAGTACCAGAGAAACTACAGGTAGCTCAGGAGAAAGTAGGCATTCCCCTTACCCTATGTGTTCCACTCATTGTTGGGCTTGGTACTAGTTAACCTCTTTTTTCATCAACCTAACATTTGGATTGTTGGACAATGGTTAATTATTTATGAGGTAGAAATGATAACAGCTATTATTGTCTTCACATCATGGAAATATGCTTAGGTATTGGCTCACTTCTTTTTCTTTCAATTTTGATTGGTATGAGGATGGATTGCCAAGATTTTATTCATTAATAATCTTGATTATAGTCATCCTGACATTATTGGTTGCGAATTTTGGCATTGCATGTGCAAGGTTATGAAAATGAAATCTCATGGAATGTATTTTCTGGATAGTCATCTGTACATTTGGGAAGTTTTTGCATTATGTTGCTTTACATGATTCACATTTTTTGGAACAACTCTCCAATGACTACAATAATGTAAAATGGCATTTTTAGTGGGTATTTGTCTTTTCATTTGAAAAAGTAACTGTTAGAGTGGAGTATTTTTAATGCTTAATGAAGAATATCTCACCTTATGATGAAATTGAAGGGCCGTCGGAGATAAGAGTGAAAAATTGTTGGCATGCTATGTATACGGCAAGCGGTTGTATAGTAGTTATTATTGATTATTATTGCCTAAATAAGTTGCTTTGAGTATGTATGTATGTTACCCATTTTTTTTCTTTTCTACCACAATTGTATTCTTTGGAGGTGAATGAAGACTTGGAATGTTTTGTTTTCATTATTTGCAGAGGCACAACATGTATGCCCTGAGGTACTGGATGTGTGAGTTTCTGTGCCTTGTTAACATAATTGGTCAACTCTACCTGATGAACCACTTCTTTGATGGTGAATTCATATCCTATGGATTAAAGGTGGCATCGTTCTCCGAGCAGTCACAAGAGGAACGTGCTGACCCTATGGTATATGTTTTCCCTCGAGTAACCAAATGCACATTCCACAAATTTGGTCCATCTGGGTCTTTAGTTCGCCATGATTCCCTCTGCGTTCTCCCCCTTAATGTTGTCAATGAGAAGACATATGTCTTTTTGTGGTTTTGGTTCATTATCCTTGCCACGCTGCTGTCAGCTCTGGTTGCTTACCGTGCAATCCTCTTGGCCGCCCCGTCACTTCGCCCAAGGCTCCTTTCAGCGAGACATCGTGGCAGTGTGCCCAGAGAAACTGCCGATATTGTTGCACGAGAGGCAGAAGTTGGTGATTGGTGGCTCCTTTATATGCTTGGCAGGAACATAGACCCATGCATATACAAAGAAGTTGTGGCGGAGCTTGCTAAGAAGATGGAGACCGCTGCTTCCAATAGTGGGCCCCGGGTGCCAAGAGAAATGCCATCAGCTCCCTCAAGCTATGATGCTCACCCACCCCATGAGAAACACTCTCTTACTGATGTGTAACTTATTTTAAGCTGACAGGTGTTCATCATCCATCTTCATGTTTGAGTTTCCCATGGTGTGAGGCATGATTGAGATTGAAAGGGACCGGTTTTTCCCTTCGTGGACTCAAATTGACAATGGGTCTCTTTGGCTCAGTAATAATTTGCTTATGCTTTTTTCCATCAAATGAAAAGAGAGGACCCGCTGAGGATGCATAAATGATCATTTTATAGGGTTGCTCGGAAGAAGATGACCTTTTGATGTGTTCTAATGCTTTTGAAGAATTCTATTTATCACCCAGAATTGTGATACAAACCAGTTGCCAATTGTGAATGGTGCATATGATTTATGAGAGGTACTATTTGTATTTAAACTGTAACAGTTTTTTGTGCACTCTCGAAAATTTTCAATGTCACATACAAAGCTTTTTGCCTCCTCATGAGTGCATTACTCTTGCCATAGAATTGGGGTAGCTGAAGGTTTGTGGTTTTGATGGTATTTACAATTTTTCTGACTAAACTGTTGAAAAAATCCTTTTTTAAACCAATTTTATGGGGAGGTTTGTGTATCACAAAGGTTAAGCACATTTTACCGTTAAGTGCTGCAAATGCCTGGATATATATACATATTTTCTTTGCCTTTTAGGGTAATCCCATTTGTAATTGGTATTTTATAAATGGCATGCACACACAACACATGATATCATATGCTCGAATAAGACTGAAATTGGGGAAGTTATAAAAGTTTTAAGTCAAAATTCAATTTTTTTTGTCTCAGGTGCGAGTTCCCAATGCTACAAGCCCCTTTTTTGTGTCAAAAAGTACAAACTTCCACCATAATTAGCTTTGGCATGTATTTTTTAATGCATACAATGTTTGCTAGAAAATTTGTCACTAATGCTGTAAATTACTGAATTTAAAGTTTCATGTCCTTTAAGGGAACCAAAAAGGATTTTTTGTTGTTCTGTCTAATTCCGTTATTTTCATTTAGTTCAGAATGAGTTGGCATTGACCCTTACTTTCACTATCCTTTGGCATCAAGGTGCAGAATTTGATGGAATTTTCCATACAAACATTCTTGGCACATGGCACCTTTTTATTTATCATTTATCTTGGCTAGTTTTAATTCTATCTCTGGCTGTTTTTTACAGGTTAAGAAAAGACTTAAAAAGAGTGCCTTTCAATACTTTCAATGTAGGCTTTAAAAAAGTGGAAGTTTTCATTATTAATCTTTTCAAATTGGTTTGAACACTGTACTGATTGCTCAAGAATTTATGACTGATCATTGACTTGTGTGTGAATATGATTTTGGAAGTTACTCTTGTTTAGTGTTTCCAAGTATTATGGGGTAGGCCTTTTAGCCTATCATATTATGTAGCTTGTATTAAGTTCGTGCATATAGGTATGCATAATTGTACCCTTGTTCGATGTGCAAGGGAGCACAACAAATATGACATTGTGTTGATTGCTCACACTTTTTCAGAAACTATTCCTTGAGAATACTTTTATCCGGGTTACGTCTCCAATTTTCTATTGATTTTATCATTCCGATTGGTCAAGCATTCATTCAGATAAAGGACTTGTACTTTGACCGTGAGTGATTTATCTGAATTTTTCGTGCTCCATTCTGTGTATACTAAAGTGAACATTCCTTTTTAAAATTTGTGAAAGAAAGGTCCAATTTTGGTAATGTTTAGATATTCACAGTCCAGTTGTTGAGTGAAAAGTGGTGCTGCCCTTTGCACCAGCCTGTGTAAGGTGCATTACATATTTGTACTATTTGTTGGTTGGGCCTTGGGCAGAGTTATTACATTAACTCTATGTGATACAGGAAACATTTTTAACAGAGAAATTGATAGGCTATATTGGCACTCAGTGTAGGATTTTGAGTGTTCATTTCATTATAATTGTCTGGTGATGTGAGCTATGTACACGTCTTTGTAATGGAAGTTGGTTCACGTTTAAGAGGTATTTTTACCCATGCTTTATTGCCTTTGGGCCCCGTCACAAGCCTGATAATGTCTTTTATAAATATTTACAAATGTATTACTATAGATGACAGGCGTGAGAAAAAATTTTTATAACCTTTTCCATGGTGGCTGTTTTGTGATGCTAAACATTGGTGAACTGAAAATTTCTTTGGCTTTTATGATAATAGTAATTTTTTTCTGATACAGTTCCTGCATTCTTGAAATGCCAAATGAAGAGGAATTTCATTTGAAATGGTTGTTTTTTCATTTGATTATGTTTAAGTTATGATATTATTTTTCAAATTATGAAGACTGTTGCCTTCCCGAAGGCACGTGCATGAAGTGAACTTGTAATGTGTTCTACAATAAATATTATTACTTAGAACCTTGACGGATGGAGTTTAATGCCCTCAATCCCTGTTCAAAGCATTGTTTTCATGATTTGAGATTACTTCTATGCATGTTTACTCATAGAGTTACCTGCATGATGAAATAGAGGTTGATTCCAGAGAAGTGGGCTATGAGGAAATTTTAGTGCACAATCCTTTCCACCTCTTTTTTGCTAGCTACCTTTTATCCTTTGTTTCATTGAAACTACTCTATTTTCCTTTGACCTTGAATTTTCATGGAACCTTAATGTGATTTATTGGGGTCAGTGAAAAATTCGTACTTTACACAGTATTATTACTGCCAGAAAATGGCTTAGTGAAGTTAAATCATACAAGTACATCATATCAAGTTACACCTAAGAAGTTTACGGATTGCCCTTGAATAAGATCTATTCTGAGTTTGAATGTTTTAATTGCACTTAAGTTCAGTGTCTATCTTGATGTGTTATCACATTATCCGCAATAACTATGAAATCATTTTGTTTTCCAAGTATGTACTCCTGAATAAACTTTTCCTGAAAGATATAGAAGTTTTGAAACGAGCCTTATTCTTTGGATCCAAAATACTCCAGGTATATTGACCTACACAAAGCCAGGGAATAATGGGACAGATGGTTATCTGGGAACTAATTCTCCAATCTTACGTGAAAAATGATAGATATTTCCATCTAATGTGTCATCTGAAGACCTTGGCCCGTATCGTAAAAGTCCCCTCTACGTAGAGCCACAGGCTGGCCTACTGTGAGGCTGGCCTTGCTTGCGAAGGAGGTCCCTCTATCTATTCGTATGTTAAAAGTCTCCTCCCTCTCGGCTTCTAGGAGGAGAGGTTAGAGCCGGCGGAAGTGACGCATTTTTCATGAGAAAGTTTCTGCTTGCGTAGTTGACAGTCTTCTAGTAGAATTCTATGGTGATTTTTTCGAAGCGTATTCTGTAAAGCAATGCGCAGTGGAGATAGACGCTCGAAGTCACGCAAAATGTCTCGCTGTCTGTGGGATCCTCACAATTTCTGGCAGTTGCCTGGCTAGTTGTGTGCTAATAACCTGAAGAGCATATGTCCCAAATTATCAGTACCATCGTGTATGACTTACGTTGATAGTAAATTGTATGTATGTTGCCTGTTTGTGCAGAAGTACTGTGCCTTGTACTGTTGTAGCATATTACACATAATTATTGATTAAATCACCTGAGGCGAAGGTATAGGAGTACTTGTGAATGCATTTCAAATCTATGAACCAGACGTAACTTTTCATTTGAATCGCTATAATGTTGTCATCTTTACAGTGTGGTATTTATTTAACAAGGGGAGTGTCCGAGTTTCGGGTCTAGGATTTTGACGAAATTTGCCAGGCAGGTAGTGCTTGATTAGTTATTTACGAATCACTCCACATATAGGGTTATATATCCAGTAACTTCGACAAAAAACTAGTTTAAAATATTTTATTGCCAATATAAAGCTAATAATTAGCAATGTTTAAACAGTGCAGTTTGGGTTAGGGGTAAAGTACTCGCATCACAATGTCAACATCTCTTTTTTCTTTTTTCTCAAAGTTCTTTTTTCTCTTGCGATTAGTTTTTCCAAAAAAGCACAGCGCTGGAAAATCACGGCACCAGACAAATTAGAACAAATGTTGTACGTACGTCGGGACTGCGTTGTCAAAGATACGGAAATTAAAAATCACGATCACACTTCATGCTCTTCCGTTAATTTCGTACACAAAAACCGACACAGCGTGCGGACGTGTTTCCGCCACGTACTAATTACGTGATTTAGGTAAATAACGTAATTGACTGTTTCATGTACTAATTACGTAATTTTAGCAAATTACGTAAGAAGTACGTAAAATAGTTAAAATGCATCCCGGGTAAACACACAAAAAATATGTAAAACCAGGGATAGTCGTACAACGAAACTGCGATGAAAAAAAAACTAATGCCGGAGAGTCTCGAACCAGAAACGTTGTCGATGTGATGCGAGTACTTTACCCCTATCCCAAACTGCACTGTTAAAACAATGCTAATTATTAGCTTTATATTAGCAATAAAATATTTCAAACTTTTTTTGTCGAAGTTACTGGATATATAACTACTTATGTATGATTAGAATTAACGTGCAAACGTTAATTGCACGTTAACTCTAACCATGCAATGTATTCACTAGCATTGAGCTCCACGTTACCGCTGCATAAGTCGTTTTCAATAAAATCCCACTTACCTGAAAACTTCCAGTGGCGTAAAACCTTAATACAGCCAATAACTTTATTATTCTCGGGACAGGAAGGCCTCGCATGTCCACGTTTTCTGGCCGTAGCATAAGTAATAATACGTCTGTTATTATCGCTTTATGGAACCTATACCTAGCGAAAACTTCAGAGTCCGCATAAAATTCTAGAGGGTTATCCCTGTCGTGAAGTCTTATGCGTGGTACATATAAAAAGGCCTCATTATCCTCAAAGTGATGAAGAAACTCATCCAAGTCGTTCATCTCATAAAAATTCATCAATTCAGCCATCATTTCACGCTCGCACTGTCACCTTTACCCAGTCCTCTACGCTTTGAGGTTACTACAAACCAACCTCCAAGTATAAGGTCGGATTTAGAGGTAGAGGTGACGATTTTGAGGTAGAGGTCGGATTTAGGATACCAATTCGCCCGCTCCTGACGTCATAGAGGTAGAGGTCAGCCTAGAGGAAGCTTTTACGATACGGGCCCTTATTTTTACAGAAAAAAATGCCCTTTCACAATAATTTTCGCTCTTGTAATGGGAGTGCTAAACCTTCTAACTACCTTTAAAATGATCTATAAAGAACCTGTTAAGAATAATGAAGTGTACTTATTTTTGTACCACTTTTTCTATGGGCATGATAATTTAAGTGAGGGAGTTGGAAATCTTATGAGTTAACCTGCAATCTTCTTCCATATAACCTCTAAATAAGGCAGAGAACACTAGATAATGTTTGAGTCCTTGAGTTTGGTCCTAGTAGGAGTTGACAATTCTTTATGCATTTAAAATAGCAATGCTATAGCATTTGAACACCAAGAATGGATACAATTTGCCATTCATCAAAAGTATCTTGTTACATTCAGTTGGTAATTTCATCTTGTGAATTCATTCTTTGTAAAGGTGTCAAATTTTTGCTTGGTTGATTCAGTCTTTTGAGAATTGCTCTACATTTCAACCATCGTTGTGATTATTTCTTCTCTCTGAGATTTTATTGTGGTCACTCATGATCTTCTAGAGTATTGTCATTGTGTGATGAATGTCATGTATGGTCTCTATCGGCATTTGTGTTTGCTGGTGATTTTAATATCAAAGGAAGCAACTTCATTATACAGGAATATACAGGACGCCACAGAATTCTACTTAGCATATTTCATAACCTCACCTTGACTTCATTTCTTTTCATGATTGAAAATTAGCAAAGCAAAAGGGGGTTCAGAGATAAAATTGAGGTAAAGTTACTTGGGAAGTTTATTTATCTGTTGGTTGATAAACAATGGAATATAGTAAATTTATTAAGGGAGAGTTTTGAAGGAAATGCATAATTCGTGGAAAAAATCTTTATTTTTACATAGGTTTAAAGGAAGAATCAATTTTGGTTTGTTTCTTTTTTATACCTGTCAACATGAAAGTCTCAAGTTTCATTCATAGACTAGGAATCTCCTCGTTAGGGAGCTCCTGCTGACGGACGTACTTCTGAGGGTTAGTCCTTGTCTATCCAGTATCCTCAATCTGGTTATCCCTTACCTTGTGGGTACCCTCATTTTAGCAAAAAAAAAACTGAATATGGCAGAAACATCTACAAATCTGCCAAAAATCTTCGATGTTTTTGCTGAAAACATTATGAACGATCCTTGAAATTATGGAGAACAGACCTTATAAGTGGAAAAACTTTATATGCAGGGATTTTATACATGGGATTTTTAACAAAGAAAAGATTGAGATTTTTTTGGGAAAACGTTATATGTGGGGAAACGTTATATCGTGTGTACCTTATATCGGGGTTATACTGTATCATTTAAACAATGTGAAAAGATAAATTTAGCAAATAATTTAAATAATTCTTATGCTTAATGAAAACAAACTCTAAAATCCAAACTTTATTACATTATAGCAGAAGTTCCACAGAGAAAAATCATTCACCTTGACTGGGATTCAAACCCGGATCCCCTGATTTACAGCCAGGTGCTTTAACCAGTTAAGCTACCAAGGTGTCATCTTTCCCTGTGGAATATTCGAATCTCGGTCAAGGCAAATGATTTTCTCTGTGGAACTTATGCTATTGTGCAATTTCAGTGGGTAACATAGGCGGATTTAGGGGGGGGGGGGGGGGGGGAGGGGGGGCACGGGAAGGCTTAAAAAATATACAAGATTTTTAATATGGTCCCATTATAATTATGTTCATTTTGTTTTGTGCTCTATGGAGCCTCAATCACAGTACATACTTATAATGGGAAAATTAAATGATGTATTGTAAAATTTGCACATTTTCAAAATAGATGAATAGATTTACCAGAAATTATGTGAGTGAAACTCATTGTCTGTTTCTGGCTGACTTTGCGAATCCAGTAAGTACCAGTGGTTGAAAAATACTTGGCAACCTACAACAGACTTTTAAGTTTCCACTGGTGAGTGAGGGGAAAAACAGCGGTCTTTTCAAATGAGCTGGTTAAAAGGATATGGATGGCTAGAATACTGCAAAATTGCTGGTGGCAGATTGTGCAAAATGTGCATTCTTTTTGGTCGGTGTGAGGTGGGTACCAATAATGTGAAGCTGGGACAGTTGGTGTCGGAACCACTGAAAACATACAAAAAGGCCATCGAAACGTCAGACACCATGAGAGCACGAAATATCACTTGGCAAACATGGTAACATCTCAAAAAAATTTTATGTTAATGGAAGAAAAATAATGTACGTTGTTGTCCAAATGAGATCCCAGGAAATGAAAACTATTGGAGAGAATCATGAAAAACTTATACCCATTATAAAAACAATTATATTATGTGGAATGCAAGACATACCATTAAGTGGTCACAGGGATGATGATGACTTAGAATTGTTAAGTTCCTACAGAGAAGGCAACTTCAGAGTGTTGTTCAAGTTCCAAATCGATGCTGGGGAATAGATACTGCATGAACAAGTAAAAACGTGTGCTAAAAATGCTTCCTACATAAGCAAGTCGACACAAAATGACTTTATTGAGTGCAGTGGGGAATTAATCACAACCAAAATAGCAAACAACATTAAAAAGGCCAAGTATATTACTGTTATAGCTGATGAGACCACAGATGTTTCTGTTTATGAGAACTGACCATTTGTGTTTGCTATTTCGATGTAGATAAAAATGAAATACAAGAAGACTTTCTCATGTTTGTTGAAGTTGATAAACTTGCTGAAGAAAACATTCTCAGCATATTTTGAAGGCGATCCAAGACCTTAAACTGGACATGACATTGTGCTGGGGTCAAGCATACGATGGAGGAGCCAACATGAGTAGTAAAATAAAAGGTGTTCAGGCATGCATATCTAGCATTCAGCCGTTAGCCTTTTTTACTCATTGTGCAAGCCACCGACTCAACGTAGCTATCAGTACTGCCTGCACTGTACCCAGCATAAGAAATGCCATAGGGGTTATCTCACGTGTAGCAACTTTCTTTCGTGAGTCAGCTCAACGAATAAATCTCCTCAGGGAAGAAATGAAAGTTCATCTGCCTTCGGAGAAACAAAATGTAATAAAAAATGTGTGAGACCAGGTGGGTGGAAAGACTTGAAGCTGTTTTGACATTTTTGGATGTCTTGCCAGATCTTCCTGGAATTTTGCGAAAATGGTTGCAGAAGGGGTCAGAAGTGCTACACCTGCATTTTTGCGGCTCCAAGCTATCATGTCAACGGAATTTCTTGTAAGCTTGGTAATCCTCGCTGATATTTTAGGAATCACACTGCCGTTATATCGATCATTACAAGCCATTGAAATTGATTTACTTTCTGCAGTTCAGCTTATTAATACGACCATAGCCAGTCTGCAGAGGCAACGTTAAACTAGCACAGATGCATTCAAAAAACATTTCAATATGGCTGAGGCCCTTGAAAATGAAATGGGTACAGAAATCATGGTCCGCAGAATTACTGGCCATCGAACGAATAGGTCGAATATTCAGACTGAGTCTATTGAAGAGTATTACCTATTTACAATATATATTCCTTTTCTACATTATTTGTTGAAGGGAATATCGTCCAGGTTCCCTAATGCTCAGCTGCAAAAAATCGGAGTTGCAAAAGCTGCTGTCCCATAACTTCAGTTACGAAGATATTGAGGATGTTTTGCTAGGTGCTGAAGTATATAAAGAGGACCTTCCGTGTGTTTCAGCTTTGAGGTGAGAGCTAAAAATTGGGCAAGAAATAGGAGAGAAAATATTATGCCAAAGTCTCCAGCAGATGCCTACAAAACAGCAACGGCGCTGCCATATATTAGAACTCTGTGTCAATTGTTGTGAACGTTCCCTGTGACCACTTGGATAGCCGAGTGATCTTTCTTCACCTTACGCCAATAAAAAACATATCTTCGCAGCAGAATGACAGAAGATCATTTGAATGGACTGGCTTTAATGCATATCTATCAAGACATTGTGCCAAAAATGGACATCTTCAGCAGGAAACATAAAAGAAAATATTATTATGCATGTAACTTAATAATATTTTCATATTAATAACCATTATATTGAAATAAAGAGTATATTTGGTACAGTAATTGTTGTATGTTGTTTGTTAATCCCAAATATGAGAAGACTTTTTGCCCACCTGACCATTGTGCCCCTCCCAGAAAAAAATCCTGGATCTGCCCTTGGTGGGTAACACCATTTAATTTCTTGCGGCCAGTTTGCGGTCCTTCAATTTGTTTACTACATTATGTAAGATAAACCATTAGACTTACCCAATAGAAGGAAAATGGAGGGCTTCAGTCTTCTCTCCCTCTCTGCTGGGCAAGTTTCTGCAGCCTTCACCCTCACACAAATACCTTGGAGTTATCGTGGACTCCAAACTTAACTAGGGAGAGCATATTGAGACAAAGACATGAAAAGCCTTTGCCTCAATACACACACTCACACACACTGTATACTCCCAATCATCCATGGGTGCGTTAAGCTACGCTTTCATGTGGGCGTTTTTGCATTGACGCTCACTGCGCCACCAATCAGAAGCGAGCATGCCATCGCAGCCTGCGTTGCCGTCGGAGTTGGTCAACTTTCATCTTTCTGCGTTGACACAGCTGCGTCAGGGCAAGGAACAACGCATTCTACCTGTCATTTGTTCGTCACGTGATTCTTTCGCTGGATTATCACGTATACCACGGTTTACCACCGTCATATGTTTTGGTGCGTTGCTGCTGGCGCTGCCGGTGACATGAAAACAGGGTATTCTCCTGACGCACAATGCAGCGTCAACGCAACGCAAAAACGGCCACATGAAAACGTAGCTTTATGCAAGCAGTGGATTATCAGTGCAATTCCAATCCTTTTAGTGTATTGGCATTGGTCTCAAAGGAAGGTAAACTTCTTTTATTTTCATCCAATTGTGACTTTCTCTACGGCCATATCAACTGGTCCAATGTCTTACACCAGGCTTCTTGCCACCACCCGAGGCTTGCAAACATTTAATTGTGGCCGAGACAGCTCCGCTGGATTCTTTTTTGTCATAAAATGCTATTATGTACAGTGATGATCTTTGCATTGGCAGGATGTGTTATTTCGTAGGGAGTTTATTTATTTTGGCGGTGCACCGTAGAGAAATGAACCTGGAAAGAACCGAACAGCGGATTATCCGTGTTTCCCAATAATCAGTGCACCCTTTACCAGTCATTAGCATGGAAAATCGAGAGTTTACTACACATGTTAGTTGTTAAACCTAGTTTTCTGCCCTGCTCTATAGTTATGTGGAAAAGAGTCTGACAGGAATAAACTTAGTCTTCTACAAATAATGGCCTGCATGGTCATTTCTGGGGTAAGGAAAACCCCAACTTGGATGCTAGAAACTCTCCGGAATCTCATCCCACTCTATATGGAGGCTGAGGTTCAGGCAAGGACAGCAGATTATCATCTTGAGTGTGTAGGACAATTGTATGACAAAGGAAGTTCTTTTGGTCACTGACAATTTTGGACTGAGCTCACAAAGTTGAGCTCCATCCTTGAGATGGGCAGTGATGGAATGGTAACCAGATTCAACAAATCACACCTTCAGATCAAGACCCACTTCCCTGATAAGAAACTGTGGGCTGAAAAAGAAAGGAAGAAACTTAACATGGTGGCTGACAGAATGTTGGTTGGCTGTATGATGGCTCCATGTATGTATTGTAGGTGACGCAACATTGATTAAGAAAATCAACTTTGAAACGATTCCTCGGATTGGAGTTGATGACATTTTTATTCCGTATTCCAATTCTGTTCCTAACTTGGGTATTTTCATGAATAACAACTTGTCATGGCACGACCAGATTAATACCATTTCTAATAGAGTTCATGGAATATTATATAAGCTTAAAACTCAGAGAATTCTACCCTTGCACACTATAAAAATGTTAATTACTACGCTAATTTTTCCTCGATTTGATTACAGTACTTAAGTACTCGGTGACCTTTCGCATGAACTGAATAAGAAATTACAAAGGCTGCAAAATTCCTGCATTCGGTTCATTTTCAACCTTCGCAGGGACGAGCACATTTTCCCTCACAGGGAAAAGCTCCTTTGGATGGATATTTCATCTAGAAAGAAATATCTGCTGTGTTCCTTTTTATTTTCTTTATTTAAAAATCAAAAACCGACATACCTCCTGGACCTTTTTCATCATCCACCTGAAAGTAGGACATTGTTAACAAGAAGTAACCCATCTAGCCTTTACTTACCTGCTCACAGAATGACTATGTACCACCATTCCTTCATTGTTACATCTACCCACACATGGAACACATTGCCTAATGAATTAAAAACCTACAATAATGTGCACACCTTTAAAAACAAATGTTTAAATCTCATGTTTAACCAAAATTCACGTAAATAATCATATTGAAATTTGTCTCTACTGTTTCTGTTAAACTTTTTCTACTGTTACTGTTAAATACTGTTTCTGTTGCTGTTAAAATACTGTTTCAAAATTTTACTGAAATTTTAAAATTTAGTTTTTTGCTAGTGTTATGTTGCTATTTTTTAACTAATTGAATTATGTAAGGTATTTTTGCTCTTTAGGCAAATGTATAAATTTCTATTTTATTTTTTGTATTTGCTCAAGGGGACAGAATGTCCCAGAACATTAAATAAAAATAAGGGGTCAAGGGGTCAAAAACGGACCACCGGTAGTGGCGTCCCCGGTAACGGCTTCGGTCAGCTAATGGTGGCCATCTGCTTGTGGGGCAAACCACCCCACTCGCGGTTCTACTGGTTCCGAAGGAGAATACCAGGAAAGCCACCCACAACCGGCCCTTCTCGGATGAAGGCCCTAGTAAAGTTGGGTGTGGCAAATCTATGCCATCTAAGAAGGGAGCTCACATGGAGTGGAGGGGAGACATAGCTTGCCATGCTGCCAGTGAGTCAAGTCGCAGGGGATACATGGCGAGGATGCACTCTTTGTGGTGTGAGATGCATCCTGAATATAACCATCTGTTGCAGTAGAATCTGCGTGACTACGCCAATCACCTGCGCAAGAAAACGACACCCAAACCACAAGATCAGAGTAGTACACCACCGGCCAAGGCTCTATCTCCTACAAAGGCTTGGAAACTTGGAAACACATGGGCTATCAAAGGAGCTCATGTTTGCCTTCCTACGCTCCGCAGGTCTGAAGTCTGAAACCTAGGGATTCGTACTCGTGTGCCAATATGGTGTCATCAACATCCTAGTATACTGTCGCCTCATCTTTGGGGCAAACGTGACGGACACGAGATGTAGAGCATGCCGAAGGCAGCCGGAGACTTTAGGTCATCTACTCTCCGGCTGCAGCTTTTATGCGAAGAATGCATATATAAACCGGCACAACTCAGCTCTGCGGGTGTTGTATTACCATTTAAGACACCATTATGGTATTGACGCGAATCCGGTGCTGCCTTACCACCTGGAGACATCGAGTTTGTCGTGGAGAACGATAAGTGTAAGATCTGGTGGAATTATTCTTTCTCCACCTCCAGGCAATTGGAGGTGACGAAGCCTGATATTGTTTTCCTCGACAATCTCTCTCATGCCATGTTTTCATGATCGAGTTTTCAGTACCGGCGGAAACGAACTACTTGTAACAATATAATAATAATAATGGAAGAAGGAAGAGTGAAAGTAGGGATCTACAGTTGTAGCACACCCAGGAAACTCTCAATCCCTCGGGAAAAATATGCTCCGGTGTTCCAGGCAGATGTATATACACTTCTGACCTGTGTGTATGCTATCAAAGAGGCTTGGATGTTCAACAGACCAATGCACATATGCATTGATAGTCAGGCAACTCTAAAAGCTCTTGCATTACCATGATGTAAATCACAGCTGCTGTAGGAGTGTCATGAGATAGGCAGATGCGGCAAGGTGGAACACTTCTGGGTGACGGGCCGTGTGGGCATATCCAGAAATGAGATGGCAAAGGCTGGTCAAAATATAAATTGTAGTGGGACACCTTACTAGGTACTATCGAATAATGAGGCACCTACACCACCTGGGATTCACAGATTCACCCAGATGCAGATGGTGTGAAGAAGAGGATGAAACCACATTCCACATATAATGTGAGTGTCCTGCTGTGATAAGGACTTAAAATAGATGCTTGGGCACACCATTCACGGTGCCCAGGGATGTTAGGAAAATCCCCATAGGGGACTTGTGGCTTTTAGTAATGCAAAAATACTATCCATATACTTTTAGAAAAATATATTAAAAAAATGTATCTTCCTGTATTTCCTTGGGTATTTTGGATGCAATGGCAGTGGTACAGGTTTAGTCACGTATTTTCTGTTACTTTTTGAACTAAGGGTCAGTGACTGAAGTCTGAGATCATTTACATAATAATGGAATGGTGGGTGCTGGAGTGTAGACTTTTAGAGGAAATGAAGATGAAAACACAGCCCTGTCATTTCTCAGTTTGATGAGCTTGCATAATGAACTTCACAATTAAATTTTACTGCCTATTTTCACTATGAAGAGGTAAATGAAATTTGATTTGCCCCTGTGCCTTCTTGAACAAGACTTCGGCCAATTGCTTTGTGGTTCAATTTGAATGAACGATTAACTGACTCCTCTATTATATCAACTCTGTCATGAGTCCTTAAAATTTGTTTATTTAATTGAATTTGAAAATATTTCCAAAATATCTCCCTTATTGTTTCAATCATCAACCCTGTGGTACCTTTGAGATTTTTTCCGTTAGCATTTAGGCAGACAGGATGAGCACAACGATTTCTGTAGAAGTAGTAGTGTTGTATAAGTTAAGAGCTGTAAATGAATAATACATATAACCTCCTTAAAATACCTCATCTTGCCTGAAACTAATAATTTTGAGTTCATTGAATAATATTGAAAACATTTAAACTATTCAAGGCCTAGTTGTGAGTGGTTGGAGAGAATTAGTAGATGTAGGTATGCGATACATGAATGTTTGCTTTAGTGCGTTACCATCTATGAACTAAAAAGAATGACAACGTATTGGATTACCTATATTTGATTACTTTTCTTATTTTTTAGATGGATGAATCTGATATTATGCTTTGTTTGTATTTATAGTTTATGGTCAAATTGAGTCTTGCTTACTGTGATTGGTATAATTCAGCTCTATTCTTAAATAGAATTACTGTCATCTAGTCTTATATTTATTCTCTTTTACATTCTCATCATTCTGCACACAGCCACACAGATAAATCTATGCTCTCCTACATGTTTTAATCCAGACCTCTCTCCCTCTGGTTACAGTTTAAAGAATATCCTACCTTGTCATTTGATAAATGGAAAGGCTAAACATATACTCTGTCTAGGTCCTCTGGCAAAGGTAGGTGGAGTGACTTGTTATCTTACAGTATTGGCTTTCTGATGTTCATAATAGGTCTGCAGAATTTTTGGAGATGAGATGATCACATTCTCAATCAGTTAAAAAGATGTGCAGAAAATGTTCAATAGTATGAATAATCTTTCCAATTTCATTAAAACAGCAGCCCAGCTGTCGTTTTTCTTACAAGGGTTTCAAGAGTTTTATTTTTTCTTCTACACTTCTTTGAATCTTGAAGCTATTATTCTAGTCATTCTTCTTTGTCTCGGTGGTTAATCTGCTTTGTAAACAACAAAAGTCTTCCACTCTAAGTGTGTTTTGCCTTTGGCATTTGTGTTATACATTATGATGTAGGTACATAGAAGCTCCATATGGCAAGAGTTATTGTCAGTCAAAATTTCATTTACTCTGTCAAACTCTTGTTATTACGAAAGGTGTAAAAGCAATCATTCCACAGCCAATTCATATACTTTAATGCTGGTGTACCAATATTGTTGGTGTTTTGGGCTAATGCCAATATTGGCAGGCCCATGAGCTACCCTACATAACCCAACATTGACTACTTCTCACAATCCAATACAGCCAAAACCATCTGCTGCATTGAGGCTTCAATTCTGTTAAACCTTTAAAAAAATCACACTAGAGTGCCTTGCATGGTTGCAGTGATTACAAAATAAATATAGCCATCAATTTAAAAAGAAACTAGCTCAAGCACATCAATCAGCTTGTTCTTAAATGGTAAAAAGT
Source organism: Platycnemis pennipes (assembly GCA_933228895.1). Taxonomy (NCBI): domain Eukaryota; kingdom Metazoa; phylum Arthropoda; class Insecta; order Odonata; family Platycnemididae; genus Platycnemis; species Platycnemis pennipes. The sequence goes on from OW121848.1 coordinate 58,995,872, forward strand.
TATTTCAAAGTTACCTACTAGTTTCTTGTAGTTCTTACTGGTTCCAACATGCTTTAGTTCTTTTTTCTTCTCACATCAACCATATTATATGTACATAATTGATATTCTTTCAACTCCAGGTGAGATAAATAAGAGTTTCCTTGATTATGTACCTATCGCTGGGAACCAATGCGCAATGAGGCAGAACAGAGTGACTGAAACTGCTGCTAAACAGATGAACAACTCTGTGAGTTGATGAATTTATTAATTTGATCTGATGATGGTTCTCTGGAAATTATTTACCCAATCGAGTGACTAAAGAACATATCTATAAGTATAAATTGTACAAGTAGTAGACTCGATGAAGTGTGAGTTGACTATTTTTAGACTCCTCCATAATTATAGGGAAGTATAAAAAGAGTTTAACTGTATTTATTATACTTATAGGTATTGTAGAAGTGTGGATGGGAAATTGTAAAAGACCCCACACCGAGCTTCAATTGGCAGCCAGTGTGGGGTAGCCAATATGTGGTTTCGTTATGTAGCCAATTTTGGCATTTCATTGGTCAATGAAAGCCAATATTACTGCATTGGCCCACTGTGGTAGGCTATCTGGGACAGGGTTGATAAACATCATGAATTTTTTTTGAAAAATCAAAATTGTTGATTTAAAAAAATCTAAATCTGATTTTTTCATTTAAATCAGATTTTATTGATATTTAATTGTTCTGTACTCCATTTATGGTTATATACAATATTTTGGCATCAGTAGTGATTGTTTTTTCTGAAATTTTGATTTTAATGTAAGTAGACAGTTCAAAATTTTTAAACTTCATTTCATCATTGCATTGGCCATTGTGGCCAGCATAGTTTCAATGAATCCATTCGAAGTTTGATGATGGACAACCACTGATTATCTCTAATTCATGTTCATTATTGTTTTACTGAGAGCATCAAGTGTTTGTTAATAAGTATTCTCATTTTCTACACAGACATTACATTTGTCTTAAGTTTTTTAAGAATAGTCACTTAACATAATCACAATTTTAATTTAAACTGGGAAAACGACATCTTGTCTCGTAATTCCTACTGAGGTTCAAAGAAATAATGTGGCTGATACTTTAGACTGCTACATTAGGAACTGGGCAACTTTGATAAACATTTGTGAAGAAAAGAAGACAAAAAAGATATGTAATAGGCATGTTTTAACCAAAGTTATCCTACATTGCCATGAATTGCAATATGAAGGACTAACTATCAGTAATGAAGCATTTGACCAGGTGTAATAATATAACTGCACATTTTCAATTTGGAAGGAACTTAATAAATAATCTGCTTAGGCAGCATATCAATCCAAATCCAGTATTAAAATTGAATGAAATATATTGATGGCTATGACTTCTGCACACTACTTGGCTTATCTTTTGGATCCATGGCCGAAGCATTTCAATTTGACAGATGAGGAAAGGAATTCTGTCATAGTTTTGCTGAAGAGGATATGCAGGAAAATGATTCCTTTCCACAATCCTTGTATATTTGGCCAAAGATGATCCTTTTCAAAAATGCATGTTTTCAGACAAGGTTCTTAATAATGTATTCAGTTCAGCATGTGATTTCTTGAAATTCAAATTGAATAAGATAAACTGGGACGTGATGTAGTAGATAGTGAAGGCATTGCGAGAAATTAAGATGGGGAAGGTGGCAGGGATTGATTAGGTGAACAAATGATGAACCAAGGGAAAGATGGAAGAGAAGGATTTATATGGGCTTGTTTGTAGGAGGATTTTGGAGAACCTGTATTGATAACTATACTGAAAAACAAGGCATGTGAAAACTACAGGATTTCTCATGCTGCAAATTATGTACATAGTTAAAATCGTCAACTGAAGTATAGAAAGAAGAGAAAATGAATGCCTAGGATCAAATCTGTTTGAATTTTGTTAGGGAAATCCAACACGAAATGCGATTGCAATGATGAGAGGCTATATTCTTATAACTGTTTTGAAGCTGCAAATTGCATTCATGAGAACAAAATGCTACTTATATATGTCATATATTGAAACCATGGTAGGTACATACTTAAGGTGACCAGATTTTAACACTAGTTAAGCGGGACACCATTTACCGAGGGAGTGGAGGGTGGGTTCTTGATTAAAAATTTGATCTATATTGAGCAAGAAAAATTTTGAACGTAAAAATAATATTTTAATATATTTTTGTATTTCAACACAAGTGCAATTTACTAATATAATACATTAAAAAATTAATGTTAAGTATTATTTTATTCTTTGGCATATTTCATATTTGAGTAAATTTTTTTAGTAGATGGCTATCATTGTTTAAAAGGTCATGAAATTTTTCACATGAATTTGTTAAATTATATTTCACACAAAAAATGGCTTTCAAAGTCTCAACACTTAATTGAGATTTTTCTTATGTCCACACTTTATTTACTGTAGAAAAAACACGTTCGGTTGAAGGATTAGTTCTAGGTAAGGACAACGCATATTCCACAATTGTTAGTGCTTTATTTTATGGAACATTGTTTGTTTCAAAATGATGAAAAATTTCTGACTATTTGCTCTCTATTGTGATTTGTGCTGAAGCCCAAGAGAAAACCTTTTCCTTATCAATATATTTTTTAAATAATGATATCTAATTAAAAACATAATTTTCAGAATTATTACTAAATTGGAAATTTTGGGTAATATGATCGAATGATCTTTGCATATCATTCGAATTAAGTTCATGTTTTAATGTAACCCAATGAAAATGTTCAATTTCATTGTAATGTAGTACCGTCCACTCTTCTAAATAATCTATGCAGTTGCTATAAAACTTTTTAATATGATTCATGATATCTGCACGATTTATTGCACCTCGTTCTTCTAGCTGGCTAATACTATTACGGATAGTTCACGGATTAAAAATATTTTCTAACCATTTTTGACACTGAAATTTCAACTTTTAACTTCATTTGCTACTTCAATTATCAAAATTTTGTCCTCTTCAATAACTTTTATAGCATTTTGAAAAAGAGCTGCTTGATTGTGTATAAACTCAGCCCAAATTTTTTAGGATTCTTTTCTGAAAAACTCTTTTAAAATTCTAGGACATTTATCCTGTGATAAAAAATAGGATTTCAAAATTCTTTCCACAGCTGGAAAAAGAGCTAAACCAGTACATTTTACTCTATCCAAGTATTTTCTGATATTCGGCTTCCGCAGTTCACAAAATTGTTTCAGCATGTCAACATGCACAGTGTATTTGTAGAAATAAGAATATATTTTAATAAAAATATTTTCCACACCCACGGGCAACAAATCAGCAGCTGTTTGAATGGCATTATGTATTATGTGTGTGGCACAACCCACACCAATAATGTTTTGATAAAGTTTTTGTTTAATTTATAAAAAAATGTTATTTGTACCTCTTCTTGCTTTTCCTCCAAAATTTGCATTCTTGTTGTCCATGTAATATGCAATCATTTTATATTTTAAATTGTTTTTCTCCAAAATATTAATAATAGAACTGAAAATTATTTCAGAAGTTTCGCCGGGCAAAGAAACGAAATCTAAAATTCTAATATTTATTCCAGTTTCTGAATCAAAAAAATGTAATAATGGTTGGAATTGACTTTATATCCTTAATATTAGATGCATCAGAACACATGGATATAAAATTAATTTTTACTAGATTTTTGTTCAATTCTGAAAATGCATATGAGGAAAGTACGTTACACACAATTGCCTCAGATTTTTTTCTAGCACAGGCAAATTTTTTGTCGAATAACTTTTTGATAACTTCTGATGCACAGTCAGAATGGTCTGAACAGTCTGTACAGTCACAATTATCTGAAGGAATGATTATGATTAATAGCATGATAAGAGATATAATGCTGGTTTCCTGCTAATGCTAGTTTCTTTTCTTCGTCTCCATAAGTCATTTTTCTAAAAAATTTCTGTATTTTTTAGTAAGATGCAGCAGTATTTAAATATCATTTATGTTTCTGTGTCTCCAAGTGCTTTGAAATATCATTCCTCCTATCGTGCAAAATAGAAAATTCGCCATTGCATTTCTCACATTTCACAATGTAATCGCTTTTGGTTTTTTTAATAAAAGGGAATTCACTTCTTAGATAATCGTTGAATTTGCATCCTCTTTTCTTACTCATAATGTTAAAAATCTAAAAAAAAATAATTTAAAATTATATAGCTGATAACTTCAGGCTTAACTATGTGATACCTTTCCATAATGGAAAATAAAATAATGAAACTTTGTTAGGTTCACTTTATATTTAAATAGGCACGACCCAGATTTCATAACATAGTTACATCTTCAGGTGTAACTATGGGTCCCAGGTTTCATAACGTAGTTACATCTTCAGGTTACACCTGAAGATGTAACTGTGTTATGACACCTGGGTTGTGCCTATTTAAATATTAAGTGAACCTACCTAACAAGGTTTCATTCTTTTATTTTACATTTCAAATTATGCTATAAATTATTAAATTCATACTACTTAAAAACACCGTAAGTAGGTATATACCCACATAGCAAAGCAAGCTTGCTGCAATCAGACTGCTGCACCTGCTGCAAGGTTACACTGCAGTTTCATGCAAGCTTCACGTAAGTCCTGTGCAAGCTTTAACCCTGGCAAAAATAGAGGATAGGCCGAGGGTAGGAAAGCGTTCATGAACCACACACAAAAACATTAGTTAGGTATCGAAACAAATTAGCTATCACAAAAAAATCACTACTTGCATGGGTGCACCTATAATATCAAAATTTAAAAAGAAAATGATTATAACGGATTTACCTGCATTTATAAATATGCTAGTTATAATTCTGAAGCATTCATCGCACACGTATAAGCTTACCCTATGTGTTATTATAATTGTGTATATAAACTGTATCTAATCTGGTCTAATTAAAGCTGTTTCAAGCTCAGTTATGCTGGATTCACTGTTTTGATGCGTCAGTTGGTAGTATTCAGCTTTAGGTGAAAGTATTACAGAGCTTGGGGGAGATCTTCGAGAATAGTTACAGATGAAGACTCGAGACCGTTATTTCCGTTTGATCCCATTATTTCCACCACTTCGAGCGTTTCGATGGAAATTGAAAGTAACCGGGACACATTCCACTGTTTGACGATTCCATCCTTGTTGCTGGAGGAAATCAGGTGGAGGCGGTGTAGGTAGGTGGACGAAGCAATCAATGGCAATGGTTTTTAGGAGGCCCTTATAGGATAGAGTGCTGCGGAAGGGAGGAAGGGGATTGGCATCTGGTTGGCATGAAGGAAGGTATTCGACATAAATCGAACTAAGGAGGGAAATGGCGTCGGAAAAGAAACGTTCTGAGGCAAAGAATCTTCCCGCATTGGATGACTTTCAGGGAGGAAATGTTGAATGAAGAGCCCTTGGGAGATTCTTTCCATATGTCGTCATTTTTTGCCAAAAGTAAATATATCTTAAGAGCCCACAAGTTTATCGTTCAAGCTGAAATAATTTGAATCGCCAGATGTGTAATGTAGAGTAAGAAATACGATGTTCAATTGCTAATAAAGAAGTGTGGGATTGCTGACGTCACGGTACTGCGGAGTGGCCTTCGGTCCTTGCGGACGGCAGTCATTCCCCGGGCACGAAACGAGAAACTTGTGTGAATTAAGTAAGTGACGCACGAAACTCGAGGTTCTAGTTCCATTGGCCGTGCAGAAACATTACAAAGTGGTGACAAGGTAAAAGGAATATCTTTTATTTTAAGGTAATAAACGCCCGTAGTGCCGATCAAAATGTCAGTTATCGGGCAAGTAGGCGAATTTGACCCGGCAGAGGAAACGTGGTCATCATGCATAGAGCGATTTGACCTATTTGTGCAGTGCAATAGTATCCCGGCTGAGAAAATGGTTAGCGTTCTCTTAACTGTCGTGGGAGTTAAAACGTTTAGTTTAATATGTGACTTGTGCACACCAAATAAACCGGGCACGCGAAATACGGATTGGTAAAGCTGGTTGAAGATCATTTGTATCCAGCGCCATCCTTCATAGCTGAGAGGCACAAATTTTCGCAGAGGAACCAATTGTAACATGAAAATATTGCGCAGTACGTAGCCACATTAAAAAGATTGTCCACTCGTTTCGATTTCGGCGCGCAATTAAACGACTTCCTTCGTGACCGGTTGGTGAGCGGAATCAGGAGCGATTCGGCATAGCAGAAGCTCCTAGCCGAAACCAATTTGATCGTGCGAAACAGCGGTGAAGATATTGACGGCACTGGAGACGACGGAGAAGGCTGCCACCACCTGGGCGGTTGGAGGGGTGCAGCATCGGGAGCATCGCAGGTATGAGCCACAACAGACAGGCCTTATCAGCCCATCATTAGAGTTTTCAATTTCTAGAGACTTCCATCAAAATGTTATGGTCAACACTAACAAATAACCGTGTCGACCTTATGTCTTGGACTGTTCTTCTGAGAGTCTAGGACAGACCAACTTGCTAGCGTCATTCACATAAGTTTATCACAATGAAGCTTGACGTTTCCGTCTGATTCTCTAAGGAAAGTTACTCAAAGGTGTTTTTTACGTAAAATTTGCGGACCCCCATTTTATTATCCTGGCCTCTCTCCCAATCAAAATAGCATAATAATTACCTTCCTTAAATGTACGGGGGCGGAGTAAGGAAAATATCTGCCGACAAGACCTCCATATGAATAGAAACCGCAAATTACGGAATCTATCAAACCCAAGGGCACAATTTTTAGCTTCATTTCTTGTTTAAATATACTGCACATTATAGAATCAAATACTGGCACAAACATTCAATGGCAGGCACAGGTTACAGCCGTAACATCTCGTATCATGCGAAGCCATGTAGAAGCTACGACAGAACTATGGTAACTAATACGACGAAATATCCTTGCACAGAAATTCTCCAGGCCTTTTCATCACCTCCTCTGATACCGACGCCGCATAGTCGTGAATAACCGAGGGGAGTAATCACAAACCAGAGTCCAAAAACGTTTGCAGGGAACATAAAATTTGTAAAATAAAGGACTGAGACCTCATCTCCGCTCCAAGGGCATCACCATATCAGGAAACGCATCACGTCTACGATGTAAACATGCACATTCATTTCTTGGAATAGCGACTGTCAATCGATGGAGCGAGGATGCAACATGATCTACGAGTACTGGCGCGCTTCCGATATTCATCTCTCAATAAATGACGAACGACTTCTGAATTGAAATTCAGGGACAATGGACAACATAGACAAACGGCTAATGCCGTTTCCCTGACCCGGTGGAGAATGGTGAAAAGCATTATACGCTGGGAATACACCAGATCATTCTTCACTGTTCTCATTGTTATATTAACTATATATCATGTTCAAATTCGGCAAACGGATCCTAAAATCTGGAGCATGAGTATAAAAACTAAAAATTGCTCAAATAATGACGCGTTAACCAAAGGAATGAAAGTGAAACTTGAACATCAGAAATTACTTAAAGCAGCATTATAGGAAATATTAAAAAATTAAAAGCTACACAAAAACGAAAAAATTATCAGATTATGTATATCAAATATTTCTATTTATCGGCAACACCATATAAGGTATGGTTTATGCAAGATAAATAAGGGAAAGCACCTGTGGCAAGAGCATAAATGCATGAAAACTTCATTTATCCTAAATCTACGGGGGGAGGCTTCAAACTGGAAAAGCGGTGCCTTAAATCCAGGACGCATTCATCGGAATGTACACTCACTTTTTTGCTTTCTCTACTTTTGTGGATGTCCCACGTACGAGAGGAGTGAGACTCTACGATTGACGGACAGTAGATCCAGCCATGACGATCAAGTCTCTTAATGCACTTTCCGAAGCTGCTGGTTCCATAATGTAGAGGAGATATATTTCGTGCCACGTGGTGCAGGACGGGCGATACCCGTTGGGAACCGCAGGGATCAACTGATCGACTTCTGCGTCCATTTGTGATTCCATGTCTGTCTCACGCTTAAAGACCCTTCAGAACGGGAAGGAAAGGTTCAACAATAGGGATGAAAGGGTAAGGTGGAAGGGTGGAGAGAAACCCAATGTCGGCACTAGCAAGCTCTTAACGAAAGGCGCCGAGCAAGGTTTTAACGTCCTATCCGACGGACAGAGTACTGAACTCAAATGTTACCACGAAGCACTCAAGTAAGGACCGGTTTACCAATGAAAAATACGAACCCGGGCCCTCGGGGTTAGTGGCCAATTCTCTGGATAGCACCGCCTGAGAATACTCACGACATTCCTATTAGCGCCACAACAAATTCCATTGGCCAATCACATTCGTCAACTGAGGCCTATAAACAACAGCTAGTAGAATAGTGATACCATCTAGCGTTTTACTTGTTAAATACTTCCATGAGCACTTTTTCCTTCTTTGAAAATAGCAGTAAAGCATCACCTGAGTTTTATTCAATTTATTTCCCTCCAGGTACATCAAGCCGACAGCGCATCCCAAAGTAATCGGTGAAATTGAAAACAGCGTCTACGAATCATCGGCGGTTTAATCGGCGTAGGAAATCAGAGATTCTCCTGAGAGACAATCCATTCCTGGGAAATGGGACGAATACGCATGCAGAGTTCCGTATACGGTGAGAACGTAAACAGATGCAGATCTTATTGGAAAACTTTCCTCCTTAAGTTAGAGGGGAGCATGGCTGTATGTTTTCTTCCTTTAGTTGGACTTCGGAAATGCCGTTCTATCCACGGTATTTTTTCAATCGCATTTATTCACGTGCGGTGCACAGCACGATGAGTTGCGATTCATGACTGCAACGTTGGGGAGGAAATCGAGAAGAAAAATTAAGTTTAGGTAAAAGATTGGCTTGATTTGCTTCGTACGACGTTTTCGTTTTCTGCACTAACCCAATGAAATAAAATGGATTTTTCCAAGCCACGAATCTTGAACAAATCGATGTAGCGATAACAGTTCAAGGTTTTATTAGACTATTTTAGACGTAAGTCTAAGAAAGTTGCCGAAGTAGTTGAAATTGTTGATGTAGACTAAGTAGGTTTTAACACTTTGATTGGTAAGAAAAGTAAGGTACATAGTTGTGCGGAATAGTAATGTGCGCAATGCGCTAACCTTCTACGTCAAAGGTGGGGAGATAGAATATCATTTTTAAATCGTTGTGCTACCTTTTGCGTTTAACAATGAGGTGGAATTTAAAAAAAAGCCTGATTCAAATGAATAACGGCTATACGTGGCAGTAGATTATGGCTACCAGCCAGAGCAACCAGTAGTAACCACCCAGAGCTACCAGTAGCGGTCAGTACCAACAGAGATGACAGGAAGGTATTCACAAAAGCTTATGTTGAATAATGGAATACGTAATAGGTAGTATAAGTATTAAAATGCCAATTTTAACTCTCCTGAATTGTCATGATTAAAGAAATTGTAATCCATAAGTATTTTGTACAAATATGAAAGTTAGTGTGGGGTTCATATTCCGGCCTGGCTTTCCGTATCGTATCACGTCAATCTCTCTCGTAAAAAAAATTTCTCAGCCCGCGATTTAATTGTTTTAATGAGTTCATTGGGAACTCCGATATCCAGATATTATGTTTTTAAGTAATCAATCAGTATCAGTGAAGCAACAGTATATAACAAATACTTCATTAATCGGACGCTGTCATTCAACGAATTCTATCGATAGGTCTCATCCAATAAGGATGATTCCTTCAGCTCAAATGAGAAAATAAATGTACATATGGCTGCAGGAATTTCTGAGTGTCACATGGCAGATGGTCGATGTCTCACCATGCCATGATCGTTGTGTACGTGGAAATTCCAGTTAGTGAGCGTACCGTGATTGCCATCGTGGAATGACTCCAATGAGATTACTGAATTTCAACCCTGAAATTGAAAGATGTCCTTATATAATATCTTGGTATCTGGAGCAATACTCCTGGGCCGCCAGAAAATTTGGCCGAGGAATGGAAGTGCGAGGGGGTCCAGTGCTTCGGCGCCCACGTGCGCACCATGCTGCTCCCCTATCCTCCATCACTGTCTTGCTCGCATCAGCTGCCTAATTGAGCGAGCGGCCTGCGACCGAAAAACAAAAGAAGGGAGGCACGGGAAACTCATGCACACACAGACACACTCACACACAATCGCGCGCGCCCTCATATATACCACCCTGCTACTCTACTCCTCCCACTGGGCCACATCCACGCCGACCAATCCGACGTCGCTGGACTCGGACGGATATAGAGCACCTTAACAGCATCCAGACAGTCCGCCTCGCGTCTCCCAGCGCGAGATTTCCGCCCCGAGAGGCGTGCGCGAGGCCGAACGAACACCAACCACTCGCGTGTTACGATATCGCAGTGCCGCGGATAGAGTCCCCGGCCCCATCATCCCGTGCCGTGATAGGCGGGTCCCCCGTGAGGTGCACCCCGGCCGTAGACGTCGCTTTGTTCGGAGGGAGGCCGCGGAGTAACCGGGCCGCTCGAAGCGAGGGCATTACTGCTCCCAAAAAAACACCACTCCGCGAATACCACGTAAAAGTACTGAGCTCACGCATAAACCAAACCTCGGAGCGGTGGGATTCTCTGGCCGGGAGAGAGTGTTTTTTTCCCCTCGGGGTGTGTGTTGAGCGATTTGAGGGGAGTGCTCCGGGAGCGGCGATCCACGGCTCCGGAAGAGCGGGCGGGCGTGTCTCCGCCGCCCCGCGAACATGAGACGCTGTCCCCGGTGGGAATGACCACCGCTCTTTGAAGAGGCCGGCCGCTCCTTTGACCCAACTCGCTCGCTCCCTCTTCTCCGATCGCCCTGCTACCTCCTCCGCGTCCCGTGCCTCGATCGCGCGCCCATTCTGGATGGGGAGTCTCGGGGCAAGCGGAAGACCGCGATGTTGGCGCTTAAGAGTATTCCGGCCGAAGTTTACGCGAAGGTAAAGAAGAGAAAAGTGGCGGCCCTCAAAAGTGATTTGTGGATCGTTGATAACCCAAAACTGCCGTGATCGGTGGAGAGCGGGGAGTGACCTGTTTCTTGTCTTGTGTGTGCCGACGAAAGAAATATCCCTCTCTCACTCTCTCGCCGTTTTTTTTTGTCTTCATCTACTCACTTTCTTTTCCCTCGTTCTTCACTGTCTGTGCACGTGCATCACTCCTGGTTTTGTCTTCTTCATTGCCCCGTTCGGCTGTGACGAAACAACACTCGAGCAATTAATATCTAGTACAGTTAAAGGTAATCGCGACTCAAAACTTGGGAGGGTGGGTGATCAAAAATTCGGGCGGAAACACTCTTAGGAAGCCGCGAAAAGAGGGTGAGTGATAATTCGTGATATCGTTGCATTCAAATCGACGTGTTCAATTATAACTACATTGCTAATGGTTCGTCGTTTCTTGGGATAGGAGACCTGTCAGTTTGCAATAGGCCGCCTGCTCGTTGCTTCCTGTCCCGTGGAAGTGGCTCGGGAGAGACGCGGAAGGCTCGGTAGCTGCCGCGAGGGCTTGTTTATCCTGTTCCGATCCTCCCAACAGACTACGCGGAAAATAGCACCGCAAGCCGCATAAAGAGGTGGATTTTATGAAAGCCCAGCCCCAGAACAGAAGTTATTTCAAACTTCACGCAACCCTTGTTGCTCTGGGTTGAGCGTGGCGCAGGCGCAATCCCGCATTCTAGTTGCATTGGCACTGAAAACTTGGTAACATTGTAATTTCGGTTAATATTCAGGATCTTCACTTGTACATTCACTTAATAAATCTCTTCTCCAACGTTCCAGCGACGCGATGGATCATAGTCTCAATTTCCTATGCTCCCACTGCAATCCGTGGTGACAAAAATGCAAGTTTATGATAATGCTGAATTTTTTCTTCTCCTGGTATTGTTTGATTGAGCTGCGATCAAAATTCCGTCAACTGATCTCCAATGAATGGAATTTTATATGAATGGATGAAATTAGATAGTATTTTATCAAAAGAGTCAATAAATGCGTCACTTCATATTGTTGTGATTTTTTGAATAGCATCAAAGAGTAAAATTTTCTTATCTAAATAAAGATAAACGGGGAAGAGTTCTGTACGCGTGCTATAGAAGTGACTGATCATTTCTCACATGGTGGTTAATTCTGTAATGAGCTCCCTGTCTCCAAAAACAGACACTTTTCTCTAATTTCAGTAGCTAATATTAAGGCCATCAACAAATTTATTGGCGAGGGAAGAAACATTGAGTTATTTTAATGCATAATTGATGAGGAGAGTATGTAGATGCACAATTATAAGCTTTTCAAATTTTGAGCACTCAAATTGATGATCTAAGAAAGGAATACAAGGGAAGATGAATGTAATGGTGATCCCATGTGAATAGATAATGAAATTTGAAATTAGTGCTGCAAAGTGGATACATCATGTTGAGGAAAGCAATCAGTATAAGTAATTCGTGGTGAGTGGTAGAAGAGTTTGTGCATTAATTGTGGCTGTGAAGAAGGGAGCTGATTCGAGAAGGTGTATTTGACGCAGTATTGGAATAAATGATGAAAATATTCCATCGACTGGTGATATTGCGCAACAGGTGTGTTGCAGCGTACGAATCAGAGACTTGTGCCGAAGGACATTTGCGTGGACGCCATAAACAATTAACGCTCAACCATGCTGGACATCTTTAGGGGACTAAAAAACCTAATAAAGGTGAGTACTTCAGACCGCTATAAGGATACTTTGATACGAAAATGGGAGGAAAGGATAAGGTGGGAAGAGAGAAATTTAGTAAGGGTCGTAATTAGTGACAAATGAATTTATTAACTCCAAATGCGAAAAATCAACTCGAATGCGAGACTAACACGACAAAATAAATGTTATAGCTTTCATTCCGGTTTTAACAGACTAAAGTATTGATGCCTTCTTCGAATAAAACTTTTCGCTTTCGATTAATTGAAAAACGTGAGCAAGAAGCGGGACGTTCTTAATGGCTTTCAATTAATGCATTTTTACCTCTGTAGCGTGTTTCGCGAGATATTTTTGCCACCTATTAAATTTTTATTTAACCTGTTATTCATCGCTCTCCTCAGACTATACCCCTTTCCTTGTGATTGTGACAACTTCCGGGCAATGCGCCTCCATCGAGACATTTACTCCTAAGTAGTGGTCCGAATCACTCGTGCGACGGTGATTCTTTTCGGTGTCTCGCATTTCCTCGTGGCCCATCAAGGGAACGCGTGGGCGGGACAGCGTTAGAACCCCTTCCCTTCCGCTCCACTCGAAGCCGCACGGATGGCCCTCTCGATCGCACACTCGCTCCCATTACTAGTGCCGATATCTACTCCTCAGACGCCAGGGTATTGAAATAAATCAATACAAATATGTACATTAACTGGAGCTCCCGCAGGCTTGTCCTCTCTAAGATTACTTTTAACGGTCAATATCCAGCAATGGACTAGAATTTAGACTGGAAGATGGTCTCGAATCAACACGTCCAGTTCTCTTTCCCTCAGGAAATTCGTTTGCTTGAGGTATTGAATTTTATGATTTCACATAAAAAAAACTATAGACCAGAACTTGATTTATGAGAAGAAATTGACTCGATGCCAAATTCAGGTATGAGAAGATTTTCGTCATGTGCGGATAAATATTTTTGCATTTTATAAACCGTCTTAGATCATGCATCCACTATTGATGCTCAGGCCAACAAACTTTCAACCTGATATCCCTTACAAAACACGCTACCGTCAGTAACTGCCTCATCAAGTTCACTGGCAGTTGAAGTTCACCAGACATCATAAAGCCGTGTCTAAAAGTGTTTCAACTAACTTTCACATATGTTGGATTGAATGTTTACATTTTTCTGACAGCAGAGAATGTTCTTGTTTTAAATATGTTCACAGGTAGATGATTCCGGAATTTTGAAAAACAGTTCGAATGATTCCTAAAAGATTATCCATTTGCATCGCTTATGTTCTCAGGAAGAGAGGGTCCTTTTCAATCGCATCTGTTGGCATTCTCTGGCGCGGTGGATTGGACCAGAAGCAAGTTTCCACAGTTTTATTGAAGCTGAGGCATAAAGTAGTGTCACTGAAACACGTGCTCTATCAGACGGATTCCACTCGATCTTACTCACTCCAGGAGGTGAAACTTATTTGCTCACATGCCAATGATTCCAGAGAGCGAAACAGCCCGCTGCTTCTGCCCCTGTCGATCCGACTAACCCGCGGCACAGACACGTCGAGCGGGAACGCCTCCGCCCCTGCGCATTCGACAGGCTCCACTTCGTGACGATTGCACTCACTCATTTCGGTGCTTTCGGCCCAGGAATAGAGGTGCCAAATACCCTAGCTGTAAATGGGCGAAAGCATTGACAATGGTGCCAAGGAAAACACCGCAACAATAAAGGATTGCCAAAGCCGATCGAAAGCGTTAAGTAGGACGTTCATCCATTCAGCTCTTAAGCACCATAACATGAACGTGTTTATCCAACTGTCGAAGGGTAACACCAGCTCGAGTAAATGCTGTTCGTAGAACTTGCTCCAGAAAAATGGGAATACATTTGACATTGGACTGACATCGGGAAAAGCTGTTTATCTGAGTAAGTTATAAAGGGTTTAAAATAATTAGACGTTTGTTTTCAAACTCAAAATACAGCCGTAAACGTCTGTAAACAATGGAAGATTTTTCCAGAAGTTTTATGTGCTATGAGTTTTTCTAAAACATAATATCAACGAACTAGTTGACTGTGCCATCAAAAATGACGGAAAATTTTCAGGAGGCAATGAATGTAAGGTTTTTGTATCGTAGGAAGGTAATAAATAAGTAATTATAGTAATGATACGTGATGTGCAACTTTTTTGAAGCCACTTTAATCTGAACCAGTAAAAGTAACATATTTGAATATTTTGAAGCTATGCAGCATTAGGAAACAATGCCGGATATCAAATCAGCCCAACATATCTTGTCTTCTATAATATAATATGATTCTAAATTGGTTAATACTACTTGCTAGAGAATCTCAACTTCAAAATTATACCATTCAGTTGATAGGGTGGTATCATGAAAGAATTCGTATCCTTTCTTGGGTCTATATAATTTGGTATAATTACCATGCAATTCGTAAAGGTCAATAACACGTTTGATTGTTTATACCAACAATGAAATAATATAGATACTATTTATATTATCAGAATCAAATGAAAACATCTCATAAAACACAATACATGTTATTTGAGAGAAAAGAACTTCTCGAAGACCGCATACCATATCTTGATTTCAGCTGTAGGCCTCAGACAACGTGAAAATTAATACTATTATCCTACAAATGGTATTTTTTGTAAATCCGTATACATATATATCAAAATTCAATTGCGTTATCGTGAGACCAGCCATGTATACTTTCATTAACGTGCCACAATTTACGTATTGTTCTCTTCCACCCCTTAAAACTACATATTTGTCTTAAATTAAAGCGTCTAAAATTAAAATTCCAAGGTTTACCAAGGTTACTTTATTGCGGAGTATAAGTTTTGAATGCAGGCATTCCTCTCTCATTAATGCTTCACAGGTCTATCTTTTCCATACTTTAAGAGTCGTGTTCAACAATCCCGTTAGCCATAATGGTGACGGATTTCCAAATGCGGAATATTTCACCAAATATCGGTGGTTTTTATCAGTATTAGCGCATTTTAGAGACAAAAGTTCAATTTCACGATAAAAAGAATTCTTTTAAATTTCCATTCTTTTGGTGCTTGCTTTGTTTTTCGATTATATCCGACATATTTTTGAAAAAAATTAAAAGGTACTTTACACGTATCCTTTATGAAAGAAAATTGGGTTCTCTGGAGTCGAACCAATTATACTTTTGATAAAAAAACATAACTATTATACCACACTTTATTGAGTCCATAAATTTCATGACTCTATCTTATCGGTTAGTATGTTAAAATAATTTCAAAACTAACCTCAAAACAAGGCGGTGGTCATGATAAGAGATTGTTTTGATAAAGTATAACATGTAATTTTCACAACTTAGATCTTATAGAGGATATCTATTTAACAGGGGAGCTCTTAGTCTATACAGACTGTACAACTTATGACGCCAAAGAATATCATTCGAGGTCATTGGATACTTGTTAGCGTTATCTCTAATATCAATATTCACCTCTGTCTATGACGATAGGGGAGTGGTGGTCCAGTAATATCAGGGCTCATAAACTTAACGTAATTTGACACGTATTTGTAATTAAATAGCAGACGTAAAATTGAGAAGGTCGAAGGAGAATAAACTTGTGATTTGAGATTTTAAAGTAGATTCCGGGAAGATTTCCGCATATAAAATGGCTAGCGAAAAAAAGTCCCTTCACGCTACCAGTTGCTCCAAAAATAGGCCAAACTATTTTTAAAAATATCTGAAAGATAGAGATTTTATAGTTAAGGGAAATGTAATATCAGCAATTTTACCATAAAATCGAGGTGGGTCGAAGTTTGATGCATATCTTTCATGAGTGTTTTCATATTGCATCATATTACTTTCATATTGTATATCATGTTTTCTCTTTTAGGTTACCAAGTTTTATAGATAGATTTTACGAGATTTTGGCTTTTTAAAATTATCCGAAGACGATAACGTCACTTTGCAGAGAAAAAATCCGCAAAAAGTTTCAATCGTATCAATAAAAATGGAGCTCACTAAGTAAACACCTACCCATGTATCCTCTTCCTGTTATACTTCTGCACTCAATGAGAATAAAATTCGAAAATGCAAATTTGAGCTACATTTAGTTCTCGATGTTTAACAGGGAAATAACGATGTTTCGAAAACGTAGAGAAATGAAAAGCGTCTGTTCGCCAGCCACTCATCGAAGGAAGATATGTCATCTAGTCTGAGCCAAAAGAAACTGAATGATAGAT
This sequence comes from Platycnemis pennipes, assembly GCA_933228895.1. Classification (NCBI taxonomy): domain Eukaryota; kingdom Metazoa; phylum Arthropoda; class Insecta; order Odonata; family Platycnemididae; genus Platycnemis; species Platycnemis pennipes. The sequence goes on from OW121848.1 coordinate 59,012,730, forward strand.
TTTTGGCAAAAGGGTTTCATATAGAGTCGCAGGGGAATATGTTTTTTTCTCCAACCGACTTCGTTTGCACGAAATATAAAATGCACGCAGTGAATTCAAATGAAGGAATGCAGAATGATTGAACGTCTACTATCTGAGTAAGGCTGCGGAAAATTATGGTAATAGCAATAGGTTTCATTCTTACCCTTTGAATGATGCTCAAACCGATTCCGAAAGGGAATAAATAGTGTAGAAAGAATTCCTTTCTCCAGACCACCAATGGTGGCGAGCGGATGAGAACAGATAAGTGAACCCATCATTTTTGGTATCACACTTTTTCCTATTTCAGCCGCACAATCCAAATATAAATTCTTTCTAGCTGAACCGCAGTTTTTCCCAGTTTCGAATTACCAAGGATATGTCATTGGAAAAAGATAATTTCTCAAGAGATGTATTTCTTTTAAAACTCAAAATTGGTCTTTGAACGATTGCGAACATTTCAAAGTCATATACCGGTGGAGTTAATCTGATGGCTCAGAATCATGTATCCGAGAATAGGGGTCGATGCTTTCTAGTGACTTGAAGAAAAAGAATCATGAATAACTTTACCAGAATGAATAATGAGCTGAAAAATATCTTACAGGAGTACTAGTCTCCATAGAATTATCGGAAACAGCACCTAATTTTGAGCTTTTCATGCATGAGCAATTGTCTCTCTCCTACTGCACGCTAATGGGAAAACCCGAAGGCATCCTGGCCACAGGCAGCATCTTATGATATTACATTGGTCGGCTTAGCATAAAAACGTGTGGAAACAGCAGAAGTAGATGCGATAAATGCATAGTTTTCTACACTGAAATCGTCGCTAATATAAAGTTTTTTTAAATTTTTATCGTACATTGACCGCTATAAAAAGCCATTTTGATTAGCTATGTAAGGGTAAGAATTTCATAATGAAATATTATAGCGTCCCGCTATAACATGTCTAAATCACAACTTCGTTGAATCCTTACGGCAGTTCATTGAGGTAACGCAAACCTCGAACTAGAAATGCCTGACTAAAAGACCTGCCATATTTTCCTGAGAGAGCTGAAGTGGGCTATATTTGTTGAGACAATTTTTAAAAATAACCACAACCTAAAGTAGGAGAGCGATTATGAAATGACCTACCCTCACATCTGCCCGTCTATAGGACGAGTTACTCGAGCCACTTGAAAATTAATATTTCAGAAGGGCGAGAATGGAATTTTGAAGACAGGATGAGTGGAGAGGGCAAAGAATAATACGTTACATGAAGTAGAAAATAATTTTATTGCAGCACATAATTCTTATAAATGAAACGGATCACAAGTAATGTAACATGTTTCTGCCCCCATATTTGCGGTAAACCATTGTGAAAAGATTAACGAATTAATTGGAAATATACCCTAAGATATCGATAAAGAAATCTTGAGGAAATTCAGAAAGACGACCGCTGGAGATATCAAAGCTTACTTAATTAGTAATTTATCATTTGGGGTAGAGTTCAAGCTGAACATGTTCTTCTGTCATAAATATACGATTATCTTGCGCCAAGAGCAAACAGTGTCGTAACAATAATAGACTCATCTTGGTTTTGTCTCAGTGATAAAGATTGTGACATAGATGTGTAGTAAGGGGGTGAAATTTGAGCCAATGTCACAACACATAGATTTAAAAAATAAGAAAAAATATACTCATTAGGACTGGGGTGTGTGACTGATGTAATACTCTAGGTTACCCTAATAATCCCCCTTAATAATAATTTACCCCAATAATAGGGTACCCTAAAGGCAGAAGGATATATCACGGTAGAGGCTGAGTTTTTTCGACAGAGAAGTTCTTGTGAGCTGCGTGGGGTGCCGTCAGTAGGTATGCAGTATGACAAATATAATTTCCTGAAATGAATTTCAAAGCTCACGCTAATGCATCTATGTCGACTGTCAAACCTCAAAGCAGTTGCCAATCTCAGTTGAGCACTGAGTAAACAGCTTCCATGCGCTTCAGTTTGAATAAGTCGTATGTAAACCGTAATGACTGCACTAACTAGTGGATGGTGGTTTCAACATGGAAATGACATGATCCATGACAATACCTACCCTCAGCCTTCGATTTATATCAGTTATTTGATTATGAATTATTTTGAAGTTCAATTTTTCAAAGCATACAAATTTAATTTTTATTTACGGAAGTCAAATCGTTGGCATAGCTTCAGTCAGTATATGACTTGTGACTTTTATTAAGTTATTCTCACCAACTCTGCAAAGATCTTTTGGAAAATATTTTATGCAATCTTCTCTGAAAAGCTCCGGATAAAATTGGGTGCAGTTTGGTCTTCTCGGAAATAAATTCATGACAATTATTTAGCATGGCGGCGTAAACCATCAGGAAATTACACTCTCATTTTTATAATGCATCTTTCCTCTTGGCAAATAACACTTGATTTATCTTTCCTTACCTTACACACTATTTTTTGTTCCAGCCCTCCCACCTTCCATGACCCTCTGCTCAAACTGTTGAATATTTCCTTTCTACTACAAATCAATCCGTATGTTTTAAATTTCATTCTTTCAATAACTTTCCCAAAATTACAATTCAACTATTTCGGAAGTCGCGTCTACTACAATATACCCTGTCCCGTTAATTGCATATATCTTCCTCCGGAGCCTCAGCCCTCTTCTGGTTTCACAAAGAAAAAGTCTCATCCTAGTTTCTCTAAGTTCAGGTTTCGCTACCTCGCGTCGAGGTATTCGCTACTCTTTCATCAAATCCATACTGAGTCTCAGTCGCCAATTCTATCATCACCGCGAACGATTCTTCTGCTAACGCCGTTCTTTTACCAATTTTTCTACCTCCGGGCCACTTTCATCCATAATACTGTCCAAATGTAGAATGTATTCCTGTAATATGTATTCCATTATTCGACATTCAACTACGTCGTTTTTTTGGTATTATCACTTTCATATCATTAGTATGAGTTAAGTTCAAGTCCACGACTCATATGTGGTCTTTGTGTTTTCTTCTTTGCTGTCTCAACAGGGACTTCAATTTCATGATTGCACAACAAGCCAACGTTTCAATATCCGCGTTTATTACTTAATTTGTTAGCCTACAAATCTAATGCCTATTAGCGACTTTCCATGGAAAATGCATTCCGAAAGCCCCTGTAACTGTGGCATATACCTTCTCTTTTCCCAAATATCGTATCATACGTAAAATATGTAAAAAAGTTCTTAATTCGTACCGTCATATTCACTGAAGTGGTTTTGAATAAAACACCCACCTCCTACTTCTATACTCGACAATACTTTCCTTGATTTACTGAATTATTTGGGATACCTTCTCTTAGCATACGAAACAATAATTACTGGTTTAATATCTTTATTTGGAACAGTTGTTCCAAGTTTCACTCTCGGGAAGTATTTCACCTTTTTGCCTGGAGCATCCGTTTTCCTCTCGTTCTCCATCGATTGTGTTTCCTTTGTCGTGCAAATCGTGTTTATCAGCTGTTTAATCCTCTGTTCAGTCTTTTTCTGAGCTGAGTGTTCATATTTTTTTCCTTATTCCATCATCCCGGTATCCTCCCTTAAACACATGGCTAATTATTTATTTTCATAATGAAGCTGCGTTGGTTTATGAACCATGATTATTACATTAACAGATGTACTCCCGCCTGAATTTCCTGTCACTTCCCGCTGTTAAAATTAATATTGATAGTCTTATGACGGAATCTGTAAAAGAACACTGTACCACAAACATAGGTACCACTGAAAGAATGAATCATTGCCACAATATTTTTTCACGCCTAGTTTCATGAAGCTTAATAAAGGACTTCTTTGAAATAAAAAGTAAACATACTTCAACCTAGACCGTATGCACATGAAATGAAAAGAAAAATAAAATAAATTTATTTCACGTACAATCTGCTGGGATATTTGAGGTTCACCTATTTTCCCCTCGTAAGTAAAAGTATATTTGATGACTAAATTGAACAAGTTAAATTTCACCCCTACATGTACATTTAATGTGTAATACCACGTGCTATTATGTATAGTGAATGTCTATATAACATTTTATTTGCTCTGTCTTCCTTGCATTTTCATATTCTTTTAAACATATAGAGTCTGTCGTCGTCTTACGGCCACATTTAGTTCCAACAGTCCGGTCGTAAGTCAGATTTTCATGATTAAAAAAAATAGTTTTCGATAGAAATATTGCTAAATAGGCCTAAGGTGTTTTTAATAGACCTGAATATTTTCGAACACATAATGATGCATACGAACACACGGTCGTATGCATAGGTCATAAGTCGACGACTGACTGTAACTGCCCTCCATTCCCAAAGAAAATAAAAATCGACAGTGAAATCATCAAAAATAAATGCACAGATCACATATACCGATGGACTCACTGGTTAAAACCTACGAGAAACATGATAGATTTGATTCCAGACGAGGGAATAAATGGTTGGCACCCCTTGATAAGAAGTTGCCGAGGATGAGGGGCGTTTCAATATTTGCGAGCAGATATTATATCTAGGGAGCTGAATGAATATAGTGTTCCGACTCAGTTCATGCGACGGAATTGTGTTGAGTGCTTGAGGGCTCACTCTTGTGCTTGTGTCTTGGTGTAACGGCAGTGGATTCAGAGCGAACCGAGAAGACAGAAGTTGTGCTTGAAGAGGACACAATGCTTCATATTTTATCACCGCTCCGAAAACTAGTGGAGGTATATGAGAATAAGGTACCAATTTCAAAACCGCCTTTCCGGCTAACGGCTAGTCGGCGACGAAAGGTGTTAAGAATGTACGCGTTTAATCTAAAAGAAGATGGACACAGTAAAAGCAGATTTATTCTTTTTGGCTCCGGTTATCGCGCCAGAAAATTCACCGGAATATAAAAATTATTCTTTTGCGCGAGTGATATACGCAGTTTCGTCGGTTTTTACGATGGATAACTTCGAAATTTGAACTCGGTGATTAATTACCCAGCAGTCAATAGTTACAAATACGCATGATGTTAACTTTTTACTTATTAAGCATCACATATTATAAATCATAATTAAATTTTTTTACTTCACATTATTCGCATTATACTTGATTTGAAAACAAATTTATAATTTGATAAACATTTTTTAATCGTGTGATATTTGGTCTGAGTGTTTTACCACCATATTATATTTTAAGGTGTCCTGTACTACAGTAGATATTTGAAAATGAACTGCATTAGCTACTTAAACATCTGGCTACTTTAACTTCGTCACCACCGTCTGTCCCTACTTATGTGTCCTTGGTCCCCACTAAGCCAAAAGATAACTTGGATACACCTGGTTCTTGAGCAATGTTTAATCTTATTCATCAGTGTTGCCGTTACCACTGTTCAACACTTTGATTTGATGTAATTTAAAAACATCAGGTATCCAGTACTGTTCTCTAGGTGATTAGCCTAGTTGGGTTGGATTTCGTAACCACAGCACCATTAAAAACAAAGTAAATTATGTGCATGAAATAACTACTAAATATGTTGACTGCCAACGATATTCTGTGATGGAGAATGCAATCTATTGATATCGGTGTTACAAGGTATGTAAATTGAGGTAAACTGTACCAGATAATTTATCTTTAGTGATGAAACAAGTTGTTAGGAAATACATTGGTTAAGAAAATTTGTTGAGTATTCCTTCTTCATTGTGGAAATTGATTCACCTACGCTGGCCGCGGTAGACATGTTAGTAAGCGACGGCCTAGCAACCCAAAGGTCGTGGGTTTGAACCCCGCTTAGTACATGGATGTTGTATTTATTTTAGGAGTGAGTTAAGAGAAACGTAAGATATGACTAGAGCAGTTGGAGCAGTTAATAGTACATCTATGTACTTGATTTACTGACAGAGAATCATGGAAACTAAAGAAGAAAAATTTCCCCCGCTGCAGCGTCCAGAACCCAACGAGTCACTCGGAAATGGAATATTTCGACCAAGATATTACTATTCGTTCAAAAGGCGCAACTCTGATTTAATCATAAAAATCAGCATTATTGAGTATAGATTTTATTATCAATGAAGTATGAGTGAGTGAAATGTTTACAATTTGTTGTTTCGCATTATATGGCCGTGGCCCGGAAAAATTGATCTGAAACCGTGAGCCCAAAAAAACATAGCTTTACATAGAGTATCTGGCTCAAAGTTGTCAAATCTAGTTCCTTCAATGCTGGTACCTATTTATGTTGGAGTTCAACCGTTAACAGGGATGATGGAGAGATTTTTGCGACACGATGTACTGTGATCGAAATATTTTTTCAAATGACGACAAAAGGAAAATTGGATCTCTGGTAGTTTTTATTTCCGGAAAGAACGATGTTCCCCAATGAGCTTTGATATGCATATTTACCTGAGTCTTAACTGCACAAATGTAAAATGAAAAACGATTAAGGCAATCCGGTACTGTCTGAGCGTTCATAGAATATTCGGGTAAAAGATTTATATGTTAGTATTAAATTGAATTTTTAGTTGATCGCCCAGCAAATACAGAAATTATTACGCCAACGACTACTTTGAAAGGCTCACAATAGATATATTAGCCGATTCAACAGTGTTTCCTCATAAGGTTTGGACTGCGGTTTTTTGACACACTACTTATAATTCAATGACTTATTACGTTTTTTTTATGTCGAGTTAATTGAAAGATAGTCTACGGTATCTAATGCAAACCAGTAATTTACGATGCGTCAAATTTTTTTCCGATCTTTGGATTTAATAATTGGGTGACTTAACTACTTACTTTAAGACTTACTAGAAAGTCTTAAAGGTATTGAAAGGGAAGACAATTGTCACGTTGAAACGTAAACCTACAGTTATGATGAAAAGCTATGCACAAAGTTTTGATAAGCTGAAGTGCGTCCGGCTTAAAGGAGCCTGCCCCAACTCGCTTCCTCCGTGTCCACCAACCAGCTTGGACTCCAGTCCATGTTTCAGTTACAGTCCATGGACGAAAGGCTAAAATTGAATACGTCAGTAATTTCAAAAACATCTTATTTTTATTTCAATGAAACAGTTCATCAATTCACTTTGAACGAAAAATTGATATCTGCCGGAGGTATAAATATTTTTTTCCAGATTTTACGTCAAGAAATATTGAGTTACGGAGACATTTTCCTTAGGAAAGGGAACTGGAAAGTCTTAAAGAAATGTTTAGACGGGTTATCTTCATTCCAGACCGAAATTTTTTTTAATGGTTGTTGCTTTAATCATAGGATGTCAAAACTTCTCTTTCAACTCATTTTTGGGATGCTGACTCATTAGACTTTATTGCCAGTTTATTGCCAGTCACCGAGGGTCAATATTTTGGATGATTTACAAGGGCAATCGAAGCAATGAATTAGCTCATTTTTGCGATGTATATAGAGTAACTCAATGAAAATCGGTGGAGTTTTTGAGAAAAACTACTTTTATAAGGTTTAAATCCCCTAAGCTATTGCAATTACAAACCGCGTATTACAATTGACCATGGCCCAAGATTGTCTGAAGAATTGGGCAATCGACTCCGCACAGTATCACGGAATTGAGTCTCTCCATCACATTCTCACCCTATGTTGCTTAAGTTTCATGGCCATCATAGATTGAAGTTAGGTTTTCAGAGGTATACAAAATCATCACTGATTGGAATGTATTATTTGGCGAATGAAAACTGTTTCTGTAGTAGCATCCAAGGAGAAGTAATAAACGTTAGCACAAAGGTAGTCGTTTGATGTGCCTCAAAAGCCTGGCAGACTCAAAAAGAGTAGACAGTGGAAGATAATCGGGGTATATCTTCCAGAAATGTCAAAATTAAAGCACACACATGGTCCGTTGTCATTTAAGTGCTCCGATATTCTTAAAACATGACAAAACTGGTGTCGGCAATCCCCGTTTGGCTACAGAGAAATTTCATGGAAAATTGGTAGTTTTAAACGTTTAAAAAAATATTATTTCTCAAAAACTATCGAGAGCTGCGCGCTCTCACGTGGATGATTTTCATTGCTCTACTTGCTCTGCTTACTACGCGAAAGTGATCGGTGACACGAGTGTCGTGGATTCCCTTGTTCGCTAATTCTTATTGAAATATATTCGGTAAAAAATTAAGCCAAGCTGAGGATATAAATAATCAATGCTGCAGCACCAAGAGATTTTTACGCTCAGGAAGATTAACAAACTTATACATTTATCAACTCATACGTAAAGTAACGAGATCAATGGAATTCATAGATGTCACTATTGTAAAGAGCAGACAGCTATTTTGATCTATGCTACTATACAAAACACAGCAACTTTCTTTCATCTAAGCTTCAAAGGGGAGACATTTAGGAATATAAAAGAGGGAGAAATATCATCAATCGTCGAGCATAGGTAAGGGAGAAGATGTGCGTGTCGGTACAGTAAATGTGATTCATCTATATCCAAACAGTGCCCGGGAAGCCACCCCCAGGGTGTATGGCAAGGGGTTAATCGTCACCAAAAGCACTGGATTATTTACTAATAGATGCCTATTTACAAACATTATAATGCAGGTCATAGGATGTTTGCTTCGAACATAAATTGCTGAGGGTACCTTAGCAAATCCATTTTCAAGTTAAATCAGGAATCACATGCGAATTTTTCACGTAGGTGTCCAGGGATAATATACTATATGTTTGTGGAAGAGGAAAAATTATATCTCCTTTTCGCCACTCACACGTTCATTTTCTACGGCCCTTTTCGAATCACGGGAGACATTTAATTTCACGTGTTCACGTACATATCGTTCACGCATGTGTTGTTTACAATATACGTTCTATTAATGGCCTCTGTATTCTAAACTTGCTGCAGTGTGCTCTAAAAATGATCATTTTGGATTCATTTTTCAGCTGTCATTATCATTGTCGCTGTCCCTGAACTTGTCCGTGAAAATTGATTGTGTGATTCAAGCTTTAAGAAAGATTATCGTCATTTTACCCGAAACCTAAATATCACATATGAATTTTTTTCATTCACAAAATACAACTTTCCAGTTGGTTTTTATCAGCAATTCCCGTAACTGATGCGTTCCATCATTTGAGTGATTAGTACAAGTTACAATTTTACGCGATGTTGATGCGAGCGACATACTTTTATTTTGACATAGCTTCATTTTATTGCCGCATTTAAACTTTAAGAGTCACGTCGCTACTTCCCATTTATTGGACGCAACGTCTTCCTTTGGGAATTTATTACATGCCATTCTGATATAAGGAGTTATTTTGGAAGGAAATTGTGCTTCCAACCAGACAAATTATGTGGAAATAGCACCTACCATTACGAGAAATTTTTTTAACAAAACCCTAGTAAAAAAAAGAAAAGACAAAATTAATACATTTTGAAATAAAAAATAAGCTATTATCGGTGAAAAAATGTATCTGGCTTGAAAATACAAACAAAAAAATCAGAAAAATCATGCTGAAAGATGGATGCTGAATGCTTGTAGCAAATATAACAGCGCCATGAAGTAAGAATGACTATATATGAGCCATTAATTCAAGTTTAATTCCTAAATTTCGATAAGTTTCATCCTCATTTACGGGAGGTTTAGTGAGTGTTAGAGAAGAAGTATCTCCACAATGAAACCTTAACCATTATGATATGATCGTTGAATACACCCGCGGAATATCGTCGACTTACAGCGATTGCAAGACCAATCATCAATGATGCAAAGCTTAAGTTCAATTTACCGCAAACCTAGCTGAACGCTAGGTCGAGGTTCCCAGGTTGAGGTAGAAGTTTCCCGTATCATGACAACAAGTTACTTAAATAAGCTACACGCTATTTAAATGTAGCTAAAATAACTTTCCACGTCCAAATAAATTTCCAGTGGCCAATTTTATCACATGTAGTCAGATCTGACTGACATGACTGGAAATCAAAGGGATTTTGAGATTAAATTATACATTGCAAAATTTCCACAGGGAAAAAATCCACCTTAACCTTGAACCCGAAACCTATGATTTCCAGCCAGGTACTCTTCAGCGGGTGACTCCGATAAGGTATTCGCGGCTTGTTCGCAATCCTTGAATTATTATTCATCGGTGAGTTAAAGACGATGAAAATTGGCGACAGGTCTTCAAAACATCCCGCAAAAAGTCAAGAGGTTACATTTTCTCGACCGTTATTTACCAAACTTGTTTCCCTTGCCTTCCTATCTAACATGGAATTGAAGCCAAGGAGGGATACTTTATACTCCAAGGAGACGCGGCGGGTTTACAAGCCAAGACGAGGAGAGGAGTTGACAGTGAGAACTCAAAAGCTCTGAGAGGTTGGGATAGTGACAAGTTGACGTGGTGCATTTGTTTCCCTGGGGGACCTGAGCGCTGAACCATCGCATACGGCGCCTTTTCTCGATGCACAGGGCGTGAGAAGAAGAGCCAGTTGAAAGCAATTTCCTTTCAATCGGAAGAGATCTGTCATTCACAGCCCCAGGCATGGCTTTCTCGATTTTCTTCAGCACGCATGGATTGCACTAAAATTGAAATTAACAGACAATTGGAGTGGATTTAAAAATTTTTTTAACTGAGGACATATTATAACCTCTATATTCATAATTTTTTTGCTTTGAATGAAAACATTAATGAGATATGAATGAAGAAGCAACTGACCTTAGTAAACACAGTGGATGAATGAAGAGTTATTGCCATGGTGGAAATAACAAACTTTGCAAATTTCACTTTATAAATTTATTCACGACCCGGGTTTCAACACATTGTGTCATCTTCAGGTCAGTTATTGTCATGTTGTTTGAAAAGTTTATCGAATTTCCTTCTCATACAAGCCATTACCCACGTTTATTATATGCATATCGAATGTAAGAAACAGTATCAGTCGAAATTATTTGGCGTGGCAAGTACTCAAAATTTTTAAGTCATATTCAATTAGTTTAGCGCAGTTTATTTGAAAGAGCTCAAAAGATTTTTAATGAAGGATACCTAGGTAATATTGGTGTTTACGGAACCAAAGTTGTTAATATGAGCACTACAATGATTACATCACTGGACACAAAACTCAACCTTTCACCTCAGTGGTGGGGAAATGACTGAATACAAACCTATAAGAATTATAATAAAGTTGTTATATACAAAATAAGTTAATAATCAAATATACCATCTTGAAATAAATTTATTGTGTTTTTAGTTAAACACCGAATGAACTAAATTACAACTCTCCTCAGGTTGATGAACGTTAAATTTAGACAGACAAAATTCATGCCTACTATAATATTGCTAAGGAGACGTTGTTTAAGGACCAACTACATCACAATTAAGACTAAAAGTAGTTAGAAAACTCAAGGGTCCAGTTTTTCCTTTACAAGCGGACTTATTAATAAAAAAAAACTTTTGTTGGATCCAGTCCTGATTGTGTTCAATTTATCTACGAAATGTGTCCATGAAGAAACTTCACTGCGTAATCTCAGTTAATTTTTTACAGGGGAACGTCTTAAATACAATCGCGTTGCATACGTAAGAAAAATGATATTAGTTCATTTATGATATTAAATTGGAATTCTAGCTTCAGCTTGAGAAAGCCGTGATATTTTCAGGTAAAACCGCCATTAAAACGAAATTAAAGCAAAATATAAACTTTTTATTATTTACGCAAGTAACCGATAATTTAGAAGTGTTTGAATTGAGTTTAAAGAGCTAAAACTTCGCACTGTTCACACCTTACTTACTTTTGAAATAATCTGGACCTCTGTGCGGGGTTCAAACCCACAAAGTTGGACGGAGCTTTATCGACCGGGCTACTAGGAGCCGCTCCAAACATTCATTTCGAGGTTCATTCAAGAATGTTGCAAGGTCCAATATTAGGTATTTCCTTACGCTGAACCTTTCTGTATTTGATCAGTGCTATCGTTACGACCAAGGTGGTGTAAGACTAATGGCAATAATCGAGAAATTACGATTTTTTTAAGCAGCCCAAGTTTCGAGAAAATGAGAGGAAAATGAAAATACTACATTTTCAAGATGAGCTGACTGAGGTCAGAACCATTGCCCTGAGGCCGATTGGACCACTAGAGATAAGATGAGCTGTTTACTTACGTTAAATTTGACGTGTTCGTCGGCAGAAACATGTAATAAAGGTAATAGTTGTCTCAGGAATGAACTTCAAAGTCACTTACATGCCGTAAAAATACATGAGCTCTTTTCTGAGAAGTGAAATACAGGAATTAAGTGACTACAATGCAGAAAGTAGAAAAAACGCAAGTAGAGAATGAAGGGAGAACGTGGTAAAGTGTAGTTTTAATTTTAGAAGAACTGTTTAGTAATGTCTTTTCATTACTTCACAGATGTTTAACATGCATTGGTGAAGCCTCTTATTAGTTGTCTGCTGTGCACGAAGACTGAAGAAGAGCTCCTTTATTTTACGCGGGAACGAAGTTTAGGAGTCCACTAAAACAATTAAAGATATAGTATTCCATAAAAAAGCTAAATATAGACGTTATTATCGTATTATCACATTAATTGTTATGACAAAGCTCTGTTTCTTCAAATCACTAGGACTTGTTAACTTGTGTTTCGGAGAAACTGTCCCTAACTACCGATATTATTCAAGGGAGAGTTATTTCATCGATACTGCTTGGGAACTATATGCATAATGCACAATCCTGCAAGTAGAACGGTTAACTGGGCCTTGCGGGAAGGATGAATATTAAACATGAAAATAAAATGATAAAAGCAAGAAAAGTACGCTGGAAAAATCTACTGCGGTTGGCTAAGCCCAGAAGTGCTTTCACGCCGAGAATCGGACTGATTATATATTCGAACGCACAAGGGTATAAGGAATAAATCACGATTGCAGAGCAAAAATTGTCACTCAATGCTATTGATGCTTAGCCGAATATGGCCATAAATTAATTAATTTTTTCAGAAAAATGTTACCATGGATACATATGGGAGGCGGCCAAAAAGCTAAGCTTTTGGCGATGGAGGGTTTACAGAGATGTCTTTATTTAGGGGAAGAGAATGAGCAGGTGATCGGTGAGAGTCACCATCTGATCCAAGACTGATGGTTCCCCTGCCACACGCCCGCACATGATGAGTGTGAATCCTGCAAATATGTGGGACCTCATGAAAAGTCCACCATATCCACGAGGCTGATAGGAATCTCCTTATGTAGCCACCACAAATTGGATTCGAATTCAAATTTTTGTTGAGGGAGATATTATTACACTAATTGTGGTACCAATTTGGCCCACATAAAAGAAAACACATGCTGAAAAATTCACTTGCCTCATAAACAACTATTAGCAACCTCTTAACGTCATACGATACTTTACTAAATAAGATTGCCAATGTTCCACAAAAAATTTTTAAACCGACCGGTTTCGATGTGATACATCATCATAACCACCTGATGATGTATCAAATCGAAACTGGTCGGTTTAAAGAATTTTTTGTGGAAAATTGCCAATCTTATTTCATTATGTTATTCCACCACATCACACCTGAAACGACTCTTTTTAGTCATACGACGAAATTGCAAATTTTGCTTGTCGTTAAAGAAATGTTGATTTAATACTTAGCCCCCTGAACATAAAAAAATAAAGAGCACTAGAGAATAGAAAAGAAAATTAGAGCACTTCTAGCCCATGCTAAAAGTACTTTTAACTATATAAAAAAATAAATCATACAACATTGAAAAGGATTCTAATTGTGAACAAAACTAGCCTATTTAAACCAAAAAATGACAATGGATACAGTTGAAATTAGTTCCTCTGAAAAATTAAATTTGTTCGTTTACAACTAAGAGCTTAGTTTTTAGATTATAACTACACACAGTGGATAAAGTCAAACAGTGGGATTGGGATACTATTCGAAACAGTAATTACTAATCTTTGCTAAATTAATCACTGAAAGCATGCATAGGTATGGGTTCGTTAAATTTAAAATAGCAAATATATGATATTGCCACATTATTGCACTGTTATTCATACAAATCACAAATTTCATCACCGGCACGTGAATCTGTATATTCATATTTGAAAAAGCACGGGTATAACGTTAAATACGTGGAAAAAGTGCTTAACTTCTTTCCTAGAAATGACGGGAATGAGAGGAGTTGATTGTCTTTCACATTCACACGTGTATGCCATGCTGGAAAATTGGAATGGAAATTTTTCACTGTAGTACATCCAAGTCACATTAAAATCAATTAGCTAATCCGAAACAAGCTGGGATAGTAATGAACCATTTGGATATAATAACGCTGGTTAATGACCCCAAGGAAATCCAAATTTCAAGAGTTTCAATTGGCATATTACCTTTACCAATCCTCCTTCTGTGTCTCTTAATCAAAATTATCTCTCCTTGAAACCAGTTTCCAACTTACTATTCAGTTCATCCATTACTAAGTTCTTTTCTCTTGATTTCGCTTCTCCCTTCCTGTGCCGGGATTTTATTCAATTAACTATACCTCCATTTGGACACCAAACTCTCCGTGGTCATAAGCGCCGCTATTAGACCGCACTTAAAAAATTTTACTCGCTAACTGTTCCAAAATATCAGTTTTGTTTTTATGAAATCACGATCGTATTTCAGGAGTTACCCAATGTAGCGGATTATATTAATTTCGGCATAGAGTGATTGTTTAGCGCTGAACTGCCATCCCTGTGCTGATTGCGTTGGTTGGTGAAACAATGGGAACAGTTTGAGAAAATATATTTCTCCGTCTGCGTGATTGCTTGACAGTCTCCTTCTGAGAATACGTCTAGTCTGGAAATGAAGGTGCTCTAGGTTGAGGTTCGCCATAAAAAAAATCAGTCTTTTCTCAGCTAGTGACCTCGCAATTGGCGCTTATCCACTACGCTGGCGGTACCTTTTGAAATATTCCTTTTAAGCCCGCCAAAGATTTTCAGCGTGGAGCCCCGTGGTTTCTCGGGTGTAGACACATATTTTGCTTTCTCGGGGCACAGCTGTCGAGAGGCGTCGAAGCGAAGGCTGGCGGTCTTTAGTGCGGGTGCTTACCATGCTGGAACTCTTCTTGGGACTGAAATCGCTGGTGAAGGTGAGATATGTTTGTGTTTTTTTCAAGTGATAATAAAGTTTTGAATGCCCTGCCTGGCATGTTTATTTGTGGAAGTGCGTTTTGTGTGACACGTTTGTGTTGGAAAAGACAATAATCTGTAAAAAAAATATGTGAATCGAAATGTGTTTCACTCTCGGATAGAGCATTACGTCATTTTTCTGCTTGTGTCTTTACACGTTACATGTTTGTGACTTTCTGTTCGTGTTATATGTCGTAGGAAAATTACTCGATATATCCACATGATACAGTCAGTATGATTGAAAAAATGAACAATAAATCAGCATGGGGTAGGATAGTGCCGTATTATACATTCAGAGCTATAGATAATGTTCTCTCGTATTTCATTCGCTCTTTTATGTGTGTGTGTGTGCTATATGTTTGTGTGAAACACTATGTGAAAATGCAACAAAATACCACGCGGATTACGGTCCCGGAAAATGACCTTGAACGGTCCAGGTCAGTCACAAAACAGTCACGGAACAGTCATTCGAACTTCCAGTGCATTAGTAATAATTTTCGCAGACATAGGGAAGTGAGGAAATGCCTGTAAACAAATTGGTCAGCGTGAGAATGTGGTCGATGATATGTAGAAAACATTTTACCAACCACTCACTCCCGAGAAAAAGCCTTGACAAAGAGGGAATTACTTCTCAATCACCATTCCCTTTCAAAACTTCCCTGGGTGGAGATGGATGATGGCGATGATTTCTCACGTAGGAGAGTGACCGAAGTAAACACACAGATAATTTAACGCATTCGAGTTGGAACTAATTGCACTCAGTAGCTTGGTCACCATCAATTTTCAAGGAAATGAGAGATGTGTACTTCCAGCGTCATAATAATAACACAATGAGGAGAGCCAATACACGCATGTTTTCGAATCCTATAATGTACAGATTAGTTGGGGGAACAGGACGATTTAAGATTCCGACCACACCTTAAAATGATGTTTACGTAAGTGAGGAAGATCTTGTACTTACCATTGGCATATTTTTCATTTCTGTCGTCGTCCGACCACATTGCCAGAGACTGTTATTTTTAAGCCCTCGTGGCGATCGGATGGCAATTGATATTATTTAGATGAGCGTAGTACTAGAAACCTAAGAGGCCATCTGCAATTGAGTAATGCTCAAGGGACAAGGGAGGAAGGAGTATGGCCAACTGTTACGAAGTATTATCGAGAGGAAGGGGACATCCATCATTTCGTTATTCTGGGAGAAAGATAAATTAAGAGTTCATTCTTTGTTCAATTTATAATAATGATAAACATGCTAAAAAGAGATTACATAATGTTATCAAGAAATAAAGTAGGTATTTATAAAGAATATCTCTTTCATCATTCACAAAATAGAGAGGGTTAATTAGCAACGTCATGCGATTAGGGGGAGGGGGTATAAGATGATGTTACGGAGCGTTAAGGGGGGGAGGTAAATAAATGCAAATTAAGCGTTACATAAAATATAGATGGCTCCTAAATATCATAGATACAGATTTTACTCTACCAACGTCTATACGAGTAACAGGAGAAATAAAATGGAAAAACTTATTCTTTGAGCGGAAATATTTCCGGAACTTGATGTTTTTCGTGACACCTTTAATGTGTGAACGACAGATCGGCGAATTGCCAAATGCATACGCTGTCTCTATGAGGACCCTATGACACGAGTCCAGAATTATAATGCATCCGTCGCATGAGAATGAGCTAAATTAACGGCGCCCGAATCAGTGATGACTCAAACGTCGCTAGAATTTCAAAGGGGGTTGACGAAGAAGTAGTGGGCGAGGGAACGGGGGCCACCACCCTTAGTGGAGCGGGTGCTAGTGGGTGCACCCCGCGATAACGAAGTTTGCTGCAGCCAATTGGCACGGACGGGCGAACAAGGCCCATAGCGCCACCGACAATGCCGGGCAGTTCCACGTCGACGGGCGAGGAGCAACGCACCCCCACCACCTCGCGGACCCTCTTGGACACTCGGAGGAGCCAAGTTCAAGCGTAAATGAAAACACACCTTTGGCCATTAAAGGATTTGGCACAGAGCATGAAAATGGAAAAGAAACACTGAAAGTTAACGAAGTTTTCTGCAAGTGGAAAACTAAGAATATAGAAGAGAGAATGAAAAATTCGATGAGTGCAAAATAACAGCGAAAAACTTTAACGGAGTTACCCAATGATTAGCACAATTGTAAGGTTTCCAGAGAGAAAACAATCGTCCAACTTGAACGAGTGTCTAATCTGGATCTCTGGATTATGTGAGAAGCGAATGAAAAGTTTATGTGTTTCTTCAGGAGAAAACATTGACTTGGGCCAAGGAGATCCACTTCTAATGATCTGGTGAACAACTGATACATAATTCAGAAATTAATTTTCAACCATTTATGATGCATTTGTTCTAACGCGGACGATCAAATCATGCGTCGGGAGCACTGGAAAATACACGCAATGGCTGGGAAACGGTAGAGAAAAACCACGAGGCGTCAGTAACGCGTCCTTATGGTGGCTCCTGAAAGGGGTATCTGGCCACAAGCACACGAGGAGGCTGCGACCTGGCGGGGACTTCTCCTTCCACCATTTATCGCAAGGGCTAAGTTTTGACCCTCCTGCGGCAGCGTCTGCTTCGAATGGGATGAAATTAAGGGGCGGTCCATAAATGACATCAGGGATCCGAGGTGAACGGGCGAGAGGTTGGCTTGTGGGATAGGGTTGGGGTCGTGCTGGCGCGAAGCATTTTGAGGCCACTTAGCGACCCCGCCGGCATTAGCCGCCTGCTCTCCTGCCTGGGCCGACTGTCTCCAATTCAACGTCACCCCCAGCCTCGGTTAGGCAGCCGACAACCTGCGGTCGCCCTCCCATTTACGAATAAAATTGTACCGTCGTGAAAGGAAATAAAAGAAACTGGCCCTGAAATAGTTCTGGCGTAATTTCGAAAGGGTGATGTTACAGGCTCTATCAATTTTTCCTCCGATTCCGTGACTTATCAACATGGTTTTCTACAGAAAAGGGGTATTCATCGTAAGAATCAATCATTTTTGGGCGAGGATATCTAAAAAGAAAACTCTGAAACCGCATTGGAATGGTTGATTGAATATAGGGTTCCGCCAAAATGGAGAGGCTATCATTTGAAGAGTAAGAGGCGAAAAGCGGCATTTTCTCAATTAATACAATTTTCTTGAAGTGAAAATATTAACATGCTATAACACAAGAAATATTTATATTGAATATACTTTCCAATTAAAGTCTGGATAGAGTAGCGTCTCTCCACCGAAAACGTGGCCGGGAACTCTTCCAATTCAGTCCCTCGTGGAGAACCGATACCTTAATTTGGGCTTGGGCCTGTAATGGGCTTCGCAGACGATCCGTCGCGGTGGGTGGGACGGACGCTGTGTCGAACTTTGGACCATCGCCCTCCGGCGGAAACGTGAGAAGTCCCACGAGACGGGCAGGCCGACCACGACTCGCCTCATTTATCACTCCCAACACTCTTGAGCTTAAAATGCGCAAGACCCGACGAATTTTGATGCACGATACATCGGTTGTGTAGACGAATGCTTAATGGGCAACGATGTCAGGCAAGGAGTTTCTCGATTGCCATCCCCTCGGTTCATATTGGCATTCCCGAGAGTAAAATTTCGGCAATAATTAAACCTTAGCGGGATTCGACTCACATTTGATTGCAAGAGAAAGGAAAGAACCAGCTTAAGCATTGGGCAAACTTAAGGGAGCGAAAACCAAAATGTTCGAGGACTTGATCTTTAAACCATTTCAACTTGACGAGGAACTTTAACATCTTGCGAACACGGTTTGCGATGCGTGGCACCGAGGACCCTAGATGCGACTCACCGACAACGGTTCCTAGAATAAACTTGCTGACACGCACTAGGTGGGGTGGCAGGGAGGAAGCACGGGAGGCCCTCGATTCATCTTTTATTTTCTATGCCGCCGGGGCGGGCGTGAATCATCCATTGACGTCTCCCCCTTCTGCCCACACCAACTCGCCCTCTTCATCCCCGCGAAAACCAATCGTCCCTCACGCGGTCTTTATTGCCTGACTCGGGTTTCCTGACCCTTAGACATATCAGGCGCGGGATCTTTTTCGGGAGAGCGCATGCTTTCCCGACTCATAGGTACCCTTCTCCCAAGGCCCTTCTCCTGTCCACTCATTGGGAGATAAATCCCCCACCACGTGACAACCGTACAGGTGCCGCGATGAAAAAAAGAGCGTAAAATTTCTTACCCATTGAACCTTTTCCGTAGTATTAACCGGAGGTCGAATGAATAATCTGTGCGCGAAATTTCAAGCATTCAGATTTAGATGTGTAAAAATGTATTGGGATCGCTGTGATATCCTGCTAATCTCTCTTTCTCTCTTTCAATCTTCTCCTTTCACAAAAAGTCTGATGATCTTAATGTCTCAGCTAACGTCATGTATTTTTTAAATGTTTAGTTTAGTTAGTACAGAATATAATGAGTTTTAAAGGCATTTTGTAGAATTAGCCAAGTTGTTCATTAAGATTATAATGCTTGATAAAAGTTGCTTGTGTTCCCATTGGTTGACTCAAAGAAGGACATAGTTAAGTTATATGTACTGTGTGCTTGTATTAGATTTTATGTTTATGTGTCAATATATTGAAGCCTTTATTCAAAATAATATTAAAGACTGTCTCCTTCAAACTCTAAGTCAAAGGTGAATTGTACAGATAAGTTTGGCTATAGTGGAGAGGGAGAGTCAATATATGTATTATAAACGGATGACTGAGTCTCCATATCAGTATTGATTGTCACCTGTGTGCTGGAAGCAGGGGTTGATTCCCCAAGAGGTATTTAGGGTAATAACGATATCAATAATTCCAAATTATGTGTATGTATTCCTACCTTATGCACTGAAAGCGATGGTAATATAATGTAATTATGGACGATTTTTTTGGAAATGACTTCAGATCCACCTCCAAATCAAGGCCTGAAATTTAATTCTTTTAATTTATTGGAAAAAGCCATTAGAAATAACTGCCTACCTACTGTATATCCGAGAGTATTGCATTTATATGAGGGGGCAGTAGCGTAACTAGGCATCAACAAACGGGGCAACGTCCCTCAAGTTCCCAGCTTTAAGGACCCCCAAAGAGCATATAAATACAGTATCTTGTGACTGTATTCACATATATGTTTGTTTCTATGCTAAATGTACAATATTTCAATTCTATGAGTAGTAAATATTTAGCACAAGTTAAGTGTAACTTACAGGGCCCCCACTCGAAGTTCTGTCCCAGGTCTAGCGTAGTTAAGGTCTAGTTACGCCACTGCGAGGGGTCAAAATGCTAAAGGAACTAATTTCAGTTTAAAGCTTATGGGCTAAAATAAAACAAAATGATGATGCTGAAATGCATCAGCTTTGTCTAGTCACTGAGATATGTCACCAAGTGTAACCGATTAGTTATTATGCACGAGTTTCCATCATCGTCAATGGCATGAATGAATGATGACATTTGAATACCGGAGAATGGTCTTAATCAGTGTATCAAATGGAAGTGCATTTGCAAATTTTCACTCATGATCAGCAACAAATTATTCATTTATTTATGGGTAATCCTTCAGAAGGAACTTTGCACCAAATCTAGGCATCTGATCAGTGTGTATGCCGATCCATTGAGTTAGAAACGTGAATTAAAGGTATGGCTATAAACGTCTATCTTCCTAAATAATAAGTCGGAGCCATTAGCACGTAATAGACTTCAGGAATCATAACTTCCAGAAAATCAGGCATCCATACCATACGGAAATTCAGCAGAAAAAATAGCACGTTTTTCCTTGAATTAATTATTTTGAAGTTACGTTATACGTGCATTTGTACTTAACTGTCATAGTATTTCTAGTAGTCTGATTTTTAGAACTACCTAGACCTTATCCAATTATTAGAACTTTCGAATGAGGAAATATAGTCAACAAATGGCAGAAGTTTTCTCAAAAAAGGTGGAAACGATGAGGATTGAAACGGAAATACTAAAAAAATGCGAGGAGTCATGTTCAATTCCACTGAGAGTGAAACATAATACAAGAAAATATACCATAAATTTACCTTTATAATCAATGAATATATATAGATTCATAGTTATTTTCAGTTGAGTCAATCTATATAGATTCATAGTTATTTTCAATTGAGAGAATCAATGAATATGTATAGATTCGTAGTTATTTTCAGTTGAATAACTGTGAATTACAGTGAAGGGTTAGCGTGGATTCAAATGCTTTTCGAGTTATTCTCCCAGGTAAATACTTCACAGCCTTGGCCGATAATTCAGCCACCGTAACCGGTGTCAGTTCAATTTAATATGCTGGTACCTACCATAGTTGGGATTAACGATTAAAATTAATCGTTAAAAATGTGGTTAACTATTTAATTTAATCATTGCTTTTTAGAAGAGTTAACTTTTAACTTTTAATCGTTAAAATTATGCATTAACTGATACAGAACTAACTTCATTTAATTTTTTTCGTTAATTTTTGGCGAGACCTGTCAGAATTTAGGCGCAAAGGTTGCCCAGCAGACAAATGGAAAAATAAAACGGTAACTAAGAATGTAAGGGTAGTTGTGCAAGGATGCAATGAATAGGCCCAGACGAATACATCCAAACAAAAGCGGGGCTGAGGGGAGTGACCGCCAAAGTTTAGGAATGCACTCTCAGCCGAGAAAACACGAAACCACGCGAAGACAAAGTCCTGGACGGCTCGTATGCTTTACTCGGTGACATCATGTCGTCATTACTACAGTTGAAACCCTGAAAGAAGGGTCGCCTAAAAACCTTTGACGGAAAACGATGGGCAGGGGTTCATTCAAACCATTCAAACTAACGTATCTGTTACAATGCGTCAGTCTACGCATGCCTTACTCGGCGACATTGCGTCGTCAATACATCAGCCCCCAGCGAATCGCGAGAAAATGTGCGCGGGCACACCCTCAGCACCTACTGTAACGCTATATAACTAATCCGTTTCCACTGCAATTTTACAATTTTGAAGGTATGCTTCGTATCACAATGTGGGGATCGATATCAAAAACTAACTTTAAAGCACTTTCTACCAATCAGAACAATATTTTGCGACAAATTACAGACGCACCATGTTTCGTCAGAAAGTCTTACATTCACGTCAATTTAAAAATCCCGGAATTAGACCTCCAACTCAGAAAAATCGCCGAATCCTTTCAGCAGAAACTAGGAAACCTGACCAACAACACTCTGGACACTAAATGGAATTACAACGAAAATCCCCAATTCAAATATTTTTAAACTCTACGGATGGAAGAAACCACAATGACAGTTTTCAGAGTTTGCTTTGCTTGTCGAACCAAAAAAACCATTATGATTACGGCTTTGGGGACATTTTATTCTTCATTTTTTAAAAACACCATCAATGCCTCTATAACCACAGCATCCAATTTGCTTAAGTAACTGAAAAAGTATCTTTTAACGTAAAATTTATATTTTTAACTTTAATCAGTTACTTTTTCAGAAAAGTAACCTTTAACTTGTTACTTTTTACAGAGATTCACTATAACTTTAGTCGGTTAATTTTTTTGGTAACTTTCCCAACTATGGTACCTACCCATTGTATCAAATTCGATAGAATAATTTTTGTAATGTACTTCCATTAATATCTTTCCGTAGCCAGTTAACGTGATATGTCACCATTGTGAAACTAATATGCACTTTTGAACTGAAGCGAACTACAAAAGTGAAGAAGCATTGTGTGTCTGCAATGAGAGGAATATGTATTGTACATATAAGTAACAGCGATGCGAAATTTACGCTAAGAATTAATGAACAAATAACTTTGTATGTTTTTGAAATTTAGCATAACTCAAATCTTTGTTGAAATTTGTAAAACTTAAATGAGATTCCTACAGTACCACTTGTAGTAAAACACAATTCATTTGCTGCTAGTGTTTATGTGTTATTAGGGGACGAATTGATATAAGAGGGCATTTTATTGTGAATATTTAAAGCCAAAGCAAGTTCTGTTGCTCCAAAACCATGCACTGATTTAATTGAAGACCTTAGTTTTTTGGCGCTGCTAAAGATATGAACCAATCATATGACGAGTGAAAAGTAAATTCCAATGATGTGAATAAAAAAATCATAATTCTGTAAATTGGTTCGACGGTAGGAAATTTAAGGAAACTGAAACTTAATTTTCTGATTCATTCAATGATCTTGGCGCACCCGTCCCAGATAATATCCGTCCTTTTTCCAATATCATCTCGCATCTCGGCAAAGAAATCATCTATTTTCTTTCTCTCTCTCATGGCAATCCCTCGCGAACCCAGGTCAGAAGGGTTCATATAGACTCACCCGTGTTCCGGCTGCACTACAGCATCACCGTAATGCTCCTCCTCGCATTCTCCCTCATCGTCACCACCCGGCAGTACGTGGGCAACCCGATCGATTGCATACACACCAAGGACGTGCCGGAGGACGTGCTCAACACATTCTGCTGGATACACTCCACGTACACCATGCCCAGTTCGTTCCAGAAGATCGTGGGCGACGAGGTCCCGTATCCGGGGGTGGACAACTCCCGGAACTCCGGCAGCACCGAGAGGAAGTACGCCAAGTACTACCAATGGGTGTGCTTCTGCCTCTTCTTCCAGGTAAGTTTTGTCGGCCAGAATGGGCATGTCGGCTACGCGTTCTCCAGGCAGGCACTTAGGCAAAAGTTGTGGGGGCTTCAAGTACAATTTGACCATTATGTGTCGTTTTATAAAGGATTGATGATAGCTGTGGCTATATTATTACGATATAACCTCAGCCGTGAAGAATCTACAGCCGAAGTTTAACGTAATTGGGGAAACAGGAGAAATTTCAATGAAGATGCAATTGTGGTAGGTCATACGTAAGATAAAGAGGGTGAGATAAAAGTTGGATTAATAGCACGAGACACAAGATATTTCAGTGCTCTTAGCAGTGTACTTATTTCCAAACCTAGCAGACTCTCCCTAGTACGACGGCAGGAACAGACAGCCATACACAGTTTCAAATCATCTTCTTCGGAACCTAGCTAGACCTACTCCAATATATTCTGCTAAAAATTGACCATGGGATAAGGAATGTCTGATGGTCTGAGTATCTGCGGTCTGGCAACCAAAGGTTCGATTCCCGGTCCAGAAAATCCTTTTCCTTTCGTAATTTTCAGCATACCCTCTTCGGACATTAGTTTTTCAAGTCGCTAGCGCAGTTTATAGTTGAAATGGAGACCCTTTTTTCCTCGATTATCATCGACCGACCCGATATTCATGATACAATTATGATATAAAAATATTTTGTCTGGAAGTTAGATGACAGGAGGGGCAGTTTTATCTCAATATCTTTCCTATTCGTACTTTCATTATCTTTTTTATTGTTCTTCGAGGATAAACCTTTTGTGTGGACTTGTAACCAAGTGGACTTGTAAATCTCAAGGGTAGTGCAGTAAAATAAGTTTTCAAATTGGTACTATTTGATGAAGTATGTCTGACAAGGGAATGGACGGCAGTGGACCATCGATTTCGCCTTTGAAATGCCACACTTTTTTCAAGAAAATTCCACATTCAAACGGAATCATAGTGCGAATGCCAAGTAATTTTTTTCTAAGCGTTTTCCATGAAAATAGAGTATGATTTCCCTTGAACAGGATGCGGTAGAAGTCTTATTTTCTCTCCTACACTCCTAAATGAATAGCTGATAGTTAATAGAAAAAGGGGACCAGTTAAACATAACCATAAGGGGTCCCGTAGTCATTTCCAATCATCGGGAATTAAAATATATAATTGAATCATGAATTTTGAGCAGGGCTCATTTTTGAAAAATTAAGGATTTTTGAAAAGTTTTACGGGGCACAAGAAACTGAATCTCTGTCAAATCATTTGAAGCAAGAGCGCAGTTTCTTCTCCTGACTTATTATTGCGCTACGTCATAAATTAATGTAATGGCTCGCCCATAAAAAAACTGGTCTTTATGCGTAGATGAAAAATAGGGAAAAAGTATATTTTTGAACAATAATTTTCCGAGATGAGCCCTTTTCGAAATTAATGATTAAATGTTTGTAAGACTCCTATTTTTCAGGTTGAGGCATAGTGGCCAGAACTTAGAGAAAAACTGAATAAAAAACGACGAATAATGACTGTAACGGTATCCATAAGTGTCTCTCCATAAAGGAGAGCCGTAGTATTTTTTTCTTCAGAACCTTTCTCAGCCATATCAAATTCCCTACGTTTTCTGAGCCATTTTAACTATTTTTAATTCCAGCTGCACCCAACGAATCAGGCTTTTCCAGATTCCCGTCCCCCCTTGCATTTCTCCGAAACTCCTCCGATGGAGAAGGGATTAAGGCTGAATGACTCGGGACAGGTGCGTCGACATGAATTTGGACCCCGTGGAAAACCATCCCTCCTCTCTCTCTCTCAGATTCCCGACCGGAATCACGAACCCGACGCGCATGGAAGACTCGACCGGCTCAAATACATTAACACGTGCATACATGTAATCCGTTTCGTGATACATGCATCATCATCACTAGTAATAAAGCCTAACTTGTGTTTAACGTAGTTCTACACTCGATTTTTCTATCGGCTAAGCTATGCTTTCTGACACAATTCCCCTCTTTCACATTCTTCCCTATCTGTTCCATGTATCTCACACAAAGATTTCCTTAGCCATTCATTTCACCCACATTTTTCTCTATGGCCATCTTCATCAGACCAATATTTCTCAAGATATGGATGATTAGATTGAATTCTTTTTAAGGTTCCCACCGGAATTCTCTTCTCTGACACTCTTCCAAGAAATATATTCCTTTGAAACTCAATTATCCATCTTATCTTCGTCATTGGAACCTATTCGACGAGTGGTGAAGATGTTATAATAATTCAGGTCATTGGTATTAGAATCTATTTGATTTTAGATTTCCCTCAAGCCAGAAATTCATGAGTATTTTCAGAATTTTAAAAGTCGATAACGCCATTGCGTCAATCGAAGTGTACCCATACATTGTTTCGGTCATGAAATACGACCTACAGCTGAGACCATTTTTTTCAGAACTCGTAGAATGATTGGAAAGAGAAACTTAGTGACGGTATTAGCCGACTCTCTTAACTAAAGGTAGTCAAGGTGTCCACAGCTTTATGCCCCATCTGACGGTTGGAGTACTTAGCCTTAAGCGATCTGTTCGCGTCCCTTAAGTAGGGTTCGGAAACCCACTGAAAATCGAAGCCACTGCCGAGACTGTGTAGTGTGTATCGAGCCATCGAATGGCAACTTAAAATGAGTTCTCAATCCACCTAACCAAAAAGATCAACCTTTCTATCTACTAAATATGATTTGACCGGGGAATCCGGGCTCATCGTGTAAGAAAGTAAATGCGTCAATGTCAGCCTGATTAGGGCGAATAAACAGAAGTCTTTGGGATAGTACAAAATTCCCAAACGAAGATTTCCAACAAGAAGCTATAATGTTTTCATATACGATACACGTTAAAACTATAAAATACTGTCGCTGGAGTGCTACCAGGGTATTTTATTCGGCCCTAATGAGCTAGGTTGCCTTTTGGGGTGGCACCGATTAGAAACGGAATAAAAACTCGATTTAAACCAGTGTACGATCGTTTCCAAGGGAAAAATATCCTCAGCACTAGTTCACTTATTTCAAGGGGTGATTGCATGGGCATTAATGCGCTCAGTTCCACTGGTGATTAAATTCAGACTTAAGGTTATGATTATAACATTTCTCTCAAGCAATATTTGAGCAAGTTACAGCTCTGAGATTACTCTGACTAAAAACAACCCAGGCAGGTCTAATGGCGGCCACCAAAAGAAGCTAAAACAGAGCCATCAAAGATTAAGATCAAAGCAAAATGCATTACGCAAAGGGGCTCATGGAGTTTTTCAGGTTCCTGAAAGATAATATTCCCATTAAATGCACCCAAACAGATGCTGTCTAATGAAAGGTGGTGCTTCAGAAAATATGAGGATCTTAGTTCCCTATATAAAGATATAGAAGAAACGAGTATTGATAGCTGCTCCTTAGGCAAAGAGATGGACGACCTCACCGTAATGGTCAAAATAATTTTTGGATCACCGAACTGAAAGCGTGGGTTTTTCAAACCTGTGATTTTTTCGGCACAGCAATTGGCGGTGAAAATTTCTGTGAGGGCAAAAGAAACTATCTGATAGCTATGGAAAACTATTGTTAGTGAAACAGAATTCACTAATAAAGTTTGATTCACCCACTGAACTTAAACGAGGAATACCTTACTTTGGTGATAAGGGATAAGTATTTATACTATTACGCGGGTGTTACTGAAATCTCACTCGGGATCAAATAAACGTTTTTGAAATCTACGTAGACTGAGAATGATTCCGTACGTACATTCGAATACGTCGCGGAATTGTTGGAAAACAATCTAATACTTGCCCGATTAATACTGACAGTGAAATGGTTTCGGGAACACCATCGGATTAAACTAAAAATCATACCCACTAACGGCTATGGTTCAAAGTGGGAATAGGATGTCTCTTCTTCAACAGTTGAGGAACTAA
Organism: Platycnemis pennipes; assembly: GCA_933228895.1. Lineage (NCBI taxonomy): Eukaryota > Metazoa > Arthropoda > Insecta > Odonata > Platycnemididae > Platycnemis > Platycnemis pennipes. Next base: position 59,040,350 of record OW121848.1, read on the forward strand.
TTGAAGTTAATGATCATTAATGATACTGAGCATCTGATTCCGGAAAAATTAACATATTTCTTTCCTCAAATCAAATAAGGATGGATGATTTCATCGATTCATTTTTAAGAGAGTGAAATTTAAAGGAAAAAAGAACAGACATTCGAAGATCTGCATCGACTTGGTTTTTCTGGTCTTAAGATTTCATGTCTTCTTTTAGGAGTTAGGATATACATCCGTTGCGTTAGTTAAAATCTTTAATGCTTGTCATAATTGATAAGGTAAAACTTTATCAAATTCAAAGTTTGGGAGCGAAAAATTCTGAAAAATATAGATGCTTGCCTAATGAGTTGACTTGCTTGCTTTGAATTTTCTTTTGAGCTTTCTTTTAAATTAATAACTTTAAATATGGCAAGTTTGTTGTTCTATAATTTGCCGAAGACCTCTTGAGGTTAGTTCTAGAATAGCTATTATAACCAGATAAGGAGAAAATCAAAAATATAAAGAAAACTTATGATTACTAATACTCTGATCGACAAAGACCTTTGCCGTATGTTTGTATAGGCAAAGAACAATTTGGACCTATTTCATTTATTTTTTTATTTATAAAAAGTTGCTCACTAACAGCAGTAAATGTTGTATGTATAGCGGTACATACAACAAAACATTAAATAAGTTATATAAATACAAATAAAAAAACTAAATTGGACAATTTAGCTAATAACGTGAATGGATATGGGGAAGAGAACATTAATGAGTATGAGAGAGTTGAGAGTGACGCTAGTAGACGTGTCTGAAGAAAGCGAAAAAGCATCTATGTTGTCAGGGCAAAGAAGGGAGGTGAAAGTGATGGCAAGGTTAATTAGGGATAGGCATGAGGAGTTTAAAGTGGGTACGTGTGGGTCTGCATGGGACTCTGAATTTGACTAGGGAAAGGAATTCAGAACAATCAATGGTGGAGCAAAGCGTGCTGTAGATGAATTATAAATCTGCTTTTAAGTATTTGGTTAGGGGCCTCAATCATGGAGAGGAGAGATAGGACTTCATTAGTATGGCGTAGCTGGCGTAACTCTGTAGGTATTTGGCTATTTTGCTAAAGAAATCAGTGGCACATTTTAAAGAGGAGGTATTAGAGGGAGTTACCATGGACCATATAAGGGAGCAATGTAAAGTAAGGGGAAGGACAATGGTCGAAAAATATGACTGCAGTGCTCGAGGGTGTGTGATTTCCGTTCAGTGGAAAAGGTGCGCTAACAGACACATAGCTTTGCTTTTAATTACTTGGATATGATCGGAGAAGCTAAGCTTGTGATATGTCAAAACGCCAAGATTCTTCAATGATGTCACACGGTCAAGTGGAACAGAATTTATCGCATAATTGAAGGTAAATGGGAGTTTTGCCGGTGAAATCGCGAGTTTACTACTTATTTTAAGCCTCCAGATATTTCACCAATGTAAAGTTTTTCAAAGCATCCTGAAGTTTATTATAGTCCAAGAGCTTATGAATTTGTTTAAAAGTTTTGCTGTCGCCCACATAAAGAAGGATATGAGCTTGGGAGGATGAAACAAGCGAGACTAAGTCGTCAATAAAGATATTAAAAAGTTTTTACCAAAGGCCACTACACTAAGGAACGCCTAACGTAACAGTCAATGTTGATGGTTGGACAGAAAGGATATTTAAACTAATAGAATGTGTTGAGAATAATTATCTCGCAAACTGATGATAAGATGGCAGGTAAAGATACTTAAAAGGTAATTTAAGACATATTTGGGACCAGTTTTATGTACGGGAATAACTTTAGCCATATCCACTGGGACGGACGAAGCCAAGGGAAAAGCAACGATGACATCGTAGCGCATACCGATTGGGAGGAGGAGCAGTTACGCACAAAGATAAGGCTGAGACCATCCGAGCCTGGAGAATGATGGAGAGGGATTTTACTGAGATATTCAAAGACTCCCAGGATTATTGATTTTGAAAATGTATATTTTTATTCCCACGGATTATTTAATAAATAGTCTTCTCATTTTTGACTAAGGTCCCTGTTACCTGTTTTATATTAAGCCACGAAGAATTATATTTCCCTAAATATAAAGCATTTCCAATGTTTATAGGGAGATCAAGAAGAGGAAAAAGAACGTATTACAATTATACCTCGGAATATTGAGGAATATCGATATTTTAGAAGTTTGAGACCATTTATATCGGTTGTATTGCCTGAGGAAATCTGGTGTAGATCTATTTGCTTCCGAAGTCTTTCATAAAGTAGCTTAGAGAAATGTAAGAAGGGAAAGCATGGAATGGAAATATTCACATTTGAGGACCACTGAAGTGATCAAAACTGCCAAATGCCAAACGTAGTCAACAGATAAATCACTCAAAAGTTATGATGAAGTAGAAAAAATATACTCTGGAAGCAGCGAAATATTATTGATTCTTTATCTTAACATTTTCGACACGTCGTGTAAATTAATTTCAGTGAACAGACTCAGGAAGACGGACTGAACGACTTGACCCACAATTCAACGAACATTGAGGCACAGCACGGTGGCAGCAGCGGGGACTTCTGACTACGGCAACTCTTTCAGACAAGGCGAATAGAAAGCCTTGCAATGAAAAAACATCTGGTTTGATGATGCAACTCTGGAACTTTTTATGCGAGTCTGGAATTCTTTCTACAGAGCATGGAGATGACAGAGAACAAAGTCGTGGGATTGAAAAGACGACTCGCTTTCCTCCCGTAATGCGATTGAGGAAATTATCTATCCCATTGCCATATAGCTGGAAAAATCTGGGAATCTAGCCGTTTCGACTCGAGGGCTGAAGCGTCTGAGGGAGCAAACATATAGGCGTGCGTCCAGAATAAAACCGTAGTGGGACTGAAATAGCATACAAAGAGATAAGATCCAGGAGGGAAGGAGGTTGGAGAGGGCAATGTTGGGGAAGACAAGGTGGACGGGAGGAAATAGCAGATGCAGGGAGAGAGACGGAGGATGAGGAGAGGGAGGAGAAGGCGAGGTCGGAGTGGAGGAGAGGGAGAGAGGGTGTGAGAGATAGGAGAGAGAGATATGGGAGGAGACTCAACGGGGGAAGACTTGGAACTGGGAGGGAGAGAGATAAAGAGGGGATTCCCCGAAGATCACTAGAATTCCTTTCCATGAGAAAGCTTGCGGCGTTGAAAAAATACTCTCCATTTTGGACGTAGAGGAGATATTAATCTATGTCCACGCACGTTCCACATGAAAAACCAGACCCACCAACGGGCTGCGATGGCCCGAAACGCAGGGCGTTAAATACTTAGTTTGAGTCTGACCGAAACCTTTCAAGTTTAAGGTTAAGTCGGGAAGCGGACGTCAAAATTATTTCCGATTCCCTCCACTGTTGCCTGCTTTCTTTTAGTGGGACGAATCCAATTCACTGCACTCCTTGTGACCGAATAAAAGTGCAGCTCCTGGAACTTTTGTCTCTGTTCCAGTAAGCGATAGTTCCATCGTTCCTAAACAAATTCACCAACAATGCTTTGTATAACCTGTACATTAAAAACAACTTCTATTTAATCAGACCACGTGTTCTTCGACTAAGCCATGGGCTTAGTCGAAGCCATTGTGCGACTAAGCCATTGTGTACTCTGGGAGATACTGGCGACGATTCCAAGGCAAAAAGTCGCAGTATTATTATTTAGGACGTTTGAAGTCGTAAAGTGAATGAAAGAAGGTACAGATAGTAATTCTGAACAGAGGCTTCATACGGAGGAGGTAAGTTTATTAGGTTTTCACGGTTGTCGATACGTAATAATCAGATAATTTAAAAATGAGCTAATAATACGGTTCGCAGGATGTACGTATCGTGTAAATGGTAGGATACCGTACCGAAAAATACAATTTTCATTGCAAAATTACACTAGATGGTTTCACATGGTGATTAGAAATAATTATAGGAGAATGTAGTACATCGTCAATAATTCGGACAGTAAACATCCGGAACGTCGATAATCCGGATTCGAATCTGGCAAAAAAAATCGCATGAACAATAATGTACATAGAGTAAAGTATTTTTTATGTAATTGAAACACGAAACCTTTTACTAAGTTAACGATTGTAACCATCAGAATGAATTATTTTAGTAACTTTGTTTTACATTTAAGACGTCAACTGGATTTTCTAGGTTCATTTCGAAAATGTGGACAATTTGATAATTAGAAAAGGGTCCGGTCCTAATTAATTCGAATTATCAACGTCCTCCTGTATGAGTATTCATATAAAAACGAGTGCAACATTTATGCACTCAGGTTCAGGTGATAGTTTTTATTTTCAAACATCTTGTTTATTGATGCATTCACTGCATATATTCGTCATCCGTTTCAATAGAGGCAGTAAAAATTGTTTATGTATACGTTAGATGATCCCCACTGGAGTGTCCCTACGCTGCATAAACTTTGAGTATCTCGGTGCTGGGGAAAATTGCGAGAATATCCTAAGTACTTTGAGTTCTCATACAGTTTCTGCATATACGTAGCTCCCCAACAAGGTCAATGCTCTCAGAGGTGACATGTGACTACCGATGTGAGCAAAGCAGAGTATGCACTCTGACATGACTTTTGTGGACTGAGGGTAGCGAGAAAATTAAATAGTAACATTGTTTTACCAATTGGCTGGCCTTCGTTTCATCTATAGAGAAGAAAAGATGGTGGATGGATTTAATGAGTCATCCACAGCTCTTTTCCAAAAATGAAAGCTTGAAAGGCATCTGAAATGAGTAAGACTGGGTTGTTCACAGTGCCTTTTTTATTGCACTAAAATGTTTCTACCCCTATTGAAATTTATGAATACTTGCTAGTCGTTAGCAAAAGTTTCTGAGAGGTTCTCCGTCAGCAGAATTATTTTTTAAGCTTCCTCAAAAATGAGGGCAGGATGAATGTAATTCCTGTGGCGGACTTGCGGCAAACTGCAATGTCTGCCTAATATCCTTCACTTGCAAAACTTAGTTTATTTTTTCCATAGAATGGATGGCTATAGGCATTCTTTTAGCCCAATCGCTTGAAGTAGTTTACGCTGAGTAGGTATATTTACAAATGCGTTGCCTGGCTGAAATGAAACTTCTGTAGTACCCATTGCTTCTTCTAATTATATCTATTTTCTCAACTTTTGATTCTGTTGCTTTCATACTTTGTTGTATTTCCTATAATCCCTGTACGCAATAATCGATAAATTAAACATGAATTTTAATGCGGAACAGAATTGTTATGAACTGGTGCCGGAGTCCTCATCCGATTAGAGTCCTGGGAAGTCTCAATGCGGACTGTTTCTCAATGACTCGGACCCCAACGGCGCCTACATAAGCTCCTGCTACATCTAATCGCCACTGTACAAAAAATAGTAAACTGTGACTGAACTAAATTATGAGACAATGCTTATGGATGCACGATAGCCATATTCGATGGTCTCATAAATACCGAAAATAAAAATATAAATTATGAACTAATCCATTTTAGATAAAGGTACGGCATGAAAAAGAAAAAAATAAGGGAGACACACATTCTGTCGTTCAGTCTTAGCCAATGAATTGAGACATGCGGTACAGGTGATTACCTCTATGGAACTGATCGGTTGATAACGATATTTTAGGACCAATTAGTGAAATATTTCGGAATAGAAATCTTGCCCTCAATGCCTTAATAACCATGAGGAAACATTCAGGAAGAGATAATTTCAATTTAGCAGATAAATTTTGGCCTTTTTACTTATTACAAGGTAACGTTACGTGCAAATTTGTTGAACATTCATCGCAGTACGTATTATAAAGGACCTGGAATCGGAATTAAGACATTTTAGTTTTTGAGTATCGTTGTCACTATTGACTGTGTCAAAGCGCGTTCAAAATAGCCGTACACCAGAAATCCACAGTTCTGAAGGTACGAGACGAGCAGCTCCGAGCTACCGATAACAAAAGCAAGGTGCGGAAAATGATATCACGCATGCCTGGTGACGTTTATTTTGGAGAAGTCTCTCCGAGACATCTGGCCAGGGCAGAGAAAACATTTACTTACGGGCAGGAAGGGAGTGGCAGAGTTGTAAAGAACTCCAATATGCTTTTCTAAAAATTTAGTCGTACGATTAATAGTTCGTTGAAAGATGAAAAAATTCTGTTTATTTAAGAATGAAAGTATGAGCATTAGCTTAGTTTCTGTTTGAGTCATCAATCTTACAGAGAATTCCGAGTCGACCATTAGACTGGAAATTTACCCTTGGAAACCCATATTTCTTAGTCTCACTCGCTCAACTTCGAAGAGATGGGATGATTTACGGACGAAGGACTTTAGGTTTACATGAACTTCGAGAAGATGATTCATGTAAAAATAACTGTGGAGAGAGAAATTTACATGACAATCAATTTGACTATTTCCTATGGAATCCGATGTCGAACGTTTTAATTTTGGGTGTTTAGCGCCAGGGGTTCTCAACTTCTCGCCAATAAAAGACAAATTTCATGCAGAGAATCAAGAACAACGTGTAATACTCTTTCACACGAGCCTAATCTGCTGAATTGTCCAATAGCTTGAAAATAAAAGATTAAAATATGAGACGTCCAATGCCCAACTCTCGCACAACACTGGAAGGGCACATCCCAGACGGCCAAAACAGAAATGAGAGCGACAGGGGTGTGAAAAGGCGAAGAGAAACGTTAGCTGGGTCCGAGGTCTGATCACAAGTAATCTTAGGGACAAAATCCTCAGGCAAAGATGCACGTGAAGTCGAATGGGAAGGATCGGTAAAAACTTACGATTAAGGAGCACTTTTTGACTGACAGACATACGTTTTCAGGTTTAATGAAGTCGCTCCTGTCTAGAGAGCTCGAGGGAGGGAGGAAGGAAGTCTTAAGGCTAAGAACCCCTTTCCAGATCAACAAACCGAGAAGGGGGGGGAGTATTATTGGGTGGAGATGGGAGAGAGCTCATCCTCCATCGTCGGTGTGTCTTGAAACGAATGTCGTCGCGGATACCATTCATCACGCGAAGTAGGTGCATTTAGGTGAGCGTTGGGAGAAGGAGGAGGAGGATGAGGGGAGACCATAAAGTGGGAAAGGAAGATGAACCCCAGGGTAGAGGAGGATTGAGAGAACGGGGGGGGGAAAGGGGGAGCAAGGGGAGGACCGAAAGAGAGAAAGCGAGTTAAAGGGGAGTGAGTTATGGGGATATAGAGTGACGGGAATATTGCAAATGGAGAGAGTAAGGAGTGAAGTATATATTTAGAAGAGGAGCAGGATTGGAAGCACGGGCGTGCGGCGTAAAGGTTCGGTGAGGGAGGAGAGAAGGGGAAAAAAACGGGAAGGTTATGGGCGGGAACGAAGGAAGGGGAGGAAGTAATGGAAGTCGGGAAGTGAAGAAAGCGAAGGAGGGAAAGAGTGAATGGGAGGGGGTATGTGAGGAGGAAGGTGGTACGGGAGAGGGAACGGAGGAGTTGAAGGAGAAGACGGAGCCACGAGGATACCGTGGAATATAGGTACACAAGGGGAGGGAGGGAGGGAGGAAGAGTAGGAGAAGGGAAAGAAGAGAGGAGACGGAGGGGAAGTCCAAAAATAGGCGTATAGAGTCATAGTGCGTGCATATGTGTGTATGCGATCGCAGAAGGTGGAGTGGGGAGTAGGGACGCGGGGAACGGAGATCGAGCGAAAGGAAATGGCGAGAGGAAGGAGGTTGCGCGCGTGGAAGGAATATTCACATTGTTCCGTCCTTAAGGCTTTACCACCAATCAATCGATGATACCGATGTTATTTTGTTTCCATTCGCGGACCTGGAAACTTCGCTATCCCTCCTGTGGAACAGATTCCATCGATCGCAAACAGGAGGGAAAAGGCATAGTTATGGCCGATGGTCTAATGGCCAACTAAGGTGGCTTCAATGAAGAAATAAAATACCGTAGTAATTTAGGGGGCGTGAGCTGAGTGAGTAGGGTCGTTCGCATGGTAGAGTGTGGGTAAGATTTATCAAGGAATGGTGGAAGGTTGGAGAAAGGACAGGGAGTGTGTTAGTTTACTGTGAAAAAATGCGTCATGCGGTCTACAGTTTAACGTCCCATGCGACGGACGTTGAACTTGAGATTCCTTATCTTCAAGACTTAAAAAGATACGTAACGGATGATGAATTTCAAGTTCAATGAACTTGAAAAGAATCAACTAAATTCTGAGCGCACAGAAGAATACTGTCTTGAAGTGCTGTCCTCATAGCACTCAAGTAGAGACAGGTACTCTATCAAAAAGTCTCTACTGCTGCATGGATTCGAACTCTGGATCTCGGATACTTTGGCCAACACACGCCGACCCGATCCCCGTCGAGGGAATCCTTTTCGAGAACGTGGACGACTAGATCAAAAGAGGCGAGGCAGATGAGGAGAGGGTGGCATATTGTGAAAAGCGAAAGACACTGGAAGGTGAAAACAGCATGTGATTGTCATGGACCAAAGAACAAACGCCTCGTGAAGGTCTAAGCTTTCCATTTGAAGATAAAAGGCGCGGGATAAAAACAAGCCCACAAAGGAATGCTAATAATATACAGAAAAACACTTTGCATACAAGAGACGTTACAGGACTAAGGATCGAAATGGAAAAATGATATGAACAGAGTTCATTTGGAATTAAGTCGCAAGGACCAAAATTTCAGCCCTTCAGGGAATGAATTCATTTACAGATAGAATGACGTCTTTGACATTTTTTCAGTTTTAACTCAAAGAGAACTTTGGTGATATTGCAGGAGAGTTATTTTAAAGGCAAACTAGCTGCTTAAGCATTTTTTTCATTTACGTCAATCAAATAAAACAACGAAATGCATTAAGCATGGGAATCAACGGTAATGTTTTCGATAATCAATAATTCTAATTACCAACAAAATAAGCGGATGTATAATTTTATCAGGACGCATGGTGCCATAAAACGATGAGTCAAATGCTATTATGATTCTCATAGTTTAAGAAACGTGATATATTGGAAAGCATTATGGCTTAGAGATAATATTTAATTGCAAGGGTGGCATGCAAGGTATGAAACAATTATATTTAGTCTTTGATGAAACTTATGCAGTCTAAAAAGTACCATTCGCAATCGGTGAGGAAATTCAAATGTGCCATTGTAAAGTATTTATACAAAAATGCTAGCCTTTCAAAAAAAATCTCAAAATCATGACTCAAAAAAAAAGAAACAATTTTGAGGGCCAAAAAACCAGATGGGGTACTTTGGTAATCAATTTACTGTCAAAACCATAGCTAGGTGAAGTGAAAATAAGCATGTAAGTAATCAGCAATATTGAGGTCTCAGGTTTTTAATCGTCTCTTATCTTAGATTAGATGAATGATTTTTAAGGATTCATCCTTTCCAACACGAAGAGGTCATGCTGCAGTAAAAAATTACGTGTATCTTCAGATGCTGATTGTCAACGTCAAAGTCGTCAACCGCGACCCGATTAAAAGATAACCTGAGACTCCAGAGAAAGAGAGAGATCGAAGATTATTAACAAGGAAAGGGGTAAGATAAGGAACCAGCACCGGCTCCTTCCAGCTGTGTCAAAAACCCATATTGCGGTTCAGCAGCTGAGCGCCTGCCACAAGATTTTCGACTCCAAATAAAAGCTGAGAAAATAAGCCGTGCAAACATTGAAAATTTTCACAAATTTTTATATTTTCGTCTTTTTGAGAAATAGCCGCACGCCTGCATTCAATACGAAAGTGGATACATTCAAAATTACGAACAATGGTCGGTATTCTTACGTTAAATCGAGCGCAACATAGGGTCTAATTTTCTGAGATTAGTGATTGGCGATAGTCGAGTTTACGTTTAAAAATGAATTTAGGCGAAGTATAAGCGTAAGGATGAGATATATTCTATAACGGCAGATGAAAATATATTTCCGTAAGCACCCGACATTTGTCAGTGCCGACTTTATAAAAATTTAAAAATTAAATTCATGTTGACGATGGAATATTCAAAATAGCGTGGATTATTGACGTACTAGATCCATCACGGCAGCAAGAATGAGACATCTGTTATCGATCGTGGTTAATTACCGTGAATCACAAACGTAGTGTTGTAAGGTGAGGAGGAGGATCCGGTGTTGTAGAGGGGAGAACAGGCTTTATCACCCTCGTAGCCCTCGTGAAACAAGGATTAAATGGGAATAAACGTTTACAGTGGAACGCCAAGAGGTGATCACTGGGCAGAAACAATGCTTAAACACATTAAACGATGAAATGGGCAACGTGAAATCATAGTCCGTTGAAGGCCGCGGCTCTGCAGCACATCGTGGCCCCTGCAAAGCGGGTGCAAAGCAGTAATTCTGAAAGCTGGATGATTCAGGCGGATGGAAAAAGCTAGGCATCATGTACTTCACCCTTCGGTCAAGGTAAAGGTGGAATGTGTACCTGTGCACTGAATAACGTAAGAATGCGGTGATAAACGATGATCATTCACAGAAAACTATTTTTGCTCAAGAGAGGAAAATAGTCTATAGCTCACGAATGGAGTATGCATTACCCAGCGGAATAATATTTAGAAGTTTTTCAAGATTTTTATACTCTCCGGAGTAACATGATATGCAGCAAAAATAGTACCGAACTCTCCAATAAAAAGATCACGGAGTCCATAGATATGCTACACATTATAGTACAAGAAATAAAATGCATACAAATCATTAATTACTCTCGCATTTTTCTTTGATCACAATATAATGACCAAATGCTGGCTACTGCTATCGTTTCTACACATATCCAAAAGTACATTTTATTCTTCCCAAAATGCTGGTTGAAAGACAACTTTTGATGAGCACCCCTGCCCAGCAATTATAAAATAAAAGGTGAATTTCAGTAAATGGACTTCAGTGCATGCCTAAATACCATAAATGAATGAAATGACTTGTTATAAACTATGTCGTACCCCTGAAACATAGATAAAAAGGACAAGAAACGGATCTGCAAGGAACACGTAAAGTGAAAGACGTGAAAGAAGGGGAAAACAACGATTGCCGGAAGATCTCTTTCTATTGCTGAAACCTATAATTTCATGAAAATAAAACAATACATTTGGAAAAGAGAATAATTATAACGAGAAATGCAGTATCGCTCCGCGTATCTCAGATGAGGGACCAAAAATTAAGTACCTGCAACTATGAAGGAGTTCTCCCCATAAAAAGAGTTTGTATCCTTCTTTTCAGGTGATTTAAAATTGGAAAGGTTGTGCAATTCCTCGGTGAACTTCGTGCGGCGAAAGAGAATGGATTTCACGAGGCGAATGGGAAAACGGAACTCACGTTAAATGCCTTGAGCATTTTACGATCCTTAAATCATTTGGGGCCTCATCAAACGGTAACTGTTGGGAGAGGTTACTCCTGGTTCGATCGTATGCACCAAGTGGACTAACGACCTTGGCCCAAAAGGGAAAAAATAGAAAGAAAAACGCTGGTACAGAGAGGGATCGCGAGAGAGATCCAAGAAAGAATTAGAACCCGTGGCTCTTTCCGCCAGGAAAGCGTGCTCTTGAGGCGAACGAGCGATATTTTATTTTGAGACCAATTGGAGGAATGGGGTAGGAAAAAGGGAGTGCTCCTCATAATTTACCTCATTAATCCCATATTATTACCCGGTGCGAATTAAACTAGGCTGATTCAGAAGCGATGACGTAAATCTGCAAGGGTGGAACCGAATGAACTCCACCAAATAATTGGATTCTAAGATAGGAAGATTATCCTAAATAACCTAGTGAAATTTTCCATGAACGGATTACATGGAGCCATCTCAATTGACGTGAATGGAGATAGATAATCGCTTTGGACGGTAAAGTACAAGGATGTACCCGACGGAGCAGAACGTTCCCTAACGATGATCACTCTTCTAAAGGCAAAGCAGTGTATAGAGTTAGGGGTTAATTACGGGTAAAATTTGATATATTTGCGGGCATGGTGAAGTTATTCACTTACCAGTCTTAGAGCGGGTGCTATTTTCTAACGAGTACTAACACTTCAAAATATACTTTAATAATTGATCTAAGATAAACCGTGGACTACTAAATGGACCGTGGAATACGCTGCAGGAATGTGGGCATTATAAATCATTAAATTACGCACAAGCAATATACGAACTCTTCAAAGTGACACATTTTATGTTGATTCCTTACTTATTTCAAATTCATGCTCAAGTATTGAAATTCGAAAAGTGTAATCTTATTTCGTACTTTTATATTATTCTCTCATCTCAGAGTTAGATGAGCATTTTCATACTTAAAATGCGCAGAAGAGATTGCATTAACTTTATTTTATCACGCCCTCCAAACAATTGTAGCTCGGCGCCTTAGACACTGCACGATGAGAATAAGGGTTTTCCCTCTCGAGGGAACGTGGCTTTCCCCTTTGAAAACGGATAACTTTGGTAACTGTATATTTAAATAGAGACGTGTCCCCAGGAGGAGGAAGCTGGCATAAAGCCAGATTTCGCCTTATAAACGCTCCCTCCCATCTCGCTCTCCTCCAAAAAGGGTTAACCACAGACGACCCCTCGCCCGAAATTTCAGACAAGAGACAATCTGAGGCCACGAAGGGGGTGGAGATTCCCCGCCGACAAGCCGGCATTTGCTCCAAGAAGCAGCGATTTATTCCCAATGGAGGGCGCTTATGAACGCCAGCACCACAGTTTTCGAGAGAAATTGAAATGTACGTGAAAAAAATATAAAATGGAGAATTTTGGGGATAGTATTTTGCTAACATTTCAAAGTTCTGGCAAAAAAATAACACAAAAGACGAATAATGACTAGTTATTAAAATTTGAAAGTGAACTTTGGCCGGCAATTTTTAGTATCTATATTTCACGAGAAAACTATTAGCCATTAATCAAATCTTTCGTAAATTTTGGGACATGGTCATTCCTTTCCACCACTATCACTGAGTGGCAATTAAAATGAATGTAAACATTGTTTTAAAAATATCAATCAATATAATATATGATGTGCAATGATGGTACTATTTAGAATAGTGGAAATTTTGTAAGTATTCATTTTCAAGATGTTCATATTTGGTTATTCATTAGATTAATGACATCCAACTGGTTTATGAAGTTATTTTCAAAGGTAGTGGGCATTTATTGGTAAAAAATCATTTACAAAACCAATGAAATGCAGCATATCAAAAAGGATGCCCAAATTATTTGATCTTAATCTTAAGGGAGTCGAAAACATAAAAAAGGCAGTAAATCCATAAAATATAAGCTCAACTTGGCATCGATAAAAAAATGGCTTGCTATTTTTCTCATGTTGAAGTATGTGCGCAAAATAATCCGCAGTGTGATGTGGAAGGCCTTTAGCGATGTGAGCTAAGTTGATTTCCCAGTAAGCACGGATAATCACACGTATAACACACGCAAACTTATAACAAGAACACGGATAAGCACACGTATCCGTGAAGACGGTGGGGCGAAGCCAATCATTTCTCTTTCAGGCAATCATCGCCAATACGGCATTATTCGAATAGCTGGAGGGGAAATCACACGAATCTGTCAAACCCTCTTTTACCAGGGAAGAGCGCGATAGAAATATATTTCAGCCGCTTTGGCAAGAATCAAACATGTTGCCATTATCCTATCCTACCATACTTCAATTTACAAATGACACAAAAGACTAAGGTGCATTAATTACTCTTATGAAACTGATGTATCTCACAAGTGAGCCCGCAACTGTGAAAATAAAGAGAAAAAGTGACGTTTCCTCATAGGAAAAATTAAGATACGTTATTATTCCGTCATTTCAGTTCGAAAACATATACTTAGATGGTTATGTGGATGTAGTTATATTTAGGTTTGATGGTTGGGTATAATATTACTAATGATAAAAAGATACTTAGCAGTACTATATTACGTAAAAATAATTCAAAAAGTCTGTAGGAAAGCTGTGATCCGGCTGAGGCGATCATCGCTGTATCCTTTAACGTATTCTAAACTTCTACTGATGATTAACCTGTAGCGTACATGCCTGGCCTTATCAAAGTCCGTTAGGAGATATCTCATTACATCGAGGCAGTCCCTCGGCAAATTAAAATGGTGTAGCGTAGAATTTGACTTGAAGGGCAATCAAAATCTTAATGAATAAATCAAAAGCAATGCAATTTCATTTGGTGATGTTAGTACCGCTAACTGCTGTCTCTATACACTATTTTTCTTCACGATTCACAACAAAAAATGCTTAAGTACCTAGTTCTAGCAACAAACCCAGAAGTGGGCCTTTATTTATCCCCTTATGCAAATGTTATCCTTGCTATTAAATACTACCTGAGTAGACTGAAAATGTTTGACATTAACATTTCGGGTATTTGGGTGGTGTGGTGGCTAGAGTAAAAGGCCCGGGCTCGAATCCCATCAGGGGAAGATTTTTTGGCGGAATACTACCTACATGAAATTTGGGTGGAGGGCACTTCTAGTCCAGAACTCCATCCGTCGACTGAGATGTATAACAATGGTCTTATCGCTATCTAATGCCGACACCGGGTTTCTCTCTACCTCTCCAGAAGTCACTAAAAAACACTACCCGCACGTCTCTAAGTTTCCTCTATGACACCGATGATCCTAGCTTTCTATCCTCTCCAGTAATTACTGCGATTGGTATCTCACCATTTTATTATACTCAATTTCAGGCCATCTTATTCTATGCCCCACGTTGGCTCTGGAAGTCGTGGGAGGGAGGAAAGGTTATCACGCTGATGATGGATCTGGACGTGGGGATTTGCTCAGAGGTGGAAAGAAAGCAGAAGAAGCGACTCCTTCTCGACTACCTTTGGGAAAACAGAAACAACCACAATTGGTGGGCGTACAAGTACTACCTCTGCGAATTGCTGTCTCTTGTAAACCTAGTGGGTGAGTATTGTCTCCGTCTCTTATTTCACGGTTTTCCAGAGGTTAAATACACTGTGAGACACACTAAGACCGTGTAGAAATGTAAATAAACTTAAGCCGATTATGTGTACTCTGCACCACATTTCAGATTCCCTGTTACGTCCGGCGTTACACAGTCGATGGCTCACAAACTTCAAGTATATCTAATACCTACAGGGAAAAATATTCAGAAGTTGAATTGCTAAAAGAAAAACAAGTAATATAAAATAAATGATAAATAGTAACGGTTACCAATACACGGAAGTCACTATGGTAATTTAGAATTAAATTCATATTAATTCAACATCCGGTTTGGATATTTCAAATGATGGTCAAAATGCGTCTAGGATATACCCGATCACTCTTTGCTAATTATAAAACCAAAATTAATAAACACCGAGAGTGATTGAATATGGAGATTTTGCTGCGGTACCCAGAAGTTCAAAAATTAGTCACCTATTTGACATTCCTAATTTCCAAAATCAATGCTATGTCGTTGAGCGCGACTAACTTCTAGTATCTGATAATAGTTGTATCATTGTAAGCATGTTTGGTATCAATAGCCATGATCGACGAGATGTGGAGTCTTTTCCATTGTTCTGTTGAGTACCTCAGGTTGGCCGAGGAAGTAATTGGCTTGGCCTCTCCTTTATTCAAAAGATTTAGTGTTTTATCGCCTGGGTAAAACCTTCAGGAAAACGTGATTTAAGGACCCGCAGATGATTAGTTCGGATGGTTCGGATAACTTTAATATGCGATAATACTCTCTTGTGAGCATCGCAAACCTTAAGTAATTTAGTCTTTTACTGATTGCCCCGATCGAATTTCCCGTCTTTAAAAGCGAAAACATGGGAGCAGAATCAAATGTCAAAGCCTTAATTTTGTGGACGGATGTTATGACGATTGGAGACAAAATTAATAACTTATACGGTTTATTATAGATTTGCCACAGGTTTCAGCTGTTTAGCCATCCTCAGGTACACCTAGGACTATCGCTAGAGTACCCGAGTTTGATTAATAAGTTGAAGCTAGTTATATTTACAATAAATCTAGCATAGCAATGAAGTAATAAAGTTTGTTTTCGATCGTCAGGAAATTCGGATTTGAGTCATACACCCTATGGACACGATTGACTAGCACTCTGTTTTCGCCGCAGGTCAGATGTTCCTCATGGACCGGTTCTTCGACGGCGCATTTCTCTCGTATGGCATCGACGTCATCGAGTGGATCGACAGCGACCAGGAGGACCGTATCGACCCCATGATCGTCATCTTCCCCCGGATGACCAAGTGCACGTTCCACAAGTTCGGGTCCTCCGGGGAGGTGGAGCGGCACGACGCTGTGTGCATCCTGCCCCTCAACGTCGTCAACGAGAAGATCTACATCTTCTTGTGGTTCTGGTTCCTGCTCCTCGGGTTCCTCACGACGCTCACCCTCCTGTGGCGCATTCTGGCCATCGCCTCCCCCCGGACACGCGTCCACATCCTCAACCATCGCTTTCGGCTCCTCAGGCGGGAGACCTGCGAAACCATCGTGCGCAACACGAGACTCGGCGACTGGTTCTTGCTGGTCACGCTAGGGGAGAACTTGGACTCGCTGGTGTTCAGGGACGTTCTCACGGATCTCGCCGCAAAGCTGAAGCATGATCAGGATATGGGCGCGTAGCAGAGGGTTTATTTCTTACAGGACGTGTAAGAAATACTGTTCTCTTCCTCTTGCCTCGCCGGCGGAATACAACGTTTTCGTACTGTGATGCACAGGCCTACGGTAACGTTTTTCCATTGTCTTTCGCTCTTTTGGCTTTCCGAGGAAAGGCGTCGTCTCGACTCCGCCTCGTGCTCCGAAGGATGTGATCTCGTTAACGTGCATGGCCCGTATGTGTGATGCCTCTCCGGCAGTTAACATCGGCCAAACGGCTATTTCACTGTAGGGCCTTCGGATGACTGCCGGGAACGCATCATAAGTGGACTACTTTTCTCAAAGTAACGGTAGAAAAAAATGACATTAGTATTTTCAGGTGAGTACATCCACTTTAATGGACAAGGACCACAATTTTCAAATAGCTGCAGGGAAGCATGGAACATTTACATGCTAAAATTTAAGTTCAACCGCGGGCAGTTGCGAGTGTGATATGATTTAAAACTATAACAGTGAAAAAAAGACATATATGGCCACAAGCAGATGGATTCCAGTGTATTTCACGTGCCTTGGTTGTTTTTTAAAGTTATTTACTTCAATGGCCAATTATTTCACTATTTATGAACGTTGATGTGCGAGAAATTTAAAATGATACATAAAAGTGGTGCTTTTCAAGCACCCTAATCTCGAAAATATTTCTTACACTGCCGATGCTTACAAATAAAAAAGGTAGATAAATTTTTTCCCCTATTATTTTTTCCAAAATTCATTACACAAAGAGTGAATCATCTCTTATTTAAAAACAATGAGCTGTTACGTAAAAGACCGTTGTCATTGTGGAATTTTATAAATATTTCCAAGTGTGTTGAGGTGTTTTTTTTAATGGGCCAATAATTTTTCTATTTTTAATCGAGGAATTACTTTTCGTGGTCATTTTGAGGTCGATTTCTTTTTTATCCACGACAGTATACACCATTTATTATTATTACTGCCAAAGAAATTCAGTGTTTAATAAACTATTCATGAATTGTGGAATTTGTGAGAATTCATTTATTCTCCCCCTATACACGGCCTTGTATCACAATATAATGTTTGTATGATATATCTTTGAACATTTTTATAGGTATTTATGATAAGACTGCTCAAAATATAATAAAAAAGGAGTTTAGAGGAGGACATCATTACCTTTACTGAAACAAAACTTTCTCTCACCAGTTATCGTAACGCAAAACAACCGACCTCGTCAATTGGCCGGTCTGTTTCTTGAAAATGACATGGCAGAGGAAATGTAGCAATCCTTTCAACTAGCCTCTCACTCATCGTTTCCTTCTGCTGTTCTAGTAATTCGAGCAAGCCTTCTTTTTCCTTTTCTTCCGCCTTTAGATTCACGTTCGACAATGAGGTTAGTAAAATAGGCATCGCTCGTGAAGGTCACTAGGTCGAGTCCCATTTCGTTGATGCGAACATTAGGGCCCCTGCTTCAGGGTAAACTTGACTTTACGCTTGGTATTGGGTAAATCATTGGACGCTCACGGGGATCAAAATCTAGAAGCACCTGGAGCGCAAATACAAATACACCTAATTCATGACTGTATTTTATTCTAGGTTTCTACCTACTGAGTAAAACGTTCCACATCTTCCCCGAATATATTTTTTTCTTATCATATCTTTTAAACCATTATTTATCGGTGCAATTAAACTACCATAATGCAAAGTTAAGCTTGAATTGCAATCGGCTATTTTACTCTTTTTATTTAAACAGGGATAAATAACCTTGACATCAGGTAATTTTCAACAAGCTAGCTTTGATGTAAACCATGGAAAAATCAATATTATGTCGCGACTTTTTTCTTATTGTGATGCCTGTGAAAGAAAATACTTGGAAGGCATTTTAACTATTCTTGTTTCGGCCCTCACATATTTCAGGCAAACACACCCTCAAATTAACAAAAGGTAGATACCTTTAGCTACTCATTCTGCATTTCAATCTGCTCAGTAAGATTCTCCAAGTACCGTCTATTCACCATGAAGGCGTGACTTATTGGATCCGATTCATACTTAAAATTAAGCATTCCAGCATGGTAATTTCTCAAGATTTCTTTAAAAATTAATACCTTACGGAAACACGGATTTGAAGTTTTTCATTTGTCTCTATAAATAAATCAACCACTATTAAAAAATCGTTGAAAATTTTTGAAATCTAGCTTGTAATTACTGAAATATACGATCGGGATTTATGTGTGCAAGCGCAAACAACTTAGTCCGTGAATATTCTATGTTAATTTTGAAATTATTATCTTTGTTAGTTCCGGCAAAAGTCTTGAGTTTAAAAAAACTCAGGTTAACTCAGGTTTTAAAAATCAAGTACTCTTAAAAAATACTCTTTCAGTCATCACATGAAAGCAAAGGCATTCCCGACGCTTTCATGATCAAAGCATCATCAGGAAGTAGTGGTGAGGTGAAAATTATACAGTACTATGTCGTGAGAGAGAGATTACGCATGAACATTTCAGGGAGCTCAAAAGGATATGACAGAAAAATAAACCACTATATCTATAAAAGACTTGAAAGATGATTCGCATGTATTGATAGGATAAATATCCTGTCCTCTTTGATCGGCGGAAAAATGTTTGTAGCTTATTTCGGAATCTGGCGGAAAAATATATCTGTAAGCCGCACGGCTAAAATTTAAGCTATCCGTTCCCACGTTCACAAAGGTCATATCTATGATTATTTTAGGCTGTTTAAACCATGAATTTCCTTTCAATAAGAAGTTATATTTAAAAACCCTAATATTCAGCATGTATCCGTAAGCAGGTGAGTGTTATTTGATTACAACATCTATGTCTTGAACTAGTCTAGTAAACAAAACTGCAACGCATATGAACGCAGGTGGCGTTTTGTGAATTCATAAATGCCATCACCAACATGCATGACGCACAAGTATGTAAGCACTCTTTAATATTGAAAGATCACATTCATGGTACTTCATGAAGTGGTTATGCGACAGCAGCCGAAAGGGACAATAAAAACATAATCCATAATTTACTCCTAGTAGTAGATATTCGAAGGAGAGAAGATTTTGGGCCCATGAGTCATGAAAGATTAGTTGAAATGAATTAGTTTACTTGAGAATAGAGTTTCAGGAGGTAGAAACTCCCATGAATGAAATAAGAGCAAAACTGGTTTTGTATTCCCTAGCCCTTAGCTTTGAATGAGAGGAATTTTTCGAAAAAAATTGATCATTAGTTATACCGTTTCTTGGGCATTTATTACATGGGAAGAGCGCAGTAAAAGTATTTGAGAAAAAAGAAAGAATTGTTGAGGAAATAAAAAGTATTTTTAAGCCAGAAAAAGAGAAGCAGAAGCACTCAAAACTAGAGAATAACTGCGTGTCATAATAGTTCCCCAACGCGGAGATGGTTGGAAAACGAGATGATTTGATGAAGGATCGGAAGGAAAGACAATTGAGATCCAAAAGAGTACTGTATTTCCATTGAAGTACTATTAGAGTATTTACACTACACATGGTATATTATCTTGACTTGATAGATCTACGAATCATCAAACAATATTACCACATTATCTATAAATTCGAGGCTTTCCTGTCAGTGTCAAAGGCTTTCGACAGAATGTAGTGCCCTGTGCAAAGCAGTCGTTCTCTATATTATAGCACACAATAAAAACGCTTGCCGCTGCGTAGTATATTATATTTATTTGTCACTCGACACTGACGTTACATTTTGCCATCTTGTACGTATCTGCGCACAGTAATTTTGCGAACCTTGGGAATAACATAACATATCTAGGTGATAACAATTCTTTTTAGCTAATGAAAGGCATACCGCCTCAACCTTAAACGTGGAATAATGAAGTCTATCCGTACATATCTAATGTGTTTCTAATGACCAAGATCGGGGACAATATCTGCTATCAAGTAGAAAATCATAGTTTGGTATTCGCGCCACAGTTTCTTTTGTTTGTACGAATGCCCACAAGAGGGCAATGTGTACCTGATGAATGACCTCTATCGAGAATTCCTGTTCTCGTGTTTCTTTCTCTCAACTCCGTCTTTGGGAAGAGGCATCAAGACCAGGACGTCCAGGCGAATGCAGAGCACCCCCAGCGAGGGACCCCTCCCCTGTTTGGAGCAGTGTTGGGTAAGCTATTAAACTGCGAGGCCTCTTAATATTCGTATCCATACCGTCCATTTAACTTTGGCCAGCTACTGACTCGTTCTAGGTCAACTTAGGCTCCTAACGATAGAATATATATTTTTATTTTAACCTTAGGGACTGCCGGTCCCATTAGCCTGGCGGGTATCGTGCCGGCTTGATTTCCTTAAGGTTGCGAGTTCGTATTCCGCTCGGGCATAGGTGTTGTATTTGTTTAAGATTTAATAAAGTAAAGTTAGATGGTGCTTAATAGCCTTAGCAGTTGGGGTACATTAAAACCAAAGCAAAAGATATCCCTTTGGGTGGAATTTTCCTGAGCTATTAGGATTGATGCCATTTCTTATCGCAGCGAGAGCATTGGGTTGTGCGTCTGCGGACACCTATTCCGAAAAGGCATTTTTCTTTAGCTTATCAGTGATTGTCTAGTTTGTGCAAATAGCCTCTTTTCTCCTCTCATTTATCCTGTGTTATATATCAGGCTATAACTTAATTTACATTTATCGTGCCACGTAGGGAAATATATTTAAAATTAGGACCCATTAAAGATTTGCGAATAGCATTTACTCTCATATAGCACAATGCAACAACAAATATAATCGCAGCGGGACCCGTTTTGACCATGAGATGGAGACTTACTGGGGTCATAGGTTAGCGTTGAATGCTGTAACCATGAACTAGACGCCGTGGCTATTCAAATTGTTTCCACACCCCACCAAAAAATTGTAAACTTAATCTCCTTCCTCGGATTTATTGCGCCTCATTCTAGAAGTTGATGGAAAAATAGCCCCTTGATTAAAGTTGACGTTTCAGTCCTATTTAAATAGGTATTGAGAAGTACATATTATTATTTTCATAAGATCGATCACTGTCCTTAAAATGGAGAAAAACAATCATTTCAGCCGGTCGCAGTAGTAGGGTCGGTCATTGATTGCTCTGGTCTGGAAACTCAAAGCTCGTGGATTACAGTCCCACTAGGGGAGACGTGCTTGAAACCATCGGGATTGTCTCGAATGGGTAAGGAAGGAGTCACGTGGTACAAACACGAATGGTTCGCAAATTTGGTGTGTTTGATTCGCTCATTACAATCTCACTCATTTTTTTCGCCTGAGTTTTTCCATGCTGGGGCTCTATGCTCTATGGATGAGATACAACTGTAGTGATAACAAGGAATAGAATTGAAATGATGATTTCAAACGTACCAGATTTGCAAGCTATTAGTGCTTGTACCACGTGACTCCTTGGTTACCTATTCGAGATAATCTAGACGGTTTCACAAACACACATCCCAAGGGCATTGATGTTGTGTTGTCCTTGGATTAAGACTTAGGGTAGAAGGTGCAAAATAACCATAGCCGTCGGAGAATTCAGGGGGGTTATTTTGTAATCTCACTTTAGTGAGAATACGTCACACGATGTCACTTTTTCGTAGTTAAACTCCGCCACCCAGGCGGCGTGACCATCTACGGATCTCAAGCGGTGAACTGCTGGTCATGTGCTGGTCTTTTAGACGATTCATCCGCTCTGATCCGTATCTTTCGACTCTTGATCCGTTTCATTATCTCCGCCTGACATTAGTTCCCGTCTCATCTACATAAATAACGTGGCATGGAGCCACCATCGTTTCCACTTGAAGCTTGAGTTGAGAAAAAAAGGAAGAGCGGGAAAGATACAAACGATTTAAAACGATTTATTGTTGGACCTTTTATTGCGTGAAGAACTTTCAGCACTTTCAACTGTGATATATTGGGCACTTGAAGGTATGCTTTGTTTTAAATGCTTATTTTATTATTAGCTTGAATCATCTGTGTATATATTTCGTATCACTATTTCCCAAACAAAATTGCTGACATTTGTTTTCGTGTGCCTATTTGCCAGTGTATGGAGAATGGAATTCAGTTATTTATACCATAATTTCAGACTTTTCACAGATATTGCGTTAAAATCTACGCTCTTGGTAGATATTTCCCGTGCTTGTGAATCTAACACTAATTAGATTCACTTAATTTTTATAGAATATTGATGGTTCGCTCTCATGTCGCTTGTAATTTTTTACTGTATTAAGATGTTCGCGGTATGTACAGTGTAAGATATCTTCTGTTGGATGTTGAGCAATCTGTGTATTCATTAGTCTCGGCATCTTTTATTTGATATACCTAACGTAATTGAAGATGTTGTAATATACTATTATTTCTATGCATTAGTAATGGTTTTCTTCTTTGCAAGTTCATGCAAATATATAGTATTGGAGATAAACCTTGTAATTTGACAATTTGCTACTTCCACTTCTACATCTTTCGAAATACAATTTTAAGGTTTTCCAAAGCGAAATCAGTTCCTTCATAAATTACAAAAGATTGAAATGCTGTGTAGGTTACGCGAAAGTATTTTAACTTTGTAAATGAAAGCATGCAAAGTCATGATCTTATTTTCATAGCAGCCTTTTAGTTTTCTCATTCACATAATACTGTGAAATGTTTTGTTTCTAATATAGCTCAGCATGACAGTATTATAATCATAGACATAATGTGACCGTTGGTTTCCTTTTGTAGTTAATGTCATTAATGAATCAAAAACTATTGCAGTTACCTTAATGTTAAAGATGTACTCTAACAGTTTGTTACATGCAAAATCTGTCGCATCATAGTCATTATTATTAGTAGATGAACGTTTTAAGGGGTCAGGTAGAAAACTTTGTTTTTAAAAAATTTTTAGCAGGTAAGTACTTATCTCTACTACTATTTGTTTATTTCGTATTTATAATGTTCAAATAAGAGTTTAATCGTATCATTCTTTCAACTTAATCTGAGTGAAACATTTACATTTACTTACAGCTTTTGGGTTGAATATATAGTCAAAAAACATATTATTTACATCACCAAATCAGCCTATGATATCATAGAGCCGTATCGTAAATGCCTTATTAGTGTTAATTTTATTATCATTTAAAACTAGTGATTAATATGAGTCATCTATGAAATTATTTTCCTTGTCTTACTGCTATGGTTTTCTTCCTTTCACTATGGATAATTTATTTATTTTTTCGCAAACTTTCCTGAGAAATAGATGGATGATTGGATAGTAGATCTTAGGATTTTGCGGAGGAGACGGAGGCGCAGGGCACTGCTGGAGGTATGGAGGGAGAACCGGCGGCACCTCCGCCTGATTAGAGACGGTGCAGATCCTTTTTCGTTGCCTGATGACAGCTTCAAGGGTCTGTACCGTCTATCCAAAGATTTGGTGCGAGCCCTAGTGGAGGAGGTTCGCCCACACATGCCAGAAGCTAGGAGGTCAACAAAGGTGGCAATTGAGACCAAGGTAGTTAGAATGACTTCCATGCTAAAGTGCTTGAGTACTCATCATCACAGTTCCAAGACTGAAAATTATTTTTGCAGGTTCTGTGTGCCCTGCACTTCTTTGGGCAGGGCTCTTACCAGAAGCCCACTGGTAGCGACTGCAACCTTGGTCTGAGTCAGTCAAGTGTTAGTGTGGCAATTCAGGAGGTGACGAGTGCCTTAAACACACTTGACTGTCTCAGGAAGTGGATTGACTTCCCTTTGACTGTAGATGCTGTGAGGAAGGTGGTGCTCAAGTGAGTTTCCTATGAATTTCTATACTTCTGTTTGTACTTGACTCCAATTCAATGTTGGACTCTCTCAGGAATTGCCAGAAAATTTTAAATCATAATCAAATTCATGGTAGTGGTGTATGCTAGTTATAAATCATTTTGAACGTTATAACTTTTCATAATAGTGATACGAATGAAATGTGAATAAAGGAAGCATTATATGTAAATTGTCTCATTCAAACTTATTTATTTTAAAAAGTTAACAATGTAGGATTTTATTATATTTGATAGTCAACGTTAAGTAACACACATCAAAAATCCATCTTAAATTAGTCTTTTAGTAAGGTAGAAGATTTTATAGGAGTGGTCATTTAAAAACTTCTTAATGCTTATCCATTTAGTATCATTCTGTTAGATATTGCTTTAGAAAAGAAAAACTCTACATGAAGTTCATCTTTTATTGATGCATGAGGTATATATGCTTTGTTTTGGATAATAATGTTATTTAGTTATTGGAATCATTAATGCCATTTATATTTTTCATGATCATGTTTGTAACTAGAACATTAATTGAAATTTAAAATTCCTTTCTAGAAACTCAACCTATTCACCTATGCCTGGGGTCCTTGGGTATGTGGACGGCACACATGTTGCCACAAGGGCCCCAAGGGAGAATGAGCACCTCTACGTCAATAGGAAGTCATATCACTCAATCAATTGCCAAGTCGTAAGTTGATTTTGATTAGTGTACTTTGATAAAGTGAATTTTTTGTGTGTATCTAATTGTTAACGTTTTTCTTAGGTTTGTGACTCCGACCTCCTAGTTATGAGTGTCCTCGCGAGATTTCCTGGGAGCAATCATGACTCTTTCATATGGGCTAGCTCTGCAGTTAGGGAACGTTTGCTGGAAATGTGGGCAGCTGGAGTTGAGTGCTGGCTCTTGGGTATGTGTTTACGACTCATTGCTTGTTAGATTAAATAATTTGAAGCAAATTAAATGGAAAGCAAGGTTACTGCAATATATTTCATTTGGCCTATATAATTTACAGGTATTATGATTAGAGGAAAATAATTTTCCTCATTACTTGTCTTTTTACGGCGAGTTACTAGAAAGTTATATAAATTCCTTTAGGTGTAGAATAGGAAATCATACATATTTAGGGGAAACTGCTTTCCCCTTCACTGTTTAATGATTGAATAGGTAGTTTAATGAGTTACTCAATACAAATGTTAACAATTTTTGAGTGATGGTGTAGTTGTATTCCTTGGTAATTGTTCTTATTAAAACCCATTAGTAATGCATCGGGTAGTTATTAGATATCCTGGGCAATTTGAGCATGTATGTAATGGGAATTGAGTAAAACATATCAAAAGTTTTAAATAGAAACATTGAAATATTTTCATAGTTTAGTTATGACATGTAACTTTAACTAACCTGTCACTTTTGTAATGATAATATCATAGAATTTTATTTGAAATAACTATAATCTTATCATCAGTGAGTTTATTTCTTTTGTTGCATTTGATCAAGGTTAAATATGGACAACTTACAAACTAATATTGGGAGAACATGTGGCATGTCTTTTATGCAGTCTTTTGCTGTCTTGAGTGGTACAAATGCTTCCTTAATCCAAGAATAAATATCCCCACACATGCTGACAACATAAAGCCAATATTTACTACATGTAAATCATAACTTTCTAAGAATTTTTACTAAAAATAACATTTTATAGAGGTTTATTGTGAAGCTCGAGTGTATATTACAAACCCAGGAAAAAATTGTTATTGTTTGAACAAAAATAATCAAGTATCTAATTAAATCTCATGGCTTTTAATTTATTCTATTGTGGAAGCAAGGTAAACAATGAAATTTACTTACATTCTTTGGAAGATCAACTGGCAACTTTAAAGTATGCATTTCTTATTTTTTTAATTATTACAAGTAATTTTCACTGATTGATGATTTAAAAAATGTTTCTTATGTGGCTCACTTGTAGTGGAATGTCACATGTACAGTACATGTAAAATCGACTCTGTCTAATAAGACACATGCAAAATAACATCAACTTTGTAGGATGAAGTGTGTGTGAGGGCCTAACCGTTGAAGAGAACCACCTCCTTACATATTTAAAAAATTGCTTTAACGGAGAATAATTGGTTTATTATTAGACCTATATATCATGTGACTGTGATGCATTTCTATATCCACTGCATAATCCCTGTTTCTCAGGTGAAGACTGTCAACCTTGTTTTTGAGTGTAGATCTGCAAAATGTGCCATAGTATTGCAAACTTCATTTTCAGAACTTGTATTATTATAATCATTAGTATGTTCTAATTGCCAACTGCTGATAATATGGATAAACTGGGGTATAAACATACTTGTTTGGTTTTTGTTTATAATTTATATTACCTATTTGAAATTTGGTTGTTGATTCATTATTGTCAATGCTTAAAAGACAAAATTCAATGAATAACTTCACCTGTTTTTAATTAGTCAAAGTAAACTGGATGCAAGTCTTCATAACTATATCGATTACTTCCATGGCATAATTTACTTTCCATTTATTTGTTCAATCAGTGGAGCAAAGTATGGCCCTCATCAGAACATATAAAAGCAGTTCTCCAAAGCAATGCAAACTACCGATACCCTTCATACGACAAACCTCGATAAAGCAAAATCATTATTCTTCCACTCATGACAACTTTGTTAGATGGATGCGGAAGTATTATTGTGCATAGTTTATAATGGTATTTAGTTTTATTTTGCAATTTTCTTATCATTAATGTATTACATAATTGTTACCTATGATGTTGTAGGTGATTCTGGATACCCCCATGAACCCTGGCTGCAGACTCCCATCATGAATGCCCTCCCAGGATCTCGTGAGGCTCATTACACTGGCCTCCATATAAGGGCTCGCACAGCTGTGGAGCGGTGCATCGGGCTGTTAAAGGCGAGATTCCGGTGTCTGCTCCGGCATAGAGTGCTGGAGTACGAACCAGAGAAGGCAGGTGGGATTGTCAATGCATGTTGTGTGCTCCACAACATGTGCGTGAAAGCACGGCTGCCTCCACCTTTGGATGTGGAAGATCTTGAAGTTGAGGAAATCCAAGAGGTGGTAGAGGCAGTTGAAATCCCACCTGCCAGACATTGCCTTCAAGAAGCTCGACGGATAAGAGCTAATATTATCCGCCTTCTTCCTTGGTGAGCAAAATTTACATTGCGCAATTATTGTAAAGCCTTTACAATGAAAACAAACACTATATTCCTCCTTTCCTTTTCCTTATAGACTCAAGCAAATAGAGAAAACAGCCCAGGATGCACCGCTGTGATAAAGTTTTTATTGATTATTTTGTTCATGTTTGTTTTTTTGGTTCATTTTCTTATTTTTTTAAATTTTGATTAAAATAGTTTCTCTCGTTTCGTTCTGTTAGAAAGTGTTAGAGTTCCAACTGGTTATTTTCTTATGTTAAATATGAATCTTAAACAAGTATAAAAATTTTTGGGAGTCTCCAATAGTTTCCTTAAATTTTATATTTGCCAGCTGTAAGAGCTCACCCCATCATTATAATCTTTCTTGTTAACTGAAATAACTAGTTTATTGATTGGAAAAGCTAACAATTATCGATTGTCTATGATCAACTGTGTCATTGTATCAGCTGAAATGCCAATAGTCACGGCTGTCACGAATCTGAATTCGGGTGGCAATGATGTTTAGTATTTTATGTCTTCAGTAGTTTGTCACATTAAGTGGCAACGCAAATAAATGTTAAGTCAATACCACTTTTCCTTATGTTCCATATCTCATTCAAGACGATTATATATGGCCTAAATGCATGGGCATAGCCACTTAGGGGCAGGGTGGGGTGCTCGCCCCCTGGCTCATTATTCAAATGAAAAATTGCAGGTCAATTAGCTGAAGGTACCCGTTGAAATCCAACAAGAGGGAGAAATATAATAAATACATATTGTTTTAAGAAAACTTAACAGTTTTCATGAAGGGGCACAATCAAATGTGCTATGGAAAGTTAAATTATTTTTGGTCCCCCCCCCCTATAGAACATGCTGGCTACGCCACTGCCTACATGTGATCCAGTTAGAAAACCTGTATTAATCCTCAGGGGTAGTGGAGGTTATAAGTACAGTGAAGGTTATCACTGCATTAAGAAATAGTTCAATGAATAGTGAAAGAGATACTCATGTCAGTGAAGAACATGTGCTATGAATTATGGTAGGTTTGGAAATGAAATGTATGAAAATTTATCTATTGCAGATTTAGACAAAAATTACCCTGAAACCTACCAACATTAGTACATTGCATGTAATGATAATGGTTCAGATGGTTTTACGAACCTAGATAACGTATTAACAACGTTCGTTCTCAGAACTCTTTTTTCCCCTTATTTGCCGAATTCCTGATAACTGGGTTATCATTCCCATAAGAACGGAAGTAAATGGTGATGCAAATGGACCATTTTTACCCATATTAAAAAATGTATTTTCAGTTTTTAAGACAACAGGGTATTTGTCCTAGGCTTGCCTAACCAGCTTTTGAAAGGTACTAAGACACAAAATAGTAGTGTTGACTATTATCGTAGCATGGAATGATTTCTTGTATATCCACTTTCTATTCTGTCACAAACATATGTATATTGTTTAACGGCTTTAATGATCTCCTATCTTAAATGATTTTTTAATGTCATTGTATCATTAAGTATACATTTAAAGTAAGTGGAAGTGCTGACATCAGTTTGCATCAAAACTCGACTGTGCTTGTAGTAACACAATAATCTAAATAAATAATAACACAACAAATACCTTCTTTCATTTTTTTATTTTATAAAATGTAAAATTTTAACAATGAATTAACAAAAAAATATAACAAAATTAAAATAACAAATTAAATAAAAAAATGAAAATTCACCTCCTGAAGAAGTCGATGAAGCTGTAAAAAGAAAAGAGTTCATATGTAAGGTTCACAGTATTGTAATTATTGATGTAAAAAGTTAGCCACACATTATCACCAGCAAAATGGCACAGATTAAAAACTATTTGTAAAATTGAATGAGAATTACTTACGAATTTAGAGCCTGAACAATTATCCCCCCTGTCTGCTCCAGGAAGAGCGCAACCTGGCTGCTACTGCTGGCGGAGCTTTCAGCAGCTTCTGCTCCTCTTGAAGAGGCCACGGAAATGACCTCGGCAGCTATGGCAGTTCTCTCCGCTGCCAAAGCAATCTTCTCAGCAGCAATGGCAGTGCGGAGAGAACTTTCCTGAATTGATTTTGCTAATTCCATGAACTGCCTAGCTAATTCCGTGGCCCTCCTCATCTCCTCCAGTTGCTCTTGCCGGCAGCGCAGTAGCTCATTCTCCAATTCTACAAAAACAAACGTGGATATGAGCACATTACAAAGAACCTCTTGATGCTATTTTAAATGCTAAGACCAATAACGAAAGTGCAAGGTATTTATTTATGTAATAACCAATTTCCACGATCTCTGGGATGGTAATCACTGTATACAATTTTATTTTGTTGCATTGCATTGAAGAATGGATAACTTCCATTGCGTACTAACCATCAGACGGAGGTTGCTCTCTACGTCTCTTCCTCTGCCCAGTAGGAGGGACAGGGGAGCTGCAATAGTGGTCTTCGGTTGGGGGTGGGCTTGATGCGAATGATGTTGTTTGGGAGGAAGGGGGGAGGATTGTATCATCGGTGGTTGAACCGTAGGTGGTTCCCTGTAAAATAATGGGAAATCATTGGATTAGTCAGCAGTATCATATAGAATGTGATGAGCTACTCCAAAAATTATCATGCAACTAATGCAATGAGCACAATCTTACCTGTAGACTATCCACCACCTTGGTCATGCCACTGGAGATTAGCACCTTTCCCCCAAGGAGGTTAAGTAGTTTTTCCTCCAGTGGCATTAGTGGTGGAAGAGCAGGGCCACCTCCGGTTCCAGAAGCATGGCGGGACCGGACTGCTGCCTTTTGCTTCACATCCCGTTTCCAGTCCTGCCATGACTAAAGAGAACAAGCACCATGGCAATAAATTCTAATTCAGGATTTTTTCACAAAAAGTGTAATTTCATGACGACAGTTCTTAAGGTGCAGCACTTTATTTTGATGGTAGACATGTAGAGTAACCAATTACCATGTAGTCTAGACCAGGTTCTAGAATTATTCAATCATAATTGCATTTGTAATTATCATTAGCAGCTCAAATTAATACACAAACTAACCTTCTGCCACTTATCCCATGGCTTACGAGCCCCAAACGGAAAGGCATTGAGCTTTTCCGTTAGCTCCTCCCACGCCTTCCTCCGGCATTGGGCACCCTGTGGCCCCTTCCAATGACCCAGGGCCAACTCACGGTGGACCTCGAGGTATTCCATCATCGCCTCCCTCTGCTCCACCGTCACATACGATGCATTATAGAATTGTAGAATTCCTGTAAAAGATTAGCATATTTTTTACTAAATGATGATAAATTTGATTAGGGAAAGTTTAAATTTTTCAAACAAAAACATGCAGTTATTATTATATTATGAATGCTGAAGTTATCGTCCGTGCTATTAAAGTATGCTGTTGTATTTCTGTGCTCAAATGATAATGCTAAGTGAAATGCATACTGAGTGAAATCAAATCCACATATAACCACTTTTGACAATTTTCGGCTTCCTCAATTGGAATTTTACGTTCTAAAATCACGAATTGTATATTATCTACAAATGATTTCTAAAAACACTATTAACGAAAAATGTAGCGAAAGACAAATGTAAATTCCAACATTAGTATAAAGGAAATTATCGGACATGATTTATCTTGACAAGTCATCCGAATAATTAAAATGAAAGGGATAAACAATTTTTCACTCACCTTCACCGTATTCCTCCATTTTTGAAGAAAGCGGTCGCCGTTGCCAGGCACTCGTTTGTTTATTCGAAATTGACGAGATCGGCAACAGATAGCGCTACCGACAGAAGCTTCGACCATGGCTTCGACAATTCACGAACCGTTCGTGAGCCGATCATTAAGAGAGCGAAACGGATCTCCCGCCTTCCCGCAAAGAGTCATTAAAAAGGTGAGATTACAAAATAACCCCCCATACCATAGCCATTGGAGAACCTGAAAACCCTGATACCACTACTACTACCCAAGATGTCAGATACCTCTCACGCATATTCATGGAAGTACAAAATTATAATCATTCTCGCTTTTGATTATTTTCGCTAATTATTTGGTGGCAGAGTAAATAGTGATTCATTTCATGCTTTGAAAAACTTTTTCAATATTTCAATTATTCAATGCATTCAATTTACGTGCAATCTCCCGAACTGGCATATTTGCCGTTAGCATTCCTACCACTCGGTTTCTCCGCCTACTGTCGACCAAAATATTATGTGCACTCGAGTTTGAAGGGTATTTACAAAGTTACCAAATAACAGAAATTTAATAATATTATTTTTTGTCACTTAATTCTACGCTAATAGATTTAAAAATGCATTTATCAAAAACCCTTAAGATTATTTAACCCAAATTTAACTCAATATAAACAAGAATTTTTTATTCGTTTTCTATAAAGTTGAGAATTTTACCCAAAAAAGAAATGATACTGTCATTATTTTTAATCAGAAGCGTTTTTCTCCGCTCTAGGTAGGTAGATTTATAATTATAGGGTGCGTCGTCAATTTTCTCCGCTCTAGGTGGTCGAAAAAATACAATTTTAATTGCGTCACAATCCTTAGATATCCTAATTTTATAATACATCGATGTTAATAACGTAGGTAATTTAATCAATTCATTCTATATTAGTTTAAATTTATGGCTTAGAATCAGACGGTTCAGCGGTTATTTGTTGCTGGGAAAGCCTTGCGACGTTGCCGCAACAAATAGCCGCAGACTTGTTTCACTCTGGCCCGTAAAAATATAAACTGATATAAAATTAGTTGATTAAATTACGTTCTTAACTAGTTCTAAGCTATGCACTATAAGAAAAGGATATCTAAGTATTGCAACGCAATTAAAATAGCATTTTTTCGACCACCCAGAGCCGAGAAAAACGTTTCTGATAAAAATGATTTCAGTATCATTTCTTGGACAAATAAAATTCTGAAAGAAATAGAAAACGCATAAAACATTGTCGTAAATTTGGATCAAATGATTTGAAGGGTGTTCGAGATATAAGCTTTAAACTCGGCGTAATAGTTGAACACGTAAAAAACCGTTACTTTTTACATTCAATTTGTAATAAGAAATAGAAAAATATAATAAAGAAAATTAAAGTGCAAAATTAATGTAGAATTAAATGACAAAAAATACGATATGATTTAATTTTCTGTAACTACTTTGGTTGCTCGTAAACACCCTTCAAATGCGAGTACACATAATATTTTGGTCAACAGTAGGTGTCAACTGCGGCATTCCTCTATTTGCTTTGATAAAAAAGATTTGCTTTCGCTGTAATTAATGGTTTCCGGTGTAACGTGGTGGAATTGATGCATGATGAATAACCATGATACAAAATTTTGCTTTTGCTGTATAGCATATTCTTTTAAATAACATTGTTAATCTTACTTATAATATGAATTATAACTTAACCTGTTTTCCAGAAACCTGTTCATGTTGCTCAAAAAGAAGTGAAAAACATGAAAATTGATGCGAGAAATACTGAGGTGAAACCTGGAAACATCATTATTCAGTCGTTGAAAATAGCAGGGAAATGATTGATAAAATCAAGAGAAACGTCTTAATCATAAAAAAAACACTTATTGTGATCAAGGAGGAATGGAAAGAAACTATTTCTGTCCCTTGGAGTAATAATAATACATAAGTAATAGTGGATAGAGTTACATTAGAAAAATAGTATGCAGTAACCAAGGATCAGAAATAAAAAGCTCAGGAAACTTAGGCTACACAGAAGACTTACTACTATAAGTCACATTGCTTGCGAATGCTATAATTAATATTTAATTCAGGAATTTAAAAAAGGGAGATGTTTACGAAAATGGCAGGAAAATTTTTGCTAGCTTCTAAATTTAGTAACTGCGCTTAGTATCGAGAAAATGAAGAGCCTTTGGCAAGGAGGAGTGCTATGGCATCATTATTGTCCGCTATACTCGCGTGCCGACAGGAATGAACTCAGGAATGACTTCATATCCGATCGCCCGAAATAGCCGGGGGATTGGGAATTACCCCAAATTTACGCGGATCGAATCAGGACCCCTTCTTGCTCCGTGTGCGGGGGAGAGGTGAGTGGAAATGGGCGGTGGTCCCCCTCTCACGTCTCCCTCCCACGCAACCCTCTCAGTCCCGTCGGGGGGGATCAGGTTCCCACCCCCTCCGAGACAATGCAGCCGCGGCCAAATAAGCCACGCTTCATTCCGAGAATGGGAAAAAAACAGGATCCCTGGAATGACCGTGAAATCACGATAGCGATTTGGAATCAAACGGAGCGGACACAATAGCCGCAGGAAATTGAATTTGAGTCGAATCATGATTGACATTTCCCAGACAAGCTGGTAAAGTTTACATATTGCGAGATTCATTTTTGCTAGATCTTCAGCTATAAATTCTTCGGCGAGTTATGTGTTATATGAGAGGCGAGGTATCACTAAACTAACCGAGAAAATGACACGGAATACACGTGACCGCAAGATGATTCTAGAAGAAGGCACTAGAATCATAATTTTCGTCGTGGGATCATGTTGCAATACTCATAATATTCTGAACGCTTGTGTGCAGATATGCAGTCCTAATACGCTATTTATGCTGTGCTGAGCACCTTAGAGACCCATGTGTGAGATCAAATCTGTTTGTAATGTTCAATATCATTATCAAATATCATTATCAATAATAATCAAATCGTTCGTATTTGTGGTGTGATTGCCAAGTAATGGATGATTTGAAAGTTTAAGACGCGTACGCCATAGGGAATAAGAAATTTTAAGCTTTGGTAAAATTAATGGACTTTAATTACCCGAGTGTCTCAAGATGCATGAAATGTTAGCCAAGGAAGATATGCCATTTCTAAGAACTGCAATAATCCATGCATCCAGAAAACTAGGAATTTGAAGAATATGCACCTGTCGCTCTTCATATGATGCGAGCGTCTTTTATTTTACTGCGCCAGTTTGTGTAAGGCATTATCGACGACAGTTTATTCATTGATTCCACCGCAAGGGGAATAAATTACGTAAGCCAATAGCTAAACACATAAGAATACATTCTCCAGTTTCAAAAGAGTAAGTCTTCCGATTAAAGGTTAGGTTTTTCATTCCCTTATAAAGTGAAAATAAAATATTGCAAATTACAATAATGCCTTTGCAGCTGAGATATATTCAAACTCCAAGGAAAATAGATTGACTAAAAATAAATGCTAAAAACTTGTGAAAGCCCTCTACTGGATTATTTTGCGGTGTAAATGTCGATTAAGACGATGAACAATAGATTTTCTCAGAAAAGGGTATCGCCATATATTTTCCCCGATCTTGGTCATAAGAAACGCTCTAGATATATACTAAGAGACTTCATTCATTAACCTTTAAGGTTAATGGACTACACCTTTCGTTTGGTAAAAAGGGCTGTAATAACCTGGATATGTTATGTAATTCCTACGTTAAGTATTCATGGACAACGAAATTTTTAAACCAACAAAAAGAAGATCTATCATTTCAAAGCAGGATAGTGGCATCAAAGAAGTCAAGGAACATGTTACCTCATGCAATCGATATATTTTCATGTTAAGCTGTCGGAGTGTAAGGTTCATCTAAGAATAGCACTTTACCATCTTAAGTCATAGTTTAATTACAATGTCATTTGTCACAAAAAGGAGGCCAAAGATGCAGAATAATATGCTGCAGTAGTTCACGAAGTTGGCCACCGGAGTCCAGCGCGACTAACAGGTGTGCCAGCTAGCTATGCCGAGACGATCATCGCTTCAAGTGAGGTGCTCGTGCAAGGATTGCTGTGTATTCACTGATTTAACTTGGACAAGCAAAGCTAAAAATAGTCCACCGTAGACGCGATATAAATTTCACTAAGCAGACAAAAGACTGAGTTTGGTCAACTTGATCGCGATACATTCGCTCAGCTCTTAACATAGGTTTGAACTTTGCGGACTACGGAGAAGAAATTGGAGAGTCCGACAGAGTCTATACGTGCTAACAAGATTTCCACGTAGAGCAACGCACATGAGTCTTTTGCCGGGAAAACATTCTGTCACTTCTCATATAATTGGTCACCTAAATTTGATCCTTGATAAAGAATGCGAGGTAAATGGAAAATAACAACCCACTTTATTTCTATCCGAGGGCATCTATATCTCTATCTTGACACATTTAGTAGCTCAGCGGAAAATATGATTGTCTAATATAAATTACATGGACGCGAATAACAGCTAAAAGATTGTATTCTAATATGTGATTGGGCAGAACTGGCATAAACCAAAGAGACGGAAAATGGAAATTGAAATTTGAGGTCGGACACAAGGGTAAGTTTTGCCAATTGGGAAAATTAATTCCGAATTGAAAAGAAAAACTTTGAAATTCCGAATTGAAAAAAAAATTGGTAATTCACTCGTTGCAATTGAAAAACTGCATGAGGCTGCATCGTAGTGGGGTTTTCCACGGAGGATTCCCACTTGCGAGATGACGTAAGCGCAGGTGCCAAGAACCGAAATCCGCGGGCGTAGAAAAACCATTGAAACATCTCGCGGCGGGCGCGGGATGTCGTCATCGAGGGGATCCGTCCGCGGGGGAGAGGTGTGAAGAACTCTGAGCAGGGATCAGCCTACTTTCGTGGAAACGAGCCACGGGGGCAGAGAGCCGGCGGCGGCGGCTAAACATTGAACGTCCGTCGGGACGTCGGCGAAGGAAAGGACGGCGCGCGGCCGCCCTCGCACACCACGCAAGAGCGAGGCGGCTTCCACGAGTCGTAAAAACACCAAAGCGGATCAATCCCGAGCCAGCGCTCATTGAGAAAGAGAGGAGAGCTGGAAGGGGGCGTATACGAGAGAGAGAGAGACACGGACGGGATATCGTGGCCAATTAAAACATCGGATGCCGCAACGGATCCTCCGACCAAAAAAAAAAATTACGACGGGCTCCCGAAGATTTTACGATCGATTTTGAACGGTGTAGTTAATCGCTACAACTGTTTATTTTAATTAGTGATAGTGGGTCTAGGCTTTTATAATATTCCAGTGCACCAGCAGGAAGATTTGGAAACAGAATCCAAATTAGCTGCTATAACATTAGTCATCTGCGTAAGATAAATTTTGTCAGGCATAAAATTGGAATGAAAATGAGCTTCCCCAATATTACAATGCCAGCGTGCATAATCAGGAAGGTACCTCTCAAAAGACTAAATATGATATAGATTTCCTCATATTTTAATTAAATTTGAAAAATATTTCTGCTTTGGTTAGTGGCTAGGGAATCAAGAGTTTATTTTAGTCTGGCAACGTCATTTTTCGCTTAATTTGACGACATGAAACATTCTCAGCATTATTCTAAGGATAAATCGTTTGACTATCTTGAACCCTCGGATTCATATTTAAGATGAGATATAGCTCAGGCCACATATAATCCAAAGTTAAGCGTCAAACATTTAGGTTTTGAAAAACACCTGTCTTTGAATTTGATGGAATTGAAAAATAAAAGGTATCGGGAATCATTTTTCTTATTTGCCACTGGATAATTTGATAAATGTGTTAAAAATAAGTGATGAGAAACGGGTATTTAGAGTCGTAATTTAAAGTTAAAATGGTATTAAAATGATTACCACGAATGGTAAAATTTGCCTTAGGGTATTGTAATACAAAAACATTCATACAGAAAATTCGAAGGCAATCCGAGAACAGCCGTAAGACTGGGGTGTAGTAGGCTTGAAAAAAGAGACCACCCTGCGTAATGGTGCCCCACTTCCCGAATACCATGCCATATGACATTATTTCTACAAGAATTTCTTTACCTTAATACAGGCAGCCAAAAATGTATCTCGACTGCAAAGTAACTTAGACCTTACAGCCGATATTAAGAGAAAAAAATTATATTGAAAACATTGAAGTGAGAGCAGAAGATTATAAAAACGGAAAAGATGCCGTTTGCACAGAGTTTTAATAATGAGATGAACTTGCGTAAAGGTAATGACAGAAAATTAAACGGTGAGAACGCGACGCTTTAAGTTTAATGCCTTGGCAATTCAATAATTTCTATCCACGGACTTCAGTATTTACTATGAATTTATATAACCGGTGACAAATGATTGTTAAGAACCTATCTCGGAAATTCAATCTCGTATGTTCAGCTGGGGAAACAATGACAACAGCCACTAAATTAGCCTGTTTCCGATGAGCTAGCCCCTATGAAGATGAAAAAAGAATGAAAACCTTATCACTAGCCTTAAAACACGTGGACATAAGCAGATGCAACGAACTTATAATGGAAGCCGTAGTTTGGATTGCCTCATTCTCGATTGACTTCTAACAGATTATTCACAAATACAACCAAATCCTTTATCCACTCCTTTGTGTATTTTAGCTCTAGCCGCGAGAGCTCTCTTCTCAGATTACTCCAAACCTACTTTTCAGAGTCGAGATCTCTAGAAGAATAAGGATAGATTGCGCAACACATCGTCCACCACCGTCACGACTTGCTCTTAAACTGCAAGAATAGAATCAACCTCCGTCTGCGTGGCACAATGGACAGAAAGACTGATTCATAGATCTATGTTCGTCAAATAATGAGGGTGATACACAACAGATGTTTCACCAATGGTGAATTGGGATTGGTAATATTTTAGTATATTTGAGTGCAACTGAAAACTAAACAAATCTCGAATGAAGATTCGGATCCATTATCATAAACATATTATCATGTAGGATTCAATTTGAGAAACTTCACGATAAATCGGTCATCTTGGAATATAATGCGTTAATACTGGAGACTTTCACCTAGAGAAATAGAGGTGCTAACTTTATGGAATGCCATGAATCAACACGTTACCGGTTCAGGTTGAATTCGCGACCGCTAAGGTGCGGTAAATTTTGGGAAATTAGCAATAAATGATAATCATGGAGTAAGGACATTTATTTCGACCAATAGAATGAGGAGAAATGAAACCTATAGAAAGTTCTACAACATAATTACTGCGTGAGTTGAGGAATATACAAATAATATCGCTGAGAAATTTTCCTGAATTTTTTAAATTTCGGACTATAAATATTTGCTAAAAATATATTTGCCTTATTAGATAAAAAGGCTTAATATGTTGCTGTTAAAACAAGGAATTCATGAAAATTTATTGTTTACTTGTCGAAGTTAAGCGAAACGTAAACAACAATTTTCGCACTATTTTTCAAAACTTTTTGGAATTTATTCTTCCTGCCAATAGAAGCTAACATAATTGCACAATACTCCATTCGCCAGCTCAACAAATATGTAGTAACATATGATTGCTATTCTTTATCACGAAAAAAGCTAAACTAAACATGTTGAACCTACTTTTCGATTTTGAAGGAAACTTCTTTAAAGACATTTATGTATTTCACACCTAATACGGCAGACAAAACTTGCACATTTCATATTTATGCGTAACACTTCTTTAAAATACTTGTCAACTTACGATAAGTATGCCATCAGAAACAAGTGCAATTTAGGAATATCTGCGACTTTGACTACGGACAGGCTGGTTATACCTAACAGTTACTGCAGGAGTATAACTTCGTCATTAACACGAGAATAAATTACATTAACGTCGGTAAATATTGCTCATTATTAGCGTACATAAGTTCAATCGAAGTCTTTCAAGTTAGATTTTGTATTAACTACACTCCAGACGGTTACTTCGTAGAAATGTCTTTGTCGTGACTTAACAATATGATACTGATAAGAATACTCGATAACCATCAACTATTAATTTAAGCGAAGAGCACCTACCTCCACAATTCTCAAGTTATGCGATATCAAAATTACTAGTGAAAATATCAAAAAATTGTTAGCAAGTCAAACTACTCTCACCGTATTCGTTCCAGTTTTGGGTCTTCAAAATTATATGAGATGAGATGTACACACTAAGTAGATTTATCTTTAGTGATACCTGAGAGCAGCCTCGTCATCAGTCTTGTCCATCAGGTTGTCAGCAAGAAGGTTGGTTTGTGGCAGAATGCCAATCGCTTCTTGGTCGTCACCTTCATTTTTGATTCTTGGTAGGATGACCATCCCATAATGGACATTCTTTATTGAGAGAACAACATCGAGGGTCTTCCTTGCCAGTTCCTTCCTTCTATTATGCACTCGGCGATGGTCTTCCTAAGGTGCTTGTGTCGTAGAATACGTCCGATTAGAATGCCACGTATCGTTAGGATTTTTCACCACAAGAACCTTCCCACGTCCAATTCTAAATACTTCCTCCATTGCACAGAGAGACTTCAATATTCTCCTGCATCATCTGGTGCTAGTAGTCTCTAGGGCAATTACTGCGAATACAAACAGGAATTCAATTTTGTTTACCCGTTGCTAGGGGGCCTTAGCGACGGCTACCCTAGCGTGAAGTTAGCCAAAATGGCAGAATTAAAGGGTAGAAAGAGTTATACCAATCATATACATCTGTATCTACATGACACCCTGAAATTCACCATAAAGGTCTGTGGCAGGGGGTGAATTCATACCAAATGTGCGTCATATATCATGCATGAAAAGGATTAGAAATTATATTCTAGTCTAACATCGATTTAAAACCAGATTAAAATAGCAAAGGAAGCATGCACAAACATGGTGTTAATTGTGTTAAAGTCATTATACCAACATGCAACCACCTATGCGATCCATTAATATGCTAGTATATATACTATTGAATATATTTACAGTTATTCACATCCCTAATTGTAAGAGGGGAGAAAGATATTTTGAATCTATCAGTTTGGAAATTAATTTATCTAATTTTATGATCATGGTCCAGTCTACCATGGTATGTTGGAGTTCTCAATATATTTTTAGAATTGGAATTGGAATTTAGTTAAGAGATTGAGTCTAAATTTATATCTATGATCTGATAATGATTCCCATTTTAGTTCATCTACATGACTGGTTACGCTAATATAGTTATCATACCGTCCCTTTACAAATCTTGCCAATCTACGCTGCACACGCTTCATTTCGTTATTCAAGCCGATTTCGTAAGGATCCCATACACTGGCAGCGTATTCCAAATGAGATCTAACAAGGGAAACGTGGCTAATTTTTCACTTAAAGATCTTCGCAGTTACACAGTACACTTCGCTCTATTTGTATTTATCATTAAAGATGTTTTCAGAACAATACGGGAAGTTTCAATAATGCTTTTTCCATGCTCAAGTTCTGGAATTGAAGGCATTGGACCACATGGCTTATTGACATATTTATTCTCATTTTTAATCAGTAAACAATATACTTAAGTGGGATACAAAGGAATTCGATGCGAAGGCTAAAATACAGAAAAAAATAAAGATTCATAACTCATCGGTTTCGAGATGTACTTCATATTGCTTCGGCGTGATACTCGGGGGCTCTACACCAGAGGAATACACCATAATCTCCAGGGAGGCTGTGCTGTGCTTCTTTGCTGTGGTCATAAGCGGGTCTCCAATACCGCAGCCATAAATCCCTCACCTACGACTCGATGGGGCTGTTGGTAACCTCGCTCGCGCGGCAAGTGAGCATCTCTCAAGGGCGAGGGGGATTACTCCACAGGAGTTATGCCTCGCAGAATTAAGAGGAAGGAAGCCTTACTTTTCACCGCGCGTGCGTAAATTATCCCTCATTTCGGTACCCAGACGCAGCACTGCAACTCGGCATATCAGCCGTGGATGGCGGGGATTGGAGGAGTCTCGCAAGGAATTAATCGATATTTACGTGGAAACTACGCGATCCACGAAAAAAACTATAACCCTTTACTCTTCGAGATTTAAAAGGTGGCAAAGTGATTTAGTGTGATTTACCATCATGGTGAAAAAACAATGTCTATGGATTTATTTTCTGGGTAGTAGAATTGAGTTTAACGTGTTTCGATGAGGAGAGTCATGTTCATGTCCAAAAATAATAATTATCACTTTATAGTTTAGATGTCAATGTGAGTCTACCATATTGATGCTAATGACGAAGCTAAGTTTGCTGTAACAAAATGAAACTGAGCACTAACGCAAGAATTGTAGCACGACAACACAATCGTAATGACATAAAACGACTAAAATATGAAGTACAACCATACACGACAATGCAATACAGTAATCATACTAATATATAAAAATGAAGTGGTGTCTGTCTGTCTGCCAGCTTTATGTTACGCATCTCCTAAAAAACTACTTAACCGATTGAGCTGAAATTTGGTAGGATTCTAGCATATTCACTATAAGGTGCTAGAGGCTATATAAAAAAGGCTCAGGGCCCGGGTTCGATTCCTGGCGCCAATTATGTATTTACATTTGTTTAAATGGACTTCTTCAATTTATGGTAGCGTAAGAGTTTTTTCTTTCGCTCCGTAAAATAACTAAATATTAGTCGATTCCTTTCATTTTTTCTGTGTTTGATTGGAAAACGTTTACACTTTCTTATTGTTACAACCGATTTACACTTTGTCCCCGAGGTTTCTGGGCAATGTGTAATTTATGTGGAAATTTACTTCTTTTTCCGGAGCTTTTCCGAGCATTGCTAAGGCCTGTCGTCTCTGAAATGAAAACATCATTGATGCTTTAACAGTTCGTCATAGCGGGATACCACAAACGGCATTGTGCTTTTAGCGAGGATATAGGAAGGTACTGAAGGCATTGTAGGCTATTCGTGAAGCAAGATAACCATATTTTTGCGCACAAAGATACGTGCTGATTGCTAGCGCTACTCACGAATTTAGAAGGGTTGCATTCGGTTAAAATTAGGAGTATTTAAATGAATGCTTCAGCGGTATTCAAATTGAGAAATTTTTTACTTCTTTACGGGTTTGTGCTTATAAACCAACCTGGAACGTGAAGAGAATCCATAGAACGCTTTCGAAATCGTCATCGAGCGAAATAGCTTGAGATTTGAGACAGTTTAACATAAACCAGGGATTGAAATTCAAATCCCAATATAACGTAATGTCTCATTACGTTTCCGCGGGTTGTTTATTAATGCCATAATTGCAATGATGCTAAAAGGTTCGTTCAAAAGAGATGCCGTAAACTGCGTTGATCTTTTCGTAAAGATTGAAAGTTAGTAAAAAAGATATCGCAGCTGATTCTTGAATCTACATCGGCTATTTCATCCGGCAAAATCATGCGGGATAACTTTTGTGCTACTCCCAGATTAAGTAGGGTAAAGGGGGGTGAATCGGACCAGCGGGTGAATAGGAACGCTTTTCAAAAAGTGCGCTCAGACCCTAAACGGTATCACTTGAGACTGACTACGTTTTAGGAATTGCTTCTTTGTAATCTTGTCCTTCTAGTAGAGTGAAAACGAGAACTCGACGACTGAATTTAAGCAAATGATACTCTGTCGAATGGAAGCCTACCATACGAGAGAGGTGTGAAATTGGGTATTTAGAAAACCTCGTATAGGTTCAAAGTAAGGTGACATTGTAGCGCTTACTCAGATTTCAAGTTTTTCTTTCCTGAAAGGAAATCTAATACCATAGCTGCCACATTAGGTTACTTTTTTGAGCCTTGTATGAATATCGGAGTTACCAAACATGATACAAAATCATATTACTTAGTCGGGTGAAAAGGACCAGCACGCGCAGGAGTTCAGTTCCAAGCCGCTGGTCGAGGGTGAAGCATTGAACCAGTTATACTCAACTGACACTTGGAAAAATTCCTTCTGCTACTGAAAAGTAAGTAGATATACAACTAATATTGATAAATTGCTTACTTACACTTAATGTTTTACATTAAAAACATCAAATGTTTATAAGAATGTTTGAGCGAAAGTGGCTAAAAATTTGTTTTTAGGCCATACTCTTTTATTTAAGTATTATAAGAAGTTTAATGGAATAAACCTATTTTAATGCTATTCTATATCACGTTATAGATATTTACTACGTATAACGAGGAGGAGGAAAGAGATTTTCCCCGTCATAGAGGTGAATTATTACGGCGACGAGCACGATTTACAGGCTGAGCGAGAGGTAAGCTACCTTCGTTTGATGTAACATATGTTGTGTACTGTTCCATATATATTAACCAATTATTCGCTGAAACAATATCATAAAACATACGCATTTCGTGATGGAAATTTATTGTTAATAATTCACATTGAGTTCCATACATATACATTCTACATTACTCAGTGGTCTATATTTTCCAATCTGAAAGAAAAGGAGGTGATATAATGTACGTGATAGAGGGATTGCCAGAGTATTAAATATTATATATGGCAACAGAATTAGTTGTGGAACGCCTTACAACCTCCTTTTGATAGCGTAACATTAGCAAAATTTCATTTAAAACGTATTTATGAAAGTGATAATTTTCGCTTACCGTTAATGTTTTTCCTTTTGGATTAAGATGGGGAAGTACCGGCGAAAAACGGAACAGACATGGACAGAGGAGGATATGAGAATGGCGCTGAAAGCTTTCAGAGAGGGAAGAAGCATGAGGCATTCTGCCGAACTTTTCAATGTTCCCCGTACTTGCTTCTATCGTAGGATAGTAGCGGATACGGAAAAATTGAAGACAAGAGGGGGGCAAAATGTCTTCTCAGTGGAAGAAGAGGAAGCATTAATTAGAATAATTCTTAGGTTATGTGAAATTGGGTTCGGATTGACAAGAGATGATGTCATGAAGGTGGCATATGAATTTTCCATTGAAAACAACATAAAAAA
The DNA here is from genome assembly GCA_933228895.1 of Platycnemis pennipes. Classification (NCBI taxonomy): domain Eukaryota; kingdom Metazoa; phylum Arthropoda; class Insecta; order Odonata; family Platycnemididae; genus Platycnemis; species Platycnemis pennipes. The sequence goes on from OW121848.1 coordinate 59,084,435, forward strand.
CAATTTCTGTGCGTTAAAAAAACGAGCAGGCAAGGATTGGTTCTTGAATTTTATATCTAGACATCCTTTAAGTCTTCGAAAACCCGAAGGTTTGTCAGTGGCTCGAGCTGAGGGTTTAAATAAGGAAGATGTAGACGATTTTTTTTCAAAGTTAACTATTTCGATGGCTGAGGCTGGAGTTATGGATAGGCCCCACCTTATATACAACGTTGACGAAACGGGATGTGTATTAAATAATCGCCAAATCCAAAAGAATGTTGCAAGAACAGGATCTAAGGTAGTCATAAAACAGACGTCAGTGGAAAAGGGGGAATTGGTGACAGTTGTTGCGTGCTGCAATGCAAGTGGACATTACATACCACCTTTTGTTATTTTTAAGGGGAAAAAGTTCCATAAGGAATGGGAGGATGGATTTCCGTTGGGATCTAAAATTTTTATGTCCGATTCAGGGTGGATAAATGAGGATCTTTTTTTGGAGTGGCTAAAGCACTTTCAAGCAAACAGGATTCCTGGCCGATGCATTTTAGTCCTCGATGGCCACGCATCACACAAGACTCTTCCTGTTCTACTGTTCTGTGAAAGAAATGAGATCACTCTCTTATCACTGCCCAGCCACACTACACAAAGGTTGCAACCTCTGGACAGGTCTTTTTATAAACCATTAAAGACATACTACGATATTGAAACAAATGCGTATATGACAGTTTGTAAGGGGGATAGAAAGATGACTAAATTTAATTTTGGTCGGCTTTTTCGAAATGCATGGAGCAAAGCCGCAACAATCGGCAACGCTGAAAATGGATTCCGATCAACAGGAATATTCCCTCTGAATCCGGGTATCCTGACGGAGTTAGATCTTCATCCTTCTAATCTCGGAAGCTCACACGCCCCAGAAGAAGCATCAACTCCTTTTTCGACAAATTCATCTTCCGATCAAAAATTAACTGCCAGTCCCTATGAATAAAGCCAATCCTCGACATCAACATCTGAGGAATCGTCAAATACTTTGGGTAGGTCTTTCCATAATTTACTACCTGCACCAGAAAAAAGAATGAAAGTCAATGTGAAAAGGTCAAGAAAGCAAATTGCTCAAATACTTACTTCTCCAGCTGTAATAGAAGAAACAAAGCAACGACTGAAGAAACAAAATATTAGGAACGCGAAGGGAACTTGCAGAAACTTATATGAATCATCTTCAGATAGGGACGGCAATACTGAGAATGGGGAAAACTCAGCTGATGATACGCTTTGTGGCTTCTGCTCCAAGTCTTATAATTGTGCGAATTCGTCAAAGTTTAGAGACTGGATTAAGTGCATGAAGTGTAATTGTTGGTACCATGAGCTGTGTGTAGGTGCTAAGGGGCGAGATAAATTTACTTGTGGTAAATGTGCTTAATTGTTTTGGTAAATTTGTTCTATTTTGTTCTATATGTTCAGATTTGGTGATGTATGTCTATTTGTAAAGTTATGTTTGACTCTAAGAAGGTGTCGTCGAAATATCTCCAGACTGCACTACATTGTTAAAAGCAATGATGCAAAATTTCAAAATTTTATGGAATAAAACTTAAGAAAACTAACATTTATAACGTTATTTTACTGGTCCGATTCGCCCTCCAAGTCGTCGGGCGAATAGGACCATGCAGTCTCTTGAAGAAATTGCTCCAGGACCGTTCTATTCAGAGCAACCACGCTGAAAATTGCGTTTTAAACTGGAAAAACATCAAGTCCTTTGCTGATAATGCTTTCAGAATGTAACTGTTTACACAAACGAGGAAATCGACGATTTTCCTTTTTGTGGCCCGATTCACCCCCCTTTACCCTAGATGTGCATTCGGTAAAACTAAAAGTATTTAAATGACAATTTTTGTGGGGTTCAAAAAGTGAATATTTTATAGATTTATACCGTATTACGAAGTGGACCGCTTTCAAAAATGTTGTATTTCGAGACACAAGAACGTGATGTTAGTTGTGTTCAACCCGAAGGTTGGTTTTTGATAGGTGAGGGTAGAGCTCACCCCGTACTAAGGCGTGTGAAATTCACACATATGTACAGGGTAGAGGGGCCAATTCATTTCCCTGTGCTACCTGCGATTTTCCATGAAGTTCTGAAACACAGAAAATCACGAGGATTTTAAGTGGGGGTGTTTAGAAAGGCTATTTGCCCGGGATTTGAAACCGGGACCCTTAGTAGCTTAGCAATCTACCCACTAGGCCACGACCCCAAGAAGAACGTGATAAGAAACCTAAATAAAGTCTAACCAAAATTAGGAGTTATCATCATAAGTATTTCAATCCTAGGATTGGTTTACTGCAGCCCTCCATTCTGCCCTATTCAGTGTTAATTCTCTCACGCCCTGGTATGTTTTCTCTTTCCCGTCCTTCTTTATTTGCCCTATATATTTGTACTTTGGTCTTACTCACGGGACCTTCCCTGCAATCTTCCCTTCTATTATATTTCTAACTAATTCATTGTGCCTCAAGGTGTTTCCAATCCATCTGGTTCTTCTTTGCCGTAGGGTTTTCCATATTGTCCTTTCTTCATCTGCTTTTCTGTACACCTCTTCGTTCCTCACTTTATCTGTCCATTTAATCTTCAACATTCTCCTCCAGCACCATGTTTTGAAGGATTCAATTCTTCGTTGGTCTGGTTTCCCGATGTTCCATGTCTCTGATCCATAGAGTGCCACGCTACATACGAATGTTTTGATGAAGTGCTTCCTTGTTTTCAACCGTAGGTTCATTGAGCACAGTAGTTGTCTATTCTTCATAAACGCCTCCTTAGCTTGTGCTATTCTTCGCTTGATTTTCGTCAAGCTTCTTCCATCAAAGTTATAGTGCTGCCGAGGTAGGTGAAGTTCTCCACTTGCTCCAATTTCACTCCTCGAATTGTGATATTTGCCCTAAGCTTCTCTCTTCCGCACACTAGGATTTTAGTTTTCTTCTTGTTGTTGATGCTTATATTATATTATTGAAGTACTCGGTCCATTGTGGTCAACGGTGCTTGCAGGTCTTCTCGACTTTCTGCTACAACTGCGATGTCATCAGCAAACTTTAGCATGTTTATTTCTTCGCCATTCACCTTGAATCCCCTTGATACCAATTTCGTCTGCAGCTCTTATTCATTTCTTATTGCTTCTTCCAGGTATATATTGAATAATGCTGGGGAGAGGTTGTATCCTTGTCTGACTCCTTTATTTATTTTGGCTTTTATCTTCCTTCCTTTCATTCGCGTTGTGGTGACCTGGTTCTTGAAGAGGCTATAGATTATTCTCCAATCCTTGTAGTCTATTCCAATCGCTTCCAGTATCTTGAAAATCTTGTTCCAAAAAATAGGAGTAGCAAGATGAAATAAATTGTAATTTAGTGGTACATCAAATATCCCGTAAAAGGTGTGAACATAGGTAACCGAGCGACAAGTACCTGATTTCATCATCATCATCTGTCAACAATCCTATGATTGGTTTGACGCAGCTCTCCACTCTATTCTTCTATCGGCAAACCTCTTCATATTGACGTAACTCCTTTCTTTTACATCCTTCACAACTTGTTCCATGTATATCATACGAGGCCTGCCTTTTCCATTGTTTTAAATCTGTACTAGGTTATAAGAAAGGAATTTAATCTATTTGGAATAAAAGGCATTGATACGTATCCGTAGAAAATTCATTGACACCACTGTCATTAAGTAGGAGAATTGAGACAAACATAGCATACATAAAAGGCCAAAGAAAAAATGTTTTGCCGGAGATTTGAGTCTTAACATTCCCAAAAACCCGAATCTTCCCTCATTTTCAACAATAGAGAGACATTCGTTCGCACCTCCCCTTCTAACATACTTTGTTTCATCTGGCCTGAAAGTAACTAAATAAAATTCTTATGTTCGTAAAAGCCCAGGCATGAGTCCAGGCAGTAATTATATGTTTACATTGGTTTAAATTATATTCATGGTTCTGATACCGACTTGGAGCTAACTCCACAGAAAAAGTTTCTCCCCTTATTTCTTCCCCTCCGCACATATTTCGCCCCTTCATGAAAAATGTTAAAATTTCTTAACACAATTTATATTTATTATATTTCTCCCTCCCGTTGAATTTCAACGGGCACCTTCAGCTAGTTAAAAATAAAATATCTTCTCTTCAAAATAAATTTTTCACGTTTTTTATAAAGAATCACTAAGTAACTATTAATCCTTTCCCGTTATCCTAATCCTTACACCTTTCCTCCCGGGTTGAAGCTCCTAATAGTGCGGAAACAGACTTGAAAACACCCATGAAAATCCTTTCCCGGGTGAAGGCTGGATCCCTTCCCCTTCCATTCATAACCTTGTATCTTTCCTCCCGGTCTGAAGCGCCTATTAGTGCGGAAACAGACTTGAAAACACCCATGAAAAATTCTTTCCCTTCCATTCCCATCCTTTTACATTTCCTCCTGGTCTGAAGCGCCTATTAGTGTGGAAACAGACTTGAAAACACCCATTTAATAGTAACTATTTATAATCACGAAGTAACTAATAACAAGTATTATCCCAAGAGACATTAAAGCGAATTTCAATGTTGACACGACCTCAAAGATACTTCTACTCAAATTTAACCTGGCCCAATCCAGTGATCCGTCGAGATTTCACCAGGGATTAAAACCTATTGAGAACAATATCCTTCTCAAAAGAAATTTCAATAGTAGAGATTTCAGAAAGCGCTGTTTATTAGTCGACTTCGTCGCTTGGTGTGTGGAGCAATGGGGGCATGATTTTGGGTACCAGGATTCATATTTGGATGGTGTCTCATGGGACCCCCGGATTGACCTTAAACGCTTTTTTCAAAGCATTGCATAATTTTAGGAAACGGTTTCAGAAAAACTGTTCCAACTCAGAAACTGTCGATCGCAAGTAGGAACGAACACTCCTGAAATATCTTGTGAACGTGTAATGTGCCTGAGTAATTTTAATAATAAAATAAAAATTGTATCATAATGAGTTGTTACATGTGCAATGTCCATGAGCTTTTCTCAAGTCCTAGTTCAATGATTTGGTATACAGCACAGTTGAATAATATTGGAGTGGAATCGTCGATTCGTGAGCAGAGACTTAAGCCCGACGGATATCATCGGTTAAGCACTCGGGGAAGAAAACTAACTGCACAAATCAGATAAATGTATGCTTTATTAAAGACATAATAACGATCATTTTTACAGATATACTTAAGATATTCAGTTGATCTGAAAGTTGGGGGCTGTACTGCATGCAGGTATGCTTAAATACAATAGCTTGAGATTCAATTTATTACGCAATACTAAACCGGAAACTGATGTAAACAGACCGAATATTTGTCCGAGTAATGAAGTTGTTTGTTCATCTAAAACCTGAGAGAGAGTTAAATAAACATTATGGTTAAATAAATATGGATGATTGTCGTAGGTAAATTGCAGTTTTTTATTCGTTCCAATAGCAAATAATGCGTGCGAGGAAAACAAATGAATCTATAATTACAGAAAGTAAGAGCATTCCGACACGCAAACAACATCCTTTTTATTTATTGAAAGTGACTGCGCGCAAAGCAATGATCGGTCAGGATATCGATAAATCGAGGCCTCGGGGTAATGGTCGCACGAAAAAGCGCCAGGTGGGGTTGGGGGGGGAACATTCCCATTCCACTCTCCGGCATGCACGGCCGAGATGATGCTCGCGAGTTTACGGCACCTCGTAAAGTAATCTTCCCCCGCCAACCAGCACTCCCCTTCCTGAAAAATGAATCGCTTCGGGGGAGGAAGGTCGGCCTCGGGAGTCGGCCACGAGGGCGAATTCCACACTCTCAAGCATTCCCGCCTGCTGGATTCCGGCAGAGTGGTGAGGAAGGATCGGCCGGAACTCAGGGATTCGCGGTACAGGGTGCGCGAAGGAAAAGGGCTCACAGTTATGGCCCGGCATGGAGGAGGATAGGGGATGTTCGTCATGACGATGCATCGGGGTCAAATCGATGCTCTTTACGCACACGGGCGAGAGAAAACTAGGAGAATCCGGGGTCAGTCGGCGGAAAATTGTCTTCGACACGACGATTTTCATCCGATGTTTTCGATGCGGCGATAAAATCAACCGATGTGACGAATTGGTGGCTTAATCGGTAGTGAGGCGACGTCCCTGTTAAAGATTTTGGGAAGCTCTTCTGGACTCGTCCACCTAAAACTAATCGGGGTTTTCCCAAGTTTATTCCAATATATATAGGGACAGTATGATAACATGGGGAGAGGAAGTGACCTTCCTCCCTGGATAGGTGAATTTTATACTCAATTGTATGTACTATGTTTTCGGGAACTCAACCCGGAACGATCCAAACCAACCTTCAAGTTCAAGAGTGTAGGGTTTGTTTAGTTTATCATTCGACATGATGATATAGACTAAATACTTGACAAGAAGGTAATGCTCACACGATGGTTCCAGCGATTTGCTCGATGATTAACGTCGAAATGATGATATGGACGATGTTATCGACAAACCCGATACGGGCGATTTTACTCACTGGACCCGATATGGCCAATTTTGGACTATAGGTATACCGAAAAATTGATGTCACGCCGACATATCGTCGCTACCTAGATAAGTTTTCCGCATCGACGGTCGATATCGTAAAATTAATAACCCTCAGCCCGAGAGGAGATCGTGAGCCCGGTCGGAGGGAAAGGATTTTTGAGGTAAATAGGGAGGAAGGGAGGACGAGGTAGCAGGATGAGACCCGGTGGTGAAGGAGGACGCGGAGGGAGTCAGGTGGTTGACGGGGGTCGAGGGAATGGAGTGAGGAGGGGTTGATCGGCGGCCGCCTTAGGGAGGAGGGAGGGAAAGAGGACTTTGCGTGTGGAGCGGGGAGGTCACGAGGGACGGCTGCAGACGCAGGCGGGGGAGTTGGTTGCGGTGATGCTGCCGCTCCAATGTTTTAGGGACGGGCCTCCGATGTGGACGAAAGGAGGAGCAAAAGGGCTGGCTTCCCCGATTAGGGACCCCGCGGGAGAGAGTTCCAAATATAGGACGCACACACAGGGGGAGGAACGGGAGGGGGGGTGGGAGTATTATGGAGGGAAGGGCTTGAGGCTTCATGCCCCTATCTCTCTCTCTCTCTCTTGTGGAATGTTCACTTAGGGTGATTTATAGGAACTGGCGCCGTCGAAAAAGAAAACGAAATATGCCTGTGCGTCATGGGAGGGGTGGGGATATATGCATTCTGGGAGTAGCCCACCGTTCGACCCCCAACGGACCGCCGATCGCCAATTTTGACGAAGTCGAGGAGCGAGGGGGCGGGGCCGTGGAATTTGAGAGTATGACAGTGCGGAGGAAACTCAGCACCGGAAGAGGGAGGACACAACGTGCGTCGTTACCATACTGATGGAAACATCGTACCTTACGACTGAGAAATTTTACATTTTCACATCACGTGGCTAAGCGACAACCCAACAAGTTAGGGGTTACGTGGAAGAGGGGACTTATATTCTCAATCTCGCCCCATTAAAGATGCTTGTCTATCTATCTATCTACCAACCCTCACGGAATGTTTGGCTTAGTTAATCATGGTATTCTATGTTCAGGTATCAATTCACATTGGAACTCTGTCCGCATCTTCATGCGACAGAAATTATTAAGCTCTGTAATATATCTATCTAAATGAACGTTATAAATGAACATCACTGGGCGATTTCACGTATATTGTTCCCGCAGCTTTCTGCCAAATTTTAAATATTAATTCTCAGAGAAAATTGTGCATGGAACAAGGGGGTGGATATCAGGAGGAATTACATAAAAGAGTAGTGAGACGAGACCGTCACTTTGGAGGAGACTTTTATTTTATACGGGCGCCATTTCGCAAACACATCGCCATTTCGCATTTTAAATATTAATTGCGTTGGACTTCGCATTTTGGATCCTGGTTCAGCCAAGGCTAGCTTCCCTGGAAGGAAATATGGGTTTATTTGTGGTAGGACATGTATTTTGAAGTGGTACGACAGTACTAGTACCGTCTAGGTCCAAAAGGTAGATCTTCCCGGGGGAGGGGATTGCCGGAGACTCACTCAGCTAAGCCCAATCTTAGCGATTTTGAAGGGAACAGATTGGACAGTGAGGCAAGTATGAAAATAACATGATAAGCAAACATCTCAACGCAGGATTTCATGCGCATCAGATTTTGATCTCACCCGTCGTGAGCTTTATCTGCACACACCACAAACCTTTTTGTTTGCAAAACCATGGGCGTTATCCCTATCCCTGTTTGGGTTAGAAGGGTGAAATGCGCTTTGAGTGTGACCGTTCGTCGGCGGTACTCAAGCCAGGGACCCTATGGAAGACGGTAGTAGCAGCTGCAGGATCGTATTAAATTTATCCTCCAATGTGAATTTGTACTATCCATGGTAAAGGATATTATGGTTCTACCTATCACCTTTTAATTCAAAAAGACTTCCTAAAATTTATCACATACATTGAACTAATTAACTTACATTAGTTTATATGGTTCAGTCACGAGTGTTCTCTACTTTTTATAAGAAGTTCCGAAGTCAAATATTTGCCATATCCCCTTCGGTAGGATTTGGTACCACTTCATCGAGATCAGTCCGATGTTGATGCGTGACTAAAAGAACTACATATACGCACGGATTCTGGACAGTAACGTCATTTAAGCAATTCCTCGGAAAGTAAAATCAAATACAAACATAATTAGCCCAAATTAAACCCAGGCACCACGTTTTAGCTTACGTAATATGTGTATTTTGAGTCTCAATAAATTTATCAATAACATCGAACTTTTGAGCGGAACCAAACATTACAGGAAAATAATTGAAATGGATGATTCATCTACTTTTATGCGGAATGGCCAATTCTGATGTATTTTTATATCGAATATTCGTTAAATATTCCAAATTAATACAAACTGACTATCCATGCATATTTGAGGGGCGATACAGCCATCAAATCTCTGTTGATGGACGGTGTGATGCTCACTGATATTGACATAAACGGGTGAAAACATCTTTTTGGTCGTATTACCCTTCACTGCATTGTTTTTTTGGTAGAAAAAAACAACTTATTAGGAGGCAAAGGTGTATCTTCGAAATTATGCAAAGATTTTACGAGATATTTACACATAGTTTAGTGACTAAAAATTTTAATCTGTTTCTTGATTATATAAAGTTTAGCTGTAATATGAAATATAATTAACCAAAACGGAAGGAAAGACATCTTCGATATATTAGTTGCTTTAAAACAACAAAAAATCATTAAGTTTCAACAGAGAAAGAGAAGCCACATATAAAAATGAGTATAAAAATATAATTGTTACACTATAGTGATGATGAAATGAGACAACAGTGTTTTGGATTTTCAATGTTTCATGGACAAATATTTAGGAATAGGATCATTTTTAGATGGTAAAAACTAAGTTAGGTCAGGTTTAAGTTTGACGGGTGCACCGACGACGAAGGTTATTAGCAAACAACTAAGTTTGTGCGAAATTTGCGGATATTTTAGGATTACAGCGAAAAGAGAAAGTACGAGTACGAATACGTAATCAATATACCGGGAACTACGATGGGGAGTTGAACGAAAATGAGGTAGCCATGAAGCCACTAGCCGCCAAGTTAAGTTCCCGCAACCTTCCATGAGAAACTTTCTCCATTAAGCATCCAAGAGCAGCCAGCACTTGAATTTAAAGTAGAGATATTAATTAAGGATCAAGTGATAAAGTACCCTGTCTAGATGATATATTATCTTAATTCAGCTTCAAACATCACAAAAAATTACTGTCATAAAATTTGTTTTTTGCCAGTTACTTAGAAAGTACCTATCATTTAAAGGATATGTGGTTAACCTTCCATCGGATGGGATGTTAAGCCGTGACCCCCTTGGCGTCTTTCGCTAAGAGCAGGCTATTGTCGACATCGGGTTTCTCTCCACCCTTCCTACTTATCCTACAGTTCCCATCCTTGAATCTTTTCACCCGGTTTGAAGTGTCTTTAAGTGCAGAACTACATACTTGAGAACCATGGATGACTGCATGGTTAAAAAACCACGACTTAAGCGTTTTTTTGTTAAAGTTGTTACACTGCTAAATATTTGGTAAAAGTACAGATCCCACTTCCTTTCATCAACGCTAAATATAAAAATTTTCAAGCTGAAATCTACCTGTGTGTTTTGAACATTTGTCACTAAATTATAGAATATTTCTGTGAAATTAAAAAGTACTTCCGAGAGCCTGACGTAGGCTACCATTCAATATAAAATATTAATTGATGCCTCAAGATTTCAATGAAGTTATAAGAAAATACCTATACAAATTCAAAAACTATTGTATATGTATTTTCTCTGGGGTTCCTTGGATGTGGTTACGTAAAACATATATTACAACCGAAGTAATAATAGGTTTTAACCTGTACTATATTTTACCTGGGAAGACGAGTAATCAACGATGGACGAAGAAAAAAAGAAATAGCCAGTAAAATAGCCCAGGCAAAGAGAGAATGATATCAAAAGAAGAATCTACTTACAGCTGGAAATACAAGCGTAGAAGTAAGGGAATAATTTAATATAACGTACATCTGGCGCATGTTTCTTTACAGCAGTGAGGTATGGACGATATCAGCAAATGAGAAGAAAAGGGTGGAAGCGAAATTCGAAATGTGGTACTACATAAGAATGATGAAGATTAAATGGATCGACCGAGTAATCAACTAGGAAATCCTAGTTACTTACTTAATATGACGTTAACCTAATAAATCATTCTTTTACATGCAATTTGTACTTCTTCGTGCTTAATAGGTACCATCTGATAGCTCTGTGAAGACTGGTTTCTTGGAGCAACCTAAGCCAGGGATTACAACCGAAATATTTGTCAACATGCACCGTTTAATTGGCACACAAGTAATCTTGTCAGGAAAGCCAGGCATGGACTACGATCGAAATGGACTATCGATACAATACGATCGAAAAGAATTGGACTATCGATACAATACGATCGAAAGGAATGGACCACGATGGCGCTTCGAACTTTTGTGACTATAAATTGATCCAGAAACTCGTCCGTGATAGAAATAGAATTGCAGACGATAACTTGATAAGAATCTTGCCCTGGCTAGGAATCACATTTGGGCAATGTGAGAGACTGCTAATGTCCAAACCATTTTTTCAAGCCCGTGTACAAATATTCTCGTAAAAAAATCGATGAATGCTATTCCTAGGATAAGAAGAGTGGGAGAAAAGAGAAGTCTGCTGAAAACTGATGAAAGAAGACAAGACCACTTCATCGACCATATCTTAAGACACGATGGCCTGATGAAGAAAATCGTTGAGGGAAAAGTGAACGGGAGGAATGGAAGAGGCAGGCCTCGTATGAGATATACGGAACAATTTGTGAAGGATGTAAAAGAGAGGAACTACGTTATTATGAAGGGGTTGACCGTTAGAAGAATCGAGTGGAGGTCTGCGTCAAACCAATCATAGGATTGTTGACCTATGATGATGATATGAAAGAGAGAGAAACGCAGATTTCGGTTGGCATTCGACGTGAATGAAATTAGCTATGTAAAAAAACCTTATTACTAAAATATAACACAATTTTTTAAATTAGAAAATAAGAAACTGGCTAGGAATATCATAAGTGATTTTACAAAATAGGCGTAATGCCGGGGGTACATTCAGTAGCAATGTAAGACAGAGGAAAAGGAAACGTTTTATGTCAAAAGCAAAGGCATTATGGACGCAGAAAAGATGGTGTAATTGATGGTTGCATGCATAACTTCATGGAATCGATTTATATTAGAATGAAGAAGCATACATTTGTAATTCCACAAAACCTTATTTACGAATCGACCGGGATCTCGACGTTCAACAACCGTTTTCATTCAACGTTTGCGTTCAACGATGACGTTGAACTCGGGTCGTTTCTTAAATGAAGTTTTGTGGAATTACAAAGTAATGCGTCTTCATTATAATCTGACAAAGAAAAGGACTACCTACAGAAATTAAAGGGACGTGGCCACAGTGAGGGAGCATGCGAACGAAAAAGGAAAGGGAATCAAAGATAAAATAGGAAGAAGGTCTAAAAACAGTTTTCGTTCATGCGAAATAGTGCGTACCAGCGCACCCCTTAAACCCCAGGCGGTATGAAATTTGGAGCTAGCGTCAATTTTCGGCCACTGTCTATTCAAGGAGCCGATGAATGAAAATTTTATGGAATCTTATTGGAAATCTAAAGAAGCTCAAAGAGCATCAATAATATTTGTTCAAAAATGAACCGCGAAGGTAAAACACACACAGATGCCATTGTAGAAATTGTAAATGGAGTCCATGGTGAATACTAGACTAAGACGTAAGAAAAGGCAAAGCCATATTGCATAGTGTAAGTACATTGCCATAGTGGGACTCATTGGTCCATCGATTAATTTCCACCCAGATCAACTATAGGCGTCCACTGTTCTCTGACACAATAGCCCCCATGCGCTGATATCTTTTCCGCATGTTATACTTATTTTTTGTTCGACTATCCTCTATGCTCTCTGCGATCACAAAGAGAAGCCTTCTTTTAAAAGACCGTCTCCGTCAGGGAGAGCGAAAAGGTAAAACGTTAAAAACATCTTCCTTTTAATCCTGTTTTCCCCCGTCTCCTGATTTTGTTTCTCTCCCATTTTCTTGGCAAGAGACCTCCCTCAGCCACACGCCATTTCAGTGGCTCGCAGGATAGCATGTGCATGATGCGTATCAGACCAACCGTAACGGCTTGTTTTCAACTCCGCAGAGTAAACAGGAGAGGTATATTTTGTTCCCTATCCATGACGAGACTCCCGACGCTGACGCAACACGCTTATCAAGTTCACATTTCAATGATACTTCATTGACATCATAGCTGACTGCTTCCACGTTGATATTAATTTCCAAACCCTAATGCATAGAAATAAATTCAAAATAGGCAAATCGTCAACAATTCTAGCTTAAGCGGTCAATTTCTATGGAGCACTCATGATCAATGTGATTTCTCACTGGCTTACGCTTTCAATGATTCGTTCTCGCCTGAGCAAACAAGCTAACAATACATTTGCAGCTTTCTCCAAAGCAGAGAAGCGCGCTGCATGAAATAAAATGCACTATTATTTGTTAGGTCCAACACGTGTGAGTCAATGAAAAAATAAACAAGGATATGAATAAAAAGTATGAGCTCAATATACCACATACTCAAATATTTGAACGTTGAAGATAGGATTGTTTTCTTTTTGTAGATCCTAATGTCAACACTTCCATGATTGAATTCGCAAAATCTATTCGTTTTGGCATCCGATATCTGTCAACAAATTTTGCAATCCTAACGGTGAATAGAGTATTTCCATTACCTCTGGGTAACAAATACCCTGGATGGATGATAATCCTAGGAGCTAGAAGTTTAATGGTAATTAATATGATTTTAACCTAATTAATTATTCTTTTACATGCAATTTGTACTTCTCCTTCATGCTTTATAGGTACCACCTGATAGCTCTGTGAAGAGTGATTTCATAGAGCAACCTAAGCGAGGGATTACAACCGAAATATTTGCCAACATGCACCGATTAATTGCCGCACAAGTGATCTTGTCAGAAAAACCAGGCATGGACTACGTTTCGAAATTTTGTAACTATGAACTGATCAAGAAACTCGTCCATGGTAGAAATAGAATGGAAGACGATAACTAGATAAGAATCTTGCTCTGGCTAGGAATCACATTTGGACAAAGCGAGAGACTTCTAATGCCCAAACTTTTTTTTTACGCCCGTGTACAAATATTATCGAAAAAAATTTAAGAATCCTATCTCGTCGCGGAAACATCACTGTCGAGCCAAAAGATGAAACCAAAAGGTCAAACGAAAGTTTGATTTTTTGGTTTCAATTGCCTTGAATTCAGTTGAATTTTTGCCTCAGTTGGGAATAGTTCTCATCATACTAAAACGAAAAAATTTCTACTGTGGTATTATTTCACTTATTGAGAATTGAATGGATCTTCATAGGAGCTTCATAGAAGAAAGTCGACGGATTCAACCATGAGACTGCGGAGAGAGCTTGCAGTAGTTCGTTAACAAGCGTTTTGGTGGTTTTTCCAAATCAGAGCTGATGGCCGCAGCAGTGTGTCGTCTCCGGAGAATTCTAACTACAGAAATAATGCCACTCAGTTTCCACATACTTCAGAAAAATGAAAACCTTTGAATATCACTATGCGCAAACGGAGCAAACATAAGCCAAAGTTTCGGCCAAAATATTCGTACGACGATAGTATTGGTCCAATTTCATAACACTATGCACCGATAGGTAATGACAAATTCACGCAGGAGATAATGGAATTTTGACCCCTATATCGGAAGGTAAAGTTAATGAAGCAGCAAATTAATGGACAAATAATTCCGAGGAACAATTACACCGGGGAAATCTGAAATTCAGTTTCTAGCCTTAGAAATTTAAATTTTTTTCAGCAATAATTATAATTTTACTTTTTCTAATGGAATTGAAAAAAAAATCTGATGAAAATTTGATACCAAATCTTTCCAAAATTTCCGCCGAAACAGCGTCAGACAGCAATGAAATTGATATCCAGGCATCCCTTAGCTGACATGGAATTGGAAAAATTACTCAAATTTCAATCACTTTCACTCAATTTCGAAGAAAACATGGAGCTAGATCTTAAATTATACACGAAAGGAGGAATGCAGAGGCGAGATTAGGTGCATAATACGACCAGATATTAGTGGATAATTTTGTTGAAAACGCAAGAGCAGCTGCCTGCCATTACGACCTCTCGCTGGCAATAAAGAGTCAAGCGGAACACATAGCAGAGATGAAGGAGGGATCCAAGAAGGCTTCCGGGTTGAATGCCATTTTAGCTCTTTCCACAGACGAAGAGAAAACTAGACATAGCAGCGGCAAAAAGCAGGAAGTCCCGCGCATTGCTCTGTGCTATCGTCCGGTTATCCGTATTCTCCATTTCGCAGTCATTGAAAAAGACTGCCTCTCAGTCCGGTGGTTAAACGGTGGTTTGACTCCGGCACACAGTACACTCAGCTTCAGATACAAGCGTACATACAAGCGTAATACAGGCGTAAAATGCTATTCCATAACAAAAAAAATACTAAAGCAATCGACTTCTTTAGAGGAAAACCACGTGAACACACTTTATTATCCTGGCCATGTCCTTGAGCTTACTGATGCAATAGCGAAAATGAATAACTGCTGATAATAATAGCTGCTATCTTCGGCTGGGCCAAGTCAACTTCTTGACTTTAATTCATCCTAAAACCAAAGCAATAATAATTTCTAATACAAGGTTCCTGAACCAAAGTCATCAAGAAAGTATTCATCGAATTGTAATAGATGATAATTGATATTCGTTATTCCAAAACGGTGCGGAATCTTGGTGTTACTTCTTATAACTACTTGCCATGACAATATTATATTTATCAACTTTATAATAAAGTACTGGTATAAGGTATCAACTGAAAATAAATAGAAATGTAATTCATTTTAATATTAAGATACTATAGGTTTGAACATTATATTTCCTCTCATAGAATATTGTTTCCTGGTATTCATTGACCTCCCATATACACTGAGGGCTAAGTCACAGTGTGTAAAAATTCATTGTGAGGTATACCTTCGAAATACGCTGCCAAGACCGTATCTCACACTTCAGAGAAGAAATACAATGACTAACCTTAAAAATAGACGTTTATGCTCACTGCGTGTGTTTTCGCAGTAGTTATTTTCATTCAAGGAACCAAACTTTCTGTTTCAATTATTTAAGTTCGCATCTAGTACACGCAAAGTCGTAACCAGAAAAAAATCTTATTCCATGCTATATTTTCCAGGTCACCGCACAATCATTTACCAATTCATTTGTTGTTGTCTCGTCTAAAATGTGGAATTCGTACCGTCTTATGTCGGAAACCCAAATTTAATGGAGAACTTTAAATCCAAAATTTGCGATTATTTATTACACTTGTAACAAAATTACTCATATTTCATATATTTAAAAAAATGAATTATTTATTAATGAAAATGGTTCATCTTTCATTTAAATATATGGTCATACTGTAGATAGTGGCTTTAAATGTTATATAAGCTCTTAAAAGCATGTATGCGGGGCGATTAAAATGAAGGCATAACAATAATAACGTAATAGTTGCAGTATTCTACAAAATGTGGGGCAATGATTACTACCATACTTGCAGTAGGAATCTAATTTACATAATGTAGCCGCTAAAAACCCTAAGAAATAATGATCTTGGCTTTTATAAAGCATAGATAATTTAAAAACATGAAGTAAATTATTGATCTGAAAATTAATTCACAGAGTAATGATAATTATTTTTATGAACGAGATTAACAAATATTTCCCATTCATTTACATTTTCTGGGTAGAAATAATTATTATTAAATGAAATATGTCTTCGCAATATTTAAAATTCAGTTTAAGAAGATAATCTACCTCATTATAATTACAAACTCATATACCAAAAGAAAACTCTCCGACACAGTTTAGATGAGATCGCACAACCTCTTCCGTAATACAAAATTTCAGCAAGCAATATTGAGGAAGACACCCAAAATTCTCTCTCTCTCTGGAAGGATGTGTGCGCGGACGTTGCTCTATTGTCTGAGGATGTTGGCTCATCACATCCGTTTGTCACTGGGGAAGAAGGAGCCCCATCATCGGTGAGCTAGTATTGTTTTAAGGGGTTTGCGAGAACTTCAGTCCAAGCTGAGAATGGAGGAGCTAGTTCTCATTTTCGAAAACACAACTCATGGTGGAGAGTAAATAGATCCCATCCACAAGGTACTTCGTCTCACTCCAAGGTTTCTACGTCACCGACTACTATTCCAGCCAAATCGTTTCTTCAGAACTTAGAATTTTACTTTCATTTAACATTTAGGATAGGACTATTTATCGGGTCTACGTAGGTAACGGAAGCAATAAAATATAATATAATTTAATGACAGGAGGGGCTATATTATGGAGTAAAAATGTTTGGTAACAAAATGTTTAGGACAGAATTTATAGATCAACACTCACTCTTCCGGTCCGTTTTTTTGACACCTATTCTTCTAGGTAGTATTCTTCAAATTTTGGAAGGTATTGGGTTGATTCCCTATACTGATTAATCTCATCATCATCATTAGTCATCAATCCTCAGATTCGTTTGACGCATGGTGACGCACGTTCTGCCCGACAATATATGAACCTGGAGATAGAGATACATAAATATCAGTAAGACATGCAAAACTTACAAAATTTTCAAGTTTATAAATTAAAGAATCACTAAGACATGACTATAAATTATTTCCATGCATGGCAAGACAATCGAAACTTCTTTAGATCACCATAAGAAGGTAGATACTTTTGTTTGAAGAACTCCCAGACAGACCCTTTTTTTCTTGGCGGAATATTTTTATCTTATGCGTTACATTCTTGAAATAGATTCGATCTCGTCCGCTCTCAATTAACACCCCTGTTACCGGGCAATTTATCTTGTTTTCGCTGGTAAACGTTTACGGCCAACCGATCGAAGTTATCCCCAGATCGTTTTTGGTTTCGTTGGCTCTGAGTAATATATCTTTAAGCCAATATTTTTGAAAGCCATAAAAATCTTTAAATAGATACACTGTCGGAAGAGGTTCAATAAAAACCTACCAATGCGGAAGAGTTAGAGGAAATGTGTAAACACTCGGCCTTGGAGTTCAGACCAATCCGGTGTGATAATTTTTATATTATTCTAAAATAGTATGTATTAACGAAAGGAATGAGGTATTATAACTGTTAGAATTATTTTATCACCGAATTTTTCCGGATTGGCGTAAGTTCTTTACTGTGTACTTCGTCTTTCAAAGATAGCAGCGTTTGCACCAAGAGTGATAGGTGGGGCAATTATGGAATTTTCCAACGCAATGATAAGTTATTGGGCATCCACAGAATCAAATCTCAATTGAGTATAGCTGGGAAATTTAAATATTCTAAGGGACACATTATGAAATGAGGGTTCCACTCGAAAAGCAATGGAGAATTCAAGTGACATTAAAATGTTTTAAATCAAGATCCATCAAGAATTGAAAGAAAAACTGAACTGCAATCCTTTTAAAATAAGAGACAGGTCCAAATGTTTTTATGGAAAATTCCACTTTTTTCACACACAATAATGTTCCCTGCATAACGACAACAATCAAAGCAAAAATAATAGATTGGTATTTCTCATCAGTCATTTCACAATTGTTCACTTCAACTTCAAGGATTTTTCAACACACTTGAGCCTTTTCCTCATTTACCTTTTCAGCAGGGATTCAAAATGTTCTCGCGTTTTCCAAATGAATGCCCAAATGAGCAAATGTACATACATACTTGGTAACGGAAACTGCCTCTTCAAAAGTCATTTCTCGTGATACAAAGAGACAGTAATAGCGTTTATACGCATATTTTATTGCCATATTAACAGGATGTGTAAAACGGTAAATGGAGAGCAGCCATGGTTCATTGCATCAATAAATAGCCAGAACTTTTTAAAACCCATTAAAAATTCTCGAGAATATAACTGGATTCATACTTTGAGAACTATTATACACAGATCACATTGTGAGGAATCAGTGGACAGTGGGAATGCTCCTGAATGTCCAACAAGTCTCGGAATAACTGTGAGGGTAAATGAGCAACGCGGACCTTCGACATCCATCACAATCAATCTCGCAACGCGAAAAAGGGCGCGATCGCTCGGAAACGGGGCCGCAGACACGCGCTCCGCCGTGAAACGCAAAGCAGCGGTGCGGACGGAAAAAAAAGCCACCGGGAAAGCGCCGAGGTTCGCCAAAGGGCGCGACACCGCGGAAAATTGGATCTTGGCAATGAAAACGTGTGGCTACCTGCAGCGGGGCGGCGGAAATTATCGCGAGAGATGAGAGGATACGGGGCGAAAATTTTGGGACGTGAACACAGAGATAGGGAATGATGATGCGGGTGGATTTCGGTGGATTAGAAGTGGGAGGGTGAGCTGCGGGAGGGAGAGAGGGTGGACTCACACGGAAAGGTGAGAGGGGGGGGAGGGGGCAGGCAGGAGGAGTCTTGGATGGGCGTGATCCACGGGAGGCCGAGATTCCGACTGCGGGGGAGAGGTTGGATGGTTAGGGAGCGTGGGTGATGCCCAGAGATGGCGTCGACAGGATGGATGGGTTCCATCTCCAACTTTTGCCTCCGTCGCGAGACTACTGTATAGGACCCACCCGAAACCCTTCCCTCCCCTCCACTAAGCACGGGAACTCTTTTGTTTCCATGCGACTCCTGATCCCCTACCGGGCCCGTTGGCGCACGCCCCGGCCTCTCACCTCTCCCCTTCCCCGCCGCGTCCTTCCCGAAGGGTGGGGCCCCGGATCGATCCCGGTTCGGGGAGAGAGCGGGTTCGTCTCGGAACCGTGGCACTGCCGATTAACGGCCCGTGAAGGGGCGGACGGGAAGGCCTCCTCGCCTATCTCCGAGGCCCACTCGCACGCCGATCGGGATTATCGGAGATTATTACGTGAGTCTGGGCCGCTAAACCTGCAAATTTGTGACCGCGGAGATATTTTATTTTTTCAACCTCGAGGTCAGAGAATACTAAAAGAAAATGCAGAGATAAATGCGACAGGAGGCAAAATATAACCTCGGATTCAAACTACATGGAATAAGGAGGGAGATCACGAACAACAGCATAAACATAAAATTAAATAATCAGCTGATTTGGGGTAGTTTTTAATCCTTATCTACCTCCGTGTGAAGTACTCGCTAGTAAAATGTCAGCTTTAACTCGGTGAATAGTGAATAGAGTTGGCAACGTTCACTGCGCCACAAAAGACGAACAGCTGATACCCAGAAGTCGGAATCAAGAGTCAGCATGAAGAATTAAAAACTAACAGGTCCAAAGTCACGCAGTCAGGTGGAGGCCAAGGGAAGAACACCTCCAGCTATTATTTATAGTTTTAGTAATAACAGCAACGTGCAGCATTCCAGGGCTATTTCGCGCGAGCCCGTATTAATCAAGGGGCGTGTTTACACAGGGGGATCCCATTATGCCACTCTATTGACGGAAAGTCTCCCCGTCCGCAGAGCTCGAAAGCACGGGCCCCTAGATCACTCGGACTAGGCCGGCGAAAAAAAAAGAACGCGGCAGGGAGGAGAGTGGAAAGGCGGGCGACCCAAAAAACCCTTTCAATTTCCCTCCACCATTGCGGCGTACTCGCAACCAACCCTTTCTTTCCCTCTTCCCTCCCCATCCTCCGACCGATCCTTTTCACCTCATCTCCTGGAAGAGGCGCGCGCGCGCGGGGGAAACTCTCTTTCGATGGGATGCGCGGGCGGCAAAGGAGGCGAGAGGAGCGGCGGCTTCGTCCCGGAGGTGTTTTGTTTTCCGTGAGGGTTGGGAGGGTGGAGACGCCGAGGGGGATGGGGGGGAAATGGACTGGGATGTGGATTGAGGGTGGGGTCTGGGGGGGGGGGGTCAAGGGAAGGGGTAGAATGGGGGAAGGGGGTCGACGACGGTGAACGTGAGCAGCTCGCGCTTCTATAAATAGTCGAGGGAGCAGAACAGTGGTGCGTGCGGCACGGAGGAGGTGGCGGGGGTGGGAGGCGGGGAGCGGCGATGCGTCCGATGGGAAAGCCTGTATCGCGCACGAGACGCGATCTTGCAAGATTTTTGAGCACGCTGGGTGGGATGTAGACTCGGCAGTATCGCGCGGTACAGAGATCTCGGGATGCTGGACATCGTGTACGGTCGCTGGTGAAGCAGCTGGGATCCTTGATTGTATTATTTCCAAGGTTCTGTCCCCACGCGTGATACCAACAGGGCCCGCTGTCCGGTCTTGCATTAGTTCTTGAATTAGTTAGTAGCATTAGTTCGGCCGGTCTTGGTCACATTTGCTCATCAAGTGCGATCTTCAATTACCATCAAACGGGCCACATGATTCTTCCAAGGTTCCAAGCAGGTAACAGGTCAATGCTCGCACGAGGACGGCTGCAATCATTCTAGGTTGTCCCCATAATCTTGCTGTTGCTTTTCCCCCCATAATCTTGCTGTTATTCCTAAAACTATGAATAATAGCTGGAGGTGCTCTTCCCTTGGCCTGCACCTAACTGAATGACTTTAGACCTGTTGGTTTTTAATTCTTCATGATGACTCTAGATTCGGACTTCTGGTTATCAGTTCTTGCCAGGATACTGCTATCTTGTGTGGGAACAAGCATCGCGTGATGCGGCCAGAAGACGATGAAAGGGTTGGTGGGGGAAACTTTGTAAGGTGAACGAGGGATGGGGAGGAAGGGAGACGTCGTAAAGGGGGTGGGGAACGACGATGGGGGACGGGTGGGAAAGGAGGAAGGGCGAGAATGTAGGGTAACGGAGGAGTTAGAAGGAGACGAGAGGGGTGCGAGAAAAGTGAGCCCGACGAGGATGGGGAGAGAGCTTTTCTTCGGGGGAATAGGATAAGGAGGAGGGGGAGGAGGCGTGGGACGCATGTGGATGCTGGGGTGGACCAAATACAGAAAGGAGTGAAAAATGAGAGAGGGGAACACGTGGAGGTTGGCTCGAAACGTGTAGAGCCAAAGGTTCCAAGAAATGTGTAAAAGCAATGCTTATGAGAGATGAATCCACGCGGGGAGGTTTTCGGGAAGCCCGCGGTAATGTATGAGCTGGCCAGGAAGTGGTGCGAAATCATGAGGATGCAGGGTTCAAGGAATTATGATCGGATTTTCATCGCGGGTTTCATCATTTACAGCGTCCGTTGCGGGAGGATACGTCTTCCGTTATTAGCACGTCCTTGGAAACTGTTATTAACATTTCAACTCGGTTGCGAATGAACTACGTCATAATTGCGGCCGCCAACGAACACTGGGCTCGTCTCTTTACGTTCCTCTTTGAATACGCCGCGATAAGAAAACGAGCGATGCTTAATTCAATCGCTTCTTTCGCCGATAACTCATACCGCACTGATTGGATTCACCGAACGAACGCAAGAACCTTGAATAGATTAACCCAAGTGACTGAGGTCTAGAAAGCAGCGAACTGGTTTACAAAATAGATGAAATGGAAACGACGGGAATCAAGCCAAAACAGGCGAAGACAACAATGAAAGGAACACCTTCACCTATATGCGTCCTGACCTGTTTCCTGAGCATCAAGAGTTTATACACAACGGCTCAGGAGAAGGAGGTCATCCTAGAAATGCTGGTTTTTGGAGGAGTCGTGATTCAAGCGTGCGTTTGTCTATTTTCTCCTCGTTGGAGTCGATTTTGCGTGTATTTTTTCAGTTTCAGAATTAGTAGAGAATAATATGTGAAATTTACAGCACAACTACATCCGTTTGTCCAAAGAACTGAAATTCAATGATTGATTCCTTTCCAATCCACTTTCGGCAAAGTTTCAGGTTTTACGTCGTAGATCTACTTTGGGCATAGGCATTCTTGAAATTTGTTCAGAGGATTCATCCTCATTAGTTGGCGAACAATGGATAGCTCGTTATGACGGCGCTTTTTCAGCTCCGTGTCAGTGAAATTAGGGAGAGAAAACTCAGCGTCGACCATGAAAATGATTTATATTTTTCAGTGAGCAGTTTTAGAAGAACTTTCTAAATACGTATATTTCTAACTAATTGGCTCAAACAATAAACATAAAACGCAGTAAAATATATATAAAGAATACGGAGAAATATACCAGAAATATCAGAATTTAATACCAGATTTATATACCAGAGTTGAATTTGTCGTCAATACTAACATGCCGAGTGTCACTTATTGAGGACATACTAGTAATCAGAAGGTAATGTGATTCATGTGGGCATTAGTTTAATTTTCAATCATACAAATGGAAGGAAATATCTTCCTGGGAAATTTAAGTTATAAAGTAATGAATAGTGAGTTTTTGCATAGCTGACTATTTCCAATTAATTATAAAACTCGAGCATTAATTTATGATGTTGGAATAATTGAGTACATTTCAGAACTTTTAATTTTGACTTATCAGCTAAATTACGAATTATGTCAGGACTGGTTCCCTTGAAATGAATTACACATTACCACTTTTCTACGCAGATTAATACTCACAACTAGCTTACTCACTAGTCCAGAATACAGAATTGAACATTCCTAATAGCAGGTATTGAGTTTGAATTGTGAAAAGAGCAGTTAACACAAGCAGAACAGTGAGTATATGCTGGATTCATAATTATTTGGCAAAGGAGAAAAACAACCAAATCCAAAAAAATGAAATAAAATGAAATAAATGAAAATTACCATTCCGACCGACAATGACGTCTCCATGCGCATACCCAAAGAATACTAATCACTCTAATGAAACTTATTTTTGCAATGCAAATAATGCTTTAAGGGGCTTGAAAAATACATCAAGGATTGGACAGGCTGACATAATTATCCAGCCTAGCGGATCCTGCAAATGAAATTTACATTATTACTTCGTACATACTTGAAAATAAGATTAAACTTTGTAATTTTCCACACGAATTTAATTATCCAACCGGTTTCAACACAGGGGTGTCATCATCAGGGACTCTCCCTGATGATGACACCTCTGCGTTGAAACCGGTTGGATAATTAAAGTCATGTGGAAAATTACAAAGTTTAATCTTATTTTCAAGTATGGGAAAATTCCACAAAGTTAAGGCCGAAGTTTTTTTCTATACTTCGTACATATCTCTTCTAAAAGAAACTTCATGCGACAGAAAATATAGAGATAAACTGTAAATCGAAGCTGGAAGGTAGCGAAGAGTTGAAATGATTTTGCTATAGTTTGAAGTCGAGAATCGTAGGAGGATTCGAAAACAAGATTATCCAGACTCGAGAAAATTCACGTGAAAGAATATGAATATTTGCATTAAAGCGTGACAGTTTAACGGCCGTCCAATTGTTCTCCTTTAAATAACAACTATGAGCAAAAAGATACAGTAGCGTACGCTGGTTTGGGTGTTCCCTCTAAAACAGATTTTTTTATGCCTCCGATTACTCAGATTCCTAGATAAAACTAATATCTAATGCAGGTAGGATTGAAACATACCTACACATATCTCAATAGACCAATATCTCAATCAATCAGTGACAGGCAAAGTTTCCCTAACACTTGATCCAACCATGATAATAATATGTGAACTACTGATCATTTACTTTTGTAAATTTTATTTTCCTCTCATTTATACATGCTGTATTCCATAAATGCGTTTCCTTTATATCACTCCGCTTTGCCCGTTAAAAGAGATGAAAAATTGGTTATTACTTCAGTGACTGAGAATATGCTTCTCTCACTATCGTTTTAGACACGACTTAGTCTCCGATTGAATACAAACAATGTTCCATCACTAAAAAAACGCTAACTTCATAATGTCAGATCTAAGAATTTTGGAGGGCTACTTTTTGGGTCCAGCAAATATCTCGCATTTTATTTTATATCAATTACTCCTCCCGGTAGTCGTCTTTAACACTAGTTTTGCAAACGTGATAAGAAATTTCCGCCGTATGAGAGGATGAGGAAAGAACCGCTCTAGATTTCAGTATGGATCCCTTTTCAGGTCATGCCAAGTCAGTATCAATCCCATGCGATGGGTAGAACTCCATTCCACTTTGCTGAGCTACGATATTGAGTGACAGCTTGGGACTCACATGGGCCGTCACTTATCTTCATGTCAGTTAAGGGGTATATATTACCTCGACATAGCCCTCCGTCAATCTCCGATGGTAGCAAACTACCAGTTATTTTGATACGATTGCTTTCACAGATATTATAGACACTGATAAATCTATAATACGGTAGTTTTACTAGCGGTGGCAGCAACGGGAATTTTTCGGCACATAAGAACGAGAAAAAACAAAACACCTTCAGTTTTCTTTGATATGCATCGGCGAAAGATGTGGTTGAAAGCTCAATAAATATGAAAAATACATAGCCTCTCGTGAATGCTACCGACGAAATAAAAGCTAACGTGCTCACTGGACTATCGGAAACCGAAATAAGAGTGTATTTCCGACCAAGGCAATAACGTATGATCAAATAGCTACAACTTATAAATCAAATATACACTCAGATAAATATTCCATTATGTGGTTTATTTGACGTCAGTCATGACGTAATTTGTGATTGAAAAAATCAGTCATTATAGCGTAGGAATTTAGCGTATGTATAGCGTAGGAAATTCTTTCCTAGTTAAGTATGTCAAGCTACTGCTCTTAACACTAAACACAATTGGGGAGAGGAATTAACAGATACTTACTTATATTATTGTATACCAGGTTTTAATATTTATTACCTGTTAATTTACAATAGAAATTCAACGGAACTATCATATAGAAATAGTTTTCAATCCGTAAATTTCTTTTAAGATTTTGATTTAAGATAATTATGATTAAATAATGGAAAAAGCGAGTCAAATTATTTCACTTATAAGAATTGCGTTAATATCAAATGATGAACTTGCTGATTCCAATTAGTGCCAAAAGCAATGCAAATAATGTAAACGTAACAATTAAGTATTCTAAATAAAAATTAATTCAAAATACAGTAAATAATGTAGATATAAAAATAATGTAAACGATAAATATAATATTGTAAATTAAAGTAAAAGAAAAATAGAGAATAGTAATGATGCAGAATAAAGGGAACTATTTTGTCATTCCTTATACCACGAACAAAAAAACGATTGTGCACAGCGTGTGTTTGAGACAAGTATGTAAGTTGATACATTTTATTACAAATTTAAAAGAGCATTATTGATTCCTGATTTTTGCTTAGCCGCTTCAGAGTGACAATTAGTAGAATAACAATGCAGACAAATATTCAATACAGTTCTACTAGATTGCATACTAATGTGCGGTATTACGCAGCGGAACGTATAGATTTGATTCTAAAAATCTGTCAGATTACTAAGCATTATTCATTGTCCCATGCATTGAACGTCACCACTTAAATTTAAGTCAAACAACTGAACCATTGGTCACAGCATACAAATGCCAATGCAAAGTTTTTCATCGTACTTTCTTTTCCTCAATTACAATCCCTGTGCCAGAATTGATAAGCAAATGCAGGCACGAATGCTACTATCCACACATACTTAATATATCGAGAGCATTTTTTCTATCAAACTTTTTCAAAATTTCAGCTGTCATCTACTTAACGCTCATTGGCTCTCTTGAGTATGTCGTGGGCGTGAAGGCATTTGAGATGCACGAACACTCTCATTTCTATTCCGCATCGACTATAGTTCTCGAAACGCGCAGTGTTATCCTGGAGTGTATTTTAAAATACAGAGGTATGTCGGTGACGAGAGTCAGTTTCCGGAAGCCAGAGTAACGGCAAACGATTACAACACGACTTAACGCATGAATATTTCTGTCCCTTGGACACAGCCTAAGGATAACTATGAGTGACGTAACTTGGCGTCTCCTATTCTTTTCCAACGAGCCGAGAACTGTCTCTCTTTTATAGGGGTGTGCCACTGGATAAAAATCGTCGAAATTATTTCCCCCTGTAAACGTAAAGGTACACCTGTTTGACCCGACATATTTGTTCCAATTGCCACTTGCACGACTTGCTACCACTTCAAGTGAAGAGGAGTAGTGCACTTTTTATTTGGACGAGATATTGCATATCCTGATTCGGTTGTCAAAACATGAGTAATTCCGTTCCTGTGAAATGATAATGTGATTATTATCCCTCAACATTAATAAGCAAGTCGAGTAAGGAGGACGTTCAAAATAATAGTACCCAGATCAGTTCGGGTTGTTAAAGCTCACAGTATAATATAAATGAATTGTTCAATTTTAACCTGTGAATTATTCAACAGCGAACCATTTTTCATTTTTCTGGAAATACATCATGCAGTGGAACCCCGAAGCGGTCGTAATTGACTCATGGGGCTAATTGCTTCAAAATTTCGAATAAATATAGGTATTCGGCCTGTGTTCATCAAAAGAATAATAAAGAGTGAAAAACAAAAATTGTGAAATGTTAAATGCACTTGTAGTTGAGTTTAGGCTCGAATATCGCTTTAAAGTAGGCAAATGTTTATTTTATTGATTTAAAGCTATTAACGCACAAGCTAAAGAATTTTAACTATGTTTTGACTAGTGAAACAAATTCCCAAGGATTCAAAAGGGCCCTCTGGCGTCAGGAAAACATCAAATATTTACTAGTGGGGTAAACTTGGAATATTATTGACATAATATGCACGGAGGCTTAGAATTTCGTACATCGGTAGCAATGCAGATGTACATTTGTACTACCTTAAAATACAACGAACATAATGCTTGGCTCAAGGGTTCATAAACAACAGAACATCACTATTCGAATGGCTTCACGGCTTCATTAGAATACCGTTCACAGTTCAAGAAAGAAATGAAGAGCGCATTGCTACCCTTCTAGCACAATTGGTTAAAAGAAGAGAAACCAGAACACATTCTCCTTAACTTGTCTTAATGAATATTTAACTTAATGAATCGTCTCGCTTCCATGTTCTGTGTAATCTGGTGATTAATTTACACCGGCTGCAATTATAAATAAATGATAATGAAATTAATAATGTGATAACGACACCACCAAAAAAACTGAAGTTGCCAGCCAGAAAATATTATATGAATGATGTTGCAAATAATATAAATACTTCTTTACTATGAGTAACCACATCGCGTTACATCATTAAATAATCGAAAACATTACGCCCGAAAAAAATGCCTGGGAAAGCTTCCAATTTCTTTGAATTAGCAAACTCCAAATAATTCTGTAGGTACTAAAGAATCGGTGCAATTAATAACATTTCACCAGGCATCTAAAATATAGAAGACTTCTTCGTGCAGGCGAAGTTGGCTTTTCTCCTTTTATAACGCCTGCTATAAAAATCGACATTTTTATCCCGAGGTAATTTTGTATCACATTTCCTTCGCATTATACAACCATTCAGCTTCTTTGAAGGTTCCTTGCCATACATTTAACAGCCACTGTCTTATAAACTCCTCCATCGTTGTCAGCTGGGAAAATATATACATATCCGTGAGCATATATATATATATAGTTGAACCTGTGATGCACAAGGACTGAAAAAGAGCTTCGCGAACAGCATAGAGGATTTATTTTTATTCCTGAGCCTTATTTTCTGGGTCGACCAACATCACAAATCATTCCTACATCGCGCATGGAAAACCCTTTGAAGTAGATGACTAACGCCAATGCGATGTCGAGCGCCGGAGGATAATCGCCATTCAATAAAGGCATCAATGTCTGAGGGGTTATGGAATTCGGACTGTGGTGAGGGGGAGATTCATGGTCTGATTTTTATAGGGAGCCACCATCTCCCTCAACTAATCCCTCCATTCCTGGCTCATTCAAGTGTTTATTTTTTCCCGGATGTACTTCGGCCGTCTCGCGGGTGATGCATCGGTGCCGCGGGGCGAACGAATCCGGAGATAGTTTGAAATCACAGCGCTGCGAAGTTATAAATTAACTCCGCCGGGAGTTGCCACCAAGGAATGAAAATGAAATCAAAGATCCCTCCATCCTCGGATCCCTGGTTATCCCATCTGGAGAAATATTACGGGAGAGTGACAAGATCGGGTCGAAGTTTTTTTTTCTTGGCACTGCACCATCTTTCCGAAACACTGAGAAGCTATGACATCCGTTTCCAGCATTAGAAAGCATCCAGTCTGGGAAATATTTACGGAAACATCATCCGATCAATTTATATTCAGTCAAGTTCCAGCTATCACGGTATTTTAAGACGTATATTTCACCATAAAAGCAAGAAGTGTCTCGGTGCATTCAGTGCAGAAAAAATGGATACCTGCAATTTCAAATGTAATTATAACTAGCTAATAAGTATACCTTTCCCGATACACTTGATGAAGATGAAATGCGAAAGGCCGTTTTACAGGATGCTTGTCATTGTGCAGTTTGATGTATGGAGAGAAGCACAGTGAGAATTGCATCACGTAAAGCAACGAGCTGCATGTAATACTCCCTAAAGTCATGAACGACTGTACGAAAAATAGGATCTTTTCTATTTACACACATCCATGTAACTTCCATGATTTGACGCTGCTTAGAAATGTGCAGTTTATCGCATCGCGTTAAAGAGCCTTAAAAGTAGGTGTTCATTCAAAACAACTTCAGGTTTTTACGCTCAATAACTATACAGCATTGTAAACTTATTTAGTTTATTTCCTCCTAATGAGATGAACTTTAATGTTTCTCCGAGAGTTAGAAGTGTAGCATAAATATTAGAGTTGGTAGGTATAATCTAGAAACGTTGGAACAGTTCGCTTATCTTCAGAGTTTCTCTGATGAACGTGGTTTAAGTAGTAGAGGTATCAGGAGAAGAATAGCTCTGGCTGGGGAAGAGTCCGCTACGAGGAAGGAATTAATGATGAGTCTCTCAGAGTCGCTTAGTATAAAATGCGAAGAAAAGATTAAATAGAGCTCTAATATGGAGCGTGCGGTTTTATAGTTTTGAAACTTGGTCCTAGCAGAGGATGGACGAGCCGAAGGTGGAGGATTTGAGGTGTGGGAGAGGAGAAAACTGTTAGGGTTAGCTGGACGAAGAGGGAGACACACGAGAAAGCGTAAAAGATAGTATATGGAGAATAGAAGTTGGTCGGAGAAATTAGAAAGCAACGAAATAGGATGATGGATGTTTTGAGAAGTACCGGACGGAAGAAGACAGGTGACCGGAGGCGGGCAGAAGATTCGAAGATTTAAAGAGAGATTTAATACGGTACCCATGTGCCGATTCACAAGGAAAGATGCGTAAGCGGGGAGTGGCAGGGAATAATGTTTATGATGATAATATTGATATAAGAAAAGGAAGAGAGTCAGAGAAATTTGAAGGAAGTATCAAAAGTCGGAGGATAACGTTTTAAGAGGTAACAGGGTGTTGAAGAGGTTAATATCGGGGAAAGAGTTGAATATGAGCAGAAGAGGAAGGATATGAAGAATGAAGAAAATGTAGAGGAAATGACAGTTTCAAGAGGTATTTCATTTAGGATTTAGGATTAGTCTCCAATTCCATGGGACGTTACTGGTAGCGAATGTGCCCAAATGTGCGTGTAACAGCTAACGATGTGGTGGATAATGGTGGAGCTGGTAAAGAGCTTCGCTCATATCACCTACAGTTTGGAAAGCAAACAAAACAAAATTAACTGAATAAAGTTAAAGTTAATCTCTGTTAAAAGTAACTAGTTTTAAAAGTATCTAATTTAAAAGTTCCTTTTCTGAAAAAGTAACTGATCAAAGTTAAAGTTAAAAAAAGTAACTTTTACGTTAAAAGTTACTTTTTCAGTTACTTTGGAAAATTGGATGCTGTGGTGATAGAGGCCTTGATGGTTTTTTTGTTTTGACAAACAAAGCAAACACTGAAACTATCCATTTGTTTTAAAATATTCGAAGTGGGGATTTTCATTGTAATTCCATTGCGTGTCCAGAGTGTTGTCCGTCAGGTTTCCTAATTTCTGCTGAAAGGATTCGGCAATTTTTCTGAGGTGGAGTTCCAATTCCGGGATTTTTAAGTTGTCGTGAATGTAAGAATATCTGACGAACTATGGTGCGCCTGTAATTTGCCGCAAGAGATTGTTCTGAGTGGTAGAAAGTACCTACTTTAAGGTTAGTTTTTGATATCGATCCCCATATTGCGATGTGAAGTATCCCTTCTCAATTGTAAAATTGCAGTGGAAACGGCTTAGTTACATAGAGTTATAGTAGATGCTGGGGGTGTGCCTGCGCACCCTCTTTCGCGATTCACTGTATTGTAATGTACTGTATTGTAATTCACTGTATTGACGACGCGATGTCGCCGAGTAAGGCATACGTAGATTGGCGCATTGTGACAGATATGAATGAACCCCTCCTTCTCGTTATCCGTAATAGATTTTTAGGTGACCCTTCTTTCTCGGATTCAACTATGTAATATTGACGATACCATGTCGCCGAGTAATGCACACGAGCCCTCCAGGACATTGTCTTAGCGTGGTTACGTATTTTCTAGTCTGTGGGTGTGTTCCTAAACTTTGGCGATCACTCCCCTCCACTCACTTTTGTTCGGATGTATTCGTCTCGGCCTATTCATAGAATTCTTACACAACTACCATTGCATTCTTAGATACCGTTTTATTTTCCCCTTTGTCTGTTCGGCAAACTTTGCTCCCAAATTTGAACAGGTCGACATTTGCCAAAAATTAATGAAAAAAATTAACTGACGTTATTTTTGTATAAGTAAACGCATAATTTGAACGATTAAAAGTTAACTCTTCTAAAAAGTAACGATTAAAATAAATAGTTAACCACATTTTTAACGATTAATTTTAATTGTTAATCCCAACTATGATATTACCTAATACAATAATCGAATAAAAGACAACTGGAGAGGTGACTTAACATCACTGGATGGATGATCTTCGGTATGATCTGTGTGTTTGTCATGTTAACCATAACTATGATGCGATGGCACACGAGAGGGGTTATAGGGTATAATGAAGTGCTAGAAGTCCACACATAAGCTACATGGAACAGTAGTTTGATAAGTTCCTCGCACGGGCTTATTAATTCGGGCATCGATCTAGGCCTCACACCCAGTTTGCTTCATTTCAACCGAGGTACATGCATAGCCTCCAGCAAACATTGGGAAGCATATGATCTCTTTCAATTCTCATTCAGCTAAAAAACACCGTTTACAATCATTAGCTTCCTACCCTAGCCTTTTCCTATTCCTACCATTAGCACTACAGACGAGGTTGTGAATATTTTCAAAACCTACCGACGTCTTCTTCACGATCCATTTTAATTTGATAACAAGCCAAGATGTTTATTCGTTTTTGCGAGATCAAAAGAAGAAAATCGTCCCTGTCTTTGTCCACAAAACCTTCCTTTCATACGGGAAATATAGTAACTTTTTCAACTTAAACTCCAATACCCTCCAATACCCGATTTCTCTACTTACAAATGGTGTCCCGACCAACACCGAACATTCGCTCGTCAGAGCGAAAATGCTGAAAGTAACCAATGTGAAATGAATGTGTGAGTCAAATGATCGCGGTGAGACGGGATACCACACGCATCCTGCTTCGCAAGTCTCAATTTGATCAAAAGAGTTTTAATAGATGCATAATACCCAGAGCAGATCGAAAATACCGACGAAACGTAGAGCAATACTATTATAGGGTCATCCACATACTGCGTAACGCTGACTTTCCACCATATTTGTCCTCCTTTCTCTCGTTTTACGTTCCACGGCATTCTCTACGACATTTACGTAACGCTGTCAATATCTTATTTAAAGTGGTCACTTTTGTCAATGATAACATGGTTCATAAGTATCATATATTCAATATTCATATTCATATTCATTCATTCAATAACTATTATTTTCAGTCCCCTTCCCTCTCGATAGTTAATCATATGGCCCGACCCCCTATCTCCTCTTTAGCGTTATGCAACATATGGACGGCCCCTAACGAACGGTAACCTTCTTACACTTTGGTATTTCGGCCAATGCGCTAAGCAAAACTTATGGGATGGGGAGTGCAATGCAATAATTCACCTCAGCAGTCGACGGAGTAATCTTGTGCTGAGTTGCCTCATGATGTACGAACCGTTCGAGGCTTGCGTGATTATGACATCTCAATATGACTCACTTGAGACCGACTGTGTCTGCTAAGAGGACGACATCGTTCAAATGAGAGCGAAAGACTTATGCAGAGCCAACACGCTCGACACTCGAGGTGAGGGAATGCGTCTCTCAAGGAATGATACCTAGAGCCTCCTTCAATAAAACTTTCGAACTTCCAGCTTCGTTCCGGGAAAATATCTCTTTGAAAAGTGTAAAGCGTCGGGTACAGTGGAGAGAATCAAAACAGGAAATGTTTCCTTTGAAGGCTTTGATGAAACAAATTGAATGATAAGCGGACCCAGACAGACTTACGGAACATAGTCGTGCCCAAAATTCTAGGAGAGGGCACGCCCATTATTGCAGTAATAATGGAAAGTAAAAGGTCGCCAATGCCCAGGGATAGACGAACAAAGAAACATACACCAAAATCAGAATCAGGTATTGGCGGATCTAGGGGGGACGGGGGGCTAAGGAGGATATAGCCTCTCCCCCGTTATTGGGTCGGAATTTCAATCTAGGCCCATAATGACCTCCATAAACCTTTTACTAATAAAACAACCTACTACATGTGCATAGTAATATTTTCTAATTCTGTCTTTTTTATCAAAAAATTAGCCTGAAACCGGCGTTTTTGAGTCCTCGAACCCCCCTTCCGGCTGGGGGGTATTCCCGGTACCCCAGACTCCCGGGTTTGCCCGGTCCTCTTGGTCCAAACCTAGATCCGCCACTGGAATCAGGGATAGATCTTACCCCGGCAAAAAATCATTTTCAGATTCGAGGATATGAAAGAGGCTATCAAAATGATTTAAGAGGGAAAAGGATCGCTTTTAGACTCAACGCATCACTCTGATGCAGTCATTAACGAAAAGAACTGTTTTAGAGCGTAAGCATCTGACGGCGGGCCCTTGTGTGCCATGCCAAAGGGATTCTCGTGGGTGGCACCAGACAGCGTCGAACCGAAAGAATATTGATCGATTCGACTAATCTGCACCTGTTTAGGGACGTTGCCTGAGGATATCGGAGGGTATGAGAAGAGGGGAGCAGGAGAATGACGAGGCGGTGGAGCAATCGCTCCGAGTGGGGGTGGGGCACGAGGAGGAAGAGTGGGGTGGATACGGCGGCGGCGGCTGAAATTTTTATGGCCCTTCCCCCTCCCCATCCCATCTCCATATCCCGCTCATCCTCGCCAATAAGCATCTAAGGACAAAAATAAACACTGCATTCAGCATTGAATGATACGATCAACTTAACCTGAGTGGCTCAAAGAAAGCAAATTTTGCAATAATTTATTCCCACCGATCCTTCTTTACTTTATTTCCCCAGAAATATTGACTTCCGAGTCGTCGACAGAATCTCGGGTAGGGTTGCTTTCTTCTCCGCCAAAAACACAGATCACGTTCAATCATCCTTCCTCTACACACGGCTCAACGCACGCCAGCGCCGAGGAATTGCTAGGAGTTGTAAACATTTTGTTCTCAGAGTAAAAGATGAATCATTTTAACGGATTCAGGCTGAAATAATAATACAGTGTCAGAAAACCAGTTCGAAGAAAGATAAAAGCATGGTGGAATTTAGGTCTAAAATCAATATTTACTGTAAAACAATAGAATTCATTTTTCGATAATTAGGCTGGCAAAGCGCGCAACTGATCAAAAAATCTCATTCACACCATATAAATACCAATGATAGCTGACATTACTGCACGAAAAGGTGCAGATATATTTCCGCATAAAAGTACGTGCAGAACATTTTAATGATTTTAATTCCTGACGCATCACTTCGGGTGAGGTCATCTGATGATCTGGCTATCAGTAGTTGTTTACAGATAACCACATGAAGGATCCTGTGTTTTTGCGGCGAATAATGTTGGTGATGTCCTCGCAGGTTCTCTACCGGGTAAGGGATTCGGCGACTGCCGAATTTTAGACATCTGGCACTGCCGTTATCTTTATCACTTAAAGATGCCGGTAGAGCCAGCCGTCGAAACGTTGGCTGTCACCGAATCCCTGACCTGGTGGATCCTCCGCGAGGACTTCACCAGATAACCACATGGGTAACGCCTACGCAACGTCGAGAAAAAATCTCTAATTACAATGATAAAAACTTTCATACCAAAGAGATCCACATTAAGGTAAAAAGGTAAAGCAAATGCACTTAAGAGGCAAATTACGAGTTCTTTGAAGAGAAGCATTAATGATTGTTTTGGCAGTATTCGCTTGTAGCGAGTTTAGAAAGAGGTCAAGGCACAATTGCAGAGAAAGTGTTCGTATCGCGGTTGATAATTGATTTCAATGGTTAATGATCCATTACGAGTGAACGAAGCCTGCTTAAACGTGTTGGTATTTTTATGGAAAAAATTGAAATGTTTTCAAAGGTGAAAATCTGTCACTCTTTATGACCAGTGAGCACGTAACTTTCTCTCCTTGATTTATCCAAGTGACACAGTAATATGCAATTCACATTATTCTTTTGTGTATATCACAACGAAGAAAATAATAAGCAAGAAAAACGGAGGGAATAATAATTAATATTCTAGCAATTTTTACTGCTGAATAATAAAGAATGTTTTGCCATCTAAAATTTATTGGATGTCGAAGGACCGACTTGATACTGCGTACCTATTTTAAGAGAATCAACTTACCGAAAGTGAAAGGTAGCTGATTTTTCTTGAAAACAATCACGAGAGCAGAACGTTTCGAAAATGGGATTGATAGATGCTGGAGGTGAGACTTGAGCATATTTTACCGGTTTTAAGTATACGAGCTTCATTCTAGCAGGATTATCTGTATGGTACACGTCATAGGCCTCTATGTAGTCGACAGCATAAGCTCCACCTGATGCATAATTATGGCCGAAATGATTGACTTCATGTTCGTTAACGAGGCAGATGATGATATTTCAGTGGTGGGAAACATGGCTCCTTGTCGTGTAAAACTAGTATGACCAGTAAATGAGAGAAAATGGGGAACTTAGTGATTCCGTCAGTCCAGGACCCTTGCAGAGAGATATCCTTAATTCAGACCCAATGTGATTGCCTTGAAAAGTGGCTATTTAACTACGAGCCTTAAAAATGTTTTTATCATCCATTAACACTATTATTTATCTCACAAAAACTAGGGCAAAAGGATACATGCTACACCATCATCATAAGTCAAGAATCCTAAGATTGGTTTGACGCAGCTCTCCACTCGATTCTCCGATCACATGCATAGTTTCAAATTTGAATTAACATTTTACGGCACTTTGAAAATGAATTTAATTAAAGTGTTCAACGAGGACTTGGCATTCTATGCTAAGGGTTTGGATGAAACAAATTAATACAGCAAGAGGCATGTCGGAATAAGACTTCGAAAAATCAGAATTTGGTTCTTCCCCGTCATATAATAGCCATTCAAGTCTCAAAGGGCATAGTTAGATCAGGAAAAGTGTTGGCTTGAATGCTGATAATATTTAGTGATAGCAATCCAAGTTTTTCTTTCTCATCCCGTAAACGAAAGTCGTGAAAAAGGGTTCATTCTATGAAATGTGACTAGAAGCTTTCGAATGTTACGCCTAGGGTAAGAGAAGTAACTAAAGACATGCAAATCCGCATGGTTTTCTGATACTAGGTACTATGGAGCAGAATTACTAGTTCATTCACAACGATATTTCCAGTTCCAAATTACAACAGACATACTATATTTTATACTAAGCACAAGTTAAATTAAGTGTTTAGTAAAATGATTTTGAGTAAAAAGTAAATATGACTATTTGCATGGGTATAGCTCAACAATGATTTGTTTTGCGGTGAAATAAGTCCAAAGAACCAAGCGAATACATAGGTATATACTTTTTCACTGGGTCTTCGAAAGATTTTCTTGAGACACTAAATTTTATCCCATTTAAAGCCGTTACTTATTTTTGCAAAGTGGTTTATCTTTTATCAGCTAAAAATATTTCTTCATTTTCCTGACATCGAATGAAGACGGGAA
Source organism: Platycnemis pennipes (assembly GCA_933228895.1). NCBI lineage: Eukaryota > Metazoa > Arthropoda > Insecta > Odonata > Platycnemididae > Platycnemis > Platycnemis pennipes. The sequence goes on from OW121848.1 coordinate 59,121,046, forward strand.
AGCTCATATTTTTCAAATGTAAGCAAAGCATGCAAATTTTAATTGAATCATTCCTCATAAATGTGATCCTGACTTGTAAACGTGATGGAAGCACACGGAATGTCACACTAATGTCAATGTTAGTCATGTTATGCATATACATATTGTCTCGATTGAATGAAAAGAGAATTTTGTCTTCCTTCCTCCATTCTTTCCATCCACAATGCTTCCTTCCTCCACCATCCTCGTTCACCTAGCATCCTGCTTTCCATGGCAGCCTTTTCTCGCCATTTATCTCTATTTACGTGCCAGATAATTTCTCTGACTACTCCTCCGAATTTCCTCCTCCTGTAGTTTCTGTTACTCCCATAGAATTCTACGAACTTTTATTCTTTCTCTTTTGGGTACTCTTTCCATCCCCTTCAAATTCCACCTCTCACGCGACTGAAATCCTTTGTAATCCTATCACCCCAGGATTCAGGTTTCTGTGTCTATAAAATACAAAGTCCTCACCAGCCTTTCATTCACAACTTCCCTGAAGGTCCATCACATAAGCTCTCTTCTCTTCAGTGCACACATAACCATGAAAGAAAAACTTTGCGATTCTACTTAAGCATCATTCGGAATGAGCATTATTTCGAATGAAGTATAGAATAATATTCCACTCAGGACTGCTAATTATGGAATTCCACAGAGTATCGGGCTCCACCATCGCACACAGTCTTGGTAGATGATTTCAATGATAATTTAATTCTCTATTTCTCTTACTTCTCTATCTCTAGCACTACGCCACATTTAATTGAAAATCCCCTTTAATATTCTGACTCCTGTTCTCCTACTTAAATGTTTAGATTTTAGTTTTTGTTGCAAAAAATAGATTTATTTCAGTTTCTCTATGAATAATCTTCGTGGACATCCCACAAATAGTCACGTACAATACAGTTAGCTCTGATTGAGGTTCAATTTGCTACAGAAGAAAAATTCTGGAGAGAATGTCGTCAAACTTGATTTTGGTTTGAATCACTTCTCCGTAATGCCATTATCTCCATCATCCTCGCAGCAAAGAAAGGATAGGTAAGTAGTGGAGACCGAAGGTATTAAGAGGAAAATCAGATACCTTCAGCCTCAAGGGCAGGATTAAATAGATTAGACTCAACAGAACAGGAGCATTTTCAGGGCCTTCTGCAACAGTATGCGTATGGAATCGAAAATCTATTTATAATGGCACAGATTTTACGTCACAGCTAGTTCTGCTCAAGGAATCCTTCCCCAAAGTAATTTATTTTATTCAGACATTTATTCCCCAACCCTTGCCCTCACTCACGATTACCTCATCCGTTCCTCCGAGATCCCCTCTCCGCTACCGTCTTACTGACAGCTCTTTTTCTATAGTTTTCCACTGACAGGCGGCCGCTCCACAACTCTCTCGCCCCCTCCAGACAGAAAACAAAGAACCACATTGACGCCCTTGTGTTTTATCGAAGAAAGCTTCAATGAAGTCGATATCTCCCAGCTGTTTATGAACTGAGATGCCACACTCACCCTTCCTAACGGGTTGGCGGGCTGTTTCGCACGAATATTTTCTTAGACCGTGGAATTGAATGTCTCAGCGGTAGACAGCAGGGAATCAACCCTAGTTTATTGCTAGCATATCACTTTTTCCGAACTGAATGACGTGAATAAGCGGACTTCTTTGATCGCAATGTTAACTACACACATTGAAGAGAGAAAGTCTTCAATGGAACAAAATTTGATTAAACAAAGAGCAACAAATTAATTCTTGTCCCCACGGCATGGTCATGGACCCAGAGCCATTTAACTTACAAGGGAAGAATGCGTTCAGAAAGATCGGAAAAATCAATAAAAATCGGAAAAGATTGGAAAGCGCCATCAAATTGGTGGTGAATGCAGTAAATTATAAGTGGAATTAACTAAGTTAATACCGTTAATACTAATAATTTACTCAGTCTTTTCTCCCCGTAATCGAGAAATTCTATGGAGTGGAATATGACACTGTTCAATTTGTTAAAAAAAGACAGTTTCGATTTCCACGCGGTCTTGCACGGTTTCAGCATCTGAACCACGAATAAGGAACAACAGAAACTTATTATTATGATCACAAATCATATGCACGATTCGCAAGCGATGAGTTAGGTATCTAATAACCTTTACGTGACTCAATTTCAAATACGTGCCAGGAAAAAAGTTCGCTTTCATTCGTAAGAACTTTATAGAGTGTAGTCCACTACACACACCTTGTCGATTCCAAAAGGCATTGACCTATTTTTCTTTGTGATTTCAAATCAAATTTTGCTCATCCCCATGTAATCCATAACTAGCGTCAGCGATTATCCCCACGCCTTCGTTATGGAAGACTCGGAGATCCGGAGCACCTGTGTTTCTGCAGAGCATCGACTGCTTGTTTTTCGCCGCTGGAGGTATTCTAAATCAGACCATTTTTATTCATCCGACCTTGCCCCCAATATTCTCTCATTCAATTTCGAGTATTTTAAACTAGAAGGATGAGATTTTATTATTTTTTTCGATTTAAGGACATCAAGTAAGCAGACAAAACAAAGAAACGAATGGTTACATTGTGATTCATTCTTGACGCTCCTTAAGACTGAGAAATCACACGCTCCGGTATTTGATCATTTTTCACATTTGTTGAGCACAAGAGTAAAGTAGCAGGTTCTACGCATTACTAAACAGCAAATAAACAGGAAAAAATGTGAGCTTTTAACATCTTAGTGAAATGGGATCGGTACGTGCACCGTATATTCATATTCATAAGTGATTTGCATACTTCATAGTGATGGTCCGCATTGGTAATGGAACATCCCATTCCAAAGTATGATGCGTAGTCGTGTGGTAAATAATATGATGTGGGAAAATGGTTGCGGAGAGTGGTTTGTCGCATTATGACTGTGCTTCTTTCAGTTTGAGTTTGGATCGTTAATCATGAGTGGGGAAACGGAATTATGGAAGCCATATGCTCAACAGTCTATCACTCTAGTATATAACCATTTCAAACCCAGCCAAAATTATTTGGGATGACGATTACACTGTGAATGTTAGAAGTGATATCACTCCAAGTATTGCCAATGAATTTAATAGTTACAGTATTGAGTCATCACGTCTCTCGGGGTTCTGATCTAGATTTTCATCAATTGCAACGATGTACTCTCAATTTTCTCACTAAGCATATGATTACCTGAAATTGCAAATTAAATAAAAGCTTATTATGAGAAAGCCACGCCCTGAAAATATCACTCTTGATTGGAAATGTCATTTCCCTTCGGTTAGATTTTTTAAAAATTCCCATTATCACCATAATTTTTTCAGAGGATGAATTCATAAAATTTACAAATTCCTTTTAAACAAGGGAAATGATGACGTTGATTTGATATAGTTGATAACTTAGTTTTGGCCGTGACGTGCGCGGCGCATCAATAAGTACCTAAATGATAAGAAGGCACTCATTAAAAGTATGAGAAACAATATGAATGTCACAAATGACATTTGGGCCTCCGGTGACAATAATGATGAAGTTGATGTGATATTTATGGATTCTAGAAAGGTATCTAACTTACCAATCGCGACGGCTGCGTTTTCAAAAACCAGTGCTACGGATACAATTAAAAGAATGCGGCGAAGTCATTTCGACATGTTCAGATAGTTATTCACAAGCCCTTGGCATTCACGAAGTACATTCAGGATTCCGAGAACTCAAAACATTTGAAGGTTGCGATACCCAATCTAGAGGTATGCGTACACGCAATGTCCAATGAAAACGTCAGTACTAATCTAGATGCTTAAGTGCTCACCGAGAAACTGGGGTAGTCGCCTATTCAGTTGGGTTTTTTATTCAAGTGTATTCAGTCAGGTATTTCAGTAATCCCTGAGTCGCTCGAGCGGTCACACATGTATTCATTCGCGTATTCATGCACTAATCAAGATATTAACGTACCCATTCATTTAATTGTGTTTTCGTTCGATACCCATGTACTCTTTCGGGTAATGGAACATCAATGAATGTCCATGTTTTTAATCAATGAGCATGAGAATGTAGATTTGTTATAACCTTTAGTCAGGTAATTAGCCAAAGGTCGACCAAAAATAAATACAATAAATTTTCGATTTAAGGGCATTAAAAGAAGAAGGTGAAATCTGAGATCTAAGGTTAAAACAAATGGATAATCGCGGTATGATATCGCTATCTGTCGTTGGGTTGAGATCAGTTGAAGCTCCTCGAGGCGAATCAACCAGGACATTACCCATGCAAATCCCTTCAAAAGAGGATTAAAAGCAGAAGGTGGAACGGAACAGTAGCTGCATTTAAATCCAAAATGGGTGATCGCTACATAGTTAATTCTCGATTGGACGAGATTACTTAAACCTGGATGCGAATTAACCAGAACCCTACCAACAAAGATCCCTCTAACGAACAGTTTTATGGTGCCTTTATATTTATACCTGGAGAATACTGTGGGATTCGAAACTTGCTGCTTAAAATGTCAGCTGGAAATTCTCAAATAAGAAAAAATGTGGCATTACACACTAATTGGAATGCAGTCGGAGTTTTCGCTTTCATTTTGGAATTCAAATGGGCAAAGCGTAACCATTCCCCCCAAAAGTTGACTATAAATATAGAGACGTTGGATTAAGCGACAGAGGGTGTACTTGATAGTCATCGATCACTTTTCATACGTTTCCTTTTTAAAAGCATCGAAAAATGTACATACATTGACGTGGAGTTCCTCGAAAACTGCCATTTTAATTCTGTTGGAGAGCTTTTTAGAGATAACAGTCAACGACCAAACTTAAAAATAGTTCACGTTCCGAAGAAAAATTTGATCACTCACTCATCAATGTTTACAAGAATATTTGTACAACCCAGGAGAAACGTGGTGCCGAATGTAAAGATTTACGGGGTGAGTGTTTCAATGGACGAATGCGGCATGAGTTTTCTTATCTTTACGGTGACAAGCGCAATCATAAAAATTGAATGGTGACGTGAGATAGTATTAAATAAATATGTCGTCGAGACCATATATTTAAATTCACGCCTAACAATAGTTCTATTGAACTACTTTTTCCTACATTAATAGTTCCGCACAAATATAATTGATTTCACTTAGGCCCCAATTAAAAAAAACACTAAAATACCGCTGAAATACAGTTAAGAGCCACCCATAATAGCTATGATACAATATACGGCATAAAACTTGGCTATCTACTTAACTTTTATAATTATTTATAATGTAACTTTGAAGATAGTTTTATATGATTGTATGCTCTACAATTAAAGAATCCATAAAGAAATTCACTAACTTTCACTTCCTAATTCCATAGTCTACGGTAAATATTCAACTTATGTTGGTAAACGAAAATCTATATTCCTTAATAATATACCTGAATACACTCCTTTCCGAGCAACAATTCATAAGGCCAATTCAGAAACCAGGGAGAGAATGAAACACTTCACGCGACTAAAATAGCAATGTTGCTTCAAAAACACTGATAAGGAATTTCACTTAAATGTTTTCCCCGAGGAGTAAAAATATTAGCGCGAGGAGGTTATAGATTAGCATAAGTTTGATTTATGAAGTAACGCAGTGGAATAGAGAGAGAGAAATTAAGAGTAAGAAGTAAAGTATTAGACTTATATTGGAAAAGTTACACATCTCAACTGAGCATCTTCTTCGTGTGGAACCAATTATAAGGACGTATTTTTTCGGAAAATAAGTAAGAATCGCATGAATCTGATAATACACATTACGAAGTCGTGGACCATTAATTAAGCTTTTTGACATACGGCGCCAAGGGAAAGGACTCCTGTTTGTTTCGAGTGACAAAAGGCCTTGAGCCGGAACAAGCATCCTCAGACGATGGGAATACCTCCGACACGTCGCTGCCAGATCCCGACGAGAAAACAAAAGCCTCAACGTTTTAGAAATTCAGAGACAGAGAGCAAACGGCTACCGGGAGGATGTATATGGAGTGGTCAGGAATAGTATGGCGTGCCAAAAAACACAGGCGAAAGTGGCACACTAAGAGGAGCTCCAAGACGATGATTAGTGTGCGTCATTAGTCGAGTTAGAGTTGGATTATCTTTTCTGAGAGTGAAAAAATCTATAATAATAATTTCACTCTCAAAACGACATAGCCTCGAAAGTGTTACAAGGCAAATATGGGAATCATAAAGGAGATAATTGACTAATTAAAAACGTATGCGCAGTCAACCACTTCGTATTTTTCTCGAGTCATCTAAAATTAACCTAATTAACTGCGTTAGCCCCCTGTGGCCGTAGATTGAAGGCGAGAATAACGAGGAAAAATTACCATTCGACCGTTTCACTTTGGATTTCAGGAAGAGGGTGGTGCTTCGAGTGAATCCGTTGGGCGTTCCAGTTGGGTCACGGGTGCCACTTGATTTGACAGCCGTGACCTAATGCTCCTGTTTGGGCGCTTTGCGCACATCTTCGAGCCAAAGACATCAAAGAAATGCCGAGTGCAAATAAAGAAACAAACATTTCCTTCTACTTCGTTCCAGATTCGTTTTGGGACCAAATCGGAAAATGGAAACTGGATGTGTTCCTCGATTAGCTAAGAATTTTCTTCCGGTAAATGGGCGAATTTCGAAGTCAGATTATCAGAAAAGGAATAAATTAACTAATCGTACATAATAAATGCAAAAGAAAACGAATTGTATTACATTATAGGACGGATTACTCAACGATAAGGTGATGAACCGTAACTAATTTACCTTAAGTTATTAAAATTATTTTTGTAAAAGTCTTCCGTTGACCGTTGAATTAATACAGTATGGCTCTAGAAATTTTTTTATTCCGGTAAGGAATTCACCAATAACCTTTCTGAATTTTCTGGGACTTAGATGAAGAGAAACTTCTTTCTACACTTTTTGCCAAGGAAAATTTATTTCAGCAAAAGAGACGATATTCCCTCTCTTCTATAATCATATACTTAAGGAGAAATTTGTGTGGAATACTAAGAAGTAAACGTACGCCACGGAAAAAAACTATCTCGTAATATTGACAACGAGAACAAAAAAAACATTAGATTTTTTGATCCTAAAAAAGTGGAATAATTAGCTATTTTTCGTTCATAAAGCAAGAAGCAGAACAAACCTAGATAAAACGGCTGTCATGCTGCAATTTTAATAATTTTGAATCAATGATTACTCACATAATATAAGTCCTGCGAGGAAACGGAATGGACAAAGCTCTGGACGAAGCTCATGCACGATTACTAGCTCCATGGTCATATATTAAATGTATATTAAAATTCCACCAAGGGTTCTCCTCAATATGCAAGAGAATGAACTCGAGTGAGATCATACTAAAGTTTACGTGCACGGCGGTGAACTCAAATTGAGGGGATATAACTTGACTTGCATAACGAAATAAACATAAAATTGAAGCTGGAATACCTATTTATGCCCCCAAAATGCTAACGCTAGCTGAGACAGTTGCGTCGATCAGTTGAGTCGAAACTTAGTATTTGCAGTTTACGTTGAATATATAACTAATTTATTTTGCCCAAAATAGTTGAACAGTATTTTCACAGCAGACATGTTACGCAACTGAAAGAAAGAAAATGAGCAGGAATTACTCTATAGATGCATTAATAACGGAAGAACATCAAGGAAGGAAAACACCATCCATTAAGTGGATAAAAATACATTTTTCTCCATGGAAACTTTACAAAGCTGAAGGCTATCATCGAAAGCCAAACAATTATCGCGAAAGATGGGGATCGGTTTGGTGTGGTGGCTAGAGTACTGGCCTCCCATCCCGAGGGCCCGGGTTCGATTCCCGGCAGTGGCGGATTTTTCAGCGGAAAACCGGTCCCTACTTGAGTGCTTAGTGGAGGGCATTTCAAGTACAGTACTCCGTCCGTCGGATGGGACGTTAAGCCGTGGTCCCCTTGGCGCCTTTCGTTAAGAGTAGGCTAATGCCGACGCCGGGTTTCTCTCCACCCTTCCTCCGTTCCCCAAAAACTCCTACCATTACCCAATTACCCACCTATCTTATATGGCGCAAATGACCTCAGCTGTCGGTCGCCTCCCCTGAATAACCAACCATCCAAAAGACGCAAAGAAACTTAGTCGTTGGGAGTGCTAGAAAATTAGTGTCAATGTGTCCAATACAGCATATCCAACTGGTTTTATTCTAAATTTAGGGTAGCCAAAGAGATCCTCGTGAATAGACGTTTTTTAGGCTTACCCTTTAATGCCATTAACGTATTAAGGTCAATTGTACTCATCAAGTTAGATGGATATCATTCAGAGTAAATTCTTCCACTGAAGTTCTCTCGAGCGTTTGAACGGTTTGCTTGATCCCGTATAGAGCATGCAGCAAGGTTATCAGCATTCGTTTTCAGAATTGGATATAAGGTATAAAAAATTCTGAGCATAAAAAAGTCACTGAGGACATGTGGAAAACCATTCGGACTTTGTACAAAATCTGTTGGAAGTACTTAAGGGATAAATAATGAGATAGAGAATGACACGACTGTCATAGATTCTTTCTTCTCTTACAAAAGTCACGACTAAAACTCCTAAAAGGGCCAAAATTTGCCCTTCAGTACAAGGGACACCTTTACAAATATTTTCCTTTGATATTCCATGATTGGAGTTTCAACACTTCAGCCACACTTGGCATTCAGTGACTTTATAGAATACGCGCTTAAGAACAGCCTTTTTTCGGATCACTCAGCCAACGCCTTTTGGAACACAAGATATCAAGCCAAACAGCAAAATTCTAAAGAATCATTATAAATAGTAATAATAACTTAATAACTTCCTGGAGTGACAATATTTAAACAGAATGAGAATATTTTCTTGCGTAAATTTTCATGTCATATATTGTAGTATTGTTCAGAACCCTATTTCAGGGGAAGTAGGTACTTTTTCAATGCATAATAGGTTAAACGTGCTACGTACAATTCGGAGGTGCAGAATGCTGTAAGCATTTTTCTGCTTTATGGTATTATCACAAAAACCCTCTTAGAGTTTTTAGGTACTCGAACAATATTAAAAATATTATTTTAAACCAACTGATCAAATGTCATAAAAGATTTTAGGTTTTCCCGGTGAATCGTTATAATGACCTTTTATCTGCTTTCACGCTAACGGGAACTAAAATTTCAATGGTTGAGTCCACCATCGTCATCAGAGTAAAATTCTGATCGCCAATCGCGTTGAAAAGTCAGTCCAAAATTGCTCATAACCTATGTGATGGAAATGGAAGAGTGCTCTAAAATGGCTGCTTACATCTGGTTGTTACGGGCTAACTATCACACTGATGACGGTGCGGAACTGAGTCATTGAAACGTTAGTGGCCGTCAACACTATCACCCAGTGTGAAAATCGAGAAAAATTCATTAGAATCAAATATGGTTTTGTTTCACATTCAAAAGTTTCTACCATGTACAGGAACACCGTCGTACTTTCGTACACGGTAGGACATTGATGCATACTAGTCTTACAATCAGTCTTCTGCTAACATTGATAGATCCGTGGTTAGTCCCCAGTCCCTGTCTGCCACTCTCTCCCCTCTCCTCGCAGGTTTTTCACACCCACCTTCATGTGTGGGTGTTTTCCTGCAGTGGGTTTTTTTTCCGTGATGGACATCATCTAATATCCTCACGTTTTTACCCACAACTGTATGTACATATCTTTTACACATACCTTTCATTTTATCATTTGCATCTAGTTGATTGTATATGGTTTTCCTGATCGAAAACTTATATTCATATTTTTCATATGGCATAACTATATTATTTTTTTTCATTGTTATATTATCTTACTTATTTTTTCCTCATTGTAATTTTAATTATTTTTCTATTGTAATTTATATATTTTTTTAGTATTTAGAACAACGTTTGTATGCATATATATGCTATATTTCATGCATTGACGAGGGGTTAGATGGAAGAGGGGACTTTTTAGTCTCAATCTCGCCCCAATAAAGACACTTATCTATCTATCTATCCACCCCCAACACGCTCGCCGCTAACCTTCTAACATAACCGACTCACATTTCCTACATTAAATCTCTGTTTTAATTTTTATATCTACCTGCCTAAAATGTATATTCATATTTTTTCTCACTAACTAACTTTCCTTTCCAGCATTCTTCATAATTCATCGTTTCTTATAATATTTATGCGATAGAAAAGGATTCACTATCGAAGAAGTATTTCCGCTGCTTCTCCGAAAGAATATTTTCACTCAAACTAATCACCTGGAAGGAAACCAAGTTTGGGAATCAGAGTTCCGAGCGTAAGGAATCCACTGCTAGCGGTGGTCGGTGTCTTTTAAGTGTACTTTTCTGATCGAGTATCAAGACCTGTTGCAGTTGACAGACGAGTTGCTCTCATGCAATAATGCTTTGGAATGCAAATGAAAAGTATCATTAAGTATGTGAATCACGTTCACAAATTGTACGCAGAGACGCGTAAAATTAGAGAGACAAATGAAATCAGGTGAAAATGAAATACAAAGGTTGCCGTAAAAAGTGCTGATTCGAATGGAGAACATGGTACCGTCGGAAAAAGAGAAGGAATTAAAATCCTAAGCGAAAGATATAGATTTTGGGGACAGAGGACTTAGGGACATGATACCCAGGGAGATCCTAGGAACACAAGCAAGGCAGAACATACTTGAAGACTTAACAATATTGGTAGAAGAATGATGATGATCAGTATTATATGCATAAGAGCATAAATTTAGTTTATGCACCATTTTCAACCACAGACATTCAACAGATGTGAAGATTTTACCACATGCCGGCCTGACAACCCTAAGGTCGTGGGTTCGATTCCCGCCTCGGCATAGGTAGGTATTGTTGTCCCAGGATCAAGTAAGGTTAGACAAGCGATAAAAACATATCCAGAAACTTAATCCCACTTCTGGAGTATACATGTATTCTGACACTTGAAGTAATGGACAAAACACAAAAATGGTAACTTTCAACCACGCAATTTTGAACTAAAAAAAACGGCATAAGTATTACTTTGTGACGCGGAATCACTCTAAAGCCTTGCAAATGCTAAAATTGTGGATTCATCTGTACCGAAGGCAGATGTTACCCGACAGAAAAAATGAAATGGACAAATAATTCAAATTAGACGAAAATATTTGACTCAAAGATATATATTAATCACCACTCACATTAAAGTTTAACCTTATATATAACCTTTGCTATCGATGAAAACCACAAAAAATAAGATACCTATCCCAATGCTAGTGTGTTTTTAACTACTGGTTATAAAGACTGCTTCTATTCATCAGCAAATGAATCAAATGATTTGCCTTCAATTACCAGATGATTAATTTCTTAAATCATGAAAGAAATAGATTGTCATTGGGTAGCTTTTACGACCACACTTGAGAAGAATTCGAATAACACACGGATGCGACGATTATATAGATTACGAACAAGGTATGACAGTTCTATTCAAATTACGGTTCCAATTTACAAAATTATTAAGAAATACAATTTATTCACAGACTTAATAAATAAATACGATATTCAACGGGATGTTGATTCAGTGTCACCATCATTCCCATTATGTCAGCCTTATACTAACACAGAAAAACTTTAAAAGCTCTCAAATGTCTCGTCTGAATAACCGCCACGACTAGTGGAGGAGTTCAGAACTAATGAGAAGAAAAACTGCCAAGTTTTCAAGCTGGTACCGCTCTCTGTCGATTGGCGTCCTCACTAAGAGCTGTAACTCAATGGACTCGTCCCGAGATAAAAAAATATAATAACGATTACCTATCAGGGTTGAAACTCGTTTACCACTCAGTTCTTCGCCTTGGATGCCTTGCATTCGAAACAATATTTTAAAAAAATATAGCAAAGTATCATGGTGGTTTTTTAAATATAGTTTCAACCTCGATATGTTTGACAGGATGGCCATCACCGTGAACCACTTCTCATTGTTCGAATTAGTAAAAATCTCATGAGATGACATTAGTATTAAAATCATATAAATTATGCAGAAAAAAAATCAAGTACGAGTTTTTTTAAAAGTAATTAGCATTCTTCACGTTTTCGTTGTCTCTCAAATAATTTTGTCCGCTCCCTACTAAACCATTTCCTCATTAAAGCAGTGGATATTGAAAATAATCCCGCCGCGTACAAAAAAAGAGCCTATCTTGATATAAATTACACGCAATGTGTTTACATTCAATCAGGGCGCAATATCAAATAGGTATTATAAATATTATTTGGCATCTCTGATGCACCTTGTATTCACATGTGAGGTCTATATGCCTGATCAGTAATACTGATGACAATTGAACATTAACATTAACGGCAATTATGTAATAAAATACATAAATAAAGAATTATTGTTTAAGAATTCATTATTATAAGAATATATACATATTTTAATACACAAGCCAGAAATTCAAAGTTTTAAATTTTATCTTCATAAAAGGAAAGAGATATTTAAGAATCGACATATTGCAGCAACTAAAAATCTTAATACACTTATTAACGTTTAACTCAGTAATGCATCACGCTATACGCGAAATGAAGTAGCGAATCAAAATGGAAATTAGATCGGAAAATTTAAGAGCAATGTGTTGCGTGCCATTTTTTGCAGGCTATATTTAACATCTTTACGTCATCCAGTGATATCAGCCTAGATGTAATCAGTCTAGTATTTATTACACTGATGTAGGCTTACGAATGAATTGCCCGTAGTTATATCATTAACTGTCTGCAGTTCTATGCGAATTTAGAGTATCCGAATATATTTAATAATTCAACCACGATGTATATTTTACTCCTTTCCACATCAAAATTATCACCTAAACTGTCATTGATTTACAATAACTCCCTCACCGTCACTGGAATCTACCACTTTTCTAAGATATAAATGTCCTTCAATGCTATTTAACTTCTCTTTATGGGACAACGAGAAAACGTGATATTTCTAGACAGCCTTACCTTGCACTGATACATAGAAAACGTGGAGACTTTTTAAAGTGCCCAGTAGGTACATATGCCGGAACTTCCAGGAATCAGTAATGACTGAAGGTAAGCACCAAAAGAGCACATTTAAAAGAAAGATGGATGTAGAAGCGAGTTGATTTTTTAATCAAATAGCTGTAGAAAATAATTTTAATTTTTCTTAATTATAAATTCTATTTAAAATATTTCCCGAGGCGGGCGATTAGAGTTCAAAGGAAATTATGAAAGTAGGACGACGGTATTTTTAACACTAAATTATACCACGAGGAATTATGTTTGCTGTTTGTCGTAAACTCTAAAGGAATAAATGGAATAAATTTTTTAAAATTTTAATGTTTACCTTACATACTCTACTGTTTAGCATAATCACATTCCTTTAACACTAATTTCAGGACGCTTGAATTCAAAGTCCTTGGACTTTGTCTCATAACAAATAGGAATGATTAGAAGATCGCACAGGTGTCACATTATTATCTGTAAATTAGAGTGGCATACAGCCAAAGCACATATTTATATTAATGTTAGTTGTAGCTGATGCTGAGAGGCAAACAAGACTATTACAATACGCAATTTAACGCACAAAAAAAAATAAAAACCACACTTTTAAATCATTTTCATTTTTTGTTTAGCGCAGCCGTGGCCCAGAACTCCTTAGAGCACCCACTGCTCCACTACAGGGAAATTAAACAGTGGTCAAATTTCTCAGATGGAGACCGTTAAAAGAATCAGCAAAAATATAATACCAACTTTTTTCACTGCGCCTTACTGGTTACCATCGACATTTATCAAGTGTGAAGCATGCGAATGTGTAAGGAGCTCATAAAATTATAAATTAGTTATGTTCCGAACGACTGAGTTCCTTCGTTTGCTACGCTGAGGGACAAGCTTACACTCTACAACTTGTACATTCCGGGTTCGTCATTTTATTTCAGGTATGTGCAACGTAAAGCAAGCTCTCGCTGTGGTATTTGCGGTTCAGCTTCCGATTTCAGCCATTCAGTGCAATCAACAGAGAAGTAACATGACTTTCTATCCGTGTATCTATACGTTATCAGTTGTATTGCCTTTCTGGCTAGTAGTTTGATTGTTGTAGTGGCTACAGTAGGTACTGGCCTCCCGTGCGTGGTAGAAATCCAGGCAGTGATTCTTCACTGATAAACCGGTCCCTACTTGAACGTTGTATGGGGATGACTTCGAGTTCAGCACTCCGCACGTCAGATGGGACGTTAAACTATCGACCCCAAGGTGCCTCTCGCTAAGAGTAGACAGATGCTGAGCTGGCTCCGTTCCTTTAAAAACCCTACATAATTACCTACCTATCCTTTTTGGCACAAATGGTCTCAGCTATCAGTCGCCTTCCCCAAATAACTTCTACTCTATTTCTGGTAGAAAAAAGGGACCATGAACTTTATAAACACCATGCAGCTCTACCGTAAGGTCAAGGTGATTGAAATTTTCAGGGAAACCATACTTTCAAAATTCAAACAAGAAGGTAGAGGTCGAACACTGGAGGCGAGGACATGAAAACATTTCATATGCTTGTGTGGATCTAAGTGATAGGATTGAGAGCATGGAATGATGTCAAAAAAAATAGCTCTGCTATCCCTTCGATGCCGAAATAACACCCCCGAAAAACGACGAACGTCGCGGAGAATCCGATTTGGTTGATGCATTCAGACGAGGCAGAGTGAATTCCATGAGTCGACGTGCTCAGGCTTGAGATCTTAAATGGGTATACACGTAAGAGTTCCGGATGTGAAAGCTGAATCCGTCTCATACGGTGGTATTACTCTAAAGATCCGTTGTAGTCCGCAGACGAAATAATGCTATGGGATAGACTAAACGTTCCAGATATTATCTCACGCGGAAAAATACGTGTTCATTTTTCTCTCATCCGCACATTGTTCCTCTTACGGTTAAAATCCTATTAAATTCCGTCAGCATATTTTAAGTCTCAGATTTGTTCGCATTTGCCGTTATATTTTTATAAATACACCATCACTTATTCGAGCTATTCTTACAGACATTCCCTCCCAGCGAGTAGACGCTTTCTACTGTTTCTACGGTTTCTACGGTTACTACGGTTTCTTTCTGACATATTATGTAGCGTATATACATTGGATACCTAGTGATGTCTCCTGAAATGTATAAAATGAAATAAAAACTATTCTCGTCCAGTAGAGGTGGACTCGAATGCAACCATCGATGATATATACGAGATTGTACGGAACGTTTTAAAAAAAGCTAAGAGGCATTGAAATATTTCATCCTTCCCAATTCTTATCACACGCGTACGCCAAGCTAACATTATGGTTCAGCTACATAAGTCAACTGAGAAACCCCCAAAAAAATAAGGTTATTAACGGGCAATATAAACAGCGCCGCCATGATTCCCACGCGATAGCCAAAATACGGGCCGAGATCAACGAGATGCACCACGAGCGGAGAGCCATGTAAAGCGTTGATAACGCGCGTAGGTGATCGTTGAAATGTTTCCCGTAATTGACAACAGGTTTATCCAGATTCCACGCTCTTTCGGTAGCGTTTAGGGTAGGTGAGGGAGTTGAATTCGCCCTTTCGCAATGCCCCATTCGTGCTGTCTGTGAACTTGACTCATTCCCGATCACCAGGGAGGGAGCTGAACGGAAGAGGGCACCGAGTGCTGGAAAGGAGAAAATTAAGCCGTCTTGGGCCTCAATTATTTCTTCTCGGGCAACGCCCAGAGGTCAAAGAGCTCGGCGACAGTTCCGAAGGACGTTTCTGCATGCACCCCTCCCTCCCGTAAGGCCCCACGCCGTCTCCCGACGAGTGAACTAACCAAGAACTGGAACCGACGCAGAGGAAGCCACGGAATCGAAGCTTGGCCAACCTCAGGAATCAAACTCGAACCTTCTAGGAGCGACCGCGGTTCAACGACCTCAACCGATCTGGACCCCTACAAAAGAGCTTGAATCCTCCTTCCCGTCTCTGTACTATCCCTCTCTCCATTTCTCTCCCTTCCTACTCCTACCTTTCCCCTTCTAACCTATCCGTGGTCTCTAATCTCCTCCCCTATTTCCCCTCCCCCTTCCATATCAGCATCACCCTTGCCTCGGAAAAACATTTTTCTCACTCGCTTCCATTTCTTCGGTTCGCTTCAGTACCGTTAAGCACTCTACTCGAAGGCCAGAGCTTTCACGCGAATCGCTCCGCTCTAAACAAATTAAAACGCACGGCTGGGAAATATTTCCTCGGGGGTGATTTGGCCGATGAATCGTGAGCAAGACAGTATCGGCGAAACTTAAATGAAAGACTCGATCCAAATTCCATTTTTCGAGTCCTTAAAAATCGGAATATCATTCGATGTGCGTTCACCCTTCCATGAGCTTCATTCACTCCATTTCCTTCCCATGACTCGAGGCAGGGTTTGCGATTTCAACCGCTGTTTTCTTCCGTACGAGGAAACCCGAGGAGGCCACGCATTGTGTTCGAGACATGGAAATATTTGTCGCCGGAAATCCCCCAGTTTCAGCGTCTATTCATTTTCACCACATTAATCAAAAACGATAAGCGTTCTTCCGCTCTTCTTGCGACACGGCACACATATTCAGTCAACGATTTACAAAAAAAAATGTCAAACCCAACGAAGTGTGTGCCGTATTCTGAAAAATCAACGCTTGGAATACATACGGCCGGCATCGAACTCTGACGAAACTGCCATGTAGTGCACGTCGCACTATGTGATGCTGTCGCAAGATGTACGACAAAAAAGGTAATGCTGTTTCAGCAAACTTATAGAAAAGCTTTCCTATGACTTCACGCATGTTTACGATTCAGTCATCATATTCACGATAGTTTCGTAGACGGCGATATTTTTAAAGGTCATGTATCTACTTAATATAGTTCAGAATAAAGCAAAAACTCGTCCCTAGACATTCTGCATTGAAGAGAAAAACACTTCAGACGCAGATATTTTTCAATATTACGAGCTATTCACTCCCATTGAGATTCCCTGGGAATGAATCAAAACGGGGAAATATGTCTACTGGTATACATTGAAACAATAAATGCAATCCGCATCCATCATTATAATGTGAACACGATTTACTGATTGAGAATTATTTGATATTCATGCAGTTAGGAGACGATAATAAGCTTCATTTTCTAACAAGTGATGTTCTAAAGAATGATAACCAAAATAGCGCAGTATATTTTGAGAAATGCCTATTGCTTGGATGAACTCGTATTTTACCTATATCAGAAATGTTAACTTCAAGTAATTGAAAAAAACTGTATTGCACCATGTGCAGCTGGGAAAGGCATCGCAAAAGGTGGCAGATTCAGTTTCAGTACCAAAGTAAGTTCCTTGTAATAGAATATTATAGCACAAGAAAAAGCTAAATAGATCCTCCGGATTAGGATGCCAAATTCATAATATTATGTTTATTTTATCGAATATTTTAAAATAGTAATTATGTAATTAACAGTTAATTTTCGAGAAATATGCATGGTTAGACAATGTTTTTGGGAAAAGAATTGCTATTAGCATCAGAGGTACAGCGTAACATGTACACAAAGCACTATCGCCCCCAAAAAATACTGCCTGGGCACGCTTTAATAAGGTATACATCCATAAACAAAGCTTTAAGATAAAAAATGAGCCCTCATGTACAAATGTTATCATTTATGAAATTTTGAACGGATTATTTTTCAGTTCATTCACCCCCATTCCCATCCACAACGGAGGACACTCAAGTAACCCCGCGTACAGACTATTTAGCAATCGAATAGTAGGTTAGCATCCGTTGGAGAATTCTGCCATCCACTTATGGGATGACGATTTCCAGTTTGGACCAAATACGACGGGATAAACTGACTCGATAACGACTGCAATCGATCGGATCGCCTCCCATATGCCTTCCTCGCGATTTTGGTTTTGCAAGATTCCCCTCTTTGTCTCCTCAATCTCACCGTCTCTCGCTTTTTCATGCTCCTTCCGTTCCTTTCCCACCGAAGCCTCCTCCGCGGTCCTCCGCGTCGCGTACCTACTCTCTCTCCTCCCTTCCTGTCGGCCGACATCATCTGTCTCGCTCCTCGCGAAGGACGCTTCGCTTCTAAAACCGTCCCTCGGGCAAAGTGCACTGCACCATTCCCTCCCGACGGCGGCGGTGGAGGAGACCCGATGCTCCGAAACAGTTAACTCCTTCGCCCGTGCGCACCGACACACGCTCCGTCCCCCGCCAGCCTCGGCCCGCAAACAGCGTCCCACTCGCTCGCTTAACCGGTTTCTTACATCTCTCCCTCTCTCTCTCTCTCCCGCATCTAAGTATTTTCCTCTCGCACACAGAGACACAAGAGACGCGGCCTTCCTTTCTCCTTCACGTATGATTTTGATATTTCTTTCATTTTTTCCTACTTTATTTCCGTGGGTCTCCCACCGAGAGCCAATCACCGAGCACGTTCGATAAAAGCCACCTCTCCACACGCTCACCATTACCATTTTTCCGGAGCGAGTCGAGCAAACATATTTCTCGTCGGAAGCCCGGAGAGAGGAAGATGCGTCATCTCCATTTTCCGACGAGGAGGGGCGGGCACATGCACACGCACGACTGCGGTCGCGCTGGCTTTCCAAAAATAAAAATAAGGGATGGAGGAGAGAGACGAGGGAGAAAAATGAAAAATAAAGACAAAATGAAAAAAAAACTTAGGCCGTGCGTGCGCTAGAGACGTGAGGGGAGAGCCCGGCGCGGTGGTCCGGGCGCTTGTCCGGTCATTGTGATTAGATTCGCTCAGGCGATTACCCGGAGTCCCTCCTCCGTCCCGCGGACCTATTTCCGACGCAAAGGCTTATGCTGGCGGTTATGTAAATGGGTACACTCGGTTCAGAGACGAAGATTGACTTCATCCCATGTAATCGCCGGAAAAAAACTCGTGTTCTCTGACACCGGTGCTCTGGGATCTGTCTGGCGATCTCTCTGTACGTCCTCGAGCGTTTCGCATCTTTCATCCCCCGCCAACAAACTGAATGGGTTTCGTCCTCTACGCGTTGACGCTTTGCTAAAATTCGATACTGTTTTTTTTTTAACCGGTAGTATTTTGTCAGTTTACATCTATGGTAATTTTTCCCATATCCAGAGACGTGGATAGGAGTTTTTAGAATAGCTGCAGACCTGCGGTCTTAGACTTGAAGATTAGTGCGAATTAGAAATAAGTAAGGATCACCGTCTCATCATAGTTGATGGAAAACCTTCTGGAGTTAAATAATCGATGAACAATAAATCGATAAAATATCTGCTGCCGTAGCCAGAGCAAATCCATACTGTTGATAAGTCATGAGCGGTTTCAATAAAACGGACAAATCATTCTCACACTTGATGTCATGGTCATGATGTATTACCCGCCATTAATGGTAAACATTAATGTTGAGGCTTCACCGATATCTGAAAAAAATGGCACAGCTATATTCGCTTAACCGATATCTGAAAATTAGTACCAAGAAACGCCACAGCTGCATTCGCTCTGAGTGGAAATGGAAAAAAACACTGGCGCGACGGCGAAATAATAATGGTCGACGAGCGTGCATGACGGGAGAATTGGGGACGCGTATCCGAAAATAATCCCTTCGGCCTCCAAGAATAAACGTATCTTTTTTAAACTTCTATTAATTTGACGGATTTCTCATGGGAACAACGAAAACGTCACTAAGCACCACAAAATAAATATTTCACGTTGAAGACGAAGCAAAGTCGGCGGATTGTAGACTCGAAGACATCGTCCCCTCCCAGAAAATTTGGAATCAAGGCACGCTCAGCACAGCCACATCATACGCACTAACCAGCACCACTCTCGGGAGCTTGAAAGCGTGATGAATCATACGAACTACCCACCCTACGGTCTTGCACAAAAAAATTGAATGCGCGATACGCCTCCACCGTGAAGTGGATTTGATCGGTCCTGTTGAAGCTACGAAGTCAGACGTTCCCGCCAGTCAGTGCAGTTTTTTGCTAAATGTGAGGAACTTCTACCCAAGGATTTGCCTCGGCGTTTGAAAAAATAATTTCATCGGAACCCGTTTTGCGCCTGTTTCAGAGAAGAATCGCCGGCGGAGTCCCAGACGTCTGCGTATTCGCATCGGGTGATTTTTAAGAAGCCACTCCCATCCTATTATACAAGTTATGTTCCAAGAAGGTAGTCAATTCTCTTTCGCCAGGAAGGCTCATGTATCCCAAGGCCATCCTCAACTTGTTCAATGGAACACTTTTATCAACGTTTCAATTTACTTTTTCTTTCTTGGCTAATGAAAAAGACTACGGAGTATGTATCACATAAAAATTGGGCTGTTTCTCATACACCGCGCATTAACTACGGAAAAATAGTACCTCGTTTAGTCAAAGTATAAAGCCATTTTAAGAAGAAAGAGTGTATGAAATGGAAAGTATTTTTATTCCAGGCCCACTTAGTTTGAAAAAAAGAAGCAATCTGTAGAGTGAAGTAAATGCAATATAAATAGAAAAACTCATCCTCATCTTATGCATTATTTTTTCTGAAAACTTTCTTATCCGAAATGTTATCCCTATGCAAAAGAAAAACAACAGTTGAGAAATGTATTCGGACACAGCAGTACTGGGGCCTCGTCCATGCTGATGACCATGATCGACAAAAGTACGTATTATTCATAGCATATCATATCTTTAAGGGCGTTCCTTTTCACAATAATAGTGAAGATGGTTCACGCGTAAATATAATGAGTAAATATAATAAATATAACCTTTTAAGAAACATGGAATCATCATTTACGAATTTGTGTAGGTTACCATAAATCTTATTGTTTGCAATCACGGATCACGGATCAACATACCGATCATTGCTAAAATTTTTATTTATCAATTATTTACATATATTTTTTATTTAGAGTGAATTGGAAATTATTCTTTCACTGTATGGATTTCCATCGCCCATTAAAATGAGTCGCTAAACACAATTAAATCACTATTTACACTTATTATTCAAAATAAGAATAAGGTTTCAACACGTTGGTACTTACATCGCAGGTAGATAAAATGTGATATAATTAAAGTGTTGAAACCTATATTCCAGCATAATATGCCCTTGTTAATAATTACATCAGTAATTGGAATGTATTGCCTTCGCACAAAATAACAATAATTCTGTGTCCAGAGGACTTGAGTTAATTGCATAGTTGCAGCTGGAAGTAATTTTATTTAGTGCTCCCTTTCATTTTAGCCCCAATTCTTAAATCCCGAATATTGATACTCTTCGTATCAAAATTCTCCACAGTATTTAGCAAGTCGAAATCATTAACAAGAATCTTTCGTGCCCTCATGTCAAACAGAGAAGATTTCATGAAGACAGATAAAAAGCTTTTAGGGTGTGCATGATAAGGACTTGAACTGGTAAAATCTTCAATATAACCAAGCATTAAGATAATTATAGTTTAAGTTATTAATGATAATGAACTAGCTGTTGAACTATAAATTCCCGCTTAATATCGGCACTGCCTTTTTGGCAAGGAATTCTTGCACCTGACGGCGCATTTTCAGATTCGTAGTGAAGAACAAATCTTACCGAGGAGAAAAGATGCACAGGTAACGCAAAGCCATACCATACGCCTTTTAACGACCGTGGAGATGCTCAGTGGTGCTCTTTTTTCCGCGAGCAGAGATTGAGAACTACGAGTCATTTATAGAGTATAAATATTTTTCAACATCATCGTTGAATTTATCAGATTTTCTAACCATCAATCATCAATCACCAATCACCATCAATCATCAATCATCACTTCACCTGCTAAACTTACGGGCTTATACATCGCAGTGGTCATCTTTGGTTTATTTTCCTTTCGAAGTAGCATAAATTGATACAGTATGATGATATTAACAGTATTTACGTTGAACATATAGCTTATGGCGTTCCTTATCTACCATAAACTCAAATCTGCGGACAAAAAAAAACTTAACGGCTAGGCTTATTTTCGTATTAGCCTTATCACTCATAACAGTATAACAATTTCAAATCGCGCGCATTAAGAGACTGCCCTTGCAAGGTACACCAAAACTCCAATCTTTGTTTCGGCCTACCTGACCTACGCTAGGCCGTAAGATTTTTTTAAAACCACACTTCAGTAACTTGAGGAATTGGAGTAAGTTTCTGAGGCTAAAAGAGCTAAGAAAAAAGGATCGTTTTGTTCCTACATGAACTATGCTATATTTATTCGTCTATTTTGCTCATCCACCACTGAAAAATTGTGATAAATGCAATTCTATAGTAAAATAAGTATAAAAACTTCTTGATATTAATTTTGGGCTGATTAGGTATTCAATAAATTCAAATCACTGGCGGAAATTTAAGACTTCCTCATTCTCTGAAGATGAAGAATATATATTAAAACTCCAGCATATAATAAGAGGTTAGAACATGCAAATAAAATAAGAGGGAGAGACATATAGTTAGACAGCGAAGTTCAAAAATTCATTTTTCCGTGACTAACTAGGAACAGTAATCTATAAGAGAGTAAGCTCCCAGATGAAACAAATAGGATTGTTAATGTGTAATTTTTGTATGCATCAATGGGACTAAATAATTTAATTATTTTGAATGACCGTCAAAAAAGTTTCACATGCGCATATGAGACATTTATTTCACGTTGTCCGGCTCAGAGGATGATGACTTTCATTAGTAGCAGTAATGAGTATGAAGATACTTTATTTCTATGATAAATTCCATTTGTTTTACAGTCTACAACCTGTAAAGAAACCCGAAATGTAGTAACTGACATAAGATTTGAATTCTTATCTTGGAGACAGTTCACCCCCTGCCACGCATCCTTGCGGTAGCCTATGGTATGGTATGGTATGCTTAGATGTAGATGAACTCTAATCCAAAAAGATGAAAGAAGATCATAATTCATAGGTACTACAGTGATAAGTGTTAGGTTAAGTGAGATTGCGGTTATTTATCTACGGTGTAGTTTACTATAGTTACTTAAGTATTTCCTCGTTCATTGAGGAAATTATTTGAAGGAGACGGAGTTATTCGTAAATGGCATGGCATTGAAAGGGGCGAACTGAGCCCCAAAGCGAACTGAATAGGACTTCGGACGGATTCTTGACTTTTGATTTTTGTGGTCTGCTAAATAATATGGTACTTATTGGAGCAATTTTATTTATAACGTTTTCACAAGCAATACATCGCAAAACATCACACACCCAGAGGTGAAAAAATTATTTTATGGCGCATCATCCACATATGACAGAACGAAACATGTTTTTAACAATACCGTAAATCGTACTTAACAAAAATTTCTCTGGTCTTTATGAACTATATAGGAAAAATATAATATGCAAGGCTTTCAAGTTTCTAGCATATGAAAAAAGGAGTTCGCGGTAATGAAATGAAATTCGGGAATATAGCAATGCCAGTAAACTTTGACGGGAACGAGGCGCTTGAGGAGTGTTTGTGGCAAGAATTTGAGAACCGTAGATAGAGTAGTGGAGACATGGAAGAATACTAATTGGATGTTCAATGGGCGGACATGCTCAGATGGAGCTGGCATATGTGGCTTGGACAAGTAGGGGAATGGATGAGACTCGAATTACTGAGTATGTGAAAGAAAAATGAATGAAGTACGAGTTAGGTCGAGAAAATTATCACAGATTGGATGAATGAGACTCTTAAGAAAAGGAATGTTGAGACTCTTGGGAGCAAGGGATTATCCAGTAAGAAATGGACGATTGTGACAGAAACGAGAGAGGCAAGCAATAATGTCGCAATGAGGAAGCTACAAGTTTAGTAGTAAGTTTTCATAATCCTCATCAATAAGTGATGTATTTTGAGTCCTCACTTCCGCAAAAAATACCAGGAATGATAGGCATAAGCATAATGATTTTAGCAACGAAAAGCGATAGGTGCCTATTAATAAGGGCACCACCGATGTGTGGTGAAACCATTTGAGCGGATAGAGTAACTACGGAGAGTCGACATTTTGTGGCATGCGGGAGGATAAACGACCTCCGAAAACACGAGGAAGAAAGAACCTCTGAATCGTGAATCTGAATCCTGCAGGAATGAGGGCGAGCTAAGCGACAATGAACGGAGAGCATGACATGAGGAAGTACCCGGATAAAAAAAGCAGATACTCATCCTGAATATTACCCAGTAGAGTTCTTTGTTGCCGCTTTCAACTTTGTCCTCGTCTCTGCTAGCCTTTTTTTTATTTCTGTAGAATTTATTTATTTTTTCTCTCCTCCTCTCACCACTGATATTGGAGTTTAAAAGGGGCAAGTGGGGGTGGGTCAAGGAATCTATTGTTTCACCAAAATGTAAAGAAAAAAGATCATGGGAGAAAATTTTAAACGTTAAAAAGTTTGCAGGCAGGGTTAAACAAGAAGAAAGAGGGCACAGGAGAAAATCGCCGTATTAATCGAGATGTTTGGAGGTCATTGGAACACTTCGCATTGCAATCGTGGGCCATACATGGTGTCTCCCCTCCTGATTCAAATTTTTCATCACGGTTATGACAGGAAAATCATCCAACAACATGTAAATAAGTTAATTGGTCGAACATAAGATTATATTTTTTTCTCGTAATCATCTTTGGTGCCAAACAAAGCGCAAGCATCTGCATTCCACTACATAATATCACCTAATTTAGGGAAAAAATTATCATGCTGCGATTTGCCGATAATATAGCAGTCATAAAAGAGACAAAGGGGATTGAAGCAAATTCTAGTAACCATGGAAAGGAAAATGGCCAAATGTCAATTTCAACGAAAAGAAAAGTAAGATATTGATATGCAGCAGGAGAGAAGAGACCAACAGGAGTGTTAAACTAGGAAAGCAAAAACTCAAGGAGGCGAAAGAGTAGGCGAAAGAAAGGTAGGACGGAGTAATTCTGGATACGGGGTAATTCCGGAGGTTTTGAATTTTGTGGTGATGGATGGACCGCAGGACCACCTTATTTTCAATAAAAGAAGAAAACACAGCAACGATGAGAATTATGATGCGTCAAGTTGGTCGGTGAAGGCGTTTGGTGTACAGAAATCATTAAATTTGGACGCATATATAAAAAAGTTAAAAAAATTAAGCAATGATATATTTCCAAGTAAACAGCATGCATTTAAGTCATTGCTATCCTCATGACTGTCATTTTATCTTACTCTATATTCTTCCACCTTCATTTGCTCGATGAATGAATGGACGTTCATCACGTTCTTTCGATGTAATCGGACATACATACAGCTTCCAATAAAGCCAAGTCAGTCAATTTACTTATCTGCATGTGAACACTCGGCAATGAGAGTTTGGGTTTTCGTGAGATGAACCTTCTCCACCTCTTACTTCTCTCCTTCGCGGCGAGTACTCGAGTCTTCATTCGTAAAAATTGACTTATTCATGAACATCATATGCAGTTTCACGATGGTGCGAAAATACATGAAGAAATACTGCAAACAAGTGCATCAAGTGAAGACAGCATAATTTGGAATGTCAGCAACTAATCCATTTTTAGTGGAGCTCATGGAATTCCCCCGTGCTCCCTTCTCTAATGATTTTCCCTAGAAATGTATTGAAGAGTTATGTAGTTATTAATACCTTTTTACAGATAAGACGTCAACAGCGTCGTGTTTTGGCTTGATAATTATTGATATTTTTGGTTCATTAGCATACTGCTTTTCTCTGGACTTCATCTAAGTCATGAGAAAACTTTTTCGGGGATGGTTGCCTTATGGCCACAGTATATAAGCTGTAATATCAAACGAAAGGGGATATAAAGATTCTTCTTTCACCTCTTTTGCTTTTTTTTCTTCCTACGTCTTTTACAAGTAGCTTCACACGAGCATCGCATGCAAAATACACGTGTTTGCCAAGGTAAAGGGATGATGACACTACTATTTTTTCTATACGGTAGGCTACGCTCATTTAGAACTCCAATAAGTATTATTTCCTCGTACAATTAGGGATATGAATAACGGTGAATAAATCCAGTGCAAGTGTAGCAATGGATAACATTGGTAGCTGCATGTTGTTATAAGGACTTATGTGGACTTATAAGGACTTGTTATGGTTGAAGCTAACCCAACTAACAGCATGTTTTTGCATGTAGGCTTTGCTATTTTCATCTTTTCTTAAATAGCGTAGTTTAGAACAGTATATAAATACTGATCCTTTTTTATGCATGATATGTAGTGCATATTCGGTGAGAATTCACCCCCTGCCACACACCTTTATGGTGGCTTGGAGGGTATTATGTAGATGTAGATGTAAGTAGTAGTATTCATTTACTTTTCTTTAAAACGCTACCACAGAGCATTTTTAATATTTAATTCTAAACCAATTATGTACCAGCTTTATCAACGAATCTTTAGTCGTCTTAAAGTAACTTGTGGTCTTCAGTCCTCAAAATCATCCTTATGTAAATGAGCAAAAAGTCGAAAGAGTTGATTAAATTTAATGATGTGATGAAATTTTACAGTTTTAAATATCATTTCAGGCTGTTTACCTCCATAATTGAAAACAAGAGCAAGGGGTCAAGAGTAAATCTCAAAGTCAAAGAATAGACACGGAGAAGCTAGAAATTCTGTCATTTTTTCGAGGAGCAGAAAGCTACGGGTGTTCAATGAAAAACCTGAGATTGAAGTTGCTCAGGACATGAAAATCACACGGAAAACTCAGCTTTCTGAAAATGGTAAATTACAAGTCTTTAATTAACCAAAAATCGTTAGAAATTCACTCAAAATCAATTGATGAGACCATTATAAGAAGTTAAAAGAAATGATTAGTATAAAAATCTATGAATTACTACCATTTTCCACGACACAGCCTGTGAAAATATGATGCTTTAATGCAGCCGCGACTTTTTTACTAACTCCGATACAATCCCCATCAAATAGATTTTAATTGTGACGGCCACACTTGTCGGTAGAAGTTGCATGGTTAATGGAAAATACACAGATGTAGAATGAATAGACTTTGATGACTTCGGGAAATCTCTAGTAGGTGAGTCACAAATCATAATTTTTGAAGCGTGCTGCACAACGAGGGGTTTAAATTTCCAGAAGTGATACCTTTCTTATAACTTTTACTCCCTACCATCCCATCTCTTTTAAATACGCATGAGCCTAATGTAAAAGGAAAATAGTTACACGAACAAGTTCACGAAACACTTCAGTTCGTCAGGCAGGCATTCCTCGGCGTCGTTCACGTTTTCTTTCAAACTCAAATAAAAACACAGAGGAATATGAGCGGTAGTTTTTTCGAGCAGAAAAGGTTAACGGGAATGAACGCCAGCTTCTCTCACCCCCGGATCGCTGAGGCGGATCAGACGAAAGCAACAATCGTAGAATACCGCTTTCTAGATTTGGCTCCCGTAAAGCCATCCAAAATGCAGTTTAATCCCCCATATATTTTTGGGCCTGGGCATAGTTTTGGAAACCGATAAGTTTCATCAAAGTGCACGCATTGATGTCACCAGTACCTCGAGATGAAATGGACAAAGTGTTTTACAATTCTTTCAGTGAAATTGCATTGAATAATGCATTATGATAGTGCGATAGTATTGGATAACGATTTAACTATTAGAAAATTAACGTAGATGCTTTTTTAATTGTAAGGTATGACGTGGCCTGTAAAATCAGGGAGGGGGAATAAGGATATATTTAAAGGGAATTTGTTTAATTTGACGTTTGTTGAGTCAAAACACTAAATAATTTCATCTACATCTACATCTATTGGTTACCCTGCGATCCACCTTGAGGATGTGTGGCAGGGAGTGACTATATAATCACCGACCATGGATACGTCTATTATCTTATAGCTAAACTTCTACTATATTAAAAATTACCATTAATACCGTTGAGGACAGACGAGAGCAAAGTTCACTTCTAACGCAACATGCACGGAGGTATAAAAAATACTACACATCTGCATTGTAATTTGTGTTACTATACCACAACTCACCCTTGGTTATTGTATTATAGCCAAGTTGAATTTTTGACAACACTTCTAAAATCCCCCTGCACTTCGCATTAAAAGGGTACCACTACATTTTTCCCTTCAACTGATGTCAAAGCAAAAAGATGGAGGAATAAACGACGTTCTAACTCTCTCTCTCTCTCTCTCCATTTCTCACTCTTTGCAGTCCAACTGACGTCATCCCTTTTCTTCTAAGTGAATTGTCCTTGGTATTCTGTCAACAAACGGCAAGGTGGAAACGCTCTCGGTGTTTGAGGATCCGTGGGAGGACGATCACATAGCGAAAGAATGGTGAGAGAAGTTCGACGGGGATGAGGGCTCTCGGGGAGCGATGCCCTTTCCACACGAGAGAAAGGAGAAAAGGAAGAGGTGCAAGCGACGGAAGAAAGAGAGAGGGGGGGGGGACGGCACCCACGGGTTGGTGGAAGCACCGCGCGATGGCGCTGCCTTCGCCTCTCCCCCGAAGAAGCGTGTGGGTGTTTGTACGGGAGAGCTGGATGCCCTCGCAGCGGCGGCGGAAAGGGAGACTTGCCCCTCTGGCCGTCTGTTGGAGGGAGTTTTTTGTGAGGCTGTGTGGTTTGCCTGTGTCCGCTTGCGTCGGTGTGCGACAGAGAGAGAGAGAGAGCGGCGGAAAGAACAAGGTGGGTGCTAGAAGGAGGTTGCCAAGGTGGCCGCCAGGTTGCAGTCTCGTCGGAGGGACGTGAGAGAGGGAGAGCAGCAAGTCAGTCTGCTGGTTGCCTTGGCACCGGGCATATTACCTGTTTGAGTGCGAGGGGCGTGTGGTACAAGGAGCTGTTGTAAGCTGCTCGCCTTTTGGTTACTGTGCGACCAAGAAGACGATGTAAGGGACCTCTGGAGGCAGCCGACGCCAAGGGACACGCAAGCACTCCAGGAAGGGCCCCAGACAAAAGCAAGGTAGGTGTTTCATGCCCTCCCTTCGGGACTCCCATCATCGAGCGTTAAATGCGAGCGCGGAACGCCCTCCTCCAGAGCGTCAACAAGCTCATGTGCCCGCACTTCGGCGAGCGTCAGTCATCCTCAGTGTCAGCTGGACGTTTTTGAATTTAAAATTCCCCCTGACCTGGTTCGCTTGAGTTACGACATTTTTATAACGATTCTCCTCGAGGAAATGTGATTTAATCCATGCAGGACAGGAAAAATGTGCGGGTGTGCCTCCGAGACAGGTAAAAGGTAATGCGCGGCGATGCACTTTCTATTTCAACGATATGTTACACCTCAACCCTTCCTTTCCCGAGAACGGCGTCGTGATGAAGTCACGACGTTACTTTCTAATTGATCAGTGCAAATGCGGAAGCTTGCTCCGGATCAGTTGCGTCTGTGAGCCCATTAGAAGCAACCAGTCCGAAGAGCGGATGTGTTATTACAGCACGTTATGCAGATATGTGCGATTTATGCTCGCATTTTTACACAATAAGGAGAAAAGGCATGTTAAAATTTGTTAACGACATTAGTCAGTAGGAAAGGAAATTGTTCAGCAGTGAAATCCGTAACAGATTCAAGAAGTCCGTAACACCAATCCGTAACAATGCGCATGCACAGTAACTCGTGTGGGCGACATGTAATCCACTGCCTCTCCTCCCTATCTCACACATGTGCGTGACCATCTGTTCTTTCAGAGGCATTGATGGGGGAACGAGATGTTTCGTAACTCTTAGCTTCATCGGTGGTGCCATCAACGTACGAGAACGAATCGGAGTTTAAAGAACTGTTTGTGTTTCAACGTAGTTGACTAATCATTCATGCTTCTCGTCAAATCTGTTTAAAGATACCTGTGGCAGAATAGGTGGTAAACGTTTAATGACTTTTAAAAATATCATTTCTAGTGGTCACGGAAAAGTGATTACCGGAGTTGGAATAGCAGCCCATTAAAAAACTTAAGTTTTCAACTTTATTGTTGAAGAATAATGCTAAAGGGAGAAACTGAATATAACACCCAATGGTTATCTATTACCATCTGTAGGATAAAAAATATGATACCTAATTTTGATTATTTATTAAAGCGTGCAACTTTAATCATAATAAGGCACAATTCATTCTTTCACCTAATCTAGCGAGTAGAATTTTTGTTTCAAAATGTCTCTTAAATGAACAATCTCTTGATATTTTTACTATATAGATATTTTTTATTTTATAGATAAAATTTCGCGAGGGGGAGACCAAGCTAACGTGACTGCTTTCATTTGTTACCAAACCACACATTTCATTTTCAATGGTTTGGAAGCGCAAGCGATTTTCTTTTCATCATCAGATTACACATAACATAAAATTAGCGTAGCGTAAAAACAGAGTTTATCTCCATTCAGTTAGAAGGATGCCATTAATGAAGTGAACAATCGTTTTTACAAGTTTTATGTAGCTCATCACAGGATTGAGCATGTTAGATATTAAAGGTGTTATTTCCATTGCATTAATTTGCTAGATCCATAGTACGCACAAGAAAAACTTAAGAACACGAAATATAGATACGTTAATCTTCTGATTTTGATACATTCATATGCGCTAAATTTTAGGAAGATCTTTTAGCCAAATTGAATTTATTGAAACAAATTTTGGTGTGTCAGAAATTCACATTTCTATGAATCGCAATAAAGGAGTCGAAAATTCAACCGAAAATATTCTTAGATGAGAATCCATAAAGGGGATCATTACTGAAAAAATTCCTCGCGCGGAAAAAATAGAAAAGTAAAACAAATTCCTTCATGAAGAGAACGCATTATTATTGTTTACTGCCTTGAAAAAAGCATCGAATTTCAATAAATACCGCCGTAGACTTCAGCAAAAAATGAAAGTCTGACAACATATTTATGTTCATTCGTACTTGATGCGAACTAAAGGTTCCTCAATATTTTGAAATCCAATTTCTATAATTTTCCTTGTAGTTGACTAAATGTATTAATAAACGGCAAGAAATACAGTTGAACTATATAAAATTCACATGACGATTTTACTTGTGGCATTTGTGAGTAACTGATTAAATTGGAACTTGAGGAGATATTGATTGCGGCATGGAGAAACCGTACGTTGATGAGCAATCCAGTTAGCACCAACACGACGATGAGAGTTATCTCACAAGTTCTAAGGTAACGGCAGAAGAGATGATCGGTGTGTCACATATTACGACATGAAAAGTTGCCAAGGTTAGTTGATTCGATGGAAGAGTATCATTTCGCCCTCTCACTGCAAGTTCAACTTCTTCCGTCGCCCGCTATCCCGCATCATTGGCATGGAGCCCGTAAATATGCAGGTGTACCTCCTCGTTGTAAAGATAATTTCCCAGCATTTAAGTATCATTTATAATGCTTTTGTCTTCCCATATTTATAGGCTCTACTTGTTGGTAAGAATGAGCACCCTGGCTATTTAAAACGCTCATTGCAATTATCAGGACATTCATATTTTTCTTCATACCTTGCATTTGTTTATTACAAATTTAAATATACTTCAACAAGAAACATGTTGGAAGGAAAGAGGTATACTTTTATTATATGTCAAAATAAGGTACAAGAAAAATATGATTCTAATGATTCTTTCACATTCCATTAAAATCCTCCTTCAGCATCCTTTAAGCAAAGGTACCTCGGCAAGAAAATTAGGCATTGCGGATTTTATGCGCTCATAGGACGAAAACTGCCACTGGTGGAAATTCAAGCAATCTCTCTGCCTATGTGGGCGACATCCACCATCTCTGCTACCTTTGTGCATTATATACGAGAGGGTCCAGGTGAGGTTGCAACGACAGCAATAGAGATACCATCACAGTAATAGAAAACCTTAAACTTCTCTTCACGTAAACTTAATATATATTGGAAACAAAAATTATCACCTGTAAAATCATTCTTATTCCCGTACGAGAATTTTACTCCCAAAACTCAATTTGGCAAGCGAAACCTTAACCTCCGTATTATAAGTTAATCATATTTTGTAGTTTATGTTCGCAGTATGGGTGCCAAAAA
The DNA here is from genome assembly GCA_933228895.1 of Platycnemis pennipes. Classification (NCBI taxonomy): domain Eukaryota; kingdom Metazoa; phylum Arthropoda; class Insecta; order Odonata; family Platycnemididae; genus Platycnemis; species Platycnemis pennipes. The sequence goes on from OW121848.1 coordinate 59,152,980, forward strand.
ATTAAGTAGGTATCTCTCATTCTCAAAGACTTAGTAGATGGAGGAAATTGGTTAGAGTAAAGCAGCAAAATATATTATCGTCTCGCTTCACGGCAGATGATGTCCAGATTTTGATTAGAATTCAGATAATATTAACTTTTTAACTATCATTTCCATTTTCGTCCCTAGCAGACAGAAATAGGTAAATTTATCATAATGCACTTGATCCATCGTTTCCTTCTTTTCTTGTGGCCAAAGAAATCATATAGCCATTTGTGGGAAACCGAGACTCACCGCACAAAATATTGAGCCAGAAATTATTCCTACCCTGTTAAGCAAAATATTAATTTAAGGGAATTGTAGGATGAAATCTGTACTACATAGAAGACCATGAGGTCATCATCCTTACTAAGACTTTCCGGCAGCGCTGCGGGTTAAGAGTTGCAGGCTATTTTTTCAGGTCTAGGGAAAATTCAAGACGCTTGCCTTGATCCGTGGCAGGGAAATAGCTAACGAACACCTCGTGTGAATGTACATCCCGGCCAGAATCCGATCGGTTTGGCCGGATACCAATCGCTTTCGGCGCTCCGGTGTCAGACCTTAATGCATGACTGGCGCTAACCGTGAGAAACCCTATCGGTGGAATCTGTCCGTCCGGGTCCTCCAGTGCCTCCGCCGCGGCCCTTGCAAGTCTGGAGGGATGAATCTCGTTTCTCCTCCCAGCATCCCTCGGCGCTCGAGAGAGCACGCCGCAACCCCTCCCACCTGCCCGGGTCTCTCTCTGTATTTGGCAAGGGACGACGGGAACATGTGGGGTGAGTCACGTGACGCGTCGCGACCGAGAGAGGTGGGGGGGGATGGGAGGGTGGGACGTCGTCGAACGAAGGTCGACGGTGCCGACCGAGCTTGCGGATGCGTCCGGCATCGAGTCCGAGAATTGCGGCGACATTGTTTGCACCCGTTCGGGCAAACCGATGTCCAAAAGAGGGCGCTGGAGGATTGAGGAAGTGGTGCAAGCCGACGGAGGACGAAGGTTGTGGGAAAGGACGCGGCACAGGCAGCCAAAGGAGCAAATGAGAGGAGGAGGAAGCGGGAAGGTGCGGCAGCGGTGGGGACGAGCGAGCCGGCATCAAATATTTGCATACCATCTCGGGTTAATTCGGTGCATTCCTTCGCTCTCCGATTCAGCAGGAGGTCGATCCTTTAGATATGGAATCTGTATTCGATTTAGCAGGCACGGGAAATGGCAAGGGACAGTATTTGCATTGAGCGTACAAACCTTTTCGGCTGGGCTACGCATAATGTCGATGTAAAGTAAAATGTTCATCATTATCCTAAGATTTTTAGCATGGCATTCGCAGGAGAAGCTAGAAATTTTATACGCAAGTCCTGCCAGAGGAATGAGAAATTCTCTGAGAAGTGGGAGTACATGAGGGAGCTCAATTCTTCCAATCATTCCTTCCATTTGAACAATATATACCTACAGAAGTTGAGTCACAGATATACGACGGAGTACAATATTACTGTACAGATAAGGAATAAAATCATAGCACTTCTCCTTAGTTATTTACATCATATCCTTGATTAGTCGAAGGCGGACTTCAGTGATTCGATTCCCAATCTTCGCATCGATTTTATCGTTCGCGATGAAGATCGATTCACTGAATCGATATATACAGATAATTAACCCATCCATTAGGAGGAAGGGATGAGAGAGAGAGAGCAGTGACTTTTTCGGAGACTTGTTGGACTGGCTCCGGAACGAGCCGGGGAAAAAAAGTAAAGCATCACCGCGTCCGGCTGCTTGATTTCGACCTGTCTGAAGTGCAGGCTCCACGAATTCGGAGAGCGGGTGACGGATGGCCTCGTGACTCACGGGGAAACGGCTTCTTGAGAAATACTTCTGCATCTCTGTTTACGTAGATCTGATATAAAGATCCTAGCCACGCATGGAATTCACAAATTAAATAATTCATGGAAACTGGACTCACTCTAGTGACGATACATGCTTTAGGCCATGTTGGGCCAGAGAGTCTAACTAAGGTTTATATTTTCAAAATTTTAGTTGCAACCAGACCTCGCAGAGCGTGTGGATGGTCGCCCTACAATTTATTTACCTATGTACGCAATCAATTTTTGACAATTCATGTGTTGGGTTATTCTTCATAAATATAAATAATTAATTAACCATTTGAACATAGCTATAACATGACAACCCAAGACTGGGCATTCGTTTCAATATCCAACTTATCTATGCCAGTATGTTATATACACATTGCTACCTGAAAGCGTTTTGAGCTCACTCCCTTTAAATGTATATAATCTCAAGCCTTGTTATGGTGTAACCTGTATATAGAGTGCGAAAGTGAAAGTACGCTTCAGGTACCGCATGAGGATATAAATCACTTCTCGATTGATGCCTTGAACTGTCATCGATATGAAAAAGGGCCTGAATAGCTTGAAGTGAACGGCTCAAGAATGTTTCTAATGAAAGGAAATTTATTCCAAAAAGCCGTCAATAATTTAGTCCATGGGAAATAAATATTCAGCCATTGCCTAATATAAATTGACAAAAGATTTGGACTTTTAAGAAATCACAATGTATGTACTTCCTGTTAAGGATTCACATTTGATTAACTAAACGCCTATGAAAAACTGACTGTAGCTTGACGAGAAATTAAAATATCCTGTACGAAAATAAGCTGCTTTATGGAGGCGGCATTCGTACTTGCGCTAGTCATGGAAACAATGCATTAATACGTCTCATAACGTATTCCATAAATTCTGATGCGCAGCGAAACAAGCACTCATAACGTTCTAGATCGTTTTGGCGCAATAACATTAACACTGCCGTTAAAATCTCTCATCGCCAGCGGAGCGTAAACCCAGCCGTGATTGCGGAGTGTATGTAGCGCGTGTCCATCAGACTGCCCCAACAACAAGTTGCGAAATATTATTTCGCCTCAGTGGGTCTCTCGGCGCTGGAGCCTTGATGCCATCCATCGCCATTCCTCCCACTCACCCATTCCTCCACTCGCTTTCGCACGCGGGATCGCTGGCGATGGTTCCGACCGTCGCGACCAGTGTTCTTGCTCGATACTGCCTCGACAGTTGTGCGTTGGGAAACGGCGAGCCAGCGGTGATGAGAAATTGCTCTCTTTACACCCACGAGTCGATTACATTTATTGCGATCCATGTAGGGTTGGGCGAAAGAGGGAGAGAGAGCAACGTGAGGGTTGCTCCTCTTGGAATAAAAATTCGCGAACCCAATCGCAATGGAGGGCGAGTGTTTTCGGTGAAATTGCCGCTTCAAGGTAGTCGTGTTCCCGCTGGTTCGCCCACCTCGCGTCACCTCCGCCCATCGTCGGGCTGCGACGCCCCTGAGCCCGCGGTCTGGGTGATGCAGATGGCCGCCCCCACAGTGCGCGGATGCAGGCGGTGGATGCTGTAAATGGCTTCCCTCGCGTTGCAGCGTTCGTTGCCAGGGAGGGACAGAGAGAATGAGAGCCTGTGAGTGGGGGGGTGAAGGTAGAATGGGAGGAAAAGAGTGGGGAGGGTGTGGAGAGAGAGAATAAGAAGCGGGGGCGAGGAGGAGGTTTCGCGATACGAGCGCCGAACGGAGCTCGCCGCGAGCCGATATCGAGAGCGATGTTACCAGCTGCCGTGACCTCGTTCCCTTTGCAAGCGGGCGCCATCTTGGAGGCTATTTCCCTCCTTCCCAGTTGGCGGCGAACAATAACTTTCTCCTGTTCACTTTCCTGCTCGACGGATCAATGAGAGAGGGCCTTTGCCGAAACATAAGGAGAAAAAGATTAAGATAGTGAAATATAACGCACAAATTCACATAGAAGGACTCATCAGTTCCATTTTCGTGACTATCCAAATCGTAAAATGCAGAAGTTAAGAAATAGGACTCTACAGAAAGTACGCTGTTGGATTGGCTGTTAAGACTGAAGGCCATTAAGAAGAGAATCTGAAATGCATGTAAGCACGATTTTACAAAGCTAGGTGAAATATTTTTAATAGTACGAATACCGTATGACTATGCTATTTGACAGTTGCAACTTTCATATGGTAGATGTCCTTTTCAAAATTGGAACTGCCGATATCCGTAAAATCAGCTTAAAGTTGGCGCAGGCTAACGTTTAGCGTTAGCCAGACATTTAAAAGCCAGTCACGAGAGTCAAAAAATGCACCATAGGCTTAACTTCACCAGAGTCAGACTTCAGCTTAGCAAAGAGGCAAGTTGACGAGAAAGACATCTGAGAGTGAAAGTGAGTTACCGGGAGAAACTTCCCACGAGGCGCGCTGGAAAATTCAAAGAATCGCTTTGACTCCGGGAAAACAGTCCATCACTTCTCTCGAAGCACCTTATGGGAGATTCCGAAGGGGATTAGTCACGTTAATCCTTTTAATGCAAACATGGAAAGTTATTTACTTCCCTTGAATTCATTAAATCGCCACCAAAGAAAATCTAAGAAACAAATGAAAAGTTTTTCCCGAAACTGTCACTGATATATAAAAAGATATATGGTTAGAAAACAGAGTTCGTCACGTCTCAATCAGAATGTTGCCCCAGCAGTTGCTTGTCGGAAGTTTCGTGAATACAAATAACACGAAATAACCTTAGGGCGCTCATCCAGATATCGATTCGTCACCTTAGCCTTCAAAAATGGGAAAATAAAAAGATTCGCCTTTTTTGGCAGCACAAAACACCGGAAGTCAAAGGGATGGAATCTTTGAAGAATAGTTCTGGAAAACGTTCCTCCCGTTTCTCCTACGTCCACTTATATATCCGCCCATTCATTTTCCGTTTCCTCGGAAACCCATTGTCTACCCCTCCCTCTCTTCCTCCCACCCCCTGCCTCCTCTTCTCTTAATGTCATGGGATTTCACGCCTACGGCACCGCACGCACGCCAGAGAATCTTCTTTTGTCTACTAGCGTCGCAACACGGTCTTTTTTTCGTAGATCCTCTGCTTTCTCGCCTGAGAGTAAATTTAGGTCTCTCTAAGAATAAATACATACAATTATCGGCAAACAACACATTATGAGCTTTGCGCATGCGCCGCCGGGAGACAAACAAGAGTTTTAAGCACGTGCTAACTCAGCGTCGAGTGGTAGGTTTTGGTAACGGAAATTTTATAGCCGAAAAGTTTCCATCGTGGGGCGGAGTTAGAATACAAAATTTCGAATAATAAAAATATGTTGTTCGTTTCGAAGCTGTCTTAGTCAGATGATTTACAATCTGATCGGGACGTTCTGCAATAATAGTAAAAACCTCAATAAACGGAGCAATTAGTCCAAGAAATTACATACTATTGGATTGTAGTCGATATTTTGTAGAGGAATGTAATCCCCAGCAACTCAATGTGAGTGCATGATTTCCTCAGTGGTTATATTCGTAAAATTATGCGTAACGTTTCAGTTTTTGCGGAAACGAAATAGAATAAAATAGAAAACAAATAAAATTTGCGGAACATATTGTCCATCTTTCGTTACTTTAAGGGTATTCTTTTCGAAAATGAAGCATACTAGGCTACATACTATGTACATTACCGTTTTTTCAACATTTATACCCGTTATGAAGACTAAGCGCACCTTTATTAGTTTTAAATCTCAGCGAGTTTAAATTGGCTATAAGTATTAGTCGTCATTTACACTTGGCACGCCAAAATTTTAGCACTGCATTAAGAAGCGTATAATCACGACTGAACGCAAACGTGATTGTGTTATTCATTTGTGGGTCTTGAGCCCTAAGGGTCCCTAAGAAAGAGGGAGATTTAGGATTTGTATTGAGAATCTTATCAGTTCCATATATTTATATCGTTCTTACAAAATTTAATTTAAATATACATCTTGGTGAAAGCACCCCAGCACAATGCAAACAACGGGGATGACGAATGAAGTACAAGTCTCAGGCAGTGAGAAGTAACTGACTAAAAAGCGCTAAGGGAAAGGAAAGGACGTGCAGCGAATGCCAATCAGCTGATGAGGGGATTAAAATTCATGGTCGACGAGGTGTAGCATTGAAGGAGCATGGCATGAATAAACTAAGCCAGCCGAGGGCTTCCTCAGAAACCTTGTTGGCAGCAGATTAGATGGGAAGTGATTCCTTCGAAATCCTCTACTTAAAACTGGAGACGGAGAGGGGGTTTGGATTGAAAATTTGAGTAAATTTACTCACGCCGCATGACTTCGCGTCATTTGCGCATCCTTCTTACCCATCCAAATACTTGGCTACAAACGTCACCCGCTTTGGATAATCCAATCGTTTCTAGTGTGACAAGCGGTCTATTCTTTTGGAATCCAGCATTTTCCTTTGATCCCTGGCATCTCCCCCCACTCCTTGCCCAATCGAAATTCCATTTGATCTCAGGATTGCATGCAAATCACTCCGCTGAAGCCCTGCTTTCCGCCACCTTGCTCCAGCCCATCGCCCCCTCGTTTCACTCCATTCAAAGCCCCTTCCCTCCTTCGCATATTTTCCTCTCCCTCCCCCCCTCCCTTGCTCTCTCCGTCACCTGGATACATAAAATACCTCTCGAGAACTTCTCTCACTCCCGGGGGACAATATTAAGATTTATGACGCACCAAGTTTCGACTGTGAAGCGACCTCGATTCTTGAGTCATTCTTTATGGATGCTCGAATATTGTTTGTTTTTGATTTTCTCATTCCTTTGACTAAAGGGAAGGTGTTGAGACCCAGCCGACGACAAACTTGAGCTATTAGCTCGGAGAAAACAACAGCGCGCAGGATATTTCCAGTAACACATGGTGTGTCTCTAAAATGAATATGGAAATTACGGATAGATCTAAATCGTTCCATCGCTTAGCACGAACGAGTAACTGCGTTGAAAACCACGGGGATTCCAAATGGAAATTCCTACGATTCCAAAAGAGCAATGGCGTCGGTGGTGGCGACTTGAGATACATTCCATCCGCGGAACAATTGCGGCTGGCAGCTTAACGGCAACGAACAGGACCACTTTTAAACAGCGCCCATAAACATATCGAGGCCTCGGTTCGCCCAACTTGCGCAGAAAAGCGATAGCATCTGCTTGTCGCTGAAACGCAAAGATCGTCAATTTTGGACCATACGTTATCGAGCGCCCCGCCGCGGATCGACTTCGCCAGAGCATCGGCTCCCAGCAATGGCGTAAAACCTCTAATTTTACGACCGGCCGAACGCAGGGTACTGTCGTGGTGGGCCGACGGGAGAAGAGGGTCGAGGCGAGCCGAGGTGGTGGAGGAGGATGGTGCCGCGACGTGCTGGTGGGTGGGCGTGGGCGAAGGAAGTGAAGTTGGCGAAGAGAGAATGAGAGAGAGAGAAGGAGAGGGAGAGAGTTCGTGTGGATAGAGGGGGCGGAGCCACCCACGCGATCGCGAACGGCACGGCACCGGGAAGCCCCGGACCCAGGAGATCCGATCGGGTCGAGCTGAGGGAGGGCCCGTTATCTCACGATGGCGAGATTTAAAGCCCTCGCTCGCACGAGTGGAGACCATCGAAACCGATGGTGAGAGATGGATGAGGGAGGCGCGGAATGACTCTCGCCAAGTGGTTAAGGGGGCGCCCGGAACACCTCGGGCGACTTCCTATTGCCCCTCGTGATGAGCGCTGGAGTGGAATGGAGTCTCCGCGATCTTCACATGCATCACTCCCGGGACCCGCGGTCAGCCTGCCTACGGGTTGACTCATCGCCCCCACCACGGGGTTCCATTCTGGTTCACCAGTAGGGGAGTTGGAATCGAAACATCGAACTTAACTCGCAACAAGAATAATTTTGATTCACCTCAACTACCTTGGATGGGTGGAAAGGGGTGGAAGAGAATACTGGACTGGAATTTATGATTACTTGTTCTTTCCCCCAGTTCTTGATTTCTCTTATCCTGATATTTACTAAAGGTACCACATTAGATATTAACATTTCCATCGAAAGAAGAATGCCCCAAGAATTTATCTGCTCTATCATCGGCGTAAAACAGTTCCAGGACGTTTATAAATTAAGCTCAAGCATCCTCAGGGTTTCCCCAGTATCTCTCAACTCTCCGTATACTCTTCCAGGATCTTTTTTCTCAAATCAACATCAATTAAGAAATTTCATATTTAAGAGCACAAAAAGATCACCGTCATAAATTTCGGGCAAAAATGGTGGTTGAAATGTGTTTTACTTTTGTAAAGGGTTTTTGCGTTAAAAGCGATCCGTGATTACTTTGCCATTGTGGAGGCAATAATCGTTAATTTTTCGCCGGCTTGGGTATTTCTGTCTTCCTAGCCACCACAAAACTTCTTAATGAGCTTTGCATAAGCTCAACAGCGTCGTGAATGACAACCTAAGATCTACAAGGATATCTTCGCGAACTTTTGCAATGCTTTCCGGGTTTGTCAACGGTCATCGTCATCAACAGTCGTTCATCCGTCCTTGAAGCGTTTTCACAGCAAAAAAATCCTTCTTGGCTCATGGCATAATCTCATACGGCTGCACTCGGCGCACTCTGCGTGTTACTGTAGAAATGTATTTTCAAGACCGACACAAAAGTAACACATTCTTAGATTATTAGAATCAGTTCCATGAGTTGATAATAAAACTGCGCGGTCACCACAACAAATTTCATAAATACCTATTGAGCTCTTTAATGAGACTCTGTACTTAAAAAATATTGGAGCAATGACTCGCAGAGAATGACATTGGCCGCACGTTGGAGAGACTAGCTCATTAACCCAAATATTCGAGTTGCACCTTAATTATATATATTAGTATACTATACTATATATTATAATACTATATTAGAGCTGATAAAATAGGTGGTACCGTGTATAATATGTAGCTTTTTTGCCCCATTTCTAAGTAAAGGGCATTAGAATCAGATTTTGAATGCGCATTGAACTTTCAATAAGTAATGAATCCTGTGGGGAACATGAAGTTGGTGATGATGAAGCAGGCGCTGTAAATTTCGTGGGCGGATGAGTTCTTGACAAGAACTTTCCTGATCCTGAGTCAAATATCCCTTACTTTTTCTAGAGCTCAACAACATATAATGGTGGCCCGATGAGAATTGTCAGAGGGGGTTAACCGTTCTCCACATTCCATCACCCAACACGTCCACTCCAATCGACTACCGGGGAGCAAGATCACGTCGCGAATTTACTAGAAGTGAGACACCGAAATAATTCCTGCTGGGAATCGGTTCAGAACGCGACTCCCTTAGGGCGGACGCGTCATCACGGGCGGGTGACTCCTGAGACGTTCTCAGTACTCCGGTGAGAGCGGACGGGATTCCGGAAATTTTAGACCTCGGCCGTTGAAATCTCCGCGAAACGGAGGGACGAAGAGGACCGAGACTTGAGCGTTGTTACGTGCTCCGAGAGTCCCCGGTCTCCAGCTGCGGCAGGCGACGACGACGGCGACTTCCCCCCTCTCTATCCCGCTCCATGCTTTCTTCCCCACCCCCCACGCCCTGGGGGCGATGCGCTCCAATGACTCGGCCTCCTCCGCGGACCAGTGGGCGGAGGATGCCATCGCCCCCACGCACCCCTTACCCCACCGCCCTCCATCCCACGCAAAACCCCAGCCGAGGGCCGTCTCCGGCTAACCCTTCGGGTCTCCCGGCTCCTCCGCAGCGTCGGCGGCGAACTTAACATTTAATGCCACCCCCGAGACAGAAGAAAGAGCCGGAGACCGCAGTTTATGCGACCCCTCGCTTACGTAAAATACGTCGATCGGGTAAGATTTACAGGCATCCTTACCGCAGTCTCCCCCACGAAAAGACCCTCTTGAGATTACCAACACCCCGGAGTTTGCGAACGGCGGCAGGTTCAGAAGGCAGGTCTGACTGTATGCCCGTGGCTTCTCAGGTGCTCTTGGCACGGACAGCTGTTCTTCGAGCGCGCGCGTTCACGAGCGCAATAGGATTTTAGCGGGGAAAAAACGCGTCGGGGAGTAATGTGGTTGTAATGTGCCCGAGTGCAAGAATAAGACGGCCTTCGAGGCAAGACGATTGCGACTGACTTGTGCTATGGACGTAACTGCCCATTTCCCACCATGGGGGCGAATATTCTGCGACGGTTGGCTATCTCAGTGTGACTCCGAAGTAATGCCATGAGACAAAGATTCTGTCAATACGTTTCTCGTATTTTAGAAGGTTCGATGTGATGTCGATAAAAAGATGGACTGCACCAAGAAGAAATTCACCCTAATTTATTCACTCATATTACCGTTAACTCTATAACATAATTTGTAAGTGAATAAAATGTACCTTTAAATGTATTTGGAATTTAAATTCACAAATAATACAATAAATTGCAATCAGGTACAAACAAAATTAGATACTTTTAAAGTATTTTTATTTTCAAATAAAGGAGACATTCTTCCACGTTTGAAGAAATGGATTTCATGAGGGAAACATGGGTACACGAAATTTTTCGGAAGGGCCCTGAGGTCCTTCCAATACCACCACTGCCTAGTGCTCCAGATAGCTGAGAAAAAACACAGACGTTGAAAGAATCATACATTGGAAAGGCTTCAAAGTCATAGAGAGAAAATGGAGATCACTTCCAGGTGGAATGATCGAAGGAAGAATGTAGAGCGTGTAAATGGGATATTCACGGAGGATCGTCGTCCATAGTCGATGGCTGATTTTGAGGACGGGAACGGAAGGACACAGGGGCAATGGCCCAGGGTCTCGACGAAAAAAGAAGATCCCGGCGCCGCCACGACACGAGGGACACCCCGATGGAATATCATCCATCGCGCCCGCCACGCACGCAACGTCGTCGCATATTTCCCTCCCATCCCGTCGTTTCGAGTCGATATCGGGTGAAAATTAAGAAAACGGAATTCCCAAGGCCTGCCCGCTCTGTGGCGAGCGGAGGAGGAGCGGTTTGCGTGGGTTCTGTTACCACGACGGGTCGAAGGCCTTGGGAGGAGGCGGAGGGTTGAGTGGGGGTCCGCCGTCCTCAAGAGTCGAGAGCGCTAGAGGGCTGCTGCGGAGTGGGCGGGGGACACAAGAGAAACCTTCGCGAGGTGGGAGGGAGAGAGGGACAAACAAGGAGAGAAGAGCGGAGGAGGAGGAAAAGGAGAAGTGGTCGGGGAAATGGGGGGGGGGGGGGGGCTATGGTGGTGGAGGAGGCAGAGTGAGCGGGAACGATGCTGGCGCCGCCCACGGGTGGAAGCCGTACAAGGCGGGTCGCCAGGAAGAGAGAGTGAGGAGGTATGATGGAGGCGAAGGAGGTCGGCCCACGCAAAGCAAGGAGGGAGAGAAAGAGAGAGAGAGAGAAAGAAAGAAGTTTGCGGAGGAGGAGATGGTGGAGTGGGATGCGGCGAAGGGTGAAGACGAGAGTGGAGGGAGGGAGTGGCGCGCCGGAGAGTTTCACGGGTGGTGCGAAAAGTCCCCTCGTATCATTCCTCCGACACGAAAGCGAAGGCTCACCCCTCGCCAACCATAAACCACGCAAAGATTTCACCTGCCGATCGGCGGAGCGGATCGTGATGCGGAATCCGTGAAATGCTTTTGATCTGTCGTCCTTTTTAATTTTTTCTCGCCAATATATAATCTCAAGCGACTGAACGTGACTGAAACATGAGATCTATTTCAAGAGTATTTCAAAGGTTTTCTTCAATAAATCAATGGTTTGGCCATCTGTGATCATCTATATGTCTACTGGATTCGGTAAAAAGAGATCCAGTTCTTATAATCAGATATGAATTTCTTGGCATGAGAGCTCGCGCTTTCAGTCATCAATATTCACCGACTAAGCACTTACTAGGCAACTCTCGTTCCGTCAATAACTACCACACTGACTCCACATCCACATAATTTAACAGTTAAGTGTTATCTGACATCTCAAACGAAGGCCAAAACAATTTTTACACATAGTAAGATAATCATAGAAGAATTTTGCCTTCATATTGCTATCCAAGTGAAAAGAAATTAATACAGTCGAGCACTCCTTTTGAAGGTTTATTGGGGAGGTGATATGGTAATAGACTTCGATTTTCAGGAACCGATTGTTGGGTATATTTTGATGATCATTATATTTTGATTAACATTAGATTATGTATCCTGCAATGGGTACGAGATGTCATCATTGAATCAATGGACAGACGCTGCAGATGTACCCCGAAAATCACTACGTACCTACTTAAAGTTGGCCATGATAATTTTTTAAGGGCTCTTAGCATAGGAACTGGGTATGAATTGCAAATGAAGTTATAAAAACTCTCTTTCATTTCGATAGTGAAATTCACGGTAGGAAATTGGTAATTAGGTAGCGCAAACCATTTTTCGCATTATATGATAGTAGATGTCGAGCAATTAACCTCTTGCATCTGGGAATTACTTCTCAGGAAACAGTCTTGTTTAACGCCAATTTCAACCACTAGGCGATGGTTGCTGGAAGTAATGAACTTAGCAGTATTAGTGCTAAATTAAAAAAAATATTTACACGATGTGCTGAAGAAATAATTTATCCATAAACTTGATACCATCAGGCAATATTTGTTGGAAACTCAAAAGGAGACGAAAAATTATTAGCTCACACAGAGATGTAGATAGCTACGAAGCGGTCGAAATCCGAGTTGGAAATAGTGTTATTTATGTGTGATAACGGGTACTTTTTTCGTATTAAATTTTTCCGCACTCGGTAGAATGATATATAACATGAAGAGTTGAAATTTTCATCGAAAATGAAGATGAATATACCTGGTAATAATGAAAGAGATTCAAAAATTCTTTGTACCCAATTGCTTAACACCCAAGTCTTCGGTGTGATTCAATGCAATTCCAACGACGGCTAGAAACCCATGATCTCATTTCCATCGTGACGTTGCTAGCCTGCTTAGTTTTCCATGCGGTGCGTAATGCTCTGAATGCTTAAGTTTCCTGTTTGATGCATGGAGAGAAGTAGGTGATTGCCTCAAGACTTGATGTGAAAGTTCCTGCATGCACTGAGGAATCATTAAAATTAATGGGCGCAGTTGTTTTCGAGAATAGCCAAATGTCATTTTGACCAAGGTCACGAAGGATGACGGCGTTGTGAAAAAAAAGAGGCATATCAAAGAGATGTTAATTGTACTTTCTTTCTACGACCATCACTTTCGGAGAATTTTATGGCCGTATTCCCTGAAAGTATGAGCACTTATGCACCTGAGAATAAAATAGGTAGCTAGCCTTCTATTCCAGTTTGACCACCTAAGAGCAATTAGACTTCTCAAAAATGAATAACTTGTAGCGTAAAAGTAGTTGTGAGGAAAATGGACAGAGAAACAGGTTTGTTAAGCTCGCTCCTACCACATGGCTGCGACATTCCTTCGTAGGCAGGAAAAAGAAAATCATTACGTGATGAATGGCCTTTCTCCGAATCTATTACAGAATATTACTCATCAGCTGGCAACCCTGAAGGCCAGCTAGGGCGGGACTCGCGTGCTTGGGAAAGGGAATCTTCATTTTTGCCACCTTTTGAATGTCATAATAGGAAGGAATTGCTAAGATGGTGTTTTTGTTAAAGATATTGATGTAACTAACACAAGATTTTGAGGAAAATAAAAGAATGACTAGGAGCCGTGGACAGGTTGGCAATGAGCCGGCTGGCTACCCCCCAAAGTTCCCGAGTTAAACACGTCTCGCGCTTTGTTGTAATATATTTAAATTAGGATTAAGTTTAGGATAGTTAGTGTAATATTAACTTAGAAGATGGAGCAGATTACAGCGCAAATCTATTGTTACCACTAATAGTTGACAGCAACCATTCGACAGCAACGTGGACACAAATGTTTTGGAGCGTGACGCTCGCATTGCTGAGGCGGTTGCTGACATTATTAGTACTTTTGAGCCAATATTGTTTGCTTTCATAGGTCTATAAAATTGTTGAGATGCCTTTCCTAGAACATAACCGTTTTTGCTGCCATTCTGGGCTCGCTTCTAGTTTGACCCTGGACGAAGAGAACTGATTCGAAGAGATCTTTCGTCGCCTAACACACTTTTACGAAATGTGATAAGCATGAAAATGAAGTGTATTAATATTAGTTGATCGCCTTCCCGGGAGAATTTTACCATTAATGCAATAACTAGAATTTAGTGAATAAGGAGAAGGTTTTTTATTTTGTCAAGGAAGCAAAACAAGTCACCCCATGAAATTGTAAATACAATTATAAAAGTATTTATCAACAAAAAATTGTTTTTTTTAGTGAAGAGGGGAAGTATTCTTTTCCCGCTAACCTACAACACTATTCTAGGCCAAAGACTCTGGTGTTCCACAAGGAAGTGTTATCGGTCCCCGTTTATTCCTCATTGACATCAACGATGTCACTGACAAAATTTTAAGTGACTTTAGATTGCCTGCTGATAGTGCGATTGTCGGGGTAGGCTATGATTCACTCAATCATAATTCTGAATTCGGAGGATTCCTGCGATATTGTGTGGTATTTGAACCTATTTAACGAAAAGGAATAAATATATGTGCAATGTGGTATATTGACGTTATGTGTCTTCGTCTTTGTTAAAATTTTCTTAATTTTTTCGATTCTTGGTATTAAGAATCTGAAAAAAATTACCATGGTACAGAAAACGATTAAACACCCTCAGAATTATAACCCTGAATATCTGTGCTAAGTGAAGTTATCTGGACATCACTTTTAATTTAAAATCTATCATGGGGAATAACAGCGCTGTGAAACATTCGAAATGTTTCACAGCGCTGTAGAGACTAGGATTTATCAAACGAATTTTGGGAAGGTAATCATGTGAAATAGTAAAAGATAGATTTTATTTAAATCTCACCTGGGTTACACATAAAATATTTGGGATCCAATAAATAAAGCTATTTCTTAAAATAAGAAAAAATAAAAGACACAAAGGGAATCTTCGCGATTCGTAAAAAATTCTTATGAACCTACTGGAATTGTGACTTAGCTATTGAAAGACCTTGGTTTGCTAGCGCTAGAAACCAGTAGGATGTTGGGAAGTTTACATTTACTTGAAATAATCAAATACCACGAATTCGAATTGGACTCGGCAGAATTATTACTACCTCTACTCTGCATCAGAAATGATAAATAAAGAAAGATCGGCTATCGGTCCGAGCAATGTAAGAACCCGTTTTTCTCACGCACAATACAAGGCTAACGAAATAAAATTATTTCAAACACACTGCGCACAATATTTCATTATTAATTGCGTTTTTTCAGCTAAGATCAACTTCCCACAAAACATAGATTTAAACGTAGATGATGAAGACTTTTCTATCACTCTGAGGATGAATTAAGCCGAATGCCTCGGGCAGACGAAAGGGTATTTTGGGAACAGCGAAGACTGCAATCCATAATAAGCGTCTATTTTACCGTCAAAATCTTCGTGGCCTCTTGGAGAAGTGTTTTGGCCTGAGATTTTTCGAAAGGGCGACCCAAAGCCAGCCCGCCCACACCCAAACTCCCAGCGATTACCTCGAGAGCGAAGATAAACGCGCACAGGGCTGGACGGAATGGGAATTGGAGGAACAACGGGAAGGGAGACATTTTGCGGAAAGAGCTACCTTCAAGATTTCGGTGAAGAACAATAAATCGTTATCGCTCCCTTCGCACGCACTTGCTCTTGGTAGTTTTCACGTTTGACGACACCCACCGAACCTACTCGTTAGCGTGCACGGACGCCACGAGATTCACGATCCAAGATGTCCGCGCCATTTTCCAAAGCAGCGCGCACTGGGTTGATTTCAATGAGCAACGCAGTTAAATCCGATGTGAAGCGGGGAAACGAGGCGTGCTTTACTCCCGGCGGCGCCAGCGTAAAATGGACCCCAGGAGCCACAATGCCCGACGATATTGTCTAAGGCCCGGGACACGTTCGGCCGCAACCACTGCCCGCAAACCACATCCGCTCTGCCATCTTTATGAATCCCATCCGGCCCCCGACATACTGAGCGACCCTAGCAGCATGCGAGACACAAAAAAAATCTTTTTTATCATCCTTTCTCATGCGGCGATTTTGCCGCGGAAAAGTACCACTACGGGGAAAAGTGCCAGGTCGTAGGCAGGTGAGAAACTGATGTTGACTCCTTCCTTGGAAATGGAAGAGAAAGAAAAGATTGCTAGTCGTCGCCTGAGTCGCAAGAGGTTCCTTTCGTCCTTCATCCGGCGGGGATGGGATATTAGCACACTCTCGCACGAAATCACGACAAGGAGGATTTTTTCGAAAGCTGACTTTGTGCGAATGACATAGTGTCATCAAAGGCTGATGAAAACATGCTCGAGTGTCTTAAAATACTTTCCTTGATGAGAACACTTCCATACAGTGGCTGAAAGATAAAATTATTTATATACTCATCGAAGTTGTTGTCAGCAACAAAAGCTGATGTTCAGTTTTTCTCGGAAAACTTGTACAAAACTACAATTTATGTAAAAAGGTTTTTAAAAATCATGTAAATTTATTCAACTTGGGTCTATCCAAGTGATTCCCAGGTATGGGCCTAACAACGCCAGAATAACAATACTACTGCTTTATTGAACCGCAAGGCGATAACTTACCGAACCGTTACTGGTATATATTTAGCGTACATCTACATTATCTGTACCAGTGGTGAACTTCACATGTTAATGCACAATTGGGACTATGTGCACAAATATTGATATTAAAATACATAAATAGTATGTTACACTGGAAAGGAGAACTCAAAGCACTTTCACCTTCTATGTTGTGATTAATTTAATAACTGTTCCGAGTTCTTTCAAGTTGATTGATATATGGTCATATGTTTTATATGACCAGATTGATTTAATTTAATTTATTATGTTTAAAGTTTTTCACCCGCCTTTGGAATTCAACAGGCACCTTTGGTTGGTATCAAATATTTATATCTGCTATTCATTTTACAAGATAAGCATAGACTGGAACCTGAAATAGACAACCGAGGGAGGAAGGTGTTATATTGGGCAATCACGTGCAATATCAAATACAGTTGAGACACGCAGTTCGAAGTTACCTTCACTCGACTAGGAATTCTAATTGAGATAGCAGACATACTATTGGAGGGCATGGTGAAAATAAAACAATCACCACAAAAGACAAAAATCTCAGGAATAAAGAAATACCAATTTATCATATTATGAGATTCCTTCCAGAAAAATTATGAAATTCCTTGCTTGCTATAATTCTGAATCTGATCAAAAACTAAGGCAATGATGTTTTGCTTTGGTTGGCTCGTGATCAAGACCTTGCACGTAATTGATTGACTTAGAGAGTGTATGCACGCGGTAATTGCATGTTTCAGTGCCTGGTACACTTTTCAACGCGTAAGTGTATGTATTCAATTGTCCTTGCAGAGCAATGGAAATTGAAATTCCACCAAGTAAATTTTTTTGATTTCCATTCTTTTCATAAATCCTTAAGGTTCTCTTTAATCCATAGGAGAATACCTATTCGTTTCTACAAACTGTTGAAGAAGGCAGGCAGTTCTGCTTGAATTATTTTGTTTATTTATACTGAAGTGCATTAATTCCGAGCAAAATAATCCATTGATATTAAGGAGAGAATAGTGCGATATTCGAGGGGTTCCTCTCAAGTTTTATGCATCCGTAAAGTGAAGGTGGCTCTTCTGAATTTTAAATAATGCCCTCCGCTCAAAAGAGGCATCTATCCCGTTGTTACGATCACCATGAAAATGATCAAGATGAGAGCCTCCAAACGAGATCCAACGCTCGTTTCCAAATGTCACCACCCACGCAGCAAATTCCATGATATTCCGTCAGCAGCGACGCGCCTTGAGAGAGGTGACGATTTCTCCTCAAAGGGGGCGGCGGAAGGCCGAACAGTCTTGATCACGGCGCGATTTGGCAACAGGGGTGAGGACCTTGTTGATTGTGGGCGACGGTCGCGGGAAACAAAGGTGCGGCACCTCCGAGAAAGAACAGTCACTCCCAGGGCACGCCTGTTCGCTAATACACGCTTGGTGACAAATGGCATCGGTCGCGCCTCTAAGAGGTTCCTGGTATTTGTTAGCTCATGGCTCCTTCGAACCCATAACGCACTGGCTGCATGTGCGGCGGTCGTGCAACGGGTGACAATGGAGATGAGAAGCAGAGCACAGGCTTCGTATAAGGGCGATGACCACTAAGTCATAATCTTTGGTGACAGGCAAGCGCGGTTTCAGTGCTCCTCTCCCCCCGTGGGTTACATCTCGTTCATCCGAAGAGTTGAGCGTGCATGGTAGGATCGGAACACACATGGCATTATGTATAGAGATGCTTTTGTGTTAACAACAAGGTTGAGGATCGGTCAACTTAAGTTGAATTGAGGGCACGGCAAAAAGAATTCGGCAGCACTTCAAAAGCCTCATTTCCGAAGTTTGCGGAGGCCGAAATATGTAAGTTACACTGAATAAGATCAAATACGACGGCTGACGAAATTAATTTATTTTAGTATAGTGCTTTTCCTTTCTCATTATTCCAATGACAGAAGGGTGGCAGAAGGGATACACTGCAAACCCAGAACTCCATACTAAGCATGTATTGCAGAAGTCAAGAATCTCTGAAATAAATAGGTTCAATCACAAAAAAATTTTCTATTATCGGAAAAGCCAATATTTGCTGGCCGTTTTGTGCTCTTTTCCGCTAAAGTTATACGTTAATGGCTTTAGAAAAAGGTCGTTAAAGGCATTAAACGAACATATTTTTCCATGTATTCCCGCTTTCCCAATCGAATATTACCTACCCTGGAAGCACTGCACAGGTTGGGACCTCTGAGGTCCAATTAGATGAGTTCCGGAGATAAGACGAATGGTGAGCGATTTACTGCAGTCACACCCCGTGACGTAGGAGCGGTGCAGTGGAATGGATCACCTGGTTATCTGAAGTGAGATTATTCGAAATGTTGCACGACCGCAATTGCCCGCAGCCTTCGGTAAACCACTTTCCCTCGAGCAGCGCAATGGTGTTGGAGGCGGAGGGAAAAATAGGGAGAACGAAATAAGCAGCTCCAAAATCAAATATTTAGAAGAGCTTTCTGAGAAAATATGCCTTACATCATCTAATTAATTTCGAGCAAAATACCAATATATTCTGAAATAGTGAGCGCAGATAAATACATCCCACTACCCACCTAAGAACAACTCGTATAACGAAGGTAAATCCGCAGCATGAAATACCCCTGCCCAAGATTTATTTCCCTCGAGGCTCCATTTCGTTTCCACTGTGCTCCATATTAGCTATGGGGATATTATGTAGGACGCTCGCGCTCGAGATGCGCCAAGCGCGTTTTTTTTCGTCTCTCATTGTTCTGGGTGCTGAATGCATGTTTTGTTTACTTGGTACTGCTTAATGTAGAGTAAGATTCGAAAATCAGAATTTTCCAATGGCGCAGGGTTCTAATTCGTTCGGAATAAGCAGAATGCCGCTCTTGTTCAGGCAGCTAACATTGCCGAAGGGTAGGAAATAATTTATCGATTTATCTTGAGTCGTCATTGTTTCCTCATTGAATAAATTCCTTAGGGTTAATAAAAATGGTGAATTAATGGTTGCTAATGGTAAGGTTTGAGTTTTTCAAATAAATCAAGAAAAGTGCAACTGATTGCGAACCGTTACTTGAAGAATTCCATTCATCATGAAATGTGTAACGGTAAATCGGATTTTCCTCATGGCCGGCCTTAGTTTCAACTTCAGTGGCGCCCTTTGATTTTCCTTTCACTTGATCATTACAACTACCACCAGTTAAACGAGCTTAGTTAAGTTGCTTGCGTAACTACTCAGATGGGCTTCCATAACTCGCTCTGCATTGGCCTGGATGCTGTGCCTTTCATCGGTACGATCATTTTCAAGCACCATTAACTTCTGCTATTTTAAGAGATTAACGCGTATTTGGAAAGGTGCAGATCGTATTCAGTGAAATTACCTTGAAATACTGAAAAAGCTTTGTATACTGGCCAACCGATTTGTGGTAAAAAATTATGTTCTTTATAATGAGGCGATCTGGTATCATTCAAGTTTGGATTAAACACTTCAATGTCAGCAACACCGATTTCAGCAACACGGATTAGGTACTAAGCTGGTAAAGAAAATCAATGTCATTCGTAGACATCCATGGGTTATCCATGTATTCTATGGGTTACTAGGTGTCAGCCGCGGTTGGCTTTAGAGAATGTGTCTGAATTTTTATAACTACTCAGATACATTCTACTAACTTTTTACAAAATATTAATAATTTCATTTACACATTTACCTCGATTCCATCTTTTCTTAGCGTACATACATTTATAAGCAATGCTGAAGCCAAAAATATCTCAACAAAGGTTCCGGTAGGTACTTCACATCCATAACTTCGATCTAAATCAGCTCTCACAAAATGAACTTGATAATTCATTAATTATTCATACCACGCGGAATGCCATTGTCGATTGAAGTGGCAATCTATAGAATCGTATACATATGGAGATGTAATAAATATTGCAGACTGTGTCAATTGGTTGCCACAAGTCGGTCATTTGTGATTAATCACCAAACAAGTGAGAGTTCGAACGAAAAATGCCCTAATATTTATTCACGATTAAAATCAAATCAAGAACAATAGAGAAATCAGGACAGCGCTGTCCACTTTCCCCAAAGGATGCGCCGTTAATGAGCGAGTAAGGCAGGATGGATCGCGATTTTAGCTCAGGAGAGATGGTAATCGGGTACTTCACGATTGGAAATCTAATCACGAGTCCAAAAAAAGTTCAAAATAGTACACCGAAATGAAGAAATAAATAATCTGGCCAAAAGAAAATGATACATTGGTGAATTTATAATAAACATCTGCTCGCATAATATGAGACACATACATGCTTCTGCTCGTTGGATGCTGTATCAGTTCGTGCGATTCGTTTTGTAGACGGATGAAATTATAAGCTGTTGACAGTGCCTCGGCATCATGCTCTTGAACTACAACGGCAATCTATGCTTCGCCTCTAACAATAGGAGTGAATTATCCTGGCCAGAGGAAAACCGGGCAATTTATGTTGACGATCGCGTGAGGTCAATCAATAACGCATCGGTATTGGCCTTCAAACAAACATATTCGAGATGAATTTCATGACACCCAATCTTGTCTCTGAGACATGATGCTCTTATCCGTTTATTGTGGAGTTCAGCAAGTTAGATGATCTATGTAGACAATCTCTATCTTCTGCGTCCACCCTGATCATGGGAGAATATAATTCAGTTGTTTCCCTATTGTCTGTCTCTATAGTGTTGCCAAAAGAGGCGTTCACTCGCCGAAGAGAGGTAATAAAAGGGTTGTCGATTAGGGGTGCAAAGAGAAGGCTGGTAAAAAGTCTAATATGGAGCTTTGCATTGTATGGCGCCAAAATATGCACTTTAAGGAAAGAAGATAAAAATAGACCTAGGTCTTTCGAATGGGGAGAATGAGAAGAATACGGAAGTGTGAGGTTGATAGAAAGCAAGACGAACGAGGAAGTACTAGAGACGGTAGAGAAGAGACAGAAGAACTGGGTGGAGCAGGTAGCAAGGGGCGAAGATGTTATCAAGGACGTGATACACAGAAGAATGTTGGGTACGCGGGGTAGAGGGATGAGGAAAACGGGTAGCTCGGATGCAAAAATGGGGCTTGGGAAGTTTTCGGTGCTAAAGAAAGAGATATGGAGGATAGGGACCGGGGTAAGAATTTTATGCCCATCTAATTCTACCTTAAACGGTAGATCATTAATAATAATGTAAACAATATGTAACATTTTAGAAGTAAGCGAGGGTAGAGAGACGATTTTATCCAAAGATCGAGAAATAATTAACTTTTAAAACTATGTCCTCTGATTCTGTGCCTGTAAGTATCACGATAATCCCAAGCAAAATATATTCGTGGCGTTAACCGAGAGCCTTCCATCCAGTAAGAGTGACAAGAAAAAATAATGAAACAAGAAAAGTAGATTCATTGTCTCCGCAATTTGCCTCATATAGTACCTCCACATAACTAACACTTAACTTGTAAATATATACGACAAACGGTCAGATTGCCCTTTTGCCTTTATTGCCTTTTACCTGTAAATTTCGTTAGCAGTTTTTTGTATAGGTACATGACGCAATAGATATTGACTTTTGAAATCGATAGATTCAGGTTTCACTTGGTGGAAATTCATGTTTAATAAGAAGATGCAACCTATGTATTGCATCTTCTTATTCATATTGACTTTTCTTCAATTGAGGAAGGCGATCTACCGCCGAATCGTTTCGGGTAATCTTATTGGTTTAATTCTTTGTTTATATTTTTAATTCACCTACATCTTTTTACCGCTGAGAGCGTTTTCCCGCGGATGTGTGTCTGTTACATGTTTTGAGAGTAATCCTGCCAATAATGAAAACACCTCAACTCCTTCCCTACCATGAAGCCAAGAAGTTGGAAGAGTTCCCTATTTCGTGAGAAGATTTCCCCGAATTACCGTGAGGGAGGCTAATGATCCAAATAAGGGGCGAAAATCCCTTTAACCAAGGGTTTGATTAACACACTCTTCCTTTCACATGCCCACAGGCAATCACTAATTGGATTTGGAGATCAATCGAAGTCTCCCCTTTCAGAAAATCCGTCTTTAGTTCCCTTAGATACTTTTCCAATCTTTCCCGAGTCCTTCGGTACATTGACCTTTACCTTTCAGTCTAGTTTTGGGAATATGTTAATGGCAGGACAAATTTATTAGCATAGATGAACTCCAATTAACGTTTCAGCCGCCTTTAAACTCACAGTAACTCAGAGCGTCAGTATTCGAAAGCAGATTTCCCTCTTATCCTCGTGGGGGTTCCTGTTTCGCAGTCACACGCCTTTCACCATACATTCACCAAATATACACCACCCGCGTCATTTCATGTGAATTTGGCTTCAAGAATAATCAACTCAATCGCCTCTCCTTTCCGCCGAGTTCTTGCAAGCTCAATGACGAATGCAAAAATACATTTTTTCACTCGCGTTCGCCACGAGCGGAAAACCCTTCTAAATCAAATCAATTCACTCCGGGTGTCAAAAGAACCTTCAGTATTGTTCCTGGCCTCTCATGTCACGCTTTCATTTGGCTGAATCCACATAGAAAGTTGATCGCACGACGAACGGAGGCAGTTACTAAAATAAGGAGGGAGGAAATGAGCTAGCGCATGGTGTTTAATAGTCGTTTCTTTAAGGAAAGTAATGATGGGATTACCGCAGAGAGGGTGAGTCGATTTGAGAGTTCTCTTCAGAGAATCCTTCAGAGATGAACAAACACGAGTACACCTCTTCCTTTCTTTCGTTTTTTTTCTGGACTGTTTGGACGACGCTGACTTTCCGCAGGTCAACTTTTCAAGCCGTTGCTATGGACAAACTTTTATCGCGTCGAGAGCGGAACCCCCCTGTGTTCCTGTGACATGCATCCCTCCCAATGTGAACGCCATCACCTTTCCCCGGCTTCCAACTTCTGTATCTTTTCCCGAGCGACGATTTTATCATCCTCTTTTCCTCTTAGCATAGCTCTGCCCTTTCTGCCTCCCTTATCCTCCGCATCTCTTTCCTTCTCCCGCCTCCTCCGACTTAAGCTTCACCACTGCCCACTCCACATTTTTTTCCCTTTCACTACATTATTTCAAAACTGGGCGACCTCGCTCGCTCAACTTCACCACGCCCTCCCGACTGTCAACTGTTATACATGCACCACACGTGAGTGGGCAGTGGCAATTGGCTTTTTGCGTTGCTGGAGCCTAGGAAAATAAAAAGAGACACGAGAAGTGAACGGAAAATAAAAAAAAGGGAGCACGTTTCGCTACGGTACCCACCTTTTCAATAACACGCCCCTCAGTAACTACTAGTTCAGTTCTGGAGTCATGTTCCCACCCCGGGCCCCACACATTTTTTCCGCTACACCCCAACGATTCAAAGGCAGCCCACAAGGACATGCTGGGCCCGCATGCCTCGGAGAGTTCTGTTTGACTATTAACCAACGGAAATCGTCTCCTAATTTTGCAAATGGATTTCTTAGCAGTATATTTCTTAGCAGTATATTTCTTTTGTGCCGCTGAAGGACATAATGAAAGAATTGGATTTAAGGTGCACACACTGCAGAACGAATTCTCCAATTTAAACTCAAAGCAAAGGCACATTTTTCACATGTCTGAAGCAGGAATCGACTTGAAGGATATAATTAATTAGACCAATCATGCGCAGTCATACGAATTTTCGAAAGCAAATCAGCAAACAGGATGAAAATACTTCAGTTTGGACTGGCCCAACGCATATGATCGGTAATTTGGAGATGCCTCATTACCACATCGTAGCAACTCTTTCACCACGCAATGCCGCACATTTGCAATACATTTGTCCCTAGTAGACTCCGTATTTAGAAGTTTCCATAATGGATATTTTTCGTTTTACGGAAGCTCTAGTAAATGAAATGAGCTAAAAAGCGACATGTGTTGGCTATATTAATATTTTAGAGAGCAAACATTGAATCATTCCTTGGATCAACATTTAAATTAACCTCGGGCATGAAATGTTAAGCTTTGCGACTGACCTCGATAGAATTTCAATGCGTTCTAAATGTTTACTCTTCTCATCCGTTTCTCCTCGGAAACAATCGCAGGACTGTTCAGTCAGCGCCCAGTAACAGCCTCTATGCTCGCCAACATCGTGATTGCCTATGAATCATCTACTTGACATATCACAGCGCATGATGCTGATTGCGGCTAGGCAGAGCATCCAAACAGTTCCCAGTAGGAGGGGTGGAAATAATGAGCGATATCTAGCGACCCTGGGGGCGTCCATTTGATATTTGCCTCTTTTACAACGGGATCGAGGGAGCGGGCGGTACCTTTGCGACTTTTGGGCAAACACTCTTGCCTCATTTCAACCCCTCATTAAGCCATGCGCGACCTGAAAGAAAAAATAAACCCTCCGAAAATACTGATCCGATCTGCAGCTAGTGCTTCGTAACCAGCTGGATTATGATTATGATAGTCAAACAAGGTGGTGAAGCCGTGCAGAAGTCAGTTTTGATTCGAAACGGTTACGACGTGTGCCGACCGTCTCATTCCTTCAATTTGGCCTTCCTCTTCCATCCCGAGATCCGTTATGTTTCCGCCCTTCAACCTCTTCTGCCTCCTCTCCTCCCTCCCCGCCCGAAAATATCACCGCAAGACTTTCCCCTCTCCTCTCTCATATAATCCACCTCTGCCTTTTCCCCCGCATGATGGCGCTCGCACGTTCGCCAGTCGATGACGCCATCCTCTCGCCGTAGCCGGCTGACATTTACAAAATATTTATCCGCGGTTATTAAATAGGTTACCGTGTACTTATCTTCGTCCCTTCCACCTTCGGAACGGTGTAATGCAAGAGGTGGGACGTTCATCAAATTCGCGTCGCGGGTCATCGAGTGAACGGACGTTAAAAAAGTAATGTCTCTCCTAGCGGCGGTGTGGACTTATCGCATATCTTTTATACGCGGCATGCGTTTCGAAAGTGCCAAATATCCGCATCAATTTTCGTGCGGCCGTAGGAGTGAACGCGTCGTGATCTGCATAGGGCGTGGTTGTGTACGGCTGCAACTGGGGCCAGCTATTCCAGTAGCAGGGGATGGGGGAAAAGTGAGACTGAATGATACGAGCGATGCATGTACAGAAATGGAACGACACGGGAGAAATCGAAGCTGGCTCGCATAGGTATTTGAAACTGATATCCGAGAATGGGATATGCCACCATAACCATTGCGGTGCAGAATGATTAATCGAAGAGTGGGCCAATAAAATTATTTTAACTGGAAACCAGTAAGCACTTTGAGTCATTTCACGGTTTAGTAGTTAAGTAAATAAGGAGGCGATGCATTTAACCAAGCAATTTATAGCGAACACACAGCTCTTTGGAAAAGGAATTTATCCCAAGGGAATTTTCACCGATGGCGCAGATATTCCCAATTAAATCAGCAATGCATCCCGAGGAGAAAAAAATTGTAACCGGCAGCATTCAAGTACTCGTGACCGGATCATTTTTTTCCCAGATTCTTTTTTTATTTCAGCGACACTCAACTGCGGTCGTCATTTAAAGTCTTGATTACTTATTCATTCCGATAGGATTCCCATAGAAAAAAAGTGGAATGTAGAACGGAAATTGGCTTGAAAAAGAGGTATCAAATCAGCGTGCGCTATTGATTGCCTTCACACGCTCATGCTCTTGGTTGAATGCTGTGCGTCTTAACCAGAACCAGTGAAAGAACAGTGTGTGGAGGAAACGGGATGGAAAGGGGGGGGGCACATTGCAACTACTCTCCCTCTCTCTCACTCGGCACTTGCTGGCCTCACCTTGGCGAGATTCTTAGGCATCTTGTGCAACATTTCCTTTTACTCACATCCAGCATCCGTTACATTCCCTTCCCCCTCCATCTTCCATCCCGACCTCCTACCCTCCCATCCGCCTGAAATATCAAAGCGTCCTCTCTATTTAACGCGGTTGCATCTTCGTAGTCATGGAGCTTCCAAGGTTACGTGAGAGGAATTGGGCTTTAGCTTCGATTTCGGGAAGCGATTATGCCAATCACGTACAGAATGCCCGTCAAGGGTTATAAGCTGCTGAAATCTTAGTGGCACACGTGCTTTCCGGAGATAAAATAGGACCTTATAATCTGAGGATTAGTGTAATCATAAACGAAGAGCATGAAATTTTTACCTTTGAGATCGAAACAAAATTGCAGATTAGTAAATCAATATTTCGAAACATACAAAATATAGGAGAAATTTGTATTCGGGATATTCGTTAATACAAAATAAAATCCAGAAAATTTTAATGTTGATTACCCTCCGTCTCCCCAAAGTTGACATCCTTGAATGGATTAAGCGGGCTGGGAGTATTATATTTCCGTATAAATGGCATTACCATCTTACAGAAAAAACATTACACTTCATGTACTCTTTGATATAAGTAGAATTTCAATCATTACAATGAGTCAAAGGATACAGTCCACGACTACACGTGAAGCATTCGATGACGATTTAGATGACCAAAAAAAGAATAGCACTTCAGCGCGCGAAAATTTCTGGAAAAAAGAATGCTCTTTTTGGGCACGCGGCATCTTACTTTGTATAACCTTTTATGATCGATCCTGCGTTTTTCATGGGCAATAAATATTCACACTAGGGATTCATATCATTCTTTGCGTATTCCTTAGATTTTCCTTTCGTGCATCATTTATGATCAAATAAAATAAACTTTTCCTAGTTTTCACGGTATAATTTGACCTTCATTGAATGCATTTAATCAATTGTGAAACGCGCACGAAATAAAAAGGGGAATTGGTAATTCAGGGTATCCCGTATTTGTCTATTTGTAATTTTTAGTCTAATAAATTTCATTTTAATTGTCTATTAGATTCGTCTGATTTTATTTTTGCGCGTTCAAGATGCGTGATTAGTTTTCTCCGAGGTCGATATTGCACTGGAAACTCCATGAGAAGCGTCATTGCATGCATAAGAAAGCAAAACCCTATCGCAATATAAAAACCTTTATTACTTTCACCAGAAACGATGGTCTTTTATCTATATTAAATCTCTGGTGAACAAATTTTACATTCTTTATGCATACAATTCATAAATAATGGAAATGTATTTGAGGTTGGTATTTTTCTGGTAGAACTTAGAGACGGAAGATACCAGTTTTGGGGACCATGATAGTAATGCAACGTTTTAGCTTAACGTTTAAGTCATTGGTGGTCAAGCCATTAATATCTCGTCCATTCATCTCTTTTTCATCTATCAACATCAAGAGGAATTACTACCTTTCCGTTCGCTGGAATAACGGTCTTTGAAGACCAAAATATTCGCCTAGAGCACTAATATTTTATACTAGACAGATGAAAATCATTCATTCTACGCAGGGAATTGTAATTTTTTATCAAACGAAGCGATTTTTAGGAGTTTGGGGAACGCTTTATTACAGGTAGATAGACGTAAAAAAAGGTATAAATAGCAACGGAAATAATATATCTCCGAAGCGCATTCTAATGACACCAATCACATTATGCATGGTCGAAAGCTTCAGATAGGCAGCCGAAGCCATCATTTTTATGCCTTTTTAAAATGCTGCCTCTTGCTTCAAATTGCATTCTGAACCATCGCCGCAGCGTCCAATAAACTTCCTTCAACGCTTCCTACATTCCTAAAATATTTCGAATTTCATCGAGTGGGAAAAATATATTCGCTGTTTTTTCCTGAATGGTGAATCAATGGAACTGCGGTTGAAGATCAGAGAATTTATTGGACAAAGAGGGGTCGTGCTGTTTCAATCACGGCGCGTCAATGCTCTCAGGTCGGCTGGAGGGTTCTAGCGGCCGCGAGAACGTGGAAGAGTGCTCGGATGTCCAGCTCGGACGAAGTTGGCAGCTGCCACTCAAACGGCGGCTATCATCGTTTTTGCCACGTCAATCACGAGTGATTTCAATTCATGATTCATGAAACTGAGATGCGTAGCTAACAAGTAAAGAGAAAAAAATGGTGATGCTACCCAGCGATTAAGAGGAGTGTGGAAAATTAAGAAGTCTGAACTTTGATTCAGTCCTATGGTTTCACGCGTTATTGGTATTTTCATAACTTCACATGAGTGTCACGGATTAAAACTTCTACATGCAGGCAGTATGTTCAGGCTAGGCGCAGTTTGACGGCATATTGCAAAGGTAAAATTTTGTAGCGATAGCTCATGCCATTGGGCATCATACTCATGATCTTGGGTCACTTCCACCATCAAAGTAAAATCTTCAACCTGTCGATCCGATTAAGGTAAGGATGAGCTCACCCAAGTATTTTCCCAAATAGAAAATTCGGTCGCGTCCGTAGGAGGACCAGTTCCTTTTTCTGTGCCGCGAACGGTTTCCCAGGAAAATTGGATACCCAGGAAAGGCACGTTTATCTTGGGTGCCGAGGAGCTTCATCCGGATTTGAACGCGAAACCATAATATACCCGAGCGTCTTAGCATCCCAACTAAGGCCGCATTAAAAATATCAAGGAACAAAATATGAAAAAAATCTTAAGGTCATCGCACTCCCTTGCAGGTGACTTTGTGGGGTTCTTGGCACAGCCTGCAAACGTCGTGAAGTCAGCATGGTAACAGTTTAATGATAAAACCATAATATCTTAATGCAATCAACTTAGACCGAAGCACAGCAAACTCCTGATTATCCGTGCTCGCGTTATCCGGGCGGCGGATTATCCGTGCATTGCCAATCTATTTAGTGTAGCGGCAGTGGTCTCAGAGGTTAGTAAACTTCTGTAATTTTCCTCCAATGGTGACTTTGACTACGGCCCTACCGACTGATCCGATGTCTTACGACAGACTTCGTGCCGACACGCGAGGCTAGAGAACATTTAATTGCGGCCGGGATAGCTCTACTGGATTCTTTTTTGTCATAAAATGCTATTATGTGCATATTTTAATTGGAAAATGGTGTTATTTTCTTAGGAAGCTTATTTTTTGGCGGTTCACCGTAGGGAAATTAAACCGGAAAAACCAAACAGCGGATTATCTATGTTACCCGGTAATCCGTGCACCCTTTGCTAGTCATTAGCACGGAGAGTCGGGAGTTAACTGTATTGTTATGGATTAAATAAATTAAGCAGTATCGAAAATACCTCTTTTTTTCCAACAGAAATCGATCGGAACCTGTGAGAACGGAACCGTATTCAGTCCTTTCAAAGAAAAAGAAATTCTTATGTATCTGTGCATTTATGTATATGTTGTACAAGCCTAATTCTTTACTTCTTCTTTTTAGGTGTCCTGACATGAAGGCCAACATCATAATGCGAGGCCAGAGCACCATGAGATACCTCGTCCTAGGGTTGCTGCTCCTCGTGCCGACCAGCGAGGGGCAATCCAACTACGCCAGCCATGGCAACAGCATCGAATTCGAAGCGCCGTCGGAGGAGAATAACTTCGGTCTCCCCCAGCAAACGATCCTCGACGGGAAAGTCACGAAGCTCGACGACCTGTCCCCGGTTATATTCCTCAACAGGACCAAGGGGGCGCTGAACTGCGCTGCTGGTATCATGCAGGTGAGACGAGTGAACAAACGCAGCCTTGATTCCAATTTACCATCCCGCGAATCATTTGCTGACAGGTCTTTTGTCATGCAAAGGATGAAAGAAACGGATCGCAATAAAGAACGTACGTATATATTAACCGCCTGATGGTTCAATTATCGGACCACGGTCAAGGTACGATAAAATGATTATATGGGGAAGAGGTGAATATACTGCATGGGGTTTTTGAGGCGAGGATTTAGTTTTCATTCTTTGTGATCGGTGTAGTGAACCGATTCCCACGTGTATCATTCAATTTATTTTTAAGGAGAAAATCTCTTCCTGATTTTTTATTTCCACATTGTATTCACTGCTTCTGGCCAATAATTTCCACTCAACAGAACAGCCCATATATATGAATTGGTTTACGATGGGGCAATAACAATGCAGAGGTGGAATCTCGTTCCGAGTCAAAGTTCTCACTTACAAACATATGCGCGATCATTTTTACTTTTTAATGATCACAATTCTGCCGGCTAGGTTAAATAGCCTGGAAACGAGTCCACCTGCCAATATATTGGACGCAGGTTCAAGTGCTCCCTGTGGTACACGTCTTCTTCTAACTTTGGTGATTTGGCGGAAAAAAGCGGCTTAAGTTGTATGTTGGCGAGAAGAGAGAGAAGTTGAGAGTTGTGACACGGTTAAACAAGTTACCCTACTTATTGATCTACCGATAAATTTATCGGCAACTGGTTTCAAACTTACACGTACGACATTCTAAACCGAAGAAAACCACGATATTTTCTTATATTCTGAATCAATATAAGATAACTGATGAATGTTTTCAGGTTTTCTTGAGAATGACGTTGTGTAACGTTGATACAATATGAGGCTAGAAAATGAAGTATGAAGTTACACGAACGAGGTATATTGTTTGATCACGAGTAGCTTGCAAGCAGAGGAATTGGCGGGCGAATATCCATCGGAAGATGCACACTTCATTCATCGAAGATTAAGTAGGCACCAACAAAATGGAAGAAGTTTCATTCTTTTATGTAAATTCGTTTTTTCTATTCATGTGAAGCGTATACGTCCCACTCTTAAAGGTAGTCTCTGCAAGGTTTATGTTTTAAAAAATCTTAGCTGCATGAACTCATTATTACCTTACCACAACCTTCAATATATCCCGAACAAAAAGTTACGTCGTTTTAGCTATTTATATGTACTACACTTCTTTTTCCAATTTCATTCGTATTATCGAAACACACGTAGCCTCTTGAGTCAAATTCCTTTCATTTCATCACAAAACGGATTTCCGTAATAACTTTAGCATGAATAATGAACCTAGTCTATCATAACAATGTGAAAGGGGAATGGATTTCGGGAAAATATTCGTGACGGTATGAATATGTCTGTTT
Source organism: Platycnemis pennipes (assembly GCA_933228895.1). Lineage (NCBI taxonomy): Eukaryota > Metazoa > Arthropoda > Insecta > Odonata > Platycnemididae > Platycnemis > Platycnemis pennipes. The sequence continues at coordinate 59,184,364 of OW121848.1, forward strand.
CATTCACAAAAATACAAAATACACCCTGATAATGAGATAAAGATAAAAGGCGAACAAAGCTAAATACAGAAATTTTGACGATGATTTGACTTTTCCAAGGCAAACTCCTGCTAAAGATAATTGTGATATTTCTCAGAAGAGAATTTCCTCCAGTCAAAGGAAGGATTTCCAATGAATCACTGCAGTGCAAATTCCGAGAATGACTGATTTTCAAGAACCTCGGGCACCGATTGGGCAGGAAATCCAAACATCTCTGTTTCCATTCCGATTTCTCTCTTGAAAATGATTTCCCGAAAATTGCTCCTATCCGGAGGCGACAGCAGTATGAAAAAAACCTTTAACGACTTACTTTTTCTCCACAGGTGGAGCTGAAGTTCGACGTCCCGTTCTTCGGCATAGCGTACGCTGACTTCGATCGAAACAGCGCGTGCACTGTGCACGGCAACGGCTCCCTCAACTTCAGGCTCGACCTTCCGCTCAAAGGGTGCGGTACGGTGCAGGTGAGTTACTTCGGTGGGTGCAGTGGACCACCACTTGTTCATCCCCTCGGGGTAGAAAGGAGACTGCTGGAATGTCAAAGTGCGCACATGAAACCCAAAAGCTATTAAATGGGAGTGTAATGACAGGGAGATACATTTCAGAGGAATAAATGAAGCGAGACAAATTGGTAGACACGTGAGAACAGTATTTTAGAAGAGAGGGAACATTAGAAATTGCAGAAATATGAGACAGTAAAAAGTAAAACGTACAGTTAGCATGAGAGAGAAGAATGTTGGAGTAGGGATACAGAGAGATAATTGTAACAAGAGTTCCCTGGTTCTAAAAGTAAGAATTAGGCTAACTGCATGTGACCCGAAAATAGAAGAGATGTAATATGAGTGGCATATGCTATTAAATTGATGTGATTACTCGCAGTAGGAAAATACCTGGTCCTCTACACTTGTATCAGTGGCAAGAGAGGGATTATAAATAGCTACCTTCCATCGCCGTTATACTCCCCTGATACAAACGGTGACTAGATAGAATTTTCATACGCTGCGATAGAAAATACATGAATAGTAACTAGAGAATTTTCAAAGACATCCCCTGGCAACGCAGTTATTGGTCAACGATATTTCTACTGATTAAAGCTTTTCTTAGGGAGGGGAATCGTTAATTAAAACGAATAATCATATCATATAATGATACCTCGTCTGCTTTGACCGTATACACTCGCTCTTTTGCAAAATAGAATGTGAGAATAGTTTTTTCCTCAACGAAATCAGGATTTGGAAGTATATTAAAATTATTCACAAGGATATTCAGTGGTTAAATGGAAATTATTAAGGTTGTGTAAAAATGGAAATACGGAATGATACTTAAAAATAAACAAAATACTTTGACTTAAATATAGCGTGAAAAAAGGCAATCGAGATATTAAAGGTCAGAGTGACTGTTGGGGCTCTTGTGTCTTCTGCATATATGCATGAGTTTGAATTATTTTCCTGTTATGTGCACTCATGAATGTATATGCATAAGCACGAATGCTACCCGATTCTCCCAAAGCATTTGCATGACGTGAGGCGTAACGGCTGGCATAGACATTACTCGGGTAAATGGAGGATGAAATGTTTATTCGTCGGGCATGTGGTTAGTACCGTTAAACGAGATGCAACAACAACGAGGGTAAAGCGCACTTTACGCGGCCGATGACGTAACGCTCCAGGGGATATTTAATAACGCCACGCTGCTTCATATCTTTTATATTTCCTCTTCATCGTTTTACGTGTCTCTTGCTAGACGATACGAAGGATGTGGAACTGAATTCGAGTAAAAGGACAATATAATGATGTGACCTCGATATTTTGGGAGTCATTTATATTAAACTTGATAAAGCATCAAATGATGAAGGACTTCATGTTCCAGAGCAGAAATTTAAGCCAGATTTTTAGATTACCCCATCCTTCTAAGGAACGATGATATCAAGTCCTCCAGAAACCAGAGTTCAAAGGCTCGTTTTTGTGAAAGGAAATAAACCAGTTTTTAATTTCTCTCGAAATATTTTTCTCCCGTCGCATCTGCATACAAGGGAAAGATGATTGCTTGCAAGGAAACCAAAGTAATGAGGATCTTCTAAGAAAAACAGGCCAAGAATAGCACCAAAACGGGGATATAAATTAAAGCACGTGAAACTTATCAGTTTCTGAGCAACATTTTTGGGAGAAATGTTAAGCGCGGAAAAGATTGGTTGAAGCTTTGCGTCAGCAAAACAAGCTTTAATGGAAAAAACTGATGACAGGAATCATAGACAAGAGCGTAAAGGAAAGAGAGAATATATTCTCAATATAGATTGGTGCCAATTATGGTTAAATTGACTGGTTCTGATAGAAAATCGGAGACCGTATTTTAAGGGCTTCAGAAGGATCTCATCGGAAAAAGTGGCGGATATAAGCTTGACAAAGAAATTCAATGGAGTATTCGTTAAGAAAGGTTGGGAAAGGAACTTTGAATTATCTGGGCAAAATAAGTAGATGATGAAAATAACAAGAGGCAAATATCAGTTGATGCATACAGGACAAAAGACTAAGAGATAAGAGGGAGAATAAATAATTTTTGTTTTAAATAAGAATACATAATAACCAAGGGGAAAAATAAAACAGTAAAAGGCAAGGTCCATTTACCGATACAAACTGGGATAAGGAACAATAATTAATGAAAAAGTTAGGAAGAATTATATGACATTCATTTACTTACCAATATTAATTATTTCCGATAAAATTCAATAATTAATGTATTAAAGGCAAACGACTGGTCTCATACGTTCCTCATTACCAGAATTCCCGGGGGTCAACAATTCGTAATATAAGGAGCTTGATTTCAATTTTAGGCAAATTAATTAGCCCAATTAATATCAATACAGAGCGAGAAATAATTTATTAATATTTTAAAAAATGAATGGGAAAATATGTTTGATTCCACTGCGTTCAGAAATTCAAACCTCAGGGAATTAAATTTGTAATCATTACGTACATACATGGGGAAACCATTGTTGAGCATATTAATCAATTTTCAGTGCCCCAACAGAATAAACACAAAACCAGGCCATTTTTCGTTAGTAACTCAAAAGGTGATACAGTGTCATGAGACTCTCGGAATTTGGAGCACCTTCTTGCCTAATTTTTCATCTCAAGTTGAGTTAGCTTATTGCTGCTAAATTGGACGGAGAGAGTGGTAAATTGTAGTTTGTAGCCAGTATATATTGTAAGTTGTGTTGTAATCAGAGAAGTCAAGTCAAACACAGTTCTTTGGTCACTACCAGAAAACTTAAAGAGCATGTAATGTTACATTGTTAATGCATCTTTGCGTTACAAATAAACCCTGATGCACAAAGTAAGCCTTGCGAGTGCAGTGGAAAAAATATGAATTTAGGCATCACTACCACCATTTATTATACAGAACGAGGGAGTGAGTATTTAAGTGTGACTTTCTCGGTGATGGAAAACAATATTCCCATTATTATGTCAAATACCTGGAGACTATTACAAGAACGCAGGTACTCGATGATTGAGAAATTCATGCGAAAAGCTGCCTTCTTTCACCACGCCTTCCAGTCTGATATTTATCACACTCGGCCACAAAGGACAAACATTTTGAGATGTGAATATCCAGGTTCAGTTATGAATAAGAAGGAAAAAATATTTGAGTGAACAATAATGGAAATATTATATGACAGATTTTTAATTGTATCGGAGAAGGAAGATTAGTTAACTTTTTCAACAAAATAAATAAATTCAAATTGTGAAGTTAAAACTAAGCTTTTCAAGGCTTATAAAATCATAAAAAGAAAGACGATTATATCAATGGATATCCTAACATTAGTTACGTTAGAATTTGTTTAGTCAAAATGTTCGAGAATATTACCTTTCAAAAAGAGAAGTTGAGTATTAAAGAAATAAGGCTAAATGCGAATGGACTGTAGACAACGGTCTCGCTGCTCAAGTTTTCACAACACAGAACGATAGCGAAGGATAGCACAATCTAACCCAGCTGAAGAATCAAAACCTCAAGCAGACATGTCGTAATTGCACCCCGTCGCGCCCGTCCTTAAAGAGTATGATAGCCATATAAGCTAATTAATTCGAGAGGACAATGCCGTTAAGGAAATTAAACAGCACGCCTAGGTAATGGAAAGCAGCTTTTTGTGTGGCAGAAGAAAACTAATTCTGAGTTTTAAGGACTGAATTTGATTGGGGTTTATTAGCTACAAGACAGGGAAAGAAAGCATAAAAAATATAGTGTCATGATATTTAGAAAAAAATGGTTATGCGATGCTGTGCTAACTAATACCTCGGTGCATCTTTTATTTACAGAGTCCACAGCGTGTGTTCACCAACAATGTTGTGGTACGCTTCCATCCTGGTCTGGAAATGGATGGAGATGAAGTTATCACTGTCGTCTGTCGCTACCCGCCGCCCGTTGCACCACCTCCAGTGGGCCTGCTGCCACGAATGTAAGAATAAAAGCCATGACAGGAACACATTAATAATGTGTACATGCAGCATCACCCAGAGCCAGCAATGATCCTCATTATTAAAATTTTTGTTTCAACTACTGCTTGCAATAGCCTAGACGAAAATATTGTTCAGCACTCAACTTCGGCTTGATGGCTCTCGAATCACGTAAAAATACGGATATTGTGATATATTTAAGGGGTTATCTTAAATTGTGGCCAAATGGAGTAATTATAAAAAGAGCACTGAGCATTCAAGTTTCATCATCAAACAAGAATAAATTGAAGTAGGCAGAAGTTCTGTTGGTCCAAATTAAAAAATCTCTCATCACATCATTAACCAATGAGAATACAACATAACTGAACTCTATTCGTGAATACTTTGTACAATATAGGTTTTGTATAGCCAACCAAGTTTTATCAAGGGTTTTAGTACTCATTTTCATCGCGAAGAAACGGAAATATGGAGGAAAGGTGTAGGTATTTTCAACAGGAAAGGATGCTTATATATTCCACAACCATACTTGACTTCAGTTTGTATTTAGGGAAATAACTAGTCTCTGAGCGTATTTAAAGTAATGAAATTCAGAGAGTGACCAAAGATGATATTTTCTTAACTTCATAGCCGTATTAACGACTCATGATGCTGATAATTCATTTTTATCGAAAGAAAATCGCATCAACCGATACAACATGCATACTGCTTCCTACTTTTGTGTTACTTAAAAATATAATGCTAAGATCTATCATATAGAGCTTACTTTATATTTAAGCTGCTATTTATAGGGGGGGAAATTTTCTAATTTAAAAAATCCTCTTCTTTTCAGAGAGCTTCCCCCAGAAGCAGGCGCCGTCGAACCGCCCCTGAAGGGCTTCCACATACTTCTCATCGTGTGTGCCATCCTATTCCTCACCCTCCTCCTGATCGGTCTCGGGTGTTCCTACTACTGCCTCCGCCATCGCAGGGCTCCCGTCCTCCTCCTGCCTCCGCCTTCGAGGCCCGCCTCCTCCCTCAAGGGCACGCCGCTCTTCCCATCCTCGGCGGCTTCGACCGCCTCCTCCCAGTCCGACGCCACCACCAAGCTCTCCTCCGGGACCATCTCAATGTTCGAGGGCCTCAAGATCCCGAGGGCCCACGCGGGCTCCTCGCCCCCGTCCGCCCTGCCCCCGGCGCCCCTCGCCTCCACCGCGTCCGACACTCTCCCCTCGGACTACCCGTCCGAGTCCCTCAGCTCCGAGGAGGAGATGGAGGTGGACTCCGGCGGGAGGATGCTGCTCGTCACCACGGCCGACGTCAAGGGGATCGACCGGCGACCCAGCACGCTCAGCTCCGCCGGGTCGTTCGAGAACGCGGGCTACACGAGGGAGGAGGAGACGTTCACCACCGCCGTCGTCGTCCCCCCGCCCGCGCCCAAGTTCGACGTGTCCGTCCGGGTCAAGCGGGCGCCGCCCTCGCCGCCGCCTCCCCCCTCCTCGGCCACCTCGGACACGACGTCCGTGTGCTCCTCGATGGTCGCCACTCGCCAGACGGACAGGAACAACCTGGACACCATCCTTGAGGAGAGCCACGGCGCGAGGTCCATGCCGCCCCCGATGCCGCTGCTGCAGCCCTCGCCGCCCGCGCCACCCACGACTTTCACCTACGTCCCGGAACTTCACCCGCCGCCGGCGCAGCACAAGATGTCTGAGAGACAGCAACAGGTAAGGATGCAAGGCACCAATCCGAATCCACCGAATTTCGAATCCTAATTTCCACCATTAACTTGTTCCGGCAGCACCATTTACATTACTGTCGGAAGCTCGCAGGAGGACACCATTTCCATTGCTGTCGGAAGTTCGCAGGAGGATACAAAGGAAATTTAATACGCCAATTCTTTTTAATTCCTCATTAAAGGGGGTGAACTTGATTGAAGATCCTTGAAAGTCAGTGTTATATAGACACTAGAACTACATGGTGTAAATTCCATATCCTTTGTAGTGTTCGACATTTAACTATTTTGCCAAACAGCGGATTTGAGGTTGCCATTTTCTGAGGGTATTTTTCGGCGTAGATAAGAAAATCGTAATAAACCAGCTTTCACATACCATCAATCCACTGATGAACATTTTAATTTCAGTCAACTTTTGCGGATGACATTTATGGATTAACCACCCATACACAGGAATTTTCCGGCCAAAACCAAAATACCTTTACACCTTAAGACGTTAAGCTGCTTAAATTAAACCAAATTATTATTATTGTCTCATGAGGTATTCTGTTTTATAATTCTAATGCTCCTTCGCATAATTCGTTCTAATTGGCTTCCAAATCACTAAAATCCATTTCAAGCAGTTAAATTACTATTGAAAGTTAAACTATGCCATCATACGAAGGGAGAAATACTAACGCTTATCTCCTTTCGCAGATGTCGCAGTACTCCTACCGCCAGAAGCGTGAATGGACCGACGTAGAAGCTGCACGATCGATGAACGACGAATCTGATACTTTACTGCGCGGAGTAGATGTAATACCGCCACCTGCGAACCTGCGGGCTAGCCCACCACCCCGCTCTCTTGTGAGCCTCAACACTGAGAACACGGACACTCGCTCCGTATCCGAGATCATCGAGTCTCCGCCAAGCAGGCCCTATTATGCAGCGAGCCCACCGCCTCCTCCAGTGCTCCCACCCGGATCTTCCACCCTGCGTACCCAGCCGCCACCGGCCACCCACCTCGTCCGCAAAGATGAGATAATACAGCAGACGGTTGTTTCGGAGGAACTGCCGGAGCCTCCAGTGGTGATATCCCGAAGACCGGAGATAACATCCCACGTCGTGGACGACGTATTCTTGAGGACGGTCACCGAGAGGAGAACCATCGAGGACATTGAGCGCCGCAGGAGGAGGGCCGTGACGGCCAATCCCGAGCCTCCGCCGCCGCCGCCCAAGAAGTGGGACGTCGTGATTCGCAACTATCCTGATCCCAATCCGCCATCAAACCCACCGCCGCCATCCTCCGTCGCTTCCTCGTCCACTCTCTGCTGGGAGTCTGACTACACGGACGCCGCGACATCCGATTACCACGGCGTCATCGAGGACCGGACTCCGGAGCCGAGGGAGGCGCCGATTTGGCGCGACCCCGCCCCGGTGGAGGAGCCGGTCGTCTCGACCAAGGCTCCCAACTGGGATGTGCTGATCAGAGTCTTGAAACCTCCGGAGAGGGCTCCATCCGAGCGGGCTCCGTCGGAGGCAACGACCACCGAGTACGATACTGCTCCCGAGACCGACACGGAGGACAGAGATATGGAGAGGGAGAGAGTGGAAGACGACGAGGAAGAGCTGGCAGAGATGGTCCGGACGACACTGACGGAAGCGGACCGGGAGAAATGGCGTCAGATCATCACGACGGAGTCCACCCTCAGGACTCTCCTGACGGAGGCAACGGTCCGGGAGGATTTCGAGAGGATCCGCAGGGACACCAGATACAGGACCCTGTTCGAGCCCCACAAGTGGGACGTGATCATCCGGGTGCTGGCTCCCCCTCCATCGGCCACGCAGCCGTCGCAGTCCCGCGGACCCAGGCCGCCTTATCGCAGGAGCAAGTCCACCGAATGGGACAACAGATCCAGAAGATCGTCCCTGCCGACCCTTTACGAATATGATTCGGACACGGGAGCTTCCTCCGTCTCCACACGCAGGAGGGGAGACGAGGATGAGCGGGAGAGCAGGAGCAGAGTACCGTCATCCCCGGCGAGGTCGAGGAGGGGCAGGGCCCCGTCCTCCGTCTACTCCGACGCTCCGTTCTCCGTGTCCGAAGTGGTGGTCGCTGACCACTCGAGGCCGGAAGCCATGAGCGACGTGATGAGCGATGCCAGCGGGCACACCTCAGCGTCCTCATCTTACTTCGCGCCCTCGGCGGGGAAGCGAGGCGCCATTAGGAAGGCTCTGCCCAAGGGCTACCGAAGGAGAAGGTTCGAGGACAGCGAGGACGACGACGAGGACGGAGTTGATGGAAGCATCGCCAGGTCGGCTTCCCAACCCTCGCTGGCTAGGAGCGCGTCGGAATTCACCGAAAGATGGGCGGTGGAAGGAAGAAGCCGGGAGAGCTACGCTGAATTCGAGGACTTCTTCGAGGATGGATCGGTTTCCCTCCGGTCCGGGAGAAGTAGAGCTTCATCTGGTGCCATAGGTTTGAGGAGGGGCGGTCCGAGTGAGGGAGTAGGTCCTGGCGAGGATGTTGTGGGCTCGGTGCGAATGACCACGATGACGACCGAAGTAGAGCAGATGAGGAGAGTGGTACGTGGTGCTGATGTGTGGGGTGGATACGGACAAGAATGAAGATTATTGGGATATCAAATTACAACGAACGGATTCTAAAGGAAAGTCCATTGATCAATTCACCGTATCATAGCAAGGCATAGGATATTACTGACTAAACTGTCGGTAGTCCATTGAAATTCTGCTGTAAGGTTTCATAGAGATGGCATTAACAAAAGCTTCTGATTTATCGAAAGTCCAAATGAAATTGAGGATTTACGTTCATTGAGGTTTTAAGAAAGAGGAAGAGATATAAGCTTGTTTGAGATAGGCTTCTTGCCGTTATCTACGATTTGAAAGCCTGAAGTAGGTAAAACCTCTGAAATTTTCGACGACAGAACGCTGGCACTCATGCCTTCTGTCGTGGCGTATCTTGCTGCTTCCTTCATTTTTGGAGGAGACTATTTTCACTTAAAATTAAGAAAAATAGATATAATACAATTTAAGGAGACCTATTAGCGTCGACCCTTGATTAAAACCTTAAATGATTAAGGTTAAAGTGGAAACTGCCGGTTATTTTAGTTATGTTCGAGTCATATCGAATTTCCAATAACGTCATTCTTGCCAAATTAGTGCAAAAAAGACAGAATACTTTTTTATATGCAAGGTAATTTCAACTATGAGATAAAGCGTATTTCACATTGTTTTACAATGGATAAATGCTGAACTTAAGAGATAAGATAAATACATTAAGAGTATCAATTAGGAAATTGGGTGTAATTGGATAAATCATTTCCAGTTAATTGGTAACGAAGTAACACGACACAATTTTTCAACTATATGTGCAGAGACAGACTATAAAAAAACTTTTTTTTTAACTCTTTGCCATAATGACGTAAAAGGTAAGGTTATAAAGTAAATTACTAAGAATGTGTGCTTATAATATGTGTATTAGTTGTATATAACGAAACTCGAATCTCATGATGGTGCTTCAATTTTATTGACGTGTTTTATACGAACGAGTGATGATCAGCTGTTCACCAAAATGCTCGTTTATAAGACGCAACAATTAGCTCAAAATGATCTAAGAGAATGTATATAATATATTACATATATAATATGAGGGAAGCGATTCTAAAGTAGAAAAGGCTGCAGACGCTACTTTTAAGAGTACTTTTAAAAAAATGAACAAATTTTTCAAATACTTCAACCACAATGTTGAATTATTTTTGATAAAAACCATTATCCTGCAAACAATGTGAAAGCAACAAAGATCGTTTCGAGATATCAACGAATGTCCAGTCTTCCTTGAAGTCTTCTTAGCAAATTATTGTAGCTAACGTGAAATTCTTGAAGGTATAATAGCGTGCAAAACGTGAGCATTTTACCGTAGAGGTATGATGGAAATTTAAGTAGATAGGAAACCAGTTAAAATACATTCACATGGAAAAGAAACTAATCCTAAACAGTGTGACAAACGGAATGTAATAACACATTGTGTATCATTATTTGTTAATGATTTTTATCGATCGAAATTCTTTTGATTTCGGCAAAGTGAGATGAAAAAAGACACTTATATGCATGTGTCAAAGCAAAGACACTTGGATTTAATCTAGAAGTGACAGTTGCAAATTGATATGACGTGCTGAATTTGCGATTTTGATACGTTACTTTCCATCATCGTCTATCAGCACATTGTCCTTCGAAAGGGAGGTCTTTTCACTCCTTCACTCGTTGACAGCAAAATGCCAATAACTTAGTAGCGGTATCATTTGCACGAGTGAGACTGCAGAGATAGCCCTTGATTACTTCATAAGCCTTATAAAGGTTAATATGATGATTCAAGCGTCTACGGGCGGACTCGTTCCGGGTTGAGGGTAGTTTTTATTCTTAAAGAAAATAAAGTTCTTTTACGAGAGCATAAGGAGAAACTAATAGTATTGAAAGTAGTTTAACATTTTTTCAATACCTTTTATCGCTTGAATTCCAGCACTGGATTCAATGAACTTGCCATTAACCATTGGTAAGGTAGCGCCATTAATATCATTTTAAGAGTAGCTTGTAATTGATATAATATGTTTCCCAATTTGATTTCATTCCGCGGTCAATCAGCTTTGCATTCTATTCTCTTACATCTTAAAGAGATCATAATAAAAACTAAGTAACAATTTTTGAGGTAAGCAACGACCACAGAATTTTCCTTCTCGTAAAATACACGTCAAGTTCCCATACTAGGAGGACAGACTGATGCAATTGGCGGGAGAAATATTGAGGTGATGGTGTAGGAGGAGAGAGGATGAGTAGGTACGCACAAAACTGCCTAGTTAGAAACTAAGCCATATTTAAATTTCAAGGTGGCAACGTCACCGACTGCCATTGAATGGAGGCATCGAAACCAGAGCTATCAGGAAAAAATCGTCCAAAATGAGCAAGTGTTTCACACCACTGATGATGACTCTCGGTCCATTAAAGGAAGAAAGGCTGGACACGTTTTTTGACGTATGCCTTCAGCTGAGATATCGTTAGCGGTGAATTAGTACCTAAGATGTGGAATTTTAATTTGCCTTTAGAATACTTATATAAAGTACACGGTTTACGAAAAGCTAGATCAATTTCTTGAATGTTTTTAAATCAATTTTCTTTAAACATGACTATTATCATTACAATAAGTGTGCAATGTCAACTTTTATGTAAGCTTTCATGCCTAATTTTTTAGCAAATATTCCTACGCTGTAATGAAGTGAAAATACATTTTAATAACAAAAGACTACGTCTTTTATGTGAGTTAATTTCCTTTCACAAAGCCACCATTATCATTAAAGTGTAATTACTGACGGAAAATGAAATTAGAAGGACCGTTGCATATTGCATAAGTAAAATTATTAAATTTTAATTTCCATAGGGGCCTAAATATGTGGCCACAAACCATTATTAAACTGCTGAGTCATATTTAAATTACCCTATGGCGGGATAGTACCATACATTTATTCTTGTATAGGTATGTATACTGTAATGGTAACTTCAACCTAAAAAAAATTTGACGAGGCTCTTGTTTTTTCACGGAGAAATAAAACTTGATCAAATTATTATAACTGATTTCAAAGAAAACTAAGCTAAAAATCGTTAATTTTATTAATAAAAATATCAAAATTAAATTTCATAATCCATTATTATTTTGTCCCGAAGTAAAAGTTATATATTGGAGGAAATATTGTGGAAATTATAGATATTTGAAATGAAATGGCCATCGGCTGGAATGCAATTTTTCATGAAATTGACACCTACTTATTTGGAAAATTGGTGCATTCACCCATACTGTTGCCCAATAGTTTTTTTTTAGTTTTTAATAGGAGTCAACATCATAAAATAATTTAACAGTTTCTGGCGAGACTCTGTGGAGCATATGTAACACTAAAGAAAGAAACAATTTGTCGCATTTGTCCACAGTTTAATGATAAATATATATTGTATAATATACAACATAAATATAAATACTTTGTGTATACACTTGAAAATGAAAAGTGTCGAAAAGAGTGCTGAATTTTACAATTTAAATATAACTGTGGACAAATACGACAACTTGCTTCTTTCTTCAGAGGAGTCAACGTAGTTTTGAAACAAATAAGGTCAGGTTCAAGTTTAATATCTTAGTTACCTCATTGCAATGATATGAAAATGATTTGTTGGAAACATACGGCACTATGACGATTTCCCAATCCACCCACTTTCGCAAGGCCCTAGTGTAAATTTAACGGTAAACATTTCTTCTTTATTTTATCATCTCATTACGGTAATTTTCACCCTTTGAAATACATTTATTACCATTCCTCTTAATTTATAAAACACTATTTTGCCTTGAAGAATGGAATGGCACAACAATTTTACTTTAGGCTATTTTTATTTCCATAGCCTTCCATGGATAATTACTTCTCCTATTGTTAAATAGTTGACATAGGTAATAGGATAGGACGATATCTGAAGCCTTCCTAACTTGTTAGGCAGGCACGGGAAAGAGGCATTTCCTGGAATATTAGGTACCATCTTTCTCATCGAGCCCCTTACCCTTCTATTGCCTTCATCCATTTCTAAATACAAATTACCTATTTAAGCTTTGTTTTACTCATACCTACTTATAACTCTCAGAACTGTCTTATCCGATCTTATATCTGCTTCTTTCCTTTCATACCCACCTTAATACGTCCCTGTTATTGTTGTACGGCCAATATTCGCCCTTTCTCTTTATCCAATTTCTATTTTATCCTACTCCGTTTTTATTTCACACACGCTTTCAACTAACGTTCATCCCCTTAAATCAATGATAAGACCTTTCTTTTACTTCAGTCTCATCCTATTAGTGGAAGGATGATGCTCACGATCCTAACGATCTCCACGCCTTGGCATCTGTAGTGCGAATGTGCGCTCATCGCAATCACGAAGTCAAGCTGAAGAAAGAACGGAAAAATATAAATTGCTTTCACCAATACCTTTTCATTAGCTGTGTATGAAAATATGAAAAGGACATATGCTAAATTTATAAAATTATTATTAGAATGCTATTGATGGTTTTTATCGGTGCTTAAAAATCAGTGCCATCCATTAAGACCGAAATATCCTGTAAAAGCAATGTCCCACTAGGACACCGATGGATATGCATTGCACTTACAAAAATTTGCGAATGAAAATTAGTATAATTGAAAACGGAAAAAAAGCAACCTTCTAGAAGCAAATTAAGGGCCTTTTAACTTTCATCACGCGAAACGACGGGAGAAAAGTAAATTCTAATTCATGATTGTAAGCATTAATGACATAAAATGATAGATTTGAGTCCATTAATACCCCGATAAATTAATTTAACGTGCCATAAATTTTTAAATAGACTTAGATTCAATTGAAACATTGAAACAGGCACATATTCATGGTTGAGCTCATTACATCAAATTTAATTCCATCATTGAATATTATTTATTAATAAGTACATTAAAAATTCATGCCTAAATTCTGTAAAAATGCATCCAAAATTAGCCAAGGTTTTTTTCCTTTCTGTCGCTGACCCCTCAAATTAACGAAATCACAAAATAAAATTCATTTATCGTCAGTTAAAGAGGTCTTGCAGGCCATTGGAAATGGTTGCCTAGGGGACATGCGGCTGCACAGAAATTGAATAGCATGAATTCCTTGACAGGATTCCCTTAAACCTCACCATAATACCAATCTACGTGTAAAAAATTGTGTTTCCCACTACTATGAACACTGCAAAATTTACTGAAAGTACACATTGTCCTGCAATTGGTTATGAAACATTCCCAATTTTTATTAAACCACTACCAATTTCGCCTCAATTTTCTTATCTTCTTCCAGAACGTTTTAAATATACTTGGAAATTTCTCCGAGTAAAAACCTTGATAAACTCACGAATTTACCCGTTTTCTCAACTATCTTATCCTTGTACAGTAAATGCGACTGCTACTCTGACAAAGGAAAAGGCACCCTTACATTGGTTAGCTCAAATGTCTCTCCCTCTATATTTCCCACACAATTTTAGGCGCTTACTCAAATCCGATGATAGGATTAAAATGATAGGCCCATTTGTCCCCTATTGAGCCCTTCATATGAAAGACGACGGCACGTAAGAGTAAGTCACACATTTATGTGAGTGCAGTTCCTCCCGCAGAGTTTCCTGTGGCCTCCGAGTAGGATTCGGTTCACAGTTTGAGCAGCTCAAAGGTAAGCATCTAGTCCAGTACTCTTTTGACATTAGTTAAAAGCCTCTGCCACTAGACTTGCACGAAACCTACAATTCATGTGAGTAGGGGTGGTGTCATTATAGAGTTGAGGCTTTCTTACGCACACTGATGGCATTTTCCACTGGGATGGCATCTGCCAATGGCATATTAATTTCATCTGCATATCTAGTGTACCATTTGAGCCACCTATAGGGTGTGAGGCGAAGTATGAGGGGTGAGTCATCGCTATGCACACCAGAAATATGCATTTACAGATATGCTACCAAGTTAAAAAAAGGAACGTTTTTACATGAATTGCAATTAAATGATGATAAACTACGAAAAAATATATTTCTTATTTATGGGTAAGGCATTTAATTGAATGCACTACAGTATTTTTTACTCCATGAATGCTAGGATGCCGTTGAGATTAGTTTCTAGACAAGAAATTTTTCAGACCAGTTTACTCACTCATTTGGCTATTCACCTATCTGATTATTTTTTTCTCCACTTCATACGCGGGAATTACGATATTTAAATCTATGAATTCGAAAGTCTATTTAATTTTGTTTGCGTGACGAAATGGAGCTTATTGTACGGGTGTTATCAAAATACTTGTAGCATTATCGGAAAAGAGACAAGCTTCAACTTTATCTCAAATGTCTATTCTCATGCATATAAATTTCAACTCAGGGTCTGAGAGCGATTCCCATCCTAGTTTTTCCAGCAAGCATTATGGAGTGGCATCCGTGTCTGGAGCGGGTCCAATAGGACGCTGCCGATGATCGCGCCAAATCCTCCGAATGCAAGTTCACGGCACTCGCCAAGGTAACTCGCCCGATCGCGTGCGAACCCTCGCACCCCCCCGAGTCGACATTCCGACGGTCCGCTCAACCCTCCCCCCTCTCCCCCTCCCGGCTCACACCCCGACCCGCCACTCCTTTCCGCCTTGACTGTGAGAGCACTGATATTCCAGCAAATTACAACCTCTCTGGACCCTCGGGGCTTCCATCTACGAGCAGTCTTGACGGATCTTGGGGAAATTCCCTTAATTGAACGCCGGGATCCTCAACGTCGCCGGCCTAAAACTCGCGGTATTGCAAAGGGAATCCCCTTCCTCCCCCACCTGCCGCCACTCACTTTCCCTCCTCCCTCGAGTCAGTCACAAGCAGGCTTCCCTCTCCCCCACGCACACACATACACGCAAAACACACACAACACGCGCGCATGCGCAAACACAAACAGCTACGCAAACCGACGACGAATAAACAAACTAGAGGAAGGATCCATGGAGCTCGAAGGCAACCGATAAAATTGTTATTGCGTCCCCTGAACGGGACAGAAAAAAAAATCCCAACGCAAGGGATTTATGGGACTCGAGTTTCAGTGGTGCGAAAGAATTGAAAACTCGAAGGCAGGCGTGGAAAGAGAGAGGGGGGGATGCTGAAAAGAGGAAAGGAAACGTTCGCGAAACATCCGGACTCATCGAAATGAGAAAAGTGCCGAGGATCTCAGGACAGGAGTCGGCGGGGGCGGCGGGTAGGAATCGACGGTCGACGAGGGCATTAGCCCACACTTCATGAAATATTCGTTGAAAAAGGTCCCAAACTCCTCTTCCCTCCACGCTCACCCTTTACTCTGATGCTCCCTCCTTCTAACCTTTCCTAAAACATAAAGAAAGCCCTCCTTTTGACTCAAAACCAACCGATATCCTACCCCGTCCATGCCAGGCGGCCTGGACACTGCTCACTTCAGTGCGATAGAAAGCACACAACTTTGGAAGAAAGAGGTAAGAAACAAAAGTAACCAAAGTAAATTATACCATAATAATGTACCCAGCAAGATATTATTCCATAACCCAAACGCACCTATTGTAATATATTCTGTAACGAAAAGGATCGAAAAGGACGACTTTTCTTCGCAAAATTTCGCCAGGCATTTCACCATTCTTTCTTATGGTTTCAGAATTTGCAGAAGCTAATACTCTGTCGAGCTTGTTAGATGAAATTTGTGCCCTGAATATTCATAGTGATAACGCGTGGAAAGACCAAAAACATGATACTCCGTCTGCCGTTGTCAACAGGACGCTTACTGGTGAATCAAAGCAAATGGCAACATATCTTTCGGCTAAGTTAGTGATGATGTTGATATCTATCCCTCGCTCAATGTCTTGAACCTGCTCAAAACGTTACAGTTGCGGATGCTTCCAAAATAGCTACGTAAAACATTTAGCTGACCATGTGCTTCCTGAGGAGAATGTTACTAATTTCAGATTCAAGTCAAGGTTTTGAAAATTGTAGAACTGTGCGCTTCTCATTACTAAGAATTATTAGTGACCAAACCTGGCGTATTTAGATATATCATGAACTCATGATCTTAGATATATCATGAACTCATGATCTTAGATATATCATGAACTCATGATCAAATTTTTAGCCCCAACACAAACTAGCTCGGACTCTGTAAAAGTGAAGAAACAGGCCGAATTTCAAGGCATTCACTTCCTCCATGGGCAAGCTGGTCCGGAATACCCAGCTAATCAAATTACGCTCATCATTGGAGCGCTCTATAGAGTTTAGGGGCTGATTAATAAGGGATGATTGGAATTATCCATGACTGCAGTGCAAGAGCGCTTGCACATTCAGCGCGATTGCCCAAGGTCGTGCTCCCTGGGGGCGTTTGCCGGCGATGCGCCGACGACCCCAGCGTTCACCTATCCGGGGGCGTCGGATGTGGTCACCCTGTTGCCAACCCTCTCCCTCTCCTCCGCTTAATCTCGTCCGGGTCTCCGGACAATGCAACATCCATCCCGATGCTCCCCGGAGACTCGAAGCGGGAATATTCATTCGTTCAAACGAATGACGATGCCGATAAAAAGGCATTGGAAACGGGGAGGAGAGAAGAGAGCAATCAACGGATGCTGCATCGTCCCGGGAAGTGGCAAAAAATACTTCAAAAATAGAGAAAAAAAAGATAGTCGGACTCCCCCCCTGGGATTCGAACCCCGGCGATGACATAATCGAAAAACGATCAATAAACACGGCGGGGCACATGCCAACAGGTGACCTAGTCAACAAGTGCCTAAAACCGTGGGGAGAGGAGGGGATTTGGGCACTAGAGGGGAAAGTGCAGGGAGGGTGGGGGAGTAAGGAAATGATGAGGGACGAGACAAAGGAGAGTGGAAGACGACGTCGGGGGCAGCAGCGAACGGAGGGTGGTTGGGGAAGAGGCAGGGGAAGGCAGAGAAAGGGAACGAAGGAGATGGACGATGACTGGGAGGAGGCGATGCAGATGTGGCGCGGCGCAGGGTGGGGTGATGGAGGGGGGCGAAGGGCGAGGGAGGGGTGCGGGCGTAGGGGCATCGCCGGGCGGGAGAGAGAGAGAGAGGGATCGATAAGAGGGAAAGATGAGTACGCGGTGGGGAGCGGAGCGAGCGAGTGTGTGAGGGAGGGGGTACAGAGCGAAGAACTTCATCTGCGGCCGTGTGATGCCGCGCAATCCGGCGTGAGTGGTGCGCTCGAGGGAGTGACGATCACCGGCCAAAGCCGTCTATGCCCACCCATTGTATCCTTCACTTCTACCCCCGCCCATCCCCCTCCCCATCTACCCACGTCACTCCGCCCCCAATCGTTATATGGAAATGGGCTCAAAGGAGAGAGAGGGAGAGAGACTGCGGGAGGCGCGCGGAGACGGTCGGGGGTGGAACCGTAAAAAAGGGAGGAATCGGAGGGAATGGATAAAAAATAAAACCTTTTACAACGAACCGCTCCACATTTCATTTTCCCCTTATCCCCTTCCCGAGTGGTCCGAGTCATTCGTGTGGACACGGTTTCCCTTTGTTTCCCTCTTTGTTTCCCCATTTATCCCCCGGCCACGCCCCCCTCTTCGCGCGACCTCCTTTCTGGTCGTCTCCGCCCATTAATGCTTGCCCCCCTCTCCAAAGTTGAAGTCGGGGGCGTCATCCCTCGCGAGGTGTCGCCGTGGGGGCGAGGCGTGGACGCTTACGTGCTCCTTAACGACACCCCGACGGACGTATTAACCACCTCCTCACGCTCATCGCCGTGCGTGCGGGAGCGCGGAACAACAAAATACGTTCCCGAGGCCGGGAAAAGTAATTTCTGGATATCCCCACCGTTTCTCATGTTGCATCGCGCAAAGCCCGCAATATTAATCCGCTGGAGGTATACATATCCGTCCACCGACTCTGATGGATGAGTGCGCGGAAATGGGAAATATCCGTGAAATTTGACGATGATGACGTGTTTTCGCGCGGGGATGCTATTTTTTTCCCTTAGTTTAGTTCTCCTTTCTCGCGAAAGTCGCTCGCAGATTTAGATTTACTTACGGAAAATAAATTGCAGTCGCGGTTGGATTCACCGAAGTCAATTTCGGAGAGAAGTGATTATTTTACTTCATCTACAAGCACTCTCCAGACTTTAAGATATCAAGGCTGAGTGGGCTGATTATCTAGACTTGTCACGTGTGTTGCCCAGCGGTGTGAAAGAATCCGGAGGATATCGAGGAAATAAGACTATTTTTTTAGACTATAGTTATTAACCAAGACCACAGCCGCATCGAATCAGATATTAACGTTTCAATGTAATAAGCATTACGGTTCCACGCATTTAAATAAAATAAAATTGAAAAAAATACATACAAATTACAAAGCAAAAGAAGATTTATTGCTGAGATAATTCGTGAAATAATGCAATATAAACAATAGGAAATGAATATCATGAATAAAACGCTGATCAGATGAATAATATTTCTCGTGTAGCAGATTTATGAGAAAAACCACATCAGTCCAATTCCAATCAAAAATATTTCAGGGAAAACTCTTATTATTATTAAATGTTAGCATTGTTATGTAAGCGCATGATTATCATTTTACTGCCAACTTGAATAAATACATCCATAAAAAAGCGTTTCCTTTAGGAGACATGAAAACTTCTATGGAATGTATGCAATTTGTTTTCTAAAGTTCCTTATCGTGGGGAGACGAATTATTACTGAGCAATTTATCATTTTTAGTGGATGAAACCATATTAGAAATATAGATGAATAAATTCGCATGCCTGGTAAGATGGTGTCGTACATATAAGTTCAGAAATTGGGGGAGAAGTATATATTTGCCAGCAGACGGGAGCATTTTACACGAAATTGCCGGCATAAAACAAGATGAGAGAATGAGGAGAAAGAAACAATCACTGCAGGCTTTCCATAGAAAAAGATATTTCAGCAGTATTTTCGGAAACTTTGCAAACGGGTGAGCGGAATTATCTCGGAAAGGGAAAGAAAAATACGGGTAGATGGCGGAGCGCTGATAAAGGGAAATAGAAGGAGGTTTATTAAATAGAATCCGAATCCAAGTTCTTGGAAATGGGAGAATTTCAGGAACATGCTCATGACGGGAAAATATCCTTTCAATCAGGCGCTGAAAAATAAACTGAGGTAAGACGCTGGAAAGAGCAGATTTCGGGAAACGAAAAAGTCAGGGGAAATTTATTTCGCTAATTATCTATTATGGAATTGTAATCTTACAAAAGAAGTAAGGATCTTGTCGACATCTCAAATCTTGAAAGAAAATTGAACACACATTGAGTCTAATTTATTTCGACTTTGGATTCACAAAAGATTTTATTAGATACCTCTCATTAAAATCCTCGTTCGGTGAAATATTAGAGATGGGTAGAGCGACGCGGGAGATCTTTCTTCCGGGAAGTTCTGCGCTCTTAAAAGCGAACACTAAGGAGGCAAGCTCAAAGTCGCGAGGAGGAGCAGAGAACTCGGGTTTCACCGCCCGGCTTACGCGCCCAGAACTTTACGATTTAACGATTTTCTTCGTTCCGCGACAAGGAGACACTACTTGACAACCGCCCTACAAAGAAGACTTGACAACCATGCTCCCGATCCCGGGAGCGGATGAGGCCCCAGGCGGGAAGAATCCTCAGGTGCCCTTACTTTCTTTCCTTATTCCTCATGGCCTTACTTTCTTTCTCAGCCTCTATCTCTCTCCCCCTCCCCCGTCATTCGACGCCTCTGCCAACCCCTTGGCTCCGATAGCGACGCCTTCGAGCATGAGACAGGCGAGTTAGGAGGGGAGAATGGTGAAGGGGGAATCTGGCACGGCATCTTGAGGATTTTTACGAGACGGGGAGAGCATGCTCCTTTTCTGGTGCTTTCCGCACCACTTGGCACCTGATGACCCCCACATCACCTTTGGCTGCCACCGTTTGGCTGGCAGGATGGTGAGAGCGGACCTGTTGGCATCTCAATGTCCAGCGCTACGATTAATGCTTTTCGTGTCATCAAAGAGAGGCCGTGTTAACGATAACATCACAGTTAGCCTGAATAAATTTTAAGCGTCGCGGAGGGTCAGTGGTTTGCTTTACATGTAGTATAATATAGCACACCGAATTTTGAAATTAACAAATGGCGACTCCTTAAAACTTTTAAACGAAGCCGTTAATGAATTTGTGAGACTATTTTTTTAAAGGCATGTTTTTGGGATTGGGAAGCGGTAAGAGGTATCTCATTGACTTTATAATTAGGAGCAAGGGCAGCCTCATCCAACAAAATCCATTCTCTCTTTCAGCACTGGATTTTGACCTCCCACGTTCTTTCAGGGCACCACTTACCAAAGAGGGAATATTCATAAGCTTACAGATTCGATTAATTTGGGTCAAAGTACACGTAAGCCAGTGGGGATGATGGATAAATGACCACTCTAAGGTTTCACTTGAAGAGCACACATAGCGTTTCCGTTGTAGATAAATACTATTTGACAAGCCGCTCGATTTTTGATAACGGCAGCAACTTGCGTGGAGGGGAGGATATCGACGCCTACCAATTTTACCCAAGCTACACCTAAATCCTTTCGCTTTTCCTGTCGACGAACAGCAAGCTCATTCCATAAAGAAATTTCGGGAACATGAAAATATTTTTCGTTAATATCATGGTACAAGAATAAATGAACAAATACGGAATATATGCAGAGCGAGGAAATGCGGAGTGTATGATTTGAAGAACTAGAAAAGGTATATTAGCAAGGAAGAGAGAAAGAAAGGAGGGAGTGAAAAGGGTGCGGTAAAATGCGATTGGAATAGAGACGAGAGGGGAGAGAACAGGGAAGGGACCAGGACTGTATGCAAGGAGCATATTAATTAGCAGGCCTTAAAGTCGATAGAGCTTGGGAGGCGGAGAACGGAATGAATGCACCACCGACTATCAACGGAATAAAACATGGGAAGGTTGATGAAGGATATGAAAGAGAAGATATACGTAAATATGAAGAGATTAGCCGATGGAAGGACTCAGTGGAGAGCTGCGTCAAACAAATCTGAGGATTGATGACCAATAATGATGAAGGTTAAAATAAAATTATGCGCCGACTTGAACAACGTTGATACTCATCGTTTTATTTTCTGCCGTATTAATAGTGAGAACATATCTATTTTGACTTTTTGATTATTCAGTTATTGTGAAAATAGTCATTTGTATTGGAGCATATAAACGCTGGAATAGTAAGAAAGGAGTGGCGAAAATTGCCTATACATTTTGCGCAAGATGTATTAAGTCACTCCTATGTCAAACACTACCTTCCTTCATCGTCTGTACAAAAGTCGTCGAAAATATTTTAGAGAAACTCGACCCAAATAGGATAGCGAGAAATTTGAGGAAATATGGATTTAGAAAAAGAAGTTGTAGCTGCTAAGTTCAGACTCACTGGAGTTGACTGTTGGATTTAGACGTGGCGTTGAAGCAAATTCTGAAAGGAATTCATTTACCGGCAAGTAAATTCTAAAAAATAATGTTTCTTGCTTCTTTTTATGTCCCATATCACAGTAAACCCTTTTTATTTGAATGGAATCGGCGCTTCCATTGAAATTTGTAAGGTTTGAAAAGTGAGATAAAAAAACGATCGAGAGTCAACATTTAATTAGTGGTGTGGCGAATAGTGGTACATTGAAGTTGGAACATCGAATTGATAGTTAGTTGATTAACTTATTTTCTCAAAAGAAAAACATAAAATAACAACGTTACAAACATCTTTCTAAAATTAAAATCAGGAAAAGAATGAAGTACCCGAGGGATACCAATATTATTACATTTTTAAACTTTTATCGACAAAATAATGACTAAATAAAGCCAATATTCAGATAATAAATTAAAATAAGAAATGAAGAAAATACTGATGGAAAAAAGCAAACTTTGCGAATTTCAGTGAAATAATTTAATCACGACCCTGGTTTCAACAAATTATGCCATCTTCAAGTCATACCACCAGGTCCACTAGGTTGACCTGAAGATGGCATAATTTGTCGAAACCCGGTACGTGATTAACTTATTTCAGTTAAATTCGTAAAGTTTGTCTTTTTCCATCATGAAAAAGTTTCACAAAATTACTCCTGAAACCGTCCGTTTTGTTAAGAAAATACTATCCACTGTTCGGTGAGTGGAAGAATTAACGCCCAGCGAATGCCAACCAAGGCAAGTAAATTCAATGAGACTATAGCCATTTTTCAGGAAATGAGCCCCTTTTCCAATTGATGTTTACACCATATATCCTCAAATTTTCATATAAATTGCAATGGCAACGTGTCACCCATATTATGATGTAATAAATGCTCCAGTGCTTTCATACACATTTCCAAAAGACCTTGTTACTTAAGAAGACTGAGGCAAATCAGCCAGAGGAGTCGAAATGACTTGTGACGGAGGAAGAACCCACTACTTACTACACTGTAAAAAGTAGATCTGATTTTAAGGTACAAAAGCGATCTGAATTTCAGATGCAACAATTTTAAGACAGGGTATGTTGAATTTCAGCAGTAATATCTTGTCTAAAAATAAGGCAGGTGAACGGCTGAAAATCAGACCATCCAGAATCCTGCTTCCTCTGCTTCCTGCTCAACTGCTCCTGTACCAACCATCCATGTTCCTGCCTCTTCCGCACCTTGCATCCGTGTTCCTGCTTTAAACCAGACAGCGCTTAAATTCAGATCGCACTGAAAATCAGATCAACTTTTTACAGTGTATCTATGAAACAAATGAAACTATTTCTAAGTGTTTTTGGAAATTAAAAATGTATAATTGCTATTTTATTAGCAGTATAGGCGTAGTGACCTTGATTTACATCGGACCGATGGTTTTGTTTGCACAATGTAGGTTATAATGCGAGATCAATGGGTATTTTCCGATCATTTCAAAGGAAATTTTTAATATTTGAATATTACACTTACAGAGAAATTAAAAATGAACCGACTCATAGCACATTATGAAAAGGGACAAATAAAAATTAATTATTCAGCAAACTACGAAATGGTAAGCTCTTTTCAGCACCTTTGTGTCTTCTAAATGCATTCATGAAGATATTTAAGATCATGAAAATATTTAAATGGTAAATATATGAGTGAAAAGAGAAAAACATCGAATAATATCGTACAAAGATTCAATGACAAAAAATAAATGGTAAAAGACATTGACCTAGTAATCTTCAAGAGAGGTTTCAGCTTTAGATATGGACTTCAGGGATTTCATAACGGCCTTAGTTCTTGATAATGAAATTATTACATAATAGTCATAATATGACACATAATCTGGCATTAAATGACTCATGTTTATGACATTGGTCATAGAACTGCTTGGTAACTCGAAAAGCGCGAGAAAATAGTTAAGAAAAGCTATTAAATATTTATTAACGAAAAGAATGGAAACGTCTTCCTGAGCACTTGAGCATCAATACTCCTGACTGTACCTAGAAATATACAATATGGAATGATGATGGCTGATGCTCGATCTGACCCTTTCAGAATATCGACCGTCAAAACTAAAGACTACGTCCCTAGTTTTTCGTGTATACAGGTTTGAGGTTGTGTCGATGGCTGGATCATATTTTAACTATGTATTCCAATATTCATATTATGAAGGGATAGTAAATCCGTAAGGAATGATATTTTTAGTCTTTATTCGATTCTTTAAGCGGAAAAATATGATGTAAACTTATATAGCGCCTTAAACTTAATGCGTACCTTGCCCTAATAATGCGTATTGCACCAACGAAACTAAAAAAACGTAGATGACGATAGAAATAGTGTTTCGAACTGAAGATTATTTTCGTATCTAAGTTTCCTGCAGTCATTTTAACTTTACCTTCATTCTGAGTCACTTCATTCCTTTTTGGAGAGACTGATTCAAACTTCAAATATAATTCCGGGACTTATCACAGATCTGGAGCACAATCATAAATATTGACGTGCAAGGGCACTGAAAGATTTGAGTTATGGAAATCACAAAGCGACGCAGTGAAGGAAAATCTTTCATTTGTACCAGAATGATGACTGCTCCGCCAGTTCACAATCAATAACACTTGATATTCATATCATCTGAGCCGCATTAAAATCTTTTGGATAGAAGGTTCTTGATGGAAGTCGGTTCGGAAAAGAAAGCTGTCAGGACGTGTATAAAATCACGGATGAATTGAATGGCTTATGCTCTCAGACTTTGGGATAATGACCTGAGGGGACACTTCAATATTCCATGGCCCTCGCAGACGCCACTGAATGAAAACCAAAGCCACCCGCAGGATACAACGAAATTTCCTCAGGCAAGATAGCAATCTTTCCTCATCTCAGAGAGCATTATTATGGCTGCAGATGGCGGTCGAAAAAACGGGAGACTGAAAGGGAAGTAAAAGACACTGGAATTCCATTTGACAAGGTAGGAGGTTCTTATCAAGGACAACGCAGCTCTTTTTAAATCCTCTGAAACCCATATTTGGGTACTTATTTCTGCAGATAAATCTCATGCGATAGGAAATTCTCAAGAGAGCAATTGATTTAATTATGATTTAGAGATTACACGACTCCCATCATCGCCTTTACTCTTAGTGAAGATGTTCAAGGATAAAAACAACAAGTGTGAAGTAA
The DNA here is from genome assembly GCA_933228895.1 of Platycnemis pennipes. Lineage (NCBI taxonomy): Eukaryota > Metazoa > Arthropoda > Insecta > Odonata > Platycnemididae > Platycnemis > Platycnemis pennipes. Next base: position 59,209,739 of record OW121848.1, read on the forward strand.
GTCACTTCCAAGGTCTCGCATCTAACAAGCAAGAAAAGGCATTAAGCAGACTACGTCATGCATTTGTCAAAAAAGGAAGTTCCCTTTTAATCTCCATAAGGAGCCATATCTCCATTAGTGAGAGCCATAGGCGGAGCCATAGCTCCGCCATGTTCTCTGAAGAAGACGTCCATCCCTACACTCAAGTCACGACTGCAGCCAATTAATGAGAACGGAACAATGGCTCAGAGTTGAATCCCGATTTATAAAACCCATCGTTAATGGACGGGTAGAGAGGTTTAGTAGTTTGCCAGCTAGACGCCAGGCGTCTTCAATGTTCATGTGGGAAAAATAATGTCAGTTCACAGCCAACACTAAGGCAACATTTTATACTTATGTCCATTAAATGAATAGTTTGCTAAGTTTTGCGGAATCGGGTAATCGTTAAGGATAAGAAGAGTAGAAAAAACAGGGAGGCATATTGTAGTTTAATCTTATGGCCACACTATTGCATCAATAGCTGTTTTTTCACATTATTAACAGAATTTTCCATGGATTATTTCACTTAATGGATCATTTGTGTATTTATTCATAAGTTAGGGTCGGAGTAAAATCTTTGAGTTAAAAGCTGTTAATGCGACGAAGAAACGGAGAGACTGTCCACAGAAGGATTGAAGTAAACAAACTTGGATTTCACGCAACGTGTCAAGGTCTCCGTTGCGGCATGAACAACACATTTCGAAAACTTAATATAAAACCATTAAAACGCTAGAAACCTTTCCTGCTAATTATTATCTTTCTCAATGCTTCTCTAAGGTTTGAAACAAATGTGTGGTCAATAGCTGTAGTTTATTTTAGTACATTAAGTTTTGGTAACGTTATCTAACGATAAAATGAAAGAACTATTGCCTTTACTTGGGTTAAAGCAGGCAAATAAATTACTCATGTCAACACAGTAACTGTTTAATATGAATAACGGGCAACTGGATAGTAACATGAAAAAACTCGCCACGTAAACATCTTTAAATTTCCGCTAATTGTTTCTTAGATTGCCCTGAAAATAGTATCAAACAAAAAGACTTCGGGCATGGGAATCATTCAACAGTCATTAAGGTTGTTGGGCCAATGAGCAGACCCATATGCTACAGAGAACTTCGTTTTTCGAAGGCAGTTTTATGAATATTTGGATTGGAAAGCCTGAGTCCCTGAACCTGGACGGTTTGAAAGGCCTTTTCATTCTTATACATTCTCAATCAATGCCTTTCGTACGTACAGGGTTAACAACGTACATTAGATTATTACTGCCTGTTTTGATAGATTATAGCATCAATGTTTGAAGGCGTCGAATTATTTACAGTCCATACCTATATCTCTAATCGAGGACTATTCCCGATGCACTGAAAACTATTTTCAAAGAATTCTCAGAGTAATTACCTTCGAAACCAGGAATCTCGTGGCCGTAGTTCTGAGCCTTGTTCGTGATTCGATTTCTTGTAACTGATTTATCACATTCAGCGTTATTACTAGCAGGTAATAAGATATGCAGAGTAACTCAGAAAAAATAGCAAAAGCAAATGACATATGTGAAAGGGATTTCAATCAAAACTTTACTTTTTGGAGGGTTCATATCCTTTGGGGGTAAACAACTTAAAGCAATGTTGCGGAACGCTAATACACGTGCGAGACTAGTTTTTCCTTCATTTTTCATCATCCTTACATTCTTTGCCTCCCTTTATGTCAACATGCCTTCGGAATTTTAGACGCTTCAGTCAAGGAAAATATTTGAGAAGCCTATCCAAGCGCGGAGTGTACAAATATGAAAAGAAAAATAGCATTCCGAGATTGTTTAGGGAAACAAGAGCTTCATAACTAGAAACGGGCAACCCTTAAACATTTTATCAAACTGTCTGAACAAACAAATGTATTGCAGCTGGTAAAGCAAAAACTCAGTGACTACAGTCGGTAATTAGAATACGTGGGGAACTAAACTTAGGGGCGAATAAACAAGGAAATTAGTAATCAAATAGCAAACGACGTTAAAATGATAAGCTTGATGGTCTACGAAAAATAACGATGATTCCAGTATAACAGGAATTTATTTCAAAGCTTTACAAGAAGTCTGCCGTTACTGAGCATCGATATTTCCTATTTATCTTGGTAACGCGTCTTCATTCGTCGTGATTCTCAGAGATTCACATAATATAATCCATAAATTTTTGCATCGATCAACACATTTTTTTTAACCGTAAGAGAATTGGCGTTCACTCAGTGGAAACGTTTTAGGAATATCAATTTGCACTACAGGACAGAATCATTTTGTAAATATCTACGGATTTAAATCCATGGGTATTAACGAAGTGTTTCCATCCTGTGATGGAAGGTGATCATACTTTATTCCTAATTCAATTGCGACATTAATAATTTCCATTATGAATTATTTTAAAGAAAGGAATCCTAATAATTTAAAGCAAACGTAGAGTATGAGCAAACTTAGAATATATGAATAACCCGAATTTAATAGTAATACACCTTAAGAGCAATACATTGTTTTGTGTGTATCGTAGGATTGTCATTCACATTTGCGAGAAGAAAGGTTAGTTTGTTGCTACAGGAACATTGTTTGTATACACCCCAATACGATTAAACAACTATTTGTCTGCCTCATCTGAAGGTAATGACGCTGAATTCCGCCAGGAGTACCTATGACTCACTGATAAGTATTGAATTTATTGGGTACCTAATCATTGTTTGTTTGGTAGTAGTTACTTGAGGGAATCGATCGACAGCTTAGATCATTTGTGCCATTTAGAATATGTGAGTACATAAAAGGATATGGGTGTATATCATTCAAGGAATGGAGGTAGGGTTGAGATAAAACCGGCGTCGTTATTAGCGTAATCTTAACGAAAGGCGCCAAGGGGCTCACGGCTCAAGAGAACCGGTATATCGATGAAAAATCTGTCTTGGCTGGGGTTCGATTCGTAAAGAGAAGACAGCTCTCTAGCAACCACTTTATCAATCCGATTTATTTAGGCACTCCTTCCATGTGATATCGGAATTACCAGAAGTAATTCAACTGCTCTTATAAAAACGCAGTGCGTAAATATTGGACGAATTCGTTGCATCAGTTACTTCGGACAATCCGCCGTTTAAACGCCGACCTCTGACTTGATCGTTAACTGATAGATTCAATCGCCCACCTAGCGTCCCACACAACAGAGTCTAAGGTAAACCGATCGCTCGCCTCTTCCCCGCTGCGGTAAACATGGCTCCTCGCCGCATGGAAAGCCCTTATCTCCAGCCAACCGCCCACTCTTGAAGGGATCAACGTCCCACCTGCGAAAGGGGGTTAGCTCCACCGAGTCCGGAAAGCAAAGGAGAAAAAAATTAAGATGCGGAAGGAAAAGGAAATCGACAGGGAGCCAAGAACCGATCACACCATGTGCTCGGCTAAAAGAGAGAGAGAGCGGGGAGACTCCGGCTTAACCGCAGAGATTTAAGTCGCTTGGGGTACATATACAACACATACATATGTATCGAAATCGGCCCGACCCACCTCAGGGGCTCCCGCATCCCATGGCATCTCCGTCCTCTCTCCCCTTCTCTTCCGCTTTCCCCTCCCCCGAATATCCGCCAGTGTGTGCGCATGCGCCCACGGATTCGAACGCCCATCAGCTGATCGGATCTCGAGTTAAAGGGGATGAGTTGCGCGCCTCCGCCCGCCCCCACCTGCCCCCTGCCACGGGAGAGGAGGGCAGGGTGGCGGGGGGAGGGCAGTTATGGAGGCATTACGGGGGTGAAGAGGAGCGAGAGAGCGGGCGGGAAGGGTTACGGTGTCGCAGCGAGCGGCTCCTGTGTGCCTCCCTTCACGACAGTCGTTGGGCCCGTCGGGGGCCACGGTGGTCCTCGCTTCCGAGAGAGCCGTCGATTGGCAAACCTGCGGGAGGTGGAGACCGGGGCGCGGCGATGTTTGATCTGGGACCGAACGAGATTTTCCGACCTCTCCAAGCTCCTTCATGTTGCCACGAGTGCTGCCGCACCCTTGAGTGCACCCTTTCCTGTTTCACGGCTCCAGTCCAAAATCCGCCAAACCCTGACCCTTCGTGAAGCCATGATGAGAAAACCGAATCATTAACTCCATTCCTTATTCCCCACTAACAAGGTCCTTTTCCCTCGGAGCTGCTTCAAATCCTCTTTAATCCTCCCTCCGGTCCATTTGCTACGAAAGTCAACCTCCTGATCACCTCGTCCCGAATTCGAGCTAACCTAATCCGCATCCAATCACCCGGGAGACCCTGAATCACATCACTTTCACAAAGCATACACCCCACGGACACTATTCCGTATGCAAGGAGCGGGAGGAAAGCTGTCCCGCTGCCATTTCTGATCGGGTATCGTCCCTTTTATGGACGGCGCAGAGGAGCGTCGCGACGGAAAGGGGGTGGGAGCAGCAGGGGGCGCGTCGAGTACCACGCATCGACGCCGAGAGACGCTCGAGACGCAATCCGCCGGTTAGCTGTGTTCGCGCGGCACGATACGAAAGCCCAATCGGATCCTTCCCCGCCTTCCAATCGATCAAACACGTGTTTCATCGCCTCCAAAATTCGAGGAATCGATATTTTCGCTGTCCTCCATCTCTATTTTTTTGTCTTCGCAAGGAGCGGAGATATTTTTTCACTAAACCGCTTTCAATGTTTGGAGATTAGTAGTTCGGGACGTGAGTTTTTGATCCGTGGCGAGGAAGAGGCGAAATCTATGCGAACGGTAGTAATATACCTCAGCTGACAGTAAACCTGCCATTATGCAGAACGATTAAGATAATACGGATGGTCGTGCTAAGTCTTTATTCATTAATTCCTTCCTTTTCACCCAGTCATATTCACAATCCAAAGATTTTAAGATAAATGTAATTGAATGATTCTCTCTGATTATTGTACGAATGATTATTATTTTATTTTTGATTAATTATATTTCCTACACACGCAGTCTAATTTTGTCTTTGATCATCATGCATGTGAACTAAGGATGACTATTTAATGAAACGAAAAAGCAGTAAATGCTAGTTCGTTACAGAGAGCAACAAATTAAAAGAATAAAAAATGAAATTTTATAGGTACATATATAACTTGTGACTATGTAATGAATCATATATATTCAACAATATTGCATATCATATCTTTTCCAGATATTATCGGATTTTTTTAGACGTGCTTAGACAAAAGTCAGGTTCTTTAACATATTATCTCTTTTAATACCGCTTTATTTGGTAATTTATATAAGAATCATACCCTTTATTATTAACATATAAGCAACATGAAGTACAATTTCTAATTTTGGTATGATACGTTTCAAAATTCAAATACATTTCCTTAAAGCTTTGTGAAAAATACCAGTTTTGTACTATTTAGTATTTCATCCAATATTTTGTTATCATATAATATTTTCATAGCAACACCTCCGCAACAAAAAATAAGGCTAAAACCTTCATGTGCTAACTGGTTACTTCAGGCTTTGCTCAGTTGGAGGAGTTGCCAAGGAATTCGCTGGTTTTTTAAATCACTAAACCGCTTTAACTCTTAGTATTAATGCTCTACGAATATTAATCGTACGAGATACTACCTACAGTCACTTGCTGCAGGCAACTCCAGGTTCGAAATTCATTGGAACACAAGTCCTTGAAGTTATAGTTCATCATGGTATTCCAGTAAGATTACGGTTGAATTTAACCAAAGCTATTAAGTCTTAGAAGTTGGAGACACAAAGTACCATTTTTGCAATCACATGAAATAGAAACTACACTGTGTGACATAATGCAACAATAGGCTACTAAAGCGCGTTTTAGCTTTCTTTTCTGATTTTAACTCAAAAGAGGAAAAATGTAAGAACAAAGTCAGACGTAGAAGAAAGAAAAATTCAATGGATTAAAAGTTCTTTTCCTAAATCATCCTTTCATGGTAATTTTGTTGCCAAGTTTGATAAAAAACTGTTACTGTTAATGCCTCTGATAGCTTTGACTCAGTGTATCAACTATAAAAATACATAATATTTATATCATTGCATGAATTAATAGCAAGATTTTCGAACAGCAAAATATTACCCACTTTGACCGGGATTTTAAATTGTTTGGATTATTTTTCAGCCACTGACATTAAAATATATCGCCACTATCGACTGGATGATTAAAACATTGATTGTATGAGTTAATACTGCAGCGATAATAGAACTGATATGTGAATATTAATCACGCACAAAATTAACGAGACATTTCCCGTCCAACAACAGGAAAACAAATATTAAATCCAAAACCTCATAATACTTTTAAAAGAACAATTATCTGTTCAATATACAACGTTAGGTAGTAAACTTCTGAAGCAATATTAGCAAAAAATAACAAAACAGGAAGGATAAATGGTGTATATTTATGCATGTTGCATAGGATTATAGGAACTGATTGTGCTGAAGTTTTATTTTTCACACTATCCCCGGATTAAATCATTTATTTCAAATAAGAGCGAAATCACTAACCAGTGGTTCAATAATAAAACAACTTACATTTTAAAACAAGATGAAAGACAATGACAGAAGTGATATAAAAAATATTTTTTGTGAGACATTTTACCATTGAAATATATCGCACACTTTCAGAAATTAACACTACAGTTATCTACGGTGAAAAATAAAGCTACGTTATCTCCAAAAAGAAACGGGCAAATCTAATATAATGTGATGCATTATATTAGATTTGCCTGTTAGATTAGATTATATTAGATATGCAATATATTTGCATTAACCATGCAAATGGGTATAGAAGTAGTGTGTAGGTTATAAGTATTTATCATGTAGTAATGTAATACTAATTTGGTGAAATTTCAAAACGAAACCACACAGCTTGGCACGTAGCCAGGGGGGGGGGGATATTCTAGTGCTTCAGCCCACCTCCCACCCCCAAAATCTTCTTCAATAATTCGGTTGTTTTGATTTTAGCAGTGAACTTAACCAGTGAGAAGAGATAACTACACTGTAAAAGTAAATACCAAGCACTGAAAATTAAGGGAAGAGATTTGTAACACGTCGGCACCGAATGGGCAAGGCTGATTTGTTTCAAGTTACGCAAGACTTAGCCCCTCCCGAAGCAAATTTCTGGCTACGTGCCTGCACACAGCATAAAGTAAAATTTCGACCCTAAGCTTAGGCTACATTGCACTCATAAGATCAGACATCAATAGTAAAATAAAGGCTATTTTAGGATAAGATCCAAAAGAAATTAAATTAATACTACATATTCGCATTCACTGCATTAGTAGAAAGTAACTTCTCTGCAAAGAGTGCAGACAATTTTAAGACTGGTGAGCCAATTTCCCTTTGTAAAGCCCATCATCACACTATATTTTTCTAACATCATTAATATCCCCGCCTCGGCGTCTCTTTCCCCATTTTGATGGCTTCTTTTTCGAGGTAATCCCTTCTTAAGTGTCTCCTCCCCAACCCAATTTGTCTACTGGCTTCCCGGAACAGAAATTGCCCCTTTATCCTCTCTTATACTGCTTAGCATATATTAAATTGAAACCATATAAGATAATTTTATCTCCTTTCACAAAAGCAACCACTTTACACTGATCTCTAAGGAGTGTTTAACACAATGACCACATTTATTTCCATAGTTAACCAAACTCTGAGCATGTAATTTTCATCTAATTCCACACATTTCCAAAAGAGCATGCCCTGTGCCACACTACATATACTCTGGAATGCATTCTTAATCATTTGTCATGAATGGATTTCATGACTTAATGTGTAAATTATAAGAGCATCAGAACACTCAACGACTCTCTCTCGGCCACTTTGTCCGTGTCTCTCACTGACTTTAATTAAATACCTAAGTAAATGAAAAAGCACAACTATTAAATTAGATAATGATCAAACGGAACTTTCATACGCATGCCTCCTTTTAGGCGAGGAGTTCATTACAGTTCATTCATTAGAATTCATGAGTGAGTTATATTTTAATGTATTTATTTAACCTGCCGTAACACGCCAGATTAAGCCATGCGTTGAATGTTTCGTCAAAAATGTATCATTCCTAAAAATCTCAAATAAAAAACACTATAAATAGGGTGAAGATAGTGTCAAACAATAAGAATTTGGTGTGTACGCTAAATGATACAGCTTTAAGTAAACTAGAAATTAACGTAGAATTGTTAGTGAAAACATTTCGTAAGCTCTTTAAAGAAATTAAAATAAGGAACATAGCAAGAGGAAGGAATAATTTCATTTTTCGTCAGATTTTTGAAAATACATTCAGATCCAGATCTTTTGTTTCCCAATTTCCTTCTCTTCAGCATTCGAGAAAATTTTCGATTCCCTAAAATGAGATTCGGCCTTACAAATATAAACAAGAGCATAACCGTAAAAAGCAGAGAAATTTCAAGTTCTATTTTCGGCTAGTTCCGAATAACCCGCTGAACCATCCATCTTTCCTTTTATAAAAGAACATTTTTAATGAATATTTATTTTTTTACCTAGCTCAAAATTATAAAGTTCACTAAAACGATGTGGAAGTTGTTTTTGTTAAGTTTCGGGATAAATTATTCACACTGGTGCTGTGCCACTATAAAATTACTGTAACACAATATTTCACCTCGAGAAAGAAAGAGAGGGAGAAAAAGTCACTGTAGACTTTTGTTCTTCCGTTTCATTTTAGACTTTTCCGATAGGCACCGCTAAAGTTGAAAGCTCAGTAATGCAATCCAAAATGAAATTTTTGCTACTCATCAACGAATACGAAATTTGTCTCTCTCCGAAATTTGTTCGACACTTGTGAAAATTTAATTCGACCAGATAATCCTAGCCAATCATTCTCTATGGGAAATGTCAAAGAACCCTTTGAGTTTTCCGCTATTTAGAGGTAGGCTATTGGACAGCCCCTAGCTGAACTTCTCACTGCAGCACTGGTATGCCCCACATGACCTCTGTAAGTCAAACTTCTTTTTTCACAACTCTCTCCGTCCCCCAGCATTCTCCTTTCCCCGACCTATCTGCCCCACCCACCACCTAGATAACACTTCTCCCTTGGTCTTTCTCTCATACTAACTAATCTACCAAGCCTTTTCCTCCAGATTTCAATGAGCGTTCCTCAAAAAGATTCATTTTTCCATTGAAACACCCCCTGTACAAATGCACTTCCTGACTTGGCATTAATGATCACACTCATTAATAATACAACCAAGGTATTTTAATTAAACCACCAGCTCTAACGAGTTCCCTCCTGTCTATGCTACTATAAGCTTTAGTGCCAGATACTGATCTCTTGAGATTCTCATTATTCTTATTTTTCTGTATTTAATAAGCATCCTTTCCATACCTTTCATGCTGACTCTGTAACACGCTCCATTATGATTGTGACCTTTTGAGCCACAGTATAAGAAAGCTCATAAGAAGTCTAACTGATTTAATTGACTCCCCTCCCGATTCACTTTCCGTTGAATTCCTTTTCACGCCTTCTTCATCAATTCCTCCGGGAATCAGCAAAATAATATTATCGATAATGGTCAATCCCACCGTATTTATTTTTCTATTTCTATGTCTGATATTCCTCTTTCAAACTCTTCCTAAAACCTCCTGGAAAACAATCATTCTGTTGGCAGCTCTCATTTCTTTCTTCCTACGTACCTATCACTACTGTTGCGTCAGGCTATTCCTTCGCTTTTATAAAACAGAAATTTTACATACTTTCTAAGTAATTCTTCACTCTACTCTCTAGCCGTTTCGTGATTAATATTTTACAGGTGCAAAATTATATTTGCTCTTCGGCATTCATAGTATGACACCGCTTTCCTCTTCATACGGATGGGAATTAATTCCGTCTTTTGATAAAACTTCTCAACTAAAAAGCAGTGAGCAAGTCAAAAAAGTTCTCCCTAAACTTCAGAATAGTTCAGCAGTCTTTCTATCCATTCCCAACTTTATCTTATCCCCAAATTATTTCAACGCTATTTTTATCTCAACGTCCAACATTAATAGACCAAAATTATTCTGCTCATTGTCATGAATCCGTTCCTAATTCAAATCTAATTTGCCGTATCCCTATGAATAAGAATTCGTCTCCATTTGAGTCGACACAAGGGCGGTTTTAGGTCACCAGGTGTGAAGAAGTAGCAAAGAAAAGTTCATCATCATCGGTGAACAATCCTAAGATTGGTTTGACGGAACCCACCACTCGATTCTTCTATCGGCTTCTATCGGCCTGTCTTCATATTAACGTAGTTTTTCTCTTCTACATCCTTCACTACGTGCTCCATGTATCTCATACAAGGCCTGTCTTTTCCATTCTTCTCGTTCACTTTTCCTTAGACGATTTTCTTCATCAGGCCATCGTGTCTTAAGATGTGGCCGATTAAGTTGTCCCGTCTTCTTTTTAGAAGAAAAGATAAGGAAAAGAAACAAGAAAATAATTTATGGGAAAGGTGTGAATGATTGTGGTGTGAACGAATGAAACATTCTCCGTTTATAACGTGGTGAAGAAGAAAAATCATTCTTAAATCTTTCTGTTCGACAGTCTACACTCTCATTTTGTCACTTGTTCAATTTCCTGAATGCTCATTATAATTTTCCCTTAACCGACCGCTTCTTTTTTCCCGTTCTATCAATAACTATTCTCCCTTGTGCCTATTGGACAGTATCACTATTGTTTCCTCCTGATAATTCCACCTCAGAGATGTAAAATATTTTCATAAGTTTTAGAGTTAGAGTCTATATGCTGCTAGAATATGGGATCCATACCATGAATGTATGATAAAGAGCGAGGACAAAAGGGAGCAGCAAGATTTGTTAAAGGCTGTTATGATAATTGTATAAGTGTTGCGAATTTAATTGACGAACTAGGATGGGGATTACTATGAGAACGCAGGTTAAATTTAGGTTAAACTTTTAAGTAAATTTGAGACTGATACATTTACAGATGACGTTAGATATAATTTAAGAACCGCTACGTATTATGCTAGGAATTACATGAACAAGATTAGAGAGATAAATTGTCGTACCGATTGATTTGAACTGTTATTTTTCTCGTATTTCGTGCCATAAGAGAGCACATAGGCAGCATAGGTAGGTAAAAAAATGTCGGAGTAGTCTGTAGTGAAGGAAACTTGTCTAACACGTTTCCATAAAGTAGTGGCATTAAAGATTTTAGTTACATGTAAGCAGTGCATGTTTGGTGACCTTCACCCCCTACCACTTGCTCTCACCGTGGCTAGCAGGGTATTACGTAGATGGAGATAAAAGAGTTCGGCTATGTACGCACCTATCATCCCGCCACGCTTCCCCTTACCCCATCGGTTTCTCAACTTCGCTATCCAATTATCAATACTCATTCTGATTCATAATTCTGAGCTCTCGTTCTTCCATTTTATTCTATATTTCGTCTGTACACTTATTTCTTCAGTTATTCATGACTTCCAATCCCTTGTCGTATTTGATATGTACTTAAATAGTTAACTCAGCATTTCCCCTGTCCTTTATTTCAGCCTGTTTCGCCAATATCCTATGACAAACAATTCACTTTCTCCATACACAAAGTTTTATTAAAAGATAAAGTTCTATCTTGATATTTCCTTCTTTTGTCTCCCACCAATGCATCCATTCTATGCACGCACACTCATCTCCATATTGTCACATCTTGATTAAACCTTCCATTTCACAACCACGAACTATAAGCGGAACTTAAAGACATTATGGGGAGAAAGAAAGAGCCATCACTACGATAAGGAATAGGACAAAGGAGTTTCTCGCAGAACAAAAGAGAAAAGAGGAAGAGGGAAGAAATTCATTGAGCAACGTTATGGCCAAGAGATTGGGTCAGCAACCCAAAATATAAAACGGTAATATGACAACGATAGGGAAACATGGATTCAAGAATTCTAGGAAGAGATATGGGTAGATTCCTACGAGACGAAGAAGGTAAGGCTTATTTTTAATACCGACCCGGGTTTTGACTTATACTGTCATTTGCAATGTACGTACAAACCTACGAGTTGCTTAGACTCTGTACATACACAACTCATTTGAGGAAGATATACCTATATTAGGTTGTGGATGACTTACAATTAGGAATAAGGTGGGAAGCGTACTTGGGATGGCTCGGTTCATGATTTCTCGGAGTAGGTGGAGGAGGCAATGCATAATAATGGGGAGTGAAATTAGAGAATTTGTATATATACCAAGTCAAAATTTCTATGTTTATCAGCATTGTAATTTCGAGTTCCTCTGGTAAGTCTAATTTTACACTTATTCAACCAGTATTTTCTATGATCTTGCACAAGAGTCCCTAGGAAATGACCGCTCTGTCCAATCTATTGCGATACACAACTCGGAGTGCAGAACTTCTGTATATAAACTCCATTTTGTTCAATCTCTACACGTTTGTCTTTTGAGTTAAATAGTAATTGGTCAATTGTATTTGTTGCATAGAAAGGATACCTCTAATTTATGCTTAAGAAAGGCGTCAGTGGATCTATAAGAGACGTTGCCGATAAATGGATTTTTCGATTTGAATTGTTTCAATGATTCTCCAAGGTTTTTAAAATGAAATTTGATAATTATTTTGACAGTCTCCTGTTTTCATGCACGTTTTTACAGGTTATCAATTAATTGTGTGCTGAAACTATTGCGTAGAGCAATATCTTTGATGGTGCGTAACTCCAAGTGAAAACTATAATTTGCAATGTGAATGGAGATAAGGCTGATCATAGAGTGGAAGGTGGCCAACATGTGTGAATGATATGACAGGAGTCAAGAGTAATGACAGTATATAATAATGTGTAGGTCGGTATCCCATCTCACTGTTCCCTCGCACGAATTGACTTCCAAACTAAATTTTCTTCTCCGAGGGTATTCAAGGTTTACATCACAACGGACTATCAAGAATTCTATCGAATTAGCACAAAAATTTTAAAATTTAAAACTCTTAAGTATATTTTAAGTCATTTATTTGACGTCAAAAATATATTCACCTCTGTTCCCCGCAAGAGGTGTTTCCTTAATTACTGGATTGGTCAAAAGATCCGTAATGGAATCCAGAAAAATTTGGGAATTAGGCTTCCTACAAAATATGTGCAGCAGTAAAAAAAACTATTCAACGGGACTTTCTATGAACAAAGCCATAGACTACTTTTGGGTTTTCCATTATCGCCACTGTTGGCTGATATAGATCGAATGTATAAGTCAAAACGCGGATCTGGATTAATAAATTAGAGTGCACGCTATACAAAGTTTTTGTAATTACATCCTAGGAAATGCAGTTTTAAAAAACCTACATTTTAAATCGTAACGCATGTTAATAGAGATGCTTAGCCAATCGGCCGAAATGATGGAGCCAATGCAAAGCGCATCTGGGGTGCAGAATAAAAGATTCAGAACTAATATTATACACTGGGAAGACAGGAAAAGTGATTCTTTCACTTGGAAAAGTTATTAAGCAGTAACCTGATAAAAACGCTTAACATGATGATTAGCATTGTAGTCATTGTTAAAGTTTTCCATTGCGTAGAGCAAAGAATTGAATAAGAAATTTCGCAAACACATAAACGACTGGGCTGGAACAATACCCCGTTCTATTTCTACGTACTCATTCAAGCAATGCCGACTATTTCCCTGTTTCAAATTGCGTGATTAATTTCTCCGTGTAAAACAGATTATGGGAAATAAGCTGGAGAGGGTGGAACATTATCTGGGGAGGGGTATACTTCATTGGAAATGATTTTAATTTCAGGGAAGGAGTTTGATTGAAAATTAATTTAATTTTAATCCACTTCTTCGGCGGAATATGAGTTTTATTATACGGTCGTACGGAAAAGGAATGCATTAGCCAAGTAAAGCTTCACAAAAAGGAGGTGATTGACGAAGGCGTTCTTGAGCTTAAATATGTAAAAAACGATCAGTTAAAACTCATCCATGGCAAGTAGTATTTCAGGGCTTACAAGTGTTTTCATTACTAAGCGAGGATTTCATTACTAAGCGAGGATGAGCGTAGAAGCTTTTGAGATGTGACGGTAAAGTAGCATGAAGAAGGAAAGCTGGGTGGTATAGGAGACAAAGGAAAAAGAGTTAAATATGCCCGAGGAGAAGAGGGGGATAATAAGAAAATCTACAAGAAGACAGCTAAAATAGATGGAGAAGGTTTTGGAAATTAACGAAAACTTAAGAGTAGAGGGATGAACGCTGGGTAAGCGCAGAAGAGAAAGGAATGAAATAGAGATTTTCGACGTAATAAAGATCGCACTTCCAATTAAAATTTGGACCATTACCAATTAAACATTGGTAGTGGTACCAACCTGTCATAAGATAAGAATGGATAACACAAACATACGGAAAATTATAGGGGTAGAGGCTACAGAGACCTAACAATATTGGAAGAAAACTATAAAAATGAATCTATACACACTAAAATAAGATAGGAAGTTGCATCTTCTAGGAAAATGTGAAAATGATTAAAGTTATTTCTTAACCTCAGTCAATCGATAATACAGTCTATTTCATATCCCCCTCACTCTCGATATTTTCAACCTTCTGGAGTTGAGTTTGAATGAGGTGGCCGTAGTCATAAAAATGCCTTCATCTGGCTAACTCCATATTTTTCACCGCACTGATTTATTATTTTTAACCCACACCCTCTAGCACATTTACACTTTTTTCCCTGTCCCCGATAGTTAACTGTTTACTTCCATGGATATTCCTAATTATTTGTTTCAAGTTGGTAGTAAATGTTGAAAAATACTCTAAGTAGCAATCGGTCGAAATGAAAATCTGTCGGGTGTTTTACTCTCAACTAATAGTATCAAAGATATGACCAGGTACACATTCATTACTCTCCTTCTTGAGTTTGTGTTCATTACCGTTGCTACCTCTCGTAGACTACCTTACACTTTTAACAATCGCTCCTTTCTTCCACTCCTCGCCGTAGCTCCCACTTGCCTCGTGCAGTCCAAACAGATCTCTATACACCCTCGCTTTATTTTCTGTTCAAACATTTCCATCTCCCTCGCTGAATAGTCCTCAAACCCCACGCCTCTATTTTAACGGCCATGCTACCCTCATGGGTCTTGTTTTCTTCTGCTCTCGGCACAGTCTCTGAGCAAGAAATCCGTGTGATGACGGTAGTGAACACCGTGCATTCCCAATTTCTGGGCACGTCATAAGACTCAATAGGCTAGACCCCGTAGGGGCCAAGATTCATTCAAGAGGAGAAATAACTAAGGTGGTTTTTCATTGTCTTTTATAACATTTATTTCCATTTTAAACGTGATTCTATAACTTAGAGACCCCGCTCCAGGGAGAGAGACGCTTACTTCCTAGCAATCTCACTGTGGAACATACTCCTTGGGGACTACCTTAAGCCTGGTTTCAGCCCTTTAACCTGTCTGGCTGGCATGGGTTAGCCTGCTCGAAGCAATTAGCATAAATCCTACTGGTAAATCTCTAGGGGCCAATGGCAAGCATGTCCTTCCACCACGGCAGGGTTTTAGCCTTCGAGAAGAGGGAAGAAAGAACTAAAAATTATTTTCCACATCGAAGTTTTGACTAAAATTTCAAGAAAATATTTTTATTTCCTGTCTTTAGACAAAAATATTCCTGACCTACTTTTGCAACCATTACAAATATGTAGTCAGTAATATTACTTTATAATGGCGGATTTGAATAGGGCTAGCGTAGTCAGCTGGAGTTGTCCTTCTGGGTATCCCGTTGCTTACCTTATAACTGACGTTGGTAACAAAATTAACGCTCATTAAGAAACAAATAATAAAAAATGATTTCTGAGATATTTTTTCGAGTCTTAATAAATAATAAATTTTTGGTTACGTTATTAATGGGAAGTGACTGACAGCTAAGTTCATTTGTGTCGTTCAGGATAATAGGGTACGTGGGAAGAAGGTAGGCTCTTTTTTTAGGGCACGAAGAAAGAGTGGAGTCTAACTCGGCGTCAGAGTTAGCATAGTTTTCATGAAAGGCATCATAGGGACCATAATTTTACGAGCCATTTGATGCACGGAGTATAGAACTTGAAGTGACTTCTGCACTAGACTCACGGCGTTCCATAAAAAATCTGTGCCATCCGAGGGAGTTGAATGCAGGCCCTCGAGCTGGAAGCCAGTGCCATACGGAAGCCACCGCACAAATTTGATTCCCATGCAGAATAAAAATGCTCAATTTTCAAGTCTTTTGGGATGCATGAAAATAATCGCAATGAGGCTTGGTACGGTCCGTGCTTTGCACAAAAGAAAACTTGGGAGCGTTTCGCAGTTGTTCCTCTCTTTCTCATTCCGTTATCGATGGCAACACCAACAAGTGTTCAACCACAAACCGCAGCGGTCTCATTAGTCATAAAATACTTGACATCATTATCGAGAGGATTGTTTAGCATTGAAAATACGGCAATTTTTCAAAGTCCTTACCTATGTTAAATGGGGTGTTGAGTTATGCATGAAAACTTAATTGATTGTTCAGAACTTTTAATTTATGGAAAAAATAAACAATAGATAACAAGACCTACTGTTTGCATCTATTGGTCTCATAAATGCGCACTGAATTGACTTGGAATAAACGTAAGGCCGACATTAACGTTCCAAAACATTAAAGAAAAAAAGTAATCTTCTTTTGGCCTCACATAAGTTTTGGCCGCTTTTACAGTCCAGCCTATCTCCCTCTGACTTTTATGAAGTTCCTTATATCAACCCTTTCAGCTCTTCTATAACATCATCATTCCATCTCTTTTGGGTCTCTCTCTCTCTCTACATCTATTTCCGTCAGTATTCCAGTCAAAACTTTTCTTCGTCTTCTGGAATAATTTATTTGTAATATATGACTCAACCAACTTACAGTTGGGGACCTTAAAAATGTCTGTTGCTGCTCTTTATAATAGGGCTCTTAACTAAGCATTCCTCTGAAATATTCTTCCTCTCTCTTGAGAGAGTCTACAATTTTTTCTCGACATTTTTTCTTGGAAAATTTCTACTTTACCAACACCTTTCGGGGTTAATGTCCAAGACCAACAACCTTACATTATTAGTGATCATATAATTGTCTAATGAAGTTTATAATTTGACTCAATTTGCAGAAAAATGAAGCCTAACAGTTTTTATACCTGTTTATAGCATTCCTGATCGAACCAGTCACAGTACTTTCCGTGTGCCCCAATTTTGTTGTGCTACTTGTTTTGTACAATCAATAATTTCAAATCAACTTTCTTTGTTTGAGCATTGCTCTTGGACATCCTTAAATTCATGAGTACATAAGATCAAAAGAAAAATTGAATACGGTTTAGAGAGAAAATTATTTTCGGAGTCAAGAGAAGATCACATCATTACACAGACCATTCGCTGCAATTTTCACACGCCTCTGTTGAACTGCGATCGCACGCATTGCTGATAGATGGGACTCGGGAAGTTCGGTTGAGTAAATTTTACCGGTGGCTCCTAGTTTCAGGTTGGGGCCAGTAGTTTTTCGGCTTTCGCAAGTTTCGGCCACCCACGTGAGCCGCAAGGGAGCCCCTTTTCACTCCGTGGCAAGCTGAAGCCGATTCCCTCCCGGGTATATATTTCAGGCCCGTCCATATTTATTACGACAAAGTGGCCGGAAGGGTCGGTAGAGTGTGACGAAGTGAGAGGGAAGGGCCCCAGGAATCGTATCGCCACACATTCGCCTCCCGATTTACGCAAGACGTCAAGTCCATGGAAAAGGATAGAATAAGTTTAATTCGTACTTCTGCGCGTTTAATCGATTACAAAGTTTGCAGCAATGCCTATTATTTAAAAAGAGCAACAGTTTATAATAGGAAAGTATCATCATCATTAGTCATCAATCCTCAGATTAGTTTTACGCAGCTCTCCACTGAGTTCTTCTGTCGGATAATCTATTCCTATTTACGTATTTCTTCTCTCTCACATCCTTCATCACTTGTTCCATGTATCTCGTACGATGCCTTTGTTTGCTGTTCTTCCCGTCCACAATTGTCTTCATCAGGCCATCATGTCTCATGATGTGGCCGATTAAGTTGTCCCGTCTTCTTCTTAGGGTATTCAGAAGACCTCTTTTTTCTCCCACTCTTCTTAGGACTTCCTCGTTACTTGATTCTACCTCGTTACCACCTCGTCCTCCATTGAGTGGTCGTTCCGGAGTGTTAAAATTATGGTGCCAGAATTATGATGCTAGGTGCGAAAGAGATGAGGTGTTAAAATTATCGATTTTCAATTCTTTTGATAGTGGAAAACACGTTTCTCTCAGCTTTTATTCTTCCCTGCATCATCACCATCATTGGTCATCAATCCTCAAATTGGTTTGACGAAACTCTCCACTGAGTCCTTCTATCGGCTAATCTCTTCATATTTACGTATTTCTTCTCTTTCACATCCCTCATCATTTGTTCCATATATCTCACACGGGACCTTCCTTTGCCATTCTTTCCATTCACTTGTCCTTCAACGATTGTCTTCATCAGGCCATCATGTCTCATGATGTGGCCGATTAAGTTGCCCCGTCTTCTTCTTAGTGTATTCAGAAGACGTCTCTTTTCTCCCACTCTTCGTAAGACTTCCTCGTTACTTAATCGATCGATCCATTTAATCTTCTTCATTCTTCTGTAGCACTACATTTCGAATGCTTCCACCCTTTTCTTTTCCGCTACTGTCATTTTCCATGCCTCACTGCCATAAATAAATACGTTTTAGATGTATGTTCTGATGAATTGTTTCCTTACTTCTACGCTTGTATTTCCAGCTGTAAATAAATTACTCTTTTGATAGAATTTTGATTACTCTTTGCTTGGGCTATTCTGCTGGCTAATTCTTTCTTTCTTTGTCCATCGTTGGTTACTCGGCTTCCAAGGTAACAGAACATTTTCACCTCTTTAAGTTTTTGTCGACCTATGGGAAAGTATGCATACCAAATTTCTGTGAGAGACTGAAAAAATCGCAAATTACCCTAAATATCGGTTGCCTTCCCTGAATAACTAACAAAAAAACTGTCGCTAAGTATGAGTAGCGGGTGAAACGGAAAGAGGTAATAATGTCAACAATAATAAGACATGTCATATGATTAATCCCTGAAGCCTTCCAGCGATTCGGTTTAAAATCTAGCTACACGGATTACGAAATATCTCACATCTGTCTAATCCACATAGCTTCAGGGTACACATGCTTTGGAATGTCCATCGACAAATGGTATTAACACTTTTGATACTATGAAAAAAATCAGGCTTCCGTGATGATGAGGTGAGGTATTCTCCGGTTGGCAAACTGTCAAAAACACGTGCTACTTACATATTATTCGAACGAATTCCAATTAACTTGGATTATGGCTGCTTTTGCTCGTCCTCCTCGAGAGTTGGAAACTTTACTCGTAGTCGGCGAGATCGTCGGTAAAATACTGATTTGAGGTTGTAAACTACTAAGAGCAGGAATCGTTTTCGCCTGTCTTTTTGCTATGTAACTTACGAGTTTAGAACTCGACCACTAGAACGTGGCCAACGCTGCATACGAAATACCGATCGAGAAAGAAGTAAAGTTACTTCTCCGAGAGCTCCTTCAACGTAAATATTTAATTTTCTATGAGGCTCCATGGGCAAGAGCGAACTTATTTGTGGAACCCAAAAGAGGTTGGCAGTCTGAATGTGATAGCCAACAGCACACACGTTCGCCCTCCAACTCGGGAGCAAATCCTAAGTACAGACATGGCCTTTTAAAGTTATGAACTCAAAAACTTTGTCGGACCACCGTGTCTCCCGAACCTCGCTGTCATTACGCGTGAAATTTAATAACGGCTCAGGCATGATTTTCACTCGGACCCGAATCCCTGGGACTCTTTTCCCCTCACTTTCTCTGACAGGGGTCGACGAAACATACAAACGGCGCGACTGCGAATTCCCACGAAAGGAACATAAAGTGATCCAATTTCATTCTCTCGATCGCTTCAAGACAGCGAGTAAGATTTATGGAGGCGTGAATGTGAAATGGAAGGATATTGCGCCCGCGTTTTACTTTTCGTCCCCGCGTAGCCACCACCCCCCTCCCGCCCCACCCACACACACCCTCATCCCTCGCGGGGTGAACGGACTGCTGGGAACTCCCTGTTTATTTAACGCTCAAGCACCCGAAAAATTAATGGCCCCGGGCATCAGCATTGGCCTGCTCGAACGTCGTTGCTCCCTTGCTCCCGGGAACAGAGGCGAAAAGGGGCGAAAAATGGCACAAAGGAGCGGAGGCGCTTCTTCTCCTCCTGCACCTCTTTCTCCTTCGGTTGGGCGCACAAAGGCCGAGTCGGAAGTTGGCGAATTTATGTGTGGATGTCCCCCTCTCACCGGCGAAGGGTATGACGGGAGAGGAAAAAGGTCGAAAGGAGGAGAAAAAAAGGCGGAAACGTCCTAATCACTTTATACGGATTAGGTCTTATGTGAGTAATGAGGGAAAATAAAAGAAGAAAGAGAATACGATATTACAGTCAGGCGAAATGCGGATCCAAGAGCAAAAATTACACGAAAAGAACTGGATGAGTTAACTGTCTCCGGAGGCTGGGTCAAGACCGTCAAGACTCAAAATGGTCTCCGTGATGCCAACTGTAAGGTATTCACGGATAGCTAACGAAGGGCCGTAGTCAAGTTACGTCGGTGGAAGACTTCACATCATCACTAGCAACGTCCGCCATTAAGATTATCACATAATTTCTTCGTATTCGAAAATTATTCGCTTTCAATATTTAGAGGTTAGAATATTCATTTACTACATAAGCATGGGTGAATTATGGAAGAAAATGCAATAAATGAAACTTAGGGGATGTATACAATAATGTTTGTAAACCATGATGCCACGTCAAAGTATACCTTAGTCTCCGTGTTTTAGTGAATTGATGGCTGATCCATGCGAAAAATTCCTTTCCACCAGGGCCTATCAGGCTCGGCAGGATTACAGCAGGTCGGTTGTGGTGAATTTCAATGAAGAAATAGAGAAAAATAGCCACCAACCAATTTCCAACATTTACAATCCTGGCCTGATCATTGCACGTGTTTTTGGCGTACTGGTGCAGGAAAGGAGGGACGACCAAAACCCGAGGGTGAGGGGGAATGGAGATTGAATCACTGAAGTCTCGATCAAGTTATCCGGCGCACCTACGACCCATTTTGCGGCGGAACGTTTAGTCGAGCTCGCGTCCTTGCGGACATTTACCGGAATAATGAAGTCAGTGACCCATTTGCATTCTAAATGGACGGTAACCCAAGTTCGAAGGACCATTGTCACAAAGACGAAAGAGCAATCTAAAAATGTGCTCTCAAAAGATAATTTAAAAAAAACATTACTCGGATAACAGGGAAAAGCAAATGGGAATCCTCGTATAAATGTGAAGAGGTAAGCCGATAGAAAAATCGAAAAAGAGCTATGTCGGACCAAATAAATTAGGATTGATGACGAGGGATGATGGCGAACCGTGAAGCTAAAGGGATATCAACACGCTAAAGCAAAAACCTCTGACGCCAGCACTAAGCCATCATTAAGCTCGAGGGACAGAAACAAAACTCCGACTGACATTAACACCGCACCGAGACGCTCTCCGAGAAATTGAACCCTTGAGCGAGTCAAATGGGCAAGGAGACTGTGAAACGGTGTCAAGTATAAACAAATCCACCGCTCGGGGCAACGTGATACCACGGGCGGATGGATGTCAAGCCATGCCGCTGAGTTATCTGGAGGATTAATGAAATCGATGTTTTTAAAGAACGTGGACGGCAAAGAAAACCAGAGAGGGGCGGAGTGAAATGCTTGGCGCGCCACTTGGGGAGTTCCCCGAACGGGCCTGGAAATATGTTCCACGCTATCCTCAACCGAGCGTTCTCGAACACGCTTCAGCGCGTTGGTATGTCCGACCGAATGCAGCTGTGGTAATGGGTCCTGAATATCTATTGTGAGTGAAAGAGGTGCCTCGCATGTAAAGCGTTTCGCTGCTTCCGTGATGCCGAGATGCAACGCGGACAGGAGAGTGCGTGGACTTTGTCGAAAGTACGATAGGTGTATTAAAGATACAAAAAATTACATGAGTCATTTGTAACACACCGGTGAGCAGCTTACGGAAATTCTATTCCAATAATCTATGAGATAAAAAAATTTCATTTCGAAAATCGATGACTGGCCCCACGGTGCGATATCAAAGACCACTTTGCCTTGGACTGGATACTTTTTTTAATTAAGAAAACTCTGAAGTTTCATTTAAAGCACATGGAGCGTTAGATGTAAAATATAAGATTAATTTTTGGATCTCGTTTCTTTGAAATATATCTCCCTTCTACCTTCCAATTAACACTCTTCATGGATCAAAGTTGTGATGTCTTTCATCCCATAGAGCTATAAAGAGCTTCCCAAGAAAGTTGGATATTTATTTAGATTACCACTAAATTTCCGATGGTATAAGGTGCGCGATATAAATTTTTCCAAATGGTCAGAAGCGGAAGGGCAGGAGTACAAAATGCATAATCACTCACGGAGCCAACTTTTAATGCTACATTATCATGTTTTATTGCTATTTCGGTTCATAATTCATTAAATTTCCACTATAATAAGGCTATTCAATCGCATGCATTGAAACAATACTTTTTTCCCTCTAATACGTGAAAATCGACCACTACACACCGGTGGTTTTTTGACAGAAACATTGTTTCAATTTGCAACGCCCTGCGCCCTGCCTTTCGTCCCATCAGTGGTGTTGGCGTCTTTTGAAAAAGAATCATGGGTAGAATTAAACATTGGACAGCGATATTTACACTTTCAACGTGATAGGAAGTATAACGGCCACTCGTCGAATAAACTGAACACTACAAAGACAACCGTGAGTAGCCTGTGGGTTGGTAACGTGCCGGCCTCTTAACCCAATAGTTGAGGGTTCGAATCCCACCAAGGGCATGGGTGTTGTGTTGTCCTAGATTTAAGATTGAGCTTAATACTAAGTTATACGGTGCGAAATAATCTAAGTAGTTGAAGCAAATAGATCTGAAATCTACTACAATTCCAAAGAAACCCATAATTAAATCAGGTCTAAGGGCTCATGGCAATCAAACCAACCTTCGGAATCCAGATATGTAGCGTCACCATGGCAAATTATCTGAAAAACTCGGTTATATAAACACCCATGAATGCTTAAGTTCTTATCGTCGATCGTTATTTCTGGTATCCCAATATCTGCACGAGGCTCATGAGCAGCGTAGAACGGCAAACAGACTAGTAGCATGGCCACACAGTTGAGGTAAAGGAGGGTAAATATCGCCTTTCTGGCAGGAAGCTTTACGGCCATCAATCTCGAATCTAATTGAATTTATCTCTCCTCATTGAATATTTGTAGAAGATTCACTACTCTTAACTGCCTCTCCCTTTTATTATTTAAAAAGTTTTCTTATTTTTTTACGCAAACTATCCATACTACTAATACAAACAGACAGATCATAAATGTTTTTCTTTTATAATGGGCTTTACGGAGAAATGGGGCATATATTCAGGCGTTAAAATCAGGCTACTTAATTGGAAAGGAAGAGTTATAATTTTATTTAAACGATTCTTTTTTTTAACATTATATATACTGAATTTTGGTAAAACTGTGACATTTATCTGTTGAATAGATGCCGACAAGTCCATAGCTGGTATTCCACTCTGAAGTGGGCTATTTGAGTTTGTAGTACAAGCCACGCATCTATGATTGTGGGTATCGCCCACTGCGTAATTGGACGAGGAAGTTCTCTTAGAGAGAATGAAATGAAACGACCGACACGGACCTCCGGGCCTCTCTGAATCGAAATTAACGAATCCTACGTTTAGGCCTTTGAAAAAATCTGAAACCCAAAAGCAGTTTGAAAAGGATTGCTGCAAATCGGCATGCCTGTGACTTCCTTTGTACGTAAACGAGAGTAGATGTGAATTCCTTTTATTTTTTAAAGTATAATGCTTAAAACACAAAGAGATGGCGTAACTACACATTTACATCCATATATATTCCAATGGAGAGAGAATAGAAATATGAAAGACACTTCTATATAAAAGGCTGATGCTTAAAAATTTCCAAGCAAATTTTAAATGACGAAATCGCTTTTTATAACTATCTAATAACATTGTTAACTGGATTATTATTACTGACAGGTTTCGTCGGTGGCCACTGAGACACCTACACTTGAGTTATTTCCTTCAAGATACCATTCAATGGGAGGGAGGAGTGGGACAAAGATATTCGCTTAAACAGCCCTTTTATGAAATTCAATCTTAGGTACATTAACATGAAAGAAAATAGGCAATATATCATCATTTAGGGAGGGACAGCAAGAAAACAAGCCCGAAACTCGCAATTATTATTTTTAAGTACCTATTTTCTTCATGCGTGAGAACCCCGAAGAATCTTCCATTTGTAGTTCATTGGAAACGGTAGGGGGATAAAAAACATTGGAATGATATGTTGGAACGGTAGAATTTGAGTAAAAAAAGTGCCTACGAAAACGATTCTCCGGGAATAAAAAAATCAGTAAGCTCACTTTTGAGAGGAAGGGTCGCTTTAAGAGAGCTCTAGGATGCTGGGTTCAAGACTGAAAGACTGCACAGCCTGGAGTCCTGCAGTCCGGGGCCACCCTTTGTGATATCTCTGGAGGGGAGATTTATCTCGGTTATGAGGGATGCTGGAGTGAAAGGGAATAGCTCCTCTCCCCTACCCCATCCCCTTCTCGCACTGCGCGCGTTTGGGAGCCCTAGGGTTTGTTATGAGGTGAGCGCGAACCGACCCCTTTTCCTCCTACGCTCTATTTGGGACGAAAGCATCTTTTTCCAGACGGAGGGGATGGTTATGAAGAGGACGGAACTTTGGATGAATGGCTCTGCGTTGTATTGATTACTGCAATCGGGAAATCGCGCTTCTCGCTCGATTTTTTTCAAACGTACCTCCGCGAAACGCATGCTCCACCACCGCGAGGAATATTTGCGTTTTCGGGAAAATGGTGTTTCTCCACATCCCTATGAGTTGCTTAGTTTCGAAGGACCCATTTCGCGAAGCATGTCTGCAGAAATGCCCGCCTCCCTCGGCGCCCTAAACGATCCCTTTGCTCGGCCATTTTGGCCCATGGGACGATGAATATTTAAACGTCCCTCACACCTTGACCGACGCATTTATCCACGGACCCACCGCCAAATTAACCCTGCTAATCTCATTCCGCAGCTGAGCGAGGTATAATATTCCTTTCACCACCAACATCTTATAATTTCTCAGAGAAAAAAATGAAAGAAACACAGAAATTTCCTTCAGAATGAATTTTTTATGTGCCTTAAAAATGGAGGCATGGGGAGGAGCGGAAAGGAATGGATCGTTAAACGTGCTGAAAACTGGGACTGATATTTTTTTACAAAGAGCATTTACAATAAAAAAATCCAGTACGAAGGGAAGCATTTGCCAAGGAATTCACCAAAGGAATTTTGGAAGATATCTTGTTCCCATTTTTTAAGGTAAATAGTATATGATTTGCACTAAAATAGTTGTTTAGAATCGCTGCTCGGGATTAAATATTCCACAAGTCACAAATCCATCAGTAGCCAGAAATAATCGCTTCCATTTATAATTACATCTTAAAGACATTAACTCGCAGTGTTCAGATTTTAAACATCATATCAGGATGCTAGCGACCCACCTCTGTTCACTAAACATAAAACATTTATCAGTGAAATCAGCTATTAAGGTAAACCAACTACAAATATTATAACGCATCGTCTAACTTAAACTCTACATTAATGCCCACGATGGGGTTTTATCCCGCAACTGCTGAGTTTCAGGCCGACAGTTAAAAATTATTAATTATATTTAACTCAGATTACGGCGGTACTCATTTAACCATTATAAAACGGACATTTGCCTACTAATGGTTCCTTAAATTCGCAGTATAATGAACATTTTTATATATGTGGCCAATTTAGAATCAGTACTGAACAATCTTCCTGAACAATCTTCCTGAAGTGTACAAAATTAGGCTAAAAGTTACCTTGTCTCTTGGTGTATTCCTACTATAATTTGCTTTTTCACTGAAACGCGAAAACCGATCAAATCGTCCTTCCTATAATAAGGAAAGCTTTTTTTACTATCCCCTTACCCGATTTTGTTATATTAACTCTCATCTGTGAAGTGGTGATATTCACACAACACATTCACATTCACTTTGGTAACAAATTTGAGGTTCCGGATAAATTTTTCACGAATTTCACGAATTCCCTATTGTATCGGTTTAATAACTCAATCAGCATAGATTTTAGCTACCTAATGAATTTAAAATAAAACCATATCCTGGACTACTCGTATTCATGTGTCTAAATTTCAGTAAAAATTATGGCGGTTTAAAACACGATACCGGGGTAAATATTTAATTGTTATTTGCACTTAATATAGCAATCTTCTCACTCATATTTTAGAGACATAAAGCTAATTCAGTTTTTAAGAAAATTGAATAATAAAGTAAGTGGTCATCGATCAATAATTTGTGCGAAGAAAACATTTATAGAATAAAATTTTAAAATCATTAGATTCAACAAATGTAAACAATGAATGAAAATAACTTTCAATTTTTGGAGGTCGAAATTACGGTTGCCATTTAACAGAATTATATAGCCGGAGTTTTAGGCTTGATGCCTTTGATGCATTTTATGTGAGCAATTGAAGAGGACCGTCTAAGCCTATTTGTCACGCTAAAGGATTTTTTAGAAAGTTAATAGCCATTTCTAATGAACGTAAAGGCTTGGTGAAAAGAGGAGAGATAATAGGCCTCAACACATCTGTAGGAAGTTCCAGTGTCGAATCTAGAGTAAGTCTACAGAGTCTGATTATCTTTTGTCCTCAACGGCATTAACTTTCGGGTTGGCAATCTCGAGGTCGACAAGGGCTAAACTCTCTTGCTTCGCGAGTTATTGAGTGCGAGAATTCAATTCCCTGCTTGTCGGGTTCAAGGAGCAACCCCTATACCCAGCGCTCGGGATGAAATTATCCTCAATTCGAGTTAAATGACGACGAACCCCGTACAGTGTTACTGAAATGCAAATAACTATCCGTTCAAGCAATTTTTTGAATGGATATTTTCCTCATTTCACCTAATCATTCCCCGCTCACCCACAAGTAAAACTTTTCACTTATACTTCACCAAGAAATCTGCTGCTAAATATGAAGGAACTAGAGGTACACCTATTTTATCAGAGACAAGTATGTGTGTTTGATTTCAAAAGTTTCTACATAGATATTTTTCTTGCGTGAATACAACCCCAAATCACACGTATGTTGGCATTAAACACCTAAAATAAGTTAATATTTATGATTGGATTACAACATAATATTTCATACTGTATGAGAAATTCCAAGGGTGAGGTCCAAAATTAGGAGTAATTCATTAAGGATCCAATACCCTTAAAGTTAGGTTTTGAAAGTCTCACAAAGGAGTGGGAACCTACGTTTAAGGGATGTTAAGGTTATGTAAAACGGCCTTAGGGGGAAACATCCCTTGAATTGAAATATCAATAATTTCCAACATATTAAAAATACTAATCATTTAAAACACTGCTTAAAAATGCACGCAAGAATGGTTCACATGCAAGCTTAATTGTTGACCGTATTCACCGATATGCTGTATCCGAGCTGCAGCATATTCGAGGTAACTCTTCCAGCACGGGTATATCGATTTTAAAGACACGACTGGTTGTTTGTGCTACGGCAAAGTAAAAATATATTGGTCCGAGCCGAGGAAGGACATTTCATTCAACGGGGATAGCAAAGTACCACGACGAAGGAGCGTGCTGAGAGAATAGTATGGCCTTATTATCGCGGATTGGTCTTCCTAAGCTTGGTGGAAAAAAGCTCACAATCCCAGAAAGGCAATGCGAAGAGACGCGAATTTTCTCGCTTTCTTCACCTCCTGGCGTCGAAACACATGCAGCTCTCATTCATGGCAGGAGCTGCATAGAATATGGATTTGAGCTCCGAGTTTAGGTATATCCTTAGAATATCAAAAAGTAATGCACGATTTTATGGAGTTCCATTCTCAAAAACCATATGAGAAATATGTATCTATAACTCTTCACCAAAGGGAATTACAGATGCCAAGAAGAAAGGATATCAAATAGGGTACTTTAGGAATTTTTGCTACGCATTTATACCCCTTTATAAGCATTGTACGACCAATTTTAAAATGCCAGTTCCTTCAAAGAATGAGCGATTATCAAAGAAAGCACTTTATTTGTCAACGTACGCACAAATATTCAGAATGCTGCTCTTTGCATCCAAACTTTGGATCAGTCCAACAATAAAATAATATGTTGATATAATTTAATAAAATTATATAAACAAAACTGAAGCAATTGGTCCGAATTCACATAGGATACCATAGTTATAACCAAGCATCCATGAAAATTTCCCAGTACGATAGTCAAACTTAATTTATATGATTAAATGGCTCTACAAATGAGGTGATATTAATACAAATGGTTGATGCTAAACTTATTTTCCGAGAAATAATGAATTTATCGTTAAAACAATAAATGATTAGGGGAAATACGACGAAAAAAGTAAAGAGACACTCTCGCAACATTTTTAATAGTTTCGTTTCCAAAATAAATGCTTGGGCGAGGATTTTTTCGTATTTACATCTCGGGCGTGACCCACTAAAACGGGAGAAAGGCAAGGAAGCAGGTGTTTATGCCATCAAAACGTTTCCCCTGAACATGTTCACTCTTGGTCATTAACTTTTTGGCGCCTGTGATTTCGGCTTTTCCTAATTAGTGGCTTTCCCGTCTCGCCCATCTCGCCTCATGGCAAACACAGTACTGCCACACTTGTACACATTTCCCCTTGCCCTTCACCTCCTCCCTCTCTTCTCTTCCCTTTGTGCCCCTTTCCCTACCTTGCCCCTAACCTCACGTCAACCCCGCCGCATTCCTCCTTTCTGCACCCGCCTCTCTCTCTCACTCGCTCGCTCCTCTCTCCTCGCTCTGCCTCAATTCTTAACCCGACGCATGCGCCCCGCGCCCCTCGGCCATTGATATCCTCGGGAATGAGCAACAGTCGATCTGTGCCTGTGCATCGGAACGGGGGTGTTTTCTCTTTCTCTCTCTGTCTCCCGCCGGATCCGCAGCCGCACATACAGACGCGCGCACGCATACAACGCCGCCGTAACACACTCGCTCCCTCCCGTCGGCGGGGCGGGGGGAAAATTCTCACGGCACCCGGAACGGCGACCGACCGTGGGGGAGGCGGTGGGTGGTTGTGACCCCGCTCCTCCGCACCTTCTTCGCCCGCGCCGTCCTGGACCACTCCTCCTCACCTCTCGGACACGCACGCCCCAACCCCGCTCCATTCCCTTCCCGCCCACTTCCCGCGCCGACGAACCCTTCCTGCCGCACGCAAACACGTACCTGCACGCGTGCGTCCCGCATCGAATTCCCCCTCGCCGGGTGACCGTGGTCCTGGTGCCCTCATCATCCCAGCGCCGTGAAGTCCATCCCCGACGACCCCGCGCGGAGGCCGTCCTCGAGTCCGCCGCCGGACCGTGTGTGTGAGTGTGTTCGTGTGTGCTTGCGCGCGCGTGCGTGTGAGAGAAACTGTGTGAACTCGCAGGGTGCGTGCGTTGGTTTGTTTGTTCGTCCGTTCTCTCGCTCCCCTTACGACCCTTCGTTTCCCCCATTCCCCTGGACTTTACCTTTCGAGGTCAGGATCTCGGTGCGCAAACAAACCCGTTTCCCTTAATTCTTTAACTTAAGTGCCTTCGTGAGGAAAAAAATTGTCTTTCCCTTACATGTGTTATTCCGCGCCGAATTTCTGTGCACCGTCGCCCATTTTACTGCGGGATGGGGTCATTTGCACCCACTTTTGAATATCCCAGCTGAGATAAAAATAATAAATTAACGCCGCACATTCCGCACCGGCGAACCCCTGAGGAGTGTAAATGAGTGAATTTCCTCAGCTTTTCCGAGGCCCGCACTCGTTTTGTAATAGCCGTAATTACTCGGACATCAATTACTACAGACGGTTCAAGCCCTCTATTTAACTGAGAAAAGGGAAGACTATTCCTCGGTCGTTTCCTGGCGACGAATGAGTGAAAAAATAAAAGATTACTGATGCATGCGGATGATGATTGGTTAATTAACAAGAGCTGAATAGGATAAACATCAAGTCTTAATGTAAATGATTGCTTGTTTTTGGCCAGCTGGAAACAATAGCATTGCCCCTTGCCTATGAGATCAAATTTGATCCAGCGATTCTCTCGTCATGTATTAAATTCAATATGTGACGACACACACAAACATTCCTGAGAGGCTAATGACGTTAAAAAAATTGCGCCCTAATGAGAATATAAATCTCCGAGTACCGAGATTGTAGCCCGAATCCCGGCCGGTTGTAATACCTACTCACGATCTGTATGCCTTCACCGTTTCTCCCGGCGATGGTAATCGGGGAGCGACGAGGGAATTAATTATGCTCGAGAGTTATGAATGCCCACCGCAAGCCCATCCAATTGGAGCAGCGCGGCGGGGGTGATCGAAGCCGGAGTGCCCGAGTGTGTTTGTGACAGTGTGTGGCTGAGGTCGAGAGGTCCGCTCCAGAAGCTGAAAATCAACCTGTTGTTCATCCGCCGAGCATCAGTCGGGCCGCCATCCTCTCAACGCCGACTCCCTCCCCGACGCCCTCGAGTGGGCAAACATTCGGTTATTAGGTAAGTGTCAAAGTCACCGAGGTGCCAAGTGTCACCCCCGCGGCGGGAGACTCGTTACCGAGCTTCTCCGACGGTGTCCTCGCCCTTCGCCTCCCTCCGCCATCGCGGAAAATTGTTTGAGCGGCGAGAGGGTGTATTTCGGAAGGGTGCCGCGGTACTTAAAAAAAAGGAGAAAAGTTTGAACGAGGCTTGAGGAAGTTTCCGAGGTCGGGGGGAGCTTCACAGAATTTGGAGTGTGTGCTTTGGAGCTTAGCATTTAACTTCTTGGAGGAAAACTTCTCGGAGATACAAAATCCATGGGGATGGGAGAGGAGTTTGACCGTGACAGTTCTTATGTGCCCTAAAAGTTCATTCCCTCAACGGACATTGATTGACTTTGTCACTTGAGTTATATTATGTGCTGTAACACTTTATTCATTTGGATTTAAATGCGGCCATGGGTTTACAACATATAGAAATTGTCTCGCATAAGTTCTAACAAAATTTGGTTACTAATCATGCAAATAGCGCCAAATTTCATGATCCTTGAGAAATTAAGTTTCGATTATTGGTTTCACCAAAATATTTGCTGACATGATAATCATTTATATACTGTAATTTTTAATTATACC
The DNA here is from genome assembly GCA_933228895.1 of Platycnemis pennipes. Classification (NCBI taxonomy): domain Eukaryota; kingdom Metazoa; phylum Arthropoda; class Insecta; order Odonata; family Platycnemididae; genus Platycnemis; species Platycnemis pennipes. Next base: position 59,241,062 of record OW121848.1, read on the forward strand.
GCAACGAGAAGATACTGTAATAGTATTAATGTATAACAGAAAACCTACTTTCCAACATAACTGAAAAACTTAAAGTTCTTTATCTATCATGTGACCAATGTTCAAAATTTCAGCCTATTCCTCTTCCTAATAAATTTGTACGTTGTTATTATTTCATTTCTCCGATATTGGCTGTACTTTGTTGGGTATCACCATTATTTTTCCTAATATGCTTCCAAACGTTCTTCCAAAAAATAATAAGTTTCGTAGGATTAGAAATGGTCATTTACGTAAGTCACTCATAATATTCCTTGTTAATAAGTGAGCAGCGATAACGTCTATAATCGCAGAGACTTTGCGGTTTATTACATTCGTCAGTGGGCTATTTGATATACCTTTCATGTTAAGCCATGCACTCCATGCAATACGGTGCTGAGTCACTACACTGCATCATTACTCAAGTAGTTCCATTGCGGCAGTGCAAAAATATACAAGAACAACAGTGTTTTTGACAGTTAATAGAAAGAATACCCGTTTTATACCTACAAATAAAAAAAATCACTAGTCATCTGAAACATTTTTGGCAGATGGGATTTTTGCAGGCCATCAGAAAATGTCGACGGGCCACGCTGTCGTAATTATTCGTTCAGTTTTACCTACAGTTTGGCGTAAAATGCAAAATAAAATGTTGGCACGGCTATAAAAGATAACAATAATGCACATTCATTAGATTTACACACTTCAAAACACACTTATTTCAGCAAATCCATTAAGATTTTGGCAAAAGGAATAAGAAAGGGCATTTTTAATCAAGAAGTTTTTAGTACATAATGCATGTAGTCCCATGCGGTAATCATCTAAAAAGAACGAAAATTATGTTTTAGGGAGAAAGAGAAGAGTTCACATTAATTTAGTTAAACTTCCACTAGTATAAACGCCAGTCGTTGTCGTCAATCATGGATCGTAACAATATGTTCACGTAAGGAAAAATTGAACTGATTGAACTTAAATTTCCATTAAATAGCTGAGAAAGCGTCAGAAAACCATAGTAACCCTTTTCTGATCAAAACTTTAAAGGGCTTGCAATGATTCCAAGCAAAGGTTTGATCAGAAGATAAGGCAGAGCTCACCAAACTCAACGCAGAGATTTGATGTAAGAAGCACGGATGAAATCTACACATGGAAATGGGACAGCATCTCTCACTGGTTATGGGTACATGAAAAACAACACCCATCATGTGAGTCGAAATCTTATAACAATGTTTTTTTAAATTAATGCTGCTGTGATAATTTGAAATTTAAAATGGATAAGCAGGTACAGGGTTTAATAGAAATGAAATAATAAAAAAGGTTAAGTTGCCTTTGTCATCGTTCTCAACTATCGTCTGACTGGTCATAATTCTGAAAAATAGCGAAGAAAATAATAAAGAGACTTGAAATACACTACTTTTGACGGAGAAGTACGAATTTAATAGGGAGCAAGTACGAGAAAATGAATAAAATAATAGGTTAGCAAATAGAACAGTAAGAACCAAGATTCAAGCACAAACAGGAATAGTTAAATTTGGGTTCAACGAGAATACAAGTGCCTTCAAATCTGATTTTGCAAATTAATTTATGTGCCGTCATTGTATCATCTAAAGCATGGTCCACTGATGCTGATGAGAAAATCATTTTAACACATATATCTGTTATAAACATCATAAACGTTTAATTCTTGAAATGAAAATAATGTAAACACTCAATTATGTTATGATAACGAAAAATGACGGAATTTTGAAAATGCTGAACTAACATATCCTCCACACCTTGTCTCAAATGTCAATAATAGGACATTTTCTCTCTCCGTGGCCACAGTCTGTTGCGCAAGCAAGCCTTCCATTATTAGAACAATAAAATAATAATAATGTATAAATAATAAAAAACTAAACATATCCACTGGACCAATAACATCAATTTGCCGAGATTATTTCGCGAATAAAATACCCCGAGAAGATTCATGCTCCCGCATAATAGGTAATACGATCTCAAGGACCCATCGCATTTCATTTCTTTCCCGCTCTCATGTGCTCATAAATGGTCTCGTCCTAAGCGAGTCCTTTTCTCTCAAGCCTCCGAGCTCTCGAAGGGAATCCTCCCATTTCCTTCCTTCCACCATGATTCAGTTGAGTGGCTATGGATAAGGATTCACCGGTATCCTTGCTGTGACGCAACCAACACGCCACTTATTGTCGAATTTCATGCGACCACGTCTGCGACATTCACTCGATAGGCAGCATTTATTGGCAAAGATGGGAAGAGAAAAGACCCAGAAAATGAGGGAAAAAAGTTGAGGTAATAGTGGGGGGAGGGCTCTAAGGAAAGATGGAATTAGTACGAGACATGGCAAAAGGTGTGTGAAAAAATACATGTTTCACTCTTTAATTAAGCAAGATATTTCTGCTCCGTTCTAATTTTAGGCGTAGTGGAGATAAAAGTCATGTTCTGGACCTAATATGACTCAACTCTTGAGCGTCTCTCATATTTATTTCATCGACGTTAATTCGTGCACGTGGCCGGGGTCCTATCAGTATGGCCAGAATTTGATCCTTATTTTTCTGAAACGATTCTTATATTGATTCGGATCATTTTGCGAAAGCAATCACTGATTTAGCTAAGAAATTTTGGACAAAGTATTCTTCGAACTTTCATCATTTGCGGAGAGGTTATGAGACCTGATAACCTCAACACTAATTTAATGTGCATCTAAGGAGTCTTCCAGGCAAAAACGAGCTCAATATTTGACTGCTCAAGTAATCTTATTTATGTTTACTGCCACAAATAATCTCTAAACGGGCCTCAGTGTACAGGTCACAATGTAGCGCAAGAGAAACTATTAAGAACAGACCATTGCGCAACGAATTATTCCCAAGAGGTAACTCCTTTATTTATGCATGATAACGCCAGGTAAAATTTTTGCACTAAAAATTAATTAGAGAATTGTTTAGAATGAATGATCTAAGGTTACGCAAAACCACGTAATGACTTATCACTAAGTTAAAACAAAACTAGTACCAATAATAATATTTGAGACCTGTGACAATCATCGTGATTAAGACGAAATACGAATTACTTGATTATATTGACATGTATTAGTGTAAGAGTGATCAACTCCAACTTTGCTAAAACGATCGGAGTTTACTAAAATTACTACATATTTTAATTCAATGTCCGAAGAAAGTGTCTCAAGTAGTTGATTCATTTCCTTTGACGCCGCTAAGTTCCCATTTTTATGCCATTCCACAATATATATAGAAGGATAAAGTTTTGCTGGATAAAATTTTGCATCCAATGTTATTGCAAAATTTTATTTTAATATTAGATTATGATTTATTCTTCAGTATATGTCTTGAAATGGCATAAAAATGAGCTACTTATTACGAACTAAAAACTATTGAATTTTCTATGGAAGCTAAAATAAATGGATCAGTCGAAGGTTTCGTGCACAACAAGCCCTATCCCCAATAAAGTACCCAAACATTTAGAAAATTAATGTGGAATGAAGGCAAAAACTGAAATCTTTAATGAAAACAAATGGGTATTAATGCATGCTTGGAAATGTTTTAAAATATACTAGATAAATATAAAAAAAGTTATACAATATATGAATTTTGTGAAAAATTCATTCAGATATTAACGGAAGCTATCATCATATGAATAAGATACGCTGTCATTATTCTAATTTTTACTTGTTCTCCCTATTGACCATGTTGTAGAGATAAACATTTACAGTTTTTTTATATCTAGCGTTTCGTTTTTGAGTTTGACGTGGACGAAGGTTAAATCAATGGATTTATGTTAAAGGATAAGTCTGCAAAAATGTTATGCAGCTTGCTGGTGAAGTCTTCACGGGTTCTCCACCGGGTCAGGGAATCGGCTAAGGCCGACGTTTCGACGGCTGACACTGCCATCGTCCTCAGGGCGTTGAGTACTCAACGCCCTGAGGACGATGGCAGTGTCAGCCGTCGAAACGTCGGCCTTAGTCGTTTCCCTGACCCGGTGGAGAACCCGTGAAGACTTCACCAGCATTGTACGCCGGGAAAAAACTAGATCCTACGTTATGCAGCTTATTCCAAACATTTGCCCAATCACGCCAAAATACCGAATTCCGAGTTGCTGACATAATTTACATTTATTGTACAAAATATTCACAACAAGAAGATATCATGACTTGCTTTTTCTTACGAATAATTCAGATGCAATACTGGAATGACTTGTCCTATAACAACTTGGGACGAAACTATTTCTGTTCTCCCTAGCAAGAGAACATTTTCTCGACAAGGCTAATATCAGTTTCAGTAATGGTGCATTAGGTAGGTTACGTCTAGTAACTGTAAAGATAAAGGTAAACTGGGAGTTTATATACCGACGTGCCTCCCATTCTCGGTAACGTTACTTCAAATCTTTTTTTGTTGATGAATTAACTGCTATGACTCACCGCGGAAAGAAATAAAATTTATGTAATTTAGTTGCAAAAATTTGGGACACATGGGATGCATTATAAACACATCAAACTTCATAGTAATTCATATAAATATTTGTGCTAGCCAGATATCAATATTTGCCAAGAACCTATAGTAATCACAAAGGTTGACGTAAAGATGGAAAATGAGGCACAATCTGGCAAAATCTGGCAGAACGAAATAAAAATTTTAGTATATGGTTGCACTATAAATAATAAGACGTAAATTATGATATATTATACATAGGTTTCGCAAAATTAAGCCTAAGTTTTCCTCAAGTATGATAAAGTTATCAACAAGTTGAGGTCTTTGTCTACGTCACTAAGAAAGTATTTAAGCGTTAATTCTCAAGTTAATTACCTGTTTCATGGCCTTATCAAAAGAACTTCACGAAAACCGTAATTCAATTTTCACTTTGAAGTAAGATTGGTCTAAACAATATTAAGTTCAGGAATAACGGAGAACCAGAGGCTTTACTCGTCAGTGGAGTGGCTAAACTAGGACTGCCCTACCTTATGATCAAAACTTTGGTTGAAATCTTCACGAACCGCTTTTAATTTTTAATAAGAAAAGAGGTAAGGCGGGTTTATAGAAAAAAATAGCGAGAAATTTACGTTAGCGATGACTTAGCGTGAGATTCGAGAATCCTACCGGCAATGGCGGTGTTCATAGAAAAAATCCCGTCTTAAGTTACGGGAAAATTAGCGTAAAGATTGGTCAACTTTGAATTAGCTTGAAATTAACTTAAGAGCGCAGTACCGTAGTCACTTGTTTCAGTTTATTCCTTTAGTGTTTTGTTCATATTTGTCATGCATCATGGGAATAAAACATCACGGGATGAAAATTATGCAATAGAAGTCTACTCCGTTTTCCTCCACACTGTACGGCATTTTTCCCACATATATGACAAGAGATTCCCAGAATCTTTCCGAGAGTGAATACTGAAGAACATGCGGAGCGCTGAGCATTAGCAATTAGTTTAAAAAAATAGATAGATGGCGTCCAGTCCACGCTAACTTTTTCTATAAACGACCCATGGGCGTTAAGTTAATTTTACGTTAAATGCTTAAGTTAATTTCGCTCTGATTTTTTCTATAAACCCGCCTTAACTCAGGTTGTCGGACGATTTCATGTATTTAATTTAAGTTTCGTTTACTAGTTCAATTTGTTTCCTAGCGTGAACATTTTCGGTGATTCACTAACAATTAAGGCTTATACTAGTCGGGGGAAAAGAGTAGCTAAAACGGACCAACTCGTAACGTCTCTTGCCTTAAATTTGATTAAAAATAAGGATCGCGATTGTTTGTAAAAGTAAATATCCCCTAGGCATTTTTATGCATCATTGCGTTATTAAGTATGCGAAGAAAAATAATCTTTAGGATTTAATTTCTTTTTCAGAATACCAAGAAGTGAAGTCCGAAAGAAGGAGTTCTCAACCTTCTCCAAAAAACTTTGTTAGCATCAGGGCTCAGCATAATTAACATTCTCTAGATTCCTGATGCCCATAAAAGAAAATATTTAGCAAAGGCAGCATATAATCAGCTAAAATTACTCCTTCCATTTGCTATTAATCGAATTCAACCCAAAACTTTTTTAGTAAAATACCAGTACTCTAGTCAGAGTGAAATACATAATCTTTTGCGCAGCCATATTTCTACTCAATATCATCAATGGAATTACTGATTGAAATGTTTATTTCGATAAGTATGCTCATCTATAACGACTAAAATGGAAGTGCTAAAACTTAGGTATATTAAAGTTTAACCTTTAAAAATGTACATGAAATTTTGTGAGTGAGAACTAAGAAAATTGAAGCATGACCATTGTTGGCTGACAACGCTTAGTTTAGTTTACACTACTTGGCTTAGTTGAAGAAAAAGCTCACTCAATGGTTACTATGATTTGGCAGTGAACTCTTTATTATTTGTTGACCGATTCTCTTTCATTAGTTTATTAAAAAAATCGTACATTCCGAGATTGAAATCTGCAGCCATACCAAGAAAAACTTCAGAAAATTAGTCTACTGCATTACCTTTAGAAATAGAGCCTTAAATTGAAGCTCAATAATGGAAAACATGCATGTAATAATAATAAATGGAGTAGTTAACCGAGCGAAAACTGGAAGATGATGGTGCAACATGAATGCAGGACTATTTGTGAAATGAGCGTCTTCCAGGGGGCAGAAAACTTAGTTTCCGAGATTTCCCTTCTTCGCGAAAGGAGATTACAATTCACATGATTTCTGAGAAAAACAATCAAGTTTTTTAAACCCATTCGAGAGATGGAACGGCTGACATCCCGGAACTCTTGTCTTCCTTCATTCCCCCTCGATGAACTCGCAAATTTGATTTCACCTCTTTGTGATTAAAATTATGACGTTCACTCACACTTCAACTGCACCGAATTCTCTTCCTTTCTTTCCGCGAGCATCACAAAATCAGATATATGTTAACGAGCAAAGACTAACTTGCATGAAAATGATGAAAAATTCCTACGTTCGGGATTTGAATTAGATAGCACGGTTACTTCCAGCGAGTCTTCATTCCGCTAAATGCTCAACTTTAAATGGCTCCCTTGAGTATCCACTAAAACCGTGTATTTTTAGAAAAAGTAACAAGGAACTTTGAGTCCTCAATATTCATCGAAGATCGATAGAATCGTAGGTATAATGGATAAAACTAATGAAATAAAGCAACTCAACATGGTTGCTATAAGCATCTAAGAAGCTCTTCAAGTATTTGATTCAAAGGGGTAATTTCAGGTTTACTTAAGTGTAAAATGAAAAATATATAAGTTTATACAAGAGCTGGGGGAATATAAGAGAGATTTTGCTGCTCAAACCAGTTGTAAAAACAATACGTAGAACATATAAATTAGGACAAAATAGAATATGCATGGACTCCAGGACGATTATGGGAATAAAAGTTCGCTTTTTTGTCTAAGATAATCACGATTACACCTACCAAGGAGGTTTATTTACAAGATGTTTATTTACAGTTCGTCCATAGGTAAAACATTTCTCAAAATTAATGAATACCTTTTGAGACATACAAAAGGATCTCTCGTGGTACGAGACCTAATCAAAGGTCTAAAATGAGACTAAGTAGAAAGAAGTTAACGGTTAACAGATGATAAGACGTAAATTTTATGTAGGAACTGAGATAAAGAGCGTAAAAATGGAGAAAATGTAAGAGAGCCTCTCGGTTAAATGCAACTGATCATTATATCTTTCTGAGGACTAAAGATGAAAACAATGTCGGTGGCAAAGATGACAAAGATTTTCGATAATATTATCTGGCATCCCTCTACCATGATATCAAATTCAAAAATGAAATTCTTTAAGCTACTTCTTCAAACTACTGTGGTCTCTCCTCTCATTTTCCGAGGAAAGTAGTTTTAGTATGTTACAGTAAAAGCTTAACTAAGGATTTGAGTGGGGAGGCACAGAATAAAAAAAAAACAAATATGAGCCGATTTCCGCATCTTTTCTCCATCAAATACTCATAATTCAATTACCCAAACGATTTGGAAACAATTGTAAGAAAAAAATAGAATCAACAGTAGAGGTTTTGTATGATTCGCGGCTGTTTATTGATCCATGTTTTTCATTCCATTGGCTACATATTCCGCCTCACTATAAAATCTCTATTTCAGTGAAACAGTTAATCATGCGTACTTTACGTTATGTTCTCAATGTCGGAGCTTGTGCCCAGAAAAATATCGTCTGTGCCATCTATGTTCGCAAATGAAGGATACATGTAGATATTTGTGGATTTCGGTGGCAATGCATCAAGCACTATTAGGGAGTATCAATACGATTCAATTTCAACTTTTCTCACGGTTGAAAGAGGAAAAGTACTTAGATATAGTTCACTCTAAAAATATTTAGTATAATGGAACATTCTATGTCATGACATAGAATGTACTCATCGGAAAATTGATTCCTGTGATACCCGAAGATTGTACTTGTAGAATAGAACTCGGAAGGTTTACTCATACGAGAAAAATGATTCCTTACGAGAAAGTTACTGGAGTTATTCCTTCTGAAGTAAATCTGCATTATCTCATTAAATACAATATTTATGGAGAAATATGGCGCATGATTAAATTAAACGAAGCAGGGAGAAACATATGGGCCATTATTTCTGACCATTTGTTACGTGACATACAATTCAAAAGGATGTTCTCGGTTATCAGAACATACATTGAAATCCATCAATTTATCTTTTATTTACGCTGGATTAAAAATCCTGGAGTTCTTCGATAAACCGTATTTACAGTACATAAATAAAATTTATATTTCAATGCGTTATTTTCTCGACTTTTTTGTATTCTGCCCTTTCATAATTGCTAGTAACGACATAATCTGAGTGGAGATGAGAAAAGACAGAAAGAATTGGTGACATCAAAGGGTAATAAAAATGAGTAGTTAAAAATAAATTTTTACGGGAAATGGAGCTAAAGTCGATGAGCACAAGTATTGTATAAGCCTGAAAAGGGATTGACCCAAAACTATGTAAACTACACACATACGTACCCTATTTATTCCCCTCTTTATTTATTATACGGGATGGTGGTTATCAACGCTGTAACTATTTTTTTGTACAACCCTCCGGGGTCTTTTGAAAATGTCTTTTCTTTTCACAGCAGTATGTTTTTGCTATCGTAACTCTCATTACTGAATGAAGGTGGATTCAATGAATGCCTCGATGCAGATACTCGACGAGGGAAAATTAATGGGATTACAAGCTTTGGAGAAAAAAATAAGGTGAACCCTGGATGAGTAGGATAACGGAAATCAGATGAAAAAAAAATATTTTACATCAAATGAACATAAATAACTTGGATACTGAGCAACGAATGGTTCACGTAACCTGAGGATACTAGGTCACCTCCCCAGCGCGCTATCAAAACTCTAAGGCAAAAAGAAACTTCATTTCAATATGACTACTGCATATGACAAATGCAAACATGCTCAACGCAACGAAGTGAACGAGAAATAATTCGATGCTATTTCCATTCTCAGCTTTGCATAAATAATTTTTCATTAGAAAATATTCGACTTGCCACGCCACAGCTCAATATTCCCCCCATTAGATCGCACGCCTGACCTCAAATAAGCACTTCAGCGAAGGGAAAACGGCCTGAAAATCACTACTCGATGGCTCACAACCATTTCCGGCTTTCCTTCTGTAGTGGTGTTCATTTTTTTTTGGAAATTAGCCTCGGGTGTAGATTGCATTCAAATTGGGATACAGAGTCATACGGCATGGAAATTTGATCGGAACAATCCGCTCGGGGCACTTTGCCGGAATGAGAGGTTATGGGAAGACAGGAGCGGAGTAATTAACGGAATAATGGGGTTGGGAGCTCTTGATTGACGAGACCCCATTGCACGGATTTCGCTTGACAACCGTTCCCTAAAGTTCTCATTCCGACATGGAGAGCCCTCGATGCCGGCGGTCGATTTTTTCCCCGTCCCATCCGACGCCAGTACCACTTTCAAATTATTCCCCAAAGCTTAAAGGGTAAATATTGACACAGAGGGGTAAAAACTGGAGTGCTGCTCTCGGACCCCTGCCGACCTGTTGAGACTTGGCATATATTGAGCCAAATGGGATGGGACATGCTGCACCTCTCTCTTCCCCCACGCAGTAGTTGAAGAGGGCGTAAAATCAATTACGCGGGAACAAGCAAGATGCAGGAAAAAATCAAACCGAAGGTCAGAAAAATGCTAAAAAAGCTAAAATAGCTTTTCACTTCAGAATGATTTTAACAAGGCTGTGTAAGTAGCTAGAAGGGTGGCGTGTTTAAGTCTCAGGAAATCGGCAGACTTTGAAAGTACCCTGAGCTGATAATTTTCTTGCTCAAAATATAAAACGAACGGTGAATATTATAATACTCTCCCTTTAAATTGTCAATTGAAACATGGGAGACGTTAAACACTGGGATTCATCATCTGTCAGTTATGGAAATAAAATGTCATCCACAATTGGAAATAAAATGTCATCCACTATGCTGAATTTTCTTTCCATAAAAAGGAACTTTAAATATTATGCGCCCTAGGAGTCCATATTTTGACACATATTTCTTCTATTGTGACGGATAATTAATTAATTCGACAATTGAGATTCTTCAAATATTAAACATGCAGTTTGAGTGAATTATAGTTTTAAAATATATTCAGAAAATAAAAATATCTTCGGAGCCTTTTGTTTAAATATTATTCGGTTATAATAATGGGATTATAGTATATATATAGTATATAGTATAATTACCATTTTTGCTGAGGTGTATTAGCAGCGTTTCTACCAAAACATTAGACTTTACTTCCGCCATTATTTGATTACATTTTTGAATTACAATAGTTTATTTATCAGACTAGCATACTGATGGAAGAGGCCTAGTTTGTTTTTCTTTATTTCACTTAATATTTTTGGGAGCTGGCTGGGTAGCCTTGGGCGAAAAATTAACAAAAGACTCCATTTCATAGGAATTTTTCCAAGCAAAATCAACGCTGTTGTTATGAATAACACATAAAAAAGGAATTGTATACTTCGAACCCTTAGCATTTTAAAGAAAGCTTCTTAGGATAGAGTTTACAGCAGGAAGTTGCTTCATTCCGATCGACCACTGTTTACGTTTTTTATTTCCTTCTTTTTGTACCTCGTACAACTATGCACATACATTGTTTTTGTCCTTAAGGGTCATAGCCCCAGGACAATTAAAGAACATTCATTCACTGAACCACTCGAAGCACTGCTAGCGCTCTGGCATGAAGGACTTGTTACTCTTGCTTCGACGAGATCGGGAATTAGGAGGTTTTCCAACACTGCTCACGACTTTCTGAAAACCTATCGGAATGATCACTTAGACTCAAAATTAATAGTCATTGAGGACGCAATCAGGTAATTTATTTCCTTGAGCAACGGACAATCATCACATTATGCTTGTATCACCATACTATCCCACCTCAGGGACAAGTATTTTCATCGTTTCCACGAAAATCGATGCAGGCCTGGTTCATTTGTGATATTTCCACCAGTTGCAGAAGGCAAAATCGTGCGATGCAATGCATTTCAACCGTCGTCAAAGAAGAGCGGGGAGGCAGATCACCATTTTCTGTACTTCTATGCGGGTGTGACGGTGGGAATGCACAAACTTATAAACCTGTCCGAACAAACTTAATCCTCGCGGCACAAGTCAACGCCTCTCACGACTAATTGATGTCCCCTCGCATCCATGGTCCGATATGGGTTGGTTTGGACTGGACCCCGCAACGGTGCGGGGCACACGGCCCCGCTGGCGTGGACACGGAAAGAGGCAGAAAAAGGTTTCCCTCTCACCGGGAACGGCACACCATTCCCCGCTGCCACTGATCGATAGCTCCGGCGACGGTCGCCAGGTTTTTCCCCCAGGGTGAGAACCGAATCTTTCGGGGGTCACTGCATACGGAACTCCTGATTGGCTTCGATTCCGAGCTGTGCTCGATGACCGTTCATCCGTATCCCTCCCAGCGGATACTTTCGACAGAAAAAAACCTTATGCATTCCGGGATGATTGAAAACAGTCTCACGGAAGAAGAAATATCTTTTCAGCAAGTAAATATTATATTCATATCGTGGGCATATGATTAAGATGACAGTGACTCTTTTATATTGCGTGAGCCACTGACTTCAGTGCCTTTAACAAAACTGACCATGAGAAGCAATAAATATCAAAATTCCTCCACGAGCAATGGATCAGTTAGCCGGAAATACATTAAGTATGACCGCAGTAAAGAAAAATACATTTTATTTCACCATAAAATACTAACGTGCAATAATGAGAAAGGCATATATAAATAATTTCTCCTTTAACTAAACTTTACATCTACCGGTATTGATCTTACACAAAGAATAGAGTGACATTAGAATAGGTAAAATATTAGTAGGAAATGGTTTAACTTGGCTTACATATTTTATTTAATATTAATGACTCATTATAGCTACTTGTGGAGCACATAACACTTCCTCATTTCGCAGTCGATTAGTAAATTCACTAATCTCATCGCAGCCTACTTTTGCTTAATTCAATTTACTGTACAACCAGGATTTATTTCTAATGGTAGAGACAAGACAACAGTCGAGGTAACATTGAGTGGGAAGAATTACAAAGGAAGGCCTTGCATAAGGTGTCTGTAGCTAATAGTTAAGGATGTAAAAGAGAAGAATGATGCAAATATGATGTGGCTCGCTGATTGGAGAATCGAGTGGAAAGCTGCGTCAAACCAATCTTCGGATTATGGTACATCATAGACGTTACAAAATTAGATGGTTTAGTTCAGGATGATGTATATGCATAGTAATTTTCCTTCATTTGATATTCAAACGAAAAATTCTCGCCCTACATCCATCAGGGAAGAATGGAAAATTTAGTATTGTACACAAATTTGCGCGGACTTCGAATTGCCACTAAGTAAATGCATAACCACGGCGTTTTTAATCACTATGTTTTAAAGCTCACTCGTACATAGTATGAGAGATTAAAACAATTCAAGAGAATTTTGTATAAAATACTTCCAAAAATTAAAGGACTTAGTAAAAACTACATCAATCAATAAGAACGTGCTAATGAAAATATGGCCTATTCCGCATACTATCAGACATTTTTGACACCTACTTTCCGTCATATCAAGGAAACATATACCTACGCAAGGAGGGTTTCGTGCATACGAAGTAAGCAATAGTACGGAAATATGTAAATACAGGTATATGGCGAAATACAATTCCACCTTTTTTCCTAGTGTACCTACATCAATTTGATGGAAACAGGAGCATAAGTTTTACAAGTACCTGAAATATTTGTGTAACATCTACACTTTTTCGGTGATGTATTTTAAACTTTACTCCCGTGAAGGAAATCTCATGGCATCATTGCAATTAATCACCTCATAAAAAGGATGCCTCGTCAGCGCAAAAACACAAAAAAGAGAGTTTATACTAGCTCCACATATTTGGAATGGCATTGCGGCTTGGTGTATTTCACGGGGTTAAGATTAAGGTTCAAACTCACTCAATGTGTTCCGTCCAAATAAACCAAAAGTGTGATCTCCTAGGGCGTTAAAAATTTCCAGGAAACATCAGAGGTTCAGTGAAAGAATTGAGCGAATTTCACGCGGGCACGCTCGGGGGGGCTGAGTGATTTCCACCCTCACTCGGCAAACCATCCTTTACGCAAGAGATTGACGCATCTGGTCTCCACAGAATACATGTGCACGAGTCGGATATTACAGCACTCTCGTAACACGTCTCAGCGCCCACGGAAGCGAGTGACTGCAGAAGCACCGAACATTGTCAATGCACAAAAGGGGATGAAAAAAATGGCACTCCGGATTCGAGCCATTTCAAAGGATTTTCTCCGCCAGGCCATGCAGAAACTTTTTAGTCAGATTGCTTTGACGCTCAAAAATGAAGAAAAAGACGCCAACCCCTCTTAACGAACGGTTTAAATCCATGAAAAAAACTAAAGGTCGTATCCAAGTTGATCCTTTTGGCTGCAAAAATTAGTAGATTCTAAAGCTGGATGATATAGATGCCATCTTCGCGCAAAATCTCACATGAAATTATTTTAAACGATAAGGATCTCCTTTTGGCAATAACTTAAGATGTATACCCAAGCTGATTCGTTTCCTCTACACGTCATTGTTGAAGCCAAAGATGTAATAAATCACTGAAGGCGACATATGCAAACGACAATGAAAGCAGAATAGGGAGCTTGGTAAGGATTAGGCCTCACCTCCTAGGCTCAATACAATGCGTTTTATACGGTCTCTTCTATGAAGACTGAAAGGCGTATTAAAACAAAAATTACTATGAAACTGTACTCAAATTTCACAACAGTGGCGTCTGTTAATCTTTCTAAGGCCATTTAAGAGAGATATTAATTCATTATACTGGGAGTTAATTTCATTCCTAAAAGTTGGGTCTAATTTGACCCATAGAAACTAAATAATTGGCACTTTTTTGCGTGTGTGCGTACTTTTCTGTTTATTTGACGAATTTCAAAAATGAATCCCATTATTCATCATACTACTCTAAGTTCTACCGCGTGCTGAAACAATTTCATCCGTACGAATATATAGGGTAGCGAGCCCGTATGTCCTTGTCTACCAAGATGGCTGACCGCGATTCTCAAATTAGCCGCGATGCCGATTCAAGTACATTCTAATCTTCTTGGCAGACGCATTAATCTCAAATACGCAGGCCCTCTATATTAATCATATACTTCTGACGGGGAAACTCCTTTTTGGAGGTAGTTTATGGATCACTTCAAAATATCACAGGAGCACCCAAAAGTAGTCTTTTATTAATTGGGCGACGTTTTTGAATAGGGAAAACTTTCGTCATCATTATCTTTCCCAGTCCAGAAAATTGAATGCTATTCCACAGTTCAGCACAATTACGAGGTACATGTGATGCTGATTTCAAGGAAAAGAATGGATTCTGGATTTAAATCAGCATAGAGTGCCAAACATTTTTCTGAATGGAAGACAGCCATAAAAGGAATAGGTAACCTGTATAAAAGACCAGCGTTGCCTGTGAACTCTAAATAATCCATAAAACCCGCAACAAGAGGGAGATAAAATATTTTTGCCGACGAGGTCGATTCGGCTAAATATCCTGAATCAAGTTAGCATGGAAATCGATCAAGATGACGTCAATATCCTTGAAATAAGCAAGGAGTCTGGTGAGCAGCGGTGACGGAAGTGGCATAAAGCAGACTTCCTCCTTGAGGAGATGGTGAGCTTCCGTCAGGCATCTTTCTCCTGTTAGACTAAACAAAACGAAAGGCACAGCACACGAGACCAGTTCAAAAAAGCTCAAAAATTCTCACTCGTTGTATTGAGGATATCCTTCTCATGGATTTGTCACCTAAATCATCAGGTGATTTATTAAAGTAAACCGACTAGCATCGTAAATGCCGGTAACTGAATCATGGATAGGAGAGGAAAGGGAGGACCCATATCAGGATCTTCATCTTCCGACTATTGTGGACGAGGAAAGTGGGTGGGAGTCAGAGAACCTAAAATACATTGACATCGAAACTCTCCCCACGTCACTTGGACACAGTTACCAATGGAGAGGAGTTAGTAATTATACTTAAATTTTGAAAACAAAATATTTAGCACGGCTAATATTGCTGCAAAGACTTAAGACCGGACTTCTATGCCTGGCTTCTATCCCTTATTTTTCCTGTAGGTTATTTTGTTATATCTTTTTTACATTATATTTCTAGCACGATCTCAAATTTTTTTCTCATGCATGTAAATTTTTTTCAATAATTTTTAGCTAATCCCTTGCAAAACACTTGCTATAATTATGTTATTCCATGTTTTTCACTCCCCTTCTTGCGTGTTAATTCCCTTCAGTGAGTTTTTTCGTAAAAGTATTAAAAACATCTGAAAAACGAATATGAGTTGGAACTACATACTTGACTCTCTAAATGACTGCAGCTCAAGCTTTATTAAAGACAGGAAGTACAAACATGAATAAGCAAATTTATTAATCATGTTACTGCATACATTTGATATTTAAAACATTTTGCTAAGTCATCACCTTAATTCTCTACAAGAAATAAGGACTAACAACAACTTTGCAGGGAGGCTCCAACTACTGAAATTTCAAACTACATATTTTCCTTCCCACTTGGGATTTCTACCCCCGCCATCCAGCACAGGTTGGACTGCAAGGCGTATGTTTGGACACACATTCTCTTCCTCCATTTGAAGCTATTTACAATGGCTTGACATCGTGAAAGCAAGTTAATTGGAGCTTTGAATAATAGAGCAGATAAAAACATTCAAAGCCTGGACTTAGAGCGAAACACTATTGTGGGCTTCCCACGCACTTTTCTCGTCCACAATACTCGGAAGACGAAGATCCTGAAATGGGTCCTCTCTTTCCTCTCCATCAATTCATGGAATTTTGAATGAAACTCAGCAATACACTGCAGATTCAGAAAAGAACAAGGGATCTTAAAGGGGATTATACAATGTATTGGAAATAAGCAAAAGTATGCAAATTGCACATACCGTTATGGAAGGATATTGGGGAATGAATTTGACACGCATCATTTAGAACGATAGTAAAAATCACAATTAGTCACAAAAATGTTGTCTAAAAAAATTTAAAAAAATGTGTATATCATCAAATCTTGCATTCAATATAATATTAGTAAACACATGTAAACACATGTAAACTGGCTAGATATTTGTATCAGACTCCCATTTTTTGCTGCACTTTTACCCAAAAGCCCCCAGCTGAATCTACGCAATACGCTGATAGCATGCACCAATGAGCATTATCAGCTAATTATTTCGACTATGTGCCAGAGTGCGGGTGATCTCCATAATAAAAATTTCCAAGTATGTGTAGGACTGAAACAAGTACTAAATTATACAATTTACCACTCGTGTCAAACCTCGTAACTGACAATATGTATCGATTCTGTGGAGTAACTTGCTTATCTGTTAGAATTTTTCCTGAGTATAATTCTTCACTGGAAACGCTTCGACAAACATGTGCTTTCTTTTATTTAGGTGAATTGTTAGATATTCGTTTATTTTACGTGTATGTTAGCCTGCCGGTTTACATTTAGTTATAACCAATTTAATTTGTAAAAAAAATATCAGTGGGGCACTTAAATTTAACCGCTTGAGTGGCCGCTAATAACCTAGCACGGATTCAGTTCATTAATGACGGAACTGACTCGCTTATGATTTCCCAAAGTAAAAAAGAGAGTAAAAGCAACGGCTATTGTGCAACAGACAATTACGTAACGCTTGATGAGAAATGGGTATAAAAATAGAGAAAATAGTAAAATAAAAAGAGGGTAATGAGAGAATGAAAATTGTTTCACGAGATATACTTCAGAGCGTTGATTACAGTGTTAAGGGCAAACATAAAGAGCTGAAACTAATTAGATAAAATCCTATTAATGGCTCCCGCAACACGAAAAATACCTTCAAAAATAAAGAAACATTTACTACAGGTTGATTAAAAATTAGCAAAACATTGAATTGATGCTTGAAACACATTTGGTAGAAATGATTAAATAATATTTTAAAATTTGACTCAACCATTCAAAATTTTCTTTTATTTTAGTCTTTCAGAAAATTGATCTTTGATGATGTGCTTAGAACGCATTCTTAAATATTGTAATAAAGCTGACAGTTATCTAAAAGTGAGATTGTATTTAATGGGGTTTCTTTAAAGTGTCTGAACCAAATATTGCCGAATATTCCAATATATAATCAGTTTTGCGTCAATGAGTCGTCTAAAAAATTGAAAATGTCAAGTAGACCTTGATTCATAAGAGGATTGTCAAATAAGAAGAATATCAATAAGGAGCAATATGATCGAGCCCCCTCTGGGTTTGATCGAACTACCACCACTTGTTCGGCGAGGAAAACACTTCCATTTCGGTGCACTCACGCCTCGCCCTTCTCAACGGAAGTAGCCAGACACGGAAAAAGAACACCTATTCGAGCGGACGACGGTGAGATACTCAGATAGGAGGACCGCTTACAAGCGCTCTCTCAAAAAAAGAACACGAGACGATGCGGGAGGAGTGGGGCATTCTTTTTACTTAATCGAGATAACGGAGCGAAACCCGAAGGAAAACAACGTTTGAAGGGCCGATAGCTTTATTTCCCCCCCGGGGGCGCTCGTCTACCTCTCTCTCGCCCTCTCCCTCTCTCTTCCCTCCTCTCTCTCTCCTCACCTCGTTCCGCGCAATGATGGATCCTCTCCCCCGGGAGGTTCCCGCACTCGTCACCCGCCACCCTCCATGGAGACCACAGAACGGTTTCCGCGTTTTCGGAGACGCCGGCAGAAGGGGCGGGAGGGGGGGTGGGAGGGTAGAGAGATGGTGGCTTGGTCTCTCTGGAGTGGTTGGAGGAGTAAAGGGCGGGTTGAGAGGAGGTGCAAGAGTGGTAGACCCCCAGCGACGCGGGGAAGCGACCTGTGAAGAGGGTGGTGGTTCTGGGAAAGGTGGGAAGATGGGAACGAGGAGGACGATCGAAAGACCGGCTGCCCCCGAGGATCGGGAGGTGCTCCCGTAGGGACGGAGGAGCCAAGGAGGGTTTAGGGCTTAAGGGAAGAGGACGAATTGGGCGGGTGGGGAAGGGGGAGGGGTCAAGGGCCTTGAGTTCAATGGGAAGACGAAATGGGGAAGCCATCAGGAGAAGGAGATGGGGTTTTCACGAGATATCATCTTTCTGGCGTCAAGGTTATTTTAAGAGTTAATGAAACACCTTTCCGCATTGTTTTTTAGAACGTCTAATTTTAGATAGCTTATGGACCCCAAGGAAAGGTAGGCAGAGAAGAGAGTGCGCGTTCCGTCTCACTTGAGGCGCAATAAAGCGTGCGAAAGAGGAGCGAAGACGAAAGCGGACAGAAGATGATTCAAGAATGCCGGATTGAGTTGCCGCCATCATCTTCGAAAGAGTAGAAAAGAAACTTGTACATCAATATGTACCGAATAATTCCAAAGCTTGATTAATATGGATAGAAAAGTTCTTAAGCCATACAACACTAGTACCAGTACGACATGGTCATACAAGGCAGGAACTAGTACCTAAAAATATGTTTAAAAGTAAAAAAAAGAATATATACTTAAAAATCGGTGAAATAATTGTGAATCAAGTACAGAGAAAGTAACCTCTTTCGAGAGAGGTTATATTTGTGAACGAGAATCATAATCATTAGCCATCAATCCTCAGATTGGTTTGACGCACGTCTCCACTGAGTTCTTCTCTCGGCTAATCTCTTCATATTTACGTATTAAATAATATTATCACCTTTTTGGATTTAATTGAAACTACATAAAAGGTAATGGAAAGATATAATAAAAAATCATCTTGGGGTTACTGCCGGGTAAGGTCCATTTTCTCTATGAAAATAGAAGAAATATCACCCGGAGTATTTTTGTTGATGTCAAACTTAATACACAATATACAAATACACTCAATACACAATATACAGCTTACGAGACAAAAATAAAACTCAACGCTGAGGGGCTTCGATTTCACAGGTTTCTGAATACGATATTCATTTCTCATGGCCCATAAAATGATAATTTCTCCCATCAAAAAGCAACAACCAATCAAATTACAGAAAAGTAGTAATATACTACATTCTTTATTTTGTATTTAAATATACTGTATTCAGTAGCTTAAATTCAGCGATGTATTTCGATAAACAAAGAACTTATGCCTTTGGAAAACACCCACAATTCATCCCGCAAAGGATCCTCTAACCAAGACCTAATGTATTTATCATGTCTTATGCTCAGCCAATGTTTAGTTCATTGACAGCAAATTATTAAAGAGCAAAGTTATGAGTAAAGAAATACGAGTATATTCTTACTTCCTCCTGTAAAGTAAATATATTAAAGTTGTCATAGCATGTTACATGGTAGTTTATCTGATGACAACAAAATCGAAAGCACTCATCAACCTTAGTTGTTTGATTTCCATATTCAGATAATATACCTTTAAAAGATTGGTCATAACTAAGAGAAATCCTCCACAGCTTGGATTATTTCATGTGTTAAAGACGACTGAATAACTGTTAATGAGTAAATGTAGATGGTATGCTGTGAGAAACTCGTGTAAGATTACCTAGGTAACTAAAATAAACATTTCTTTCTCTTTCAGCTACTTAGGTTTTCGGAAGAAGTAATTAGTACCAACTCAAATAAGCCCTGGTCTCTCTCTCTCTGAATGGTGGATAAGCTTAAAAATACCCGAAACTCAACACATTGGCTCATTCTTTCGGGTATACATAACTATCAGTGGATATTGGCTCCAGAATTCCACTTCTTTCATGCGCTCACTTGTAACTTTAAAATCTATTTTTATATAAAATGCTTAAGTTTAAAAATCTAGGTCACTAGCTCTTAAGTGTAATCCATTAAAAACCACAATATATGCACTTAAGGTTTATATCAAACGCTTACAAGCGTTGAGAATGCTGTTTTTTGTTCGCGAATCTGTCAGTTCAATTGAATTTCGATCAATGGTTGTATACAAATTGCACAAATTTCCAACAGACTGACGAAAACAAACACAGTGTGAATTGAGGTGATCTATTGGACAACGACAAACTAAGGCCTAAGTGAAAATTCAAAATCTTTCATTTTTCTAATAGAACTAAAACGAGTGTGATATATCCCCTGAACACTATATACAGTCACTGATGAATGAGCATTAGTATACTTAGCATTTACACGTGTTATCACTCTAAACATTATTTTCTTAACTGTTACTAACTCTTATTACATAAATATAAACGGAGTTTTACTAATACATCTCAAATTTTGGTAGAAAGTAAAAAGATGTTGAGGCAGTTGAGCGTTGCATGTACTGTTGAAGCATGTAACGGTGCAATAGCTTGACTAATATTGTGCAATAACTTGTAGTTTTTATTTCGTGTAAAATAAAGCTAGAAAGCCGTTTAGGCCAAATATTTTTAATACGGCCGACGTGGACCTGAACACTAACTAGGAGTCAATAAACCCATCTTATAGTCCTCTCAGATAACGTTTTAATTCTTGAAATTAAGTAATTCTACTAGACCCATTTGCCAATGCCACTATCAGCAACTAAAATTTTTATTAGAACTGTCCTAATACCTGATAAACTAAAAACAACATAACCACTGGCGTTCACCTCTTGTAGTTCTATTGGTGGTATATCATAGAAAACTACTTCAGAATTTATATTTTAAAAATTATCAGTATTAAAAAGTGCCAAAAACTATCTCACCCGGGTGGTGGGTAATATTTATTACTGATGACGTATAAGTCTATATATTCTAAACTTTTCTAATGAAATAATTATCAACCATAGAAAATGTATTTCTTGAGAATTAGTGAGAATTGAAAACTGACAGAAAACTGTTATAACGATAGGCTTTCATGCAAGATATTACCGATAACTGAATGACATTACACATACACCGATGATAAAGCTAATTCTATTCCAATAAACGGAATCTTATGGGATTTTGAGCAGCGCTCCTTTGGTTGAATAGTACTGTATTTATTTTATGGTCTTAAAGTCACTCACATCTTATAAGAAGCTATTATTCTGACCTATCACTTATTGCCAGTCACCGTTCATGATCAATGAGCCTTACGTGCTTTAATCATACGGCTCATTTAAAATAAATCAAATTGATTAGATAGCTAAAGAAAGTAGACACTAATAACTATCAGTCTGGAGCAGGATAAAAACAAATTATTACACAAGGCATTCAAAATGATTGGTTACTGGAAATTTTAGAATTATAATTGAAAGCACAACCTCCACGGATATTAATAACTAACACATTGAACAAAAAACTCATACATCCACAAATAATGCTTCACTAAAAATATTCCCTTTCCAGCGTAAAACCAATATAGCGTTTTCTACCAACACTAGGCTTTCAACCTAAGTGACGAGTGATCAGTTGACTATTCAGGCAGCTAAATAACCAGCAATAAAGGAAAAATCATAACGATACAGTATGAAACTTAATTCAATAAATACATTCCTATTATCCAGAATAAAATAATATAGGAAGATGGCCACATAGTGTAGAAAATTATTATACACCAAACTGTAATCATTTTGGTACCGCGACATAACATTGGTTGAGCGTCAATTGAGGTTTGTGTTCGCACCCCAATTTAACTCGAAAAACATATCTGACCAGAAAAAGTAGAGCGAACGGAATCGAGCCAAAACGAGAGGAACTGCTGACGGGAAAACCGTTTCAATTCGCTCGCTCGGGTAATGCCGGCGAGGGAAGAGAGATTAGGAGTTTGATCGCCCCGCGAAGGCCACGCGGGGGCACCGTAACCACCCTCCTCACAGGAGCCGGCCCACGATGGCCGACGACACGGAGGACGCCCGGCAGTTGGGCGGCAGCGCCAGCGACGGCGGCGCGGCGACCGGCGGGAGGAGGAAGAGGCTGGTGAGATCCCGGAGGGTCTGCGAGACATCGCCGGCGCCCCTGTCGGCGACGGCGTGCAACCGCCTGAGGGCGCCGCTGTCGCCCGGGAGGCGCATGCCCTTCGGCACGGGATGGGAGGCCATGGTGAGGGACTCGCTGGTGCACGGCGCGTGGCCCATGTCGCTGAGCGGGGAGCTGCGGGAGACGGACGAGCAGGCAGGAAATGCAAGGTGAGCTCCCAACATCACCATTTATGTAGCCCGAACGTCATGATTTCCAATGTGCTCGCTTTTTGTTCAACCCAGGCATTTCCGAATCATCAAGACTTTCCCTCTACATGCCGCGTAAGAATATCCAGGGCCAGTGGCGTAGCCAGGATGTTCTCCAAGGGGGAGGGCGGGGGCAAAAATAAGTTAACGTTCCATAACTCAAGTTTCTTTTTGCCCCTTCATGAAAATAATATTTCTCCCTCTCGTTGAATTTCAACGGGGACCTTCAGCTACTTGACCTACAATTGTTCATTTGACTAATGAGACGGGGGGGGGGGGGAGGGCAAGCGCCCCACCCTGCCCCACCGTGGCTACGCCCATGTCCAGAGCTACCGACTGTTGGACACGCAAAAGTCATTCCTCAATCCAATGCCCAAAATGACTTTCTGTGACCGATTTGGTGTAGAAAATATTGCCTTACCTACTCATACGGGCTCTAAATCCTTTTCACCTAAATTTCGTGCTAAATACACCTATACAAATGTATTATGCATTGGTCGATGTATTCCAAGTCGAAAATAAGCTGCGATCTTTCTTTCCTGGTGGTTTCACAAATTTTTCGTAACTGCGTGACGATTGGACACATTGAAACCGGAGTTTTACGAATGTTCAGTAACACGATTAAACAGCACAATTAACATCCTTAAGAAGGTCAATGTGCATGCTGGAACTGCTTCCCGGTAGGAACTATAACACGCAAATGCACAGAAGGCCAGTGAGCTCTCATAGGCGAGTAAATAAAAACATCAATTACATCCGCTACTTTTTGTGTCCAAATACAGGAAAAACCACAAAGAATATATCGCGCTACTGGGCAAGAGGGTATAATTGAGATCGTTTTTCAGGCAAAAACACCTTCTTAGGCCAGACCGCATCTAATTTTACAAACTGCCTTTACGCCTAGGCCTCTATAATATTGCCGGAGATGACTCATTTCTCATAAACCTCATCGCTTCGGGGTTGACTCATTCGGCAAAATACCCCAGGTGCAAACCAATCCCATGATGCGTAGCATTGATTGCATTTGATTTTAGATGGTAATAGAATGACCCGAGTAGAGTACAAATAATAAATTTCAAAGTCCATTTTCTGAAGTTACGACAGTGAAATGCTCATTTTTTTATTAGATTCGTCATATTCCACATGTTGACTAATTAGTTAGCCAAAATTTCAACTTCTTGAAAAAACACGTAGCTGAAATGGGTCAATCTTTAGCAAACTAAAGTCATCAATTCGTTTAATTGGATTCGAGATTCGGTGAATACGTATATAATGTAATGACTTTATAGTTATAAAATATCACTGAGCCAACAATGGGGTCGTTTACCATATTTTTTATTGCCGAATCTGATAGAGTTTGTAAAATAAAAGGACCCGTATTTTTCCGTTTTCTGAACCGACAATTATTTCCCGAGTTATAAGCGGCGAAAAACTGTTTTTAACCCTTTCGGAAAAGTGGGTGTGGTGCAACCTCTGACGTATATCTACTTCGTCCAATCACAACTGAGCCCGCGAAGCTACTTCGCCTTATCGCAAAGGGGGGGACACAGCTGACTCGGCCAATGGGAGCGATTTCGACAGCATCTGTGCGAGCAGACCTTCCGAGAACCCCCTCCACTCCCTTCCCCCTCCCCTGAATGCAGTCAAGGACGGGAGGAAAATGACGTCAATGTTATCACAGCAGTATTTTCGGTGGGCGTCACCTTTTTCATATTTTAATTTTTGATTTATGAGTGAATGGTTGTGGTTAGAAGATTAATTTTTTCACTAAAATTCGTTTTTCGTTTCCATCTAACGATTTCGAGTACAAAATTGCAATTTAGGTTCCGAGTAAACGTCCCCATTATTTGCGCTGAAAAGACTCCCATCCTTGAGTAAGACTAATGAAAAATATCAAGTCGGTCTTCTCATCATACATTCGTCATTGCAAGTAAATCAAATAATTAGTGCGATATCTAGTAAGGAAAAATTTATTATAATGTTATTAGAAGCTCACAGATGTCCAAATCGCATGAAATAACTGAATTTTACCTCCTCGAAAGACACCTAGAGAAGAAAAATCTATTCCCAAAGTCACGCAGTAAGACATGCAGTGTTTTTTCATTTGACTGTTCCCTTCACCAAATGGATGAGGGAATGAAACAGTTTCAAATTTTGCATTGGCAATTGAATCTGGGACGCCTAGTGGGCGCAAAGGATGGACAACACTGTGGTTTACCTTTGATAGTTACCGACAGGATAAACTACAAAAATGCATTAGGGTATCTAGGTCAAATTTTACTGAGGGCACTACATTAGTTGTCTCCAAGAAAGAGTATGACTGCAAATCCTTAGTGGGCTGTTCCAAATCTAACAATCGCCACTTAGGGATGGAGTCATTAAAAATGAAAGCATAACACATCCACAGAAAACGCTAATTTATTTATAATTTAACGTCATAGTTATAGTCATAATTTAACGCTATTACGTGGCTTGTTTTTACAAGAAAGAATATTATGAGAAAATCTTTTCGATAGTTCTCATTGATCACACTTAAAGTTACGAGACTAAGAGTTAGTTATCAAGGATAAACGGTTCTCTCCTTTAAGACTGAATGCAAGGAAATCCGGAATATTTTTCACTTATTTCATAAAGGCGTAAGGGACTGTATTTTAGAATACCTAAGCCAAAACAAAATAATTAGATTTTTGTTATACGACCAATTGGAAACAGGAGAGTCAAAAACTAGAATTCTAAAACTGAATAATACATACGTATTTATTCAAATTTCGCAAAAAATTGTATTCAAATGGCTTATGTACTTCCGCTACACAAGGCGTGATAAAATAGCCGTATTTGAATAATCTGAAATGATTCGATTCCACAAATGCCATCATACGAGAAAGTGGATCCTCAATGCTATCTATAACTTCTTTCTTAGTGAGTATAACGTGATCTTATCACTGGACCACCGGTTTCGTTGGAAATTTTTTTAATAAACTAATTAGGTATCATTAGTCATCAATCCTGAGAGTGGTTTGACGCAGCTCTCCATTGAGTTTTTCTATCAGCTAATCTCTTCCTATTTACGTATTTCTTCTCTTTCACATCCTTCATCATTTGTTCCATATATCTCACACGGTACCTTCCTTTGTCATTCTCCCCATTCACTTGTCCTTCAAGGATTGTCTTCATCAGGCCATCGTGTCTTAAGATATAGCCGATTAAGCTTCTTCTTCGAGTCTTCTTCTTAGAGTTATCAGCAGACTTCCCTTTTCTCCCACTCTTCTTAAGACTTCTTCGTTTGTCACTCGGTCGATCCATTTTATCTTCATCATTCTTCTGAAGCACCACATGTCAAATGCTTCCACTCTCCTTCTCCGCTGCTGTCATCGTCCATCCCTCATAGCTATAAAGAAACATGCTCCAGATGTACGTCCTGGTGAATTGTTTTCTTACTTCTACGCTTGTATTTCCAGATGTAAGTAGGTTCTTCTTTTGGTAGAATGCCCTCTCTTCCTGGGCTATTTTACTATTTCTTTTATGCTTCGTCCATCGTTGGTTACTCGGTTTCCCAGGTAACAGAACTCTTTCACCTATTCCAGTTTTTTCTTCCCTAGTTTAACGTTGGTTTTGCCCTCTTCTCTTTTGCTGCACACCGATATCATAGTTTTATTCTTATCGATCTTCAGATGGTATCTGGCCATTGTCCTTTCCATGGTTATTAGAGTCTTATTCAGATCTTTCACAGTCTCTGCTGCGAGTGCTATGTCATCAGCAAATCGCAGCATTCTAATTTTTTCTCCGTGGATGTGCACTCCAAAGACTTCTTTGATTTCATCGATGGCTCTCACAATGTAGATATTGAAAATCACAGCCTTGTCTCACTCCTTTCTTCATTCTTGCTTCTTCACTGCTGGGTACCCTTTTAATCACAGCTACTTGGTTTTTATATCATTTACATATATACTGAACACTACAAAAATATCGAAAATGCATTATGCATTGACTTGTCCCGCATGGCGGGCTATTGAGAGGTCAGGAAGGATATCCTCCAAGGGAGCTTAAGTCACCATCAGGTATGTAAATGTATGCGCTTAAGCTCGAGGGTTAAAACAATGGGCGGAGAGGATTGAGGCTACAAAACACACCGCGGCTAAACGTACATCCCTATGTAGGCCAACAAAGCAGAGACCGGTGAATTGGTACTGCAAATGGTAGTTTGCGAGCCAACCGCTGATTTAACCTTCTGTTGCTAGTCAATCGGATATTTATAAGAGGATTTATAAGAGAAAAAACGAGTGATTCAGTGTCTTTTTCGTTAACGTTGGAGAATATTACAGAAAGTGCTTGTACGATGGTAATCAGGGAACGGGATATCCCTCAGGAAAATGTGATACAATTTGAATTAATATAATGTATTATTGATTATCCCTTACATATCACAGCGTATGTAACGTTCAGAACAATTAGATACGTGAAGTCTAAATACGGGCAAAATAGGTATAGAATTTTCGTGTAGTGCTTATTTGAATATTTGTTTACAATACTCCTCCTTTCTTTTTCGATTTACTCTCAAAAAGGGTAAACGTTACGGTTTCTAAATTTTCCAACCTTTCACTGCTTAAATAATTTTTAATAGGTAGGTTTCTGTTATTTTGTCATGAAGGACCTCCATTCTTAGATAAACTCACTACGACAGTCGTTACAATGCCATGGAATCCTTATTTACTGCCTTAGTTTCATATTCTGAGATCCACTACGATCATCCATGCAAAGCAGCAACTATCGCAGACACCCATTAAGCAGAAACAAAAGAGGCATGCATAGAGTTAGCCACACCAGTGACGTTGGTGTGTAAACGGATGGGCAAAGTAACTTCTATTTTGTTTACCATTCTTACTGCACTTTTAAAAATGCACCAGCGGATTCATTGTGTCAGCTATGCTCAAGAGTCATTCTCCCGATAACGCACTAACATTTATAGGTGGAATGGAAGGGTATGCCAGGAAAAAACGGGCTTTGGCGGAACCCAGACATCGCCTCTGGGTGACACGTTATGCGTTCGCGTTTCACTGGGACGCGGTATGAGGTTTCATTTTTTTCTAATTTCCGCGAACAGCTCACCAAAGACCAACCCATCAAATGAAAAAATACAAAAGCTCCGCCTCGGTGGGCTGCATATCGAAAAGTTTAATTTCCTCTGGTCCGAAGCGGAGGATTATTTCCAGTTACCTATTTGCTGCTCTGGTTGTAACTTAACGACTGCCACATTTACAAAATTAATATCCATGGTATACTATAGCCAAACTCTAAATAACAGTAGTATTAAATGGCACGTTATTGAATATTTCTAGGTGTGTCACAGGTGAAAATCAAGACCATATAGGTACACTGGTAAGAAACTTTTATGGATCATTCTCGTACAAGTATTTTCCCTGAAAAGAAGGCCGTGGATATATTTTATAACTGCAATAATTCTTGTCCATTAATGCAGCTACTTAATTACATTTTCAATTGTCTTTATCCACAAGAATATGAGAGTTTCTAGGCACCTAAACAACAAAATATGGTTTCAACTACACAAAAAACATGTTGAAAAGCTGTACAGGAAGGTGTAAAGAAATTGCTGACGAAATAAAAAAAATGCTGACGAAATAAAAAAAATGCTGACTTCCATAGATATTTCAAAAAGTTATGCATGCATTAGCAGATCTCCGTGCGCATTTATGCGTATTATAACTATATGTTTCGACTATTTTCGGCAGAACATCTTAAGACATTTCTGGAAATATTTACATATATAAATAAATTTTATTATATTAATTTAACTGCATTTTTTGTCTACTTTACTCTATACACGCAGATAAATAAATGTAATACGCGTAAGCTTATTCAAAGTACAGAAGCGTGATGAGATATAGTACTTGAATAATGATCCCAAATAATAGAAACCCCGAACAGGTATCAAGGATATGATGACACCAAAATTTAAAAATAATTCCTAAGTAAGACATAACTAGCAGTTAATAAATAATGGGTTTTCTAAAATGAATTTGAAACAGTAGACGATAAACAACTTGAAATAAATTTCTTTCAGGCAGAAGACGGGTAATTAAAGCGAGTTATTTTTAAAATAGTCAATTACGTTTTAGATCTCCTTGAGCAAACAAAAAGCATCAATTTCCACACTCGTGCACATCGTGTCCTTCTCCTCACGTATTCATTTGCACTCGTGTTCCATTTTGAATTGAGCACGTTCTTCTCTTAATCAAATTTTTAATCACTAAAGTGAGTCAGCGCATACGCCTCTCCGCGCGAAAATTTTAATTTCAGCATTGCACCCTTCCAAACTTATTTGAGAAACTCATCAAGGTTCCTTCTTTGTCTCCCTACATATCCTTGTCGATTTCCCGCAGACGGTAGGGCAGTTATTACTTAAGGGAAATTATTTCTTGAATTGTCTTCAGTGAAAAAATTCTCATCGTTCATAACCCCGTCTTGGCAAGAAAATTCCAAGTACTGGAACCCTCGCAGTGAAATGGAGGCAGACGTGAATTTTCGTCAACCTGAAAATTTGAAACTGTGACAATCTGGTAGATTGCTTAAAGGGGTCCTAGAGGGACACCAACCGCGGCAAAGTTCCCGAATGAAATTCAGTGGCAATGGCCAATACGAGCAAACGAAGAATGAGATTCTCACATTTCAACTACGGTAACGTAAATCATGCGAAAAATAAATACAACAAATACAAATGAATACATTGTTAAGACTTGTTCTATTTCAATTCTGAATTTGATATGGAGTTGAATGAGTGTTTGGTAGAGTACAACCAATCTTGCTTTCTGGAATGTTAGGGGTCGTCTAATGTCGTCACGCTTAAGGCGAGGGAGCTCTGGGAATACATAAAAATTTGTCTCAAGGGAGGGCGGTATACGTAAAACAAATAAATTTATTTTGAAGGAATGTCAACAGAAATATTTAGAACGCGTGCTTATTTCAATCATTTATCTGTAAGAGGACACAAGGACTGTTTTTTCTGCGAGAGCAAAATTTTTTCACAGACTTGTAAGCAGTTTAATAATGCTGAGAATACAAGTCCCGAAAAATAACATAAAATGTATCCTGGGAGCGTTATAATTTTTTAAAAAGTATTAACCTAAGTGTAATGGTCGTGGATTGTGCGTGGTAAAATTTATTCTTGCTTCTTTCTTTCCAACATTCGATCTTTCAGAATTTCTTACTTCTTTTTGTCCTGCTCAAATAGTTTGGGGAAGAATAATATATAAAGTGTCAGGTTTACACTTATGCCATTTCGATTTATTAAGCAAATTTAATCTGATATACAAGCTCCTACATACAGTTTCCAACCCATCCCTTACCAAAACCGAGTGACACTTTCTATAGGTTGATAAGAGTTTCTTTTTTTACGACAGATTCTGCTCTCCTTCGCATCTTATTTATTAATGCATCAAAATTTATTGGCTGGATCCATAAAGCTCTAAGCATACTCTTTATGAGCGCCCTATACAGTTCCCTTCAACAGAGTGAAATAACATCTCTTCTTTATAAAATATTTCAGGTTTTTCCAGAAAATACTGAAGGTGAAGCGTTCTCGGGTTTCCCACCGAGAAATGGCGTTGATCGGCAACGACATTTCGATGGCAGACTTAGCCATCGATACGTCAGCGCTGATCATTGCCAACACCGAGTGAGAAACCCGAGAAAACTCAACACGGCCTTACTTTTTCGCACTAGTACATTTCCACGATTCGTTTAATCAACCTCAGTCTCTTTAAGGCAGTTCCCAGAATATTTCGAAACTGACTTTAACGGTAGATTTAAATTACTTGTGATTTTCTGGAATTAATATCAACCTCAACGATAATATTCACCAGATGTTTTAGCCAGAAGTTGATTAACGAAAATTTTAAAGATTTGATTCGAGCCGTCAGGTGCGACACCAAGAATCAACATTGCTAATACTAAATGAGCCATGGTGACAGATTTTGTAAGAATATTTCGGTAGACGACCCCAATACAATGAAATATCCTAATGTTATTTGCAGTTCCGTTATCAGCATCATGAATATAAACAGAGGTATGTTCTCGCGGGATGCAGGATGTCACCATAATCGGGCTACTTTCCTCGATTTCTATTTTCATGGACAAGCAGAAAAGAGGTCGCTGCCAATTGTGCACTTTTTCATTAATTCTGCGTAGCTGTAGTTTTAATATTATTCTGAGAGAAACCCTGTCGGATGCCCTTTTAGAATGCAAGAAAACGGAATCTACTTAGATTTTCTAATTTTTAATAATTGACATCGTGGTAACATGGAGAAATGATTGCAGCTGGATTTTACAAGAGCTACTTTTACGGAGTCCTACTGAATACAAAAACTATATTACTAAGAAATATACAACAGAATATTTCAAAGGGATGCAACACATATAATAATGCAATATCCTGAGATAATAATGATGCAATCAAATATTAATAATGCGATACCCTGAGTAAATTCCCTCTTTTTACCATTGGAGAAATATCGAAAACTTTCCCATTATATAGCACTTTGCCTCCTGATAATGAAATATAGTTAAATGATTTCGGAGTTTTTGCAATTTCTAGAACCAGTTCCCTAAATACTTTCGTCGTTATGTCTACTGGGCCAGAGGGTTTGTTACATTTGATCGTATTTAATCGTTGTATAAATCCCTTGCTAAAATTAAAATCGCTCATTGATACACTAATTGCAGGAAGATCCACATTGAACTTATACTAAATCTTCCATTATGTCTCAGATCCTCGGTGGTTGAATTTTCCCAAGTGTAAGACCACAACGCTTTCTGGTGTTCCTCCAGTAATTCTACGAGAATTATTTTCTTGAAATTCCATTTCAGCAGAACGTAAAACATTTTATTCCCTTGAATGTTGGGCACTGTAGTTCTCTCTTTCCCTTATCTCTTCTATAGTTGGCACATTTAGAGGTATTTTTAAATAATGAAGTTTAGAGGGTTTTTAAATACAAAAATAAGAGGTATTATTAAACGTCATTTACGCTATTTTCTCACGGTCCGTCTTACGTCGTAGTTGAAACAGCGTGACACGCTTTCTCCTTTAAATTTACTTGGGATGTACTTAGTGATTTCGTTGCATATGATTTCCAAGAATGATCAAGCAATCTACTTGACCACTGAGTAGAACTAGGACACTGGTTAAGAGATCTGCGCTTTTCACCAACCTACTTAAAATCACTTTTATTGAATAATTATAGTTTCTGTTCCGGCTAAGGGATAGTATTTATGGTAGGCTATTAAGTGATACATATTCCATTATGATCACTGATTCCATCATAAACAACGACGTGCGTAATTATTCCAGAGCATAATAACGAAGTAAAGGGCATTCTCACACGGACTTGAAAACGATTAGACGTTGGTCGTGAATATCTAGTTCAGCCCAGAATCGCATGGCCGTGGGAAGTCAAACACTAAGCAAGATAATAGCGGCAAATTTGGCATTGGGTACTAAAGCTATGCGCATGGAGCGTCCCAATTGTAGTGGTGACCTGGTTCGTGGCTTGCATTCAATTTGCAGGGGAAAAATAGCGTTTTTGGGCCTCAATTCCCTTACAAGACCTATTGAGAAAGTTTTCGTAAGGCTATCAGACCTTTTACGAAAGTTTTCGCGACGCACTCTTCAGATTAGGCTATTTTCGAGGGTTCTCCAAAGCATTTTTATCGGAGGAGGAATCCCAACCTCTGAGTCACGTTCTAATTTCTGCATTCTTTCAAGTTTTGTCGTTTCCATGAAACTACCAATAAAATTTGTGCATACATCCATCTTTGATAGATTCAGTGATTTAATTACTAGCCTCAAGCTGATATTTCCGAACATATTTAGCATAACGTCCTATCACATGTACCCTATTCATCGGATGGAGTGACGAGTTTGCGTCCTTTGAATTTTTCTTAATGTAAGGAGAAAGTATTTCTGCCGCCAGCCGCGGTAGTTAGATCGATGACGTGTAGGCCAAACAACCAACCCACGGGTCGCGGGTTTGAATCTCACCTCGGGCATACGCATTACGTTTGCCTTAATTTTAACCCTTTCGCTGCGATGGTATCTTAATGCTGTACGCGGATCCGGTTCATGGGTGCTTTCAAGTAAAAACTTTCACTCGTGGCATTTGAATGCAATGTATATAAATAAAATTTTGAAAGAAACCGTGACTCCATCTAGTGAGTAAAATACAAGTGTTTTAACATCCTTTGTATTTCCACGCGTGGTAGGGTTAGAATTAAATAAGCGGATAAGAAAAAAGACAAATAAAAACAAGACGAGACATACTCGTAATTCGTATACTATAGCAATGGGGTCGTTTACCATATTTTTTTATTGCCGAATATGATAGAGTTTGTAAAATAAAAGGACCCGTATTTTTCCGTTTTTTGATCCGTCAATTATTTCTCGAGTTATAGGCGTCGAAAAACTATTGTTTTTAACCCTTTCGGAAAAGTGGGTGTGGTGCAACCTCTGACGCATAACGACTTCGTCCAATCACAACTGAGCCCACGAAGTTAATTGGCCTTATCGCAAAGGGGGGGGGGGCAGACAGGGGGCGTGAAGAGCAAGAGACAGAAAAAAGTCATCCGATAAAATATGTCATTCCATGATTAGCATCTGATTTAGTTTATTGCTTCAATAACATAGAGAAATCGCCTATAAAATATATAATCCCCAATATATTAAATATTTAGAAACAAAATGTAGACAATATGACAGAGAGAGTATTGAAAAGTGCAAGGAAAACGCTATAACCTCTTGTTGAAGTCGTTCGACATGCACAAAAAACAAAGGGAGGATGATAGTGTGAAAGAAAATGCCTTCGGCAATCAACTACTGTGCATGTGTGTGTGTATTAATTCTACAAATGACGATACCTTAATCCCAAACCTGGGTGGGGAGCATTTATGTTTAATATTACTTAAATTTTACACCTAAATGCGATCGGCGAGAAGAGCGAGTTGCAAATGCCATTTCATCTAGCGGGAAATCCCTCGTGGGTAACTAAAAGTTCACAAACACATTAATTTGAAAAAGCGAACTCAGCCTCACTTTTGTGAGCCAGATTTTCACGAACCTGGAGTTTCCGTGAAATATCTTTCCGGATGGGAACAGTTGCCTGCATCCAATGCGATCACTAAATTTATTTGCTAGCGAGCGTTTGTTCTCTTCACCTGAGGAGGATTTCTGCAAGGATGCACACGGAGCAGTCCAAGGGGAAAACAATGACACAGAGATTGTCGCGCCACGTTTTATGAGATGGATATTAACGTAAAATATTGCCAA
Source organism: Platycnemis pennipes (assembly GCA_933228895.1). Lineage (NCBI taxonomy): Eukaryota > Metazoa > Arthropoda > Insecta > Odonata > Platycnemididae > Platycnemis > Platycnemis pennipes. The sequence continues at coordinate 59,275,128 of OW121848.1, forward strand.
AAGCAATACCGACCCCATGTACCTATTAGATATGTATCAATAAATGTACCTACTGATAAGGAATAGTTTCATTTTTGATGGTTTTTAATTTAAATGACTTCAAGTTTTTACTTTACACCTCCTGATATCAATGCAAACTCTCAGCGAACAGCAGAGTCCGCGGCGAGCGACCTCTTGGATCGTGAGTGGTAGGTGGGTAATTAAAGACGAGAAAAAAGGTTTTTTTTAAGAAAGGAGGAATACAAAATTAGAATTGGTGCCAGTTTGATTCCAACTTGAGATTAAAAAGGGCGATTTTCGTTCAGTTCAAGGGTCAGCGTACCATGCGTCATCACGAAAAAAGGAGAGAAACGGCAAGGCAACGAGAAAAAGATGATCAATATCAGTAGAGTCGTAGCCAAGTCTTGATAGCATTGATATTCTAAACACACATATAAAAGCTGGTAGGAACATTACTAGTAACTTTGACGTAATTTAAGCTACAGATGGTTGTAACTACTTGAATAACAGTGCGAAATATTAGGAACACCTGTGGGTGGATGAGGGAAGGCATATATACATAAATTGAAAACACTATGACCTTATTCACATATTTGCTAAATGGATGAATGAATTTTACTCAATGTCTTCAGTTTAGAACACAACGATAAGAGTTAATATTTGGAGGGCAAAGAAATTTCTTCAGGAGTGGCTTAAGGAAACTTATGAACCTTAATAATTGCACAGCTGGTAGAAAATATTAGGGTCACCCCTATACGTAATAGAAATGTTTTCAATTAAATGGAAATATTATTTCATTGTATCCTCATGAGAAAATATATAACTAACCATGGCTCCTATTAATCACTTTCAAATTACGGTCCATCAAATAACTTTACCTTGATGCACGTCGACCTTACGTACACCATGAGGATTATTCTCAACCAATGCAAGTTAAAAGATTACTACGGCATTTCCAGTTAAAATTAGTACTCTTGAGGTTCCACCATGCAGAAACGGCAGAATTGGTGAATCCAAGACCAACTTCACTCCATTCTCTGATAGCGAGACACTAGCGTCACACGATGGTAAATATGGTAAGGCATTCTTCGCTAAGTGAGCACTAGCTGTCTTAATTTTGTTTCTTAATAGTGCGATTAGAGGGTAAACCTGCGAGTTTATCTCATGCCTCAATTGACAAATCACTCTACAAGTGTTCCCAAGAGCAAATGGTAGAAGGCAATTCGGTCACTAGTCGTGAAATGGAAGAAAGAGAGGAAAAAATCCAGAATCGAAACGGATGAAAAGGGAGATGTAACATGTTACATTTGGGAACAGAACTACATCAGCAGGGTCAGCCTCGAACTTTTGATGCTACGTTATTCGTAACTTCACTATCTCATCAAATATTCAAGCTATTAACCAGGACCTTTATATAGCCAAGAGACATTTTCTGGACATTTGCTTCGTCTTTTACAAGGCGCTCTCCTTTCGTTTTTTTCTTAAATTCTTGATGGAGAATAAAATGAAATTAATTAATATCAATTTAAAATTGAAAAAATTGAGATTTTCTAGCCCATCTTGATCTCGGAGAAAGTACCTGTTTCTAAACCAATCATCGGAAAATGTTTAGCGTTTATGGATGATAGTAGTGCAGAGAGATAAACTCCTCGCTCAAAAGGTTGAGCTTGATCGAAACCCCAGAGAGAACCTCGCATTTCAAGCGCGTCGTATGCAGAGATCCGAGATCCACGTTCACATCGGGGGCTTTCACAGCACGTTGAATAAAATACCAGCCATAAATATCCTAATTTTGGCACAAACCCTAACCCTACGAAGAATTCTAAAGCAGCCTCCCTCCACGCGAATGATTTTAATAAAGAATACGCAACCACTGCAATCGAATCTAACTCCCTTCCTCGGAGTCACAACCGCAACGCAAATTGCCTGCGCCTGGGAACCATCTCCACTTTCATCATCCTGTATTTCACTGAGCTGCCAGCTATCCCAAACAAAGCCTTCATAAAACTCTTTCAGGTAGAATATGGACGCCAAGACGGAGCAAAAGGTTGCCAATTTAATCCCGGATTCCACAAAATCGAAGCACGTTCCTCTTTGTGTTCGCTCACAATGTAACATTTCCGCACGCCACTTAACGCTTTGAAAGCTTTGGAAGGCAGAGTGAATTCCAGAAAATACTTGAGTCTAACTCGTCATCGATGAGTATACGTGGACCTCTAATGAAGAAATATACGCTCTGGATTAAAATGAGAGAACATAGATGTGTCATAATTACGCTTGTTTGTCAGTTGACTTAATCTGTACCTACCAATCACAATTATTTTCTCATATTTCACCTTCATGTTTCGAGGGAAGGTAATTCATAATTAAAATAATAATACCTTTTTCGAACTAGTTAACCGACGAGGTAGGAAATTTGGTGATCAATTCCCATTTTACAATGGTAAAAAGAACTCGCATTACAAGAAGAAGGGAAATATAATTTCACTTCGTTTGTTTAACGGGAAATGTCTCCTTCAAATTCCCGACTGTGGTTCCACATGATTTAAATGGAAAATGAGCTACGCACTTTTGAAAATACTTGCTTTCCATTTAAATGATAGCAAGGTATACACATTACGGGAATAGTTTTCTTCAGCTACGTAACACGTTCGCTGATGCTCGGAGAGATGGAAATTTCTCACTCCGTATGGATAACTTTTTTAAGCCTCGTAATTCTTCTCAAAAAGTCACACTTTTTCTGAATATAAAATAATTTCATAATATTGTAACTATTGGATGGTCCTATAATGATGTACAGTAGCCGGGGGGTAAATCCACCAGGGTAATATTTTTTGAAGAGTGAAGAAAAACCATGATCTTATCGTATCACTCGGAATTAGGATGAATCGATGTAAAAAAACGAATACATAAGTCAATTATTTAAGATTTTAAAAGTACTTTTCGGTATGTAGAAGGGATGAAAATATCCCAAACCTTTTCCCAGGCCATTTACCCAATTACAATTTCATCAATTAATGCTTTACCTGTGGCATGAGAGTTTGCAAATGATCCAGGGGATCACGGCCAAAGCTGGGTATCGAGTATGAGCACCATCAAAAATGCAATCGGTACAGTTCAGTTGGCACTAACAACCAATATTCAATGCACGATAGACTCATCACCTCACCGGCATCATTCATCTCCGATTTCCCAAGCATGCATGTACTTCACGGTTGGATTATGATGACACATCTCCAATTAAGCGACGAGCGGATCACGAAATTGGGGCAAAAAATAAGGACAGGAGCAGAGGACCTGTCTCCCAGCTATGCATTTCAATCTTCCAATTATATTTGTCATCGAACATTCTCGAAATAAATTATTTATTTTTATTATATCGCTTTTTTTCCACTAAGAGTTACCTAGCTGACAACGCATCGACGCTTAAATACACGATTAGCAGTTAAATAACACGGGTTTCATACAAATCATTTACCTCATTGTCAATAAAAATTTCAACAATTCATGTGAGTATCTCATACAGTTGTAAAATTTACATAGAATAGGCATTTTTTTAAAAAACCAAAGAAGAAATTTAAGCTCCCAATTAGGTCAACCGCTACAGGATATGATTAGGACATTGCCTGGACTCAAGGTCCATCGATAAAAAACACTAAGTCAAAGTAGCATCCCTCATTTCACAAGCATGAGTCTATTTCTAATGCATGGCTCCACGTGCGATTTCCAGGGTGAATTGCGTGGCATAATAAGTAGCCAAGCACATCGCACTTGTATCCATTTATTCAATCGCACGAATTAAATCGGTCCTGATTTCCCTAGCCGTAGAATCCGAAACGCGCGTTTATAGATCAAACTTTTTTCGCCGTCAGTCAACGAATAGGACGAGTGCTTCGTCTTTACCTCCTTTACTCCTTATCTCCCTTCGTATCGAATGCACCAAGCTAGTAATAAGTCAGTTGAACAGGAGCAATAAAGACAGGCTTCAATGATTAAGATACGCTCTTCGAATTGAATTATATGGACTAGAAGGAAGGAACTGGCTGTGATATACACGTGGAGTGCGCTGAGTTAGTTTTTCTATATGAGATTCTTTCCCTGTCATAACCGCGATGGCGTTGGAAAACCACATCATTTTAATTTTTCCCCATGGATATTCGCTCCTGAAGTCGTTACTTTGACTACTGACGTATTGCTTTCTTGATGTATACATTACAAATTATTACGCGTCGGGATCAATCACAGCCAACTTCTTTTTAACTCCTGATGCTCCTGATTGATTATTCAGGGGAGGCGACCGACAGCTGAGGTCATTTGCGTCATGTAGGATAGGTGGGTAATTTGGTAATGGTAGGAATTTTCAGGGAACGGAGGAAGAGTGGAAAGAAACCCGGCATCGGAGACCACGGCTTAACGTCCCATCCGAAGGACGGAGTACTGAACTTGAAATTACCTCCACTACTATGTTCACACTATAATGTTAAAAAAATTTCGTTAATTGGCAACAAAATATGTGCTTTATAAATATGCGTTTGTACTTATATGTAACTATTTTTATTCTTGAAGCTTTTTATGAAAGCTGAATGCTGTATATATAGTAGTTTTCCCTAGAAAGAGTGGCAAAGTTCCAGATAACGGCTAATTTTCTGGTGCACGGAGTTATTATTTTACTGTCGTAGCTACATTTTTTAATTTGTTATTTATATAAAATAATAACCGAAATGACAATAAAATTACCGTTAAAATTATGTACAATGCATTGCATTAGCATGAACGGATGTCCTGATATAAATTTTCGAAGTGCAGCGGCACAACATTTTGACGCCGACAGTAGGCACTCGAGTGGGGACCGGTTTTCCACCGGACCGGAACTCCTATGGTTATCCCTCCAGTGACTGTATATTACTCCAGTTTCCTCTACGAGGGATAAAATCATAATCACAAAATTGAAGTCAATGAAAGCTTACTGTTCAACGCTTAAGTTATCAAATTAATAAGTGTTTGGATATGAGAAGGTTACAGATTCTCTGTGGCTAATATTCAAGCCAAATTTTTCCTGCATTTTTGTTCTAATTATATCTCACTGCATAAACGCATTAACATCAGATTTTTTTTAGATGCGCCCCCTGAACCATTCCTTTTACACTTCGTTATCAAAACGAATCAGACAAAAAAGCAATCCAACGCAATTGCCAACGCTTACGAGCGCCATGTGCATGAACCATTATAGGAACACTTGCGTTCGCACCATTGGCTCCATGCAATAGTTAACATGATTTAATAGTTACGGGTAACTTCGGAAGACATATTACCACGCTACAGGAGAGTATGTAACAGAGGTAGTCAGAATCATGGGACTTCTTTATGACTTGCCAATAAAGGAGCGCGAATTTCCCAGAGGGCTAGTACGTTTACGTCCCATAAATCTCTTCGAAAATGATCGCAGAATCGCCTTAACGCCGCCGGAAGAAGAACTTCAATGTATTATGCGTCCCCTGATACACGAGGAAGCTTTTACCTTGCAACGCAACGGTTTTATGCAACGCAAAAACAGCTCTGACATAAAGTACAAAAATAGCTTACATCCAATGCAAAAAACCTACGCTATAATTTTTCCTCTTTTGAGTGCATTTTTTACACCGCAGTGATATATATTTCTGGGATAAATAACAGCATAGTGAATTTCCGAGTACATATGATATATTTTGCCGAGATATTATCACTGCATTGACCGCAGGAGTCCATCCCAAAATCGCAAGTGAAGAAATCAGGAAAATATGAGGGATACCTATATCATCAGTGATGATGCCCGTGCATTTTTTCGACATAAAATTGTACGAGAATGGAACAGGCCTTTCTTGGTTCGCAACATCCTGCTGAACCACAAAGAGAAAGGACAACTAGTAGTCGAGCATTTACACCAATATTTCGGGCTCATAACATTAAGTTTACCAACAGATTACTTCTCCTGAGTTTAAAACTTACGCCGTGGATTATTATATTGAAAACATACTCCGAATTTTAATGGTATATTCTCATTCTGTCGGAGTTGAGATTGAAGCCACCGAAAGCACTCAAGGGTGAGCCTTAGCCGTCGACGCACCTTAAAAAAATAATAAATCTACCTCACAGTAAAGCAGATGATGAGCCGACCTCTAGGCACAGTGGTTGTTTGAGAAATAAGCGAGCTCTCACGTTGGATAAGCAAATGTGGACAGTAAGCGATGGTGTTCGGAAATGGTATTGGTCCACCCTTGGGTATCGAAGGCCAATAAATTGACAAAGATCTTGGGGTTGAGAGATAGTCAACAATTGAGCATTTCATCAATCAGAGAAGATGACAGCAGCACTTCTTCTTACGAGTGAAGGTGGAAACCGTAGTGATCGGTACAGCGAGGATTTATCTCTCAAAAAGTGTGGCAACAATTAATCTAACGGCTGTGTCACATTTGGAGGTACTCGGAGGGGAAACTAGAGAATTATTTACACCTGATCTTTGAATAGGAACCCTGGAGTGGACTAATGTCTAGAAAGAGTGTAGGAATGTAAACTAAGAGTTTTCTGCTGAATAGCTTTCAGTAAAGGCAGCAGAAAAAGACGAATATGGTTATGATAAAGACTAAGCCCACAGACACCAATGAGGTTCAGATTTACACGCCTACGACGGACTACGCACATGAAGAATCTTCTTACTGGATCTTCACTTACTTCACCTGGAGGAGTTCTAAGATGATATGATGGAAGTAAAATATCAAGACAAGAAAGAGGAAGGAAATTCAATGATTCCAGTGGATAGGAACGCCATCTACGGAGAAGGCGATAATGGAAATTCAGAGGAAAAACGAATAGGGAAAAAGAAATTAGAAAGTAGAGAAAGACGAAAGAAATTCTACACAAGCACAGATTAGTTGTGTCGAAAATATTCTTTTTTGAACCATATCCAAAGACGAAACTAGCAGAAAAGACAGCAGACAGAAAATGATTTAAAATAGAATGATTATATTGTTAACATATTCATAATTATACGCATAACTATGTTCATAACTATATGTTTGGGCAAACAGAGATTCATAAACCAGATGAATACTGTAAAAACTACCCAGGATCAAATATTGCCAGAAATATAAACTTCTTGACAAAATGCCCTTTAACAGAGAAAAACTGAATAAAACAATAAAGAACACAAAAAGAAGAGATATCGAAGGTTACAAACTTAGGCTGGACTTTCAAAGGAGAATATACAACTGACTATTATATTCTCAATGGAAAATAACTCGGAAAATATCTAACGGAAGTCGCAAAGCGATCTAGAAATAAGAGAAGTTCATAAAAGGAACACGAAAGAGGTCATGAAACTTTAAAAAAAGAAGAAAATAACGCAAAAACTAAAGAAGCTAACGATTAAAAATGAAATGTTTTGTTAATATGTACAAAATAACCTGGCGCAGGGAAAGGTGGAAGCCCCTGGTAGAATTTCGATAAACCATTTCAAGGAACATGGAGCAAGATGTGACACTACACAGGACAATAATGGAGAACTTTTAATTGAATGGTAATAGTTTGAGTCGCAGAAAAGCCGACAATGGGACCATTTGAAACTTTGTATTATCGAAGAATGATGAAGATAAAATGGAACAATTGAGTAACGAAAGAAGAAGTCATAAGGACTGGAAGAAGAAAGAAATCTGATGAATACTTTAAAAATAAAAAAGAGACACCTTTACTGCTAGTCCGGAGATTATTGGACACAGTAGGGGGAGCTGAGGAAGTCTATATAAGAGAACCGTGAAGTCGAAGTGAATGAAAAGAACAACAAAGGAAGGCCTTGAAGAAGGAATAATGAGCAGATGATGACGGATGTAAAAGATGAACACCGTGAAAATATGAAGAGATTGACCAAAAGAAGAATGGAGTAGAGATCTGAGTCAGAAGAATCTTATGAATGAATATTAATGATGATGACTTATATATTCTACGATTTTATAATTATTAAATGCAATATTGTTCATGATATTCAGTTACACTCCGATTTTAATACATGATATTGTGTAGATACCTACTTTCTTTTTCTCTTACGAAGTGAAATTTGACTTATAAAAGCTGAACATAGTACCAGCTGATCAACTAACCATCACCTACAGAGCACTTAAAATCGGCGTAAAAGACAATAAGTTATCCATTTTTCACGAATAATTATTTAAAAAAGCAGCACCCGAGGAGGTTCGCCGTCCTCCAGTGAGATTAAGAGAAACTGGAAATTAGCTAAATTTCATCTCTACTTAAAATGTATATGTAAACGCTTACTAATATGATAACATCAATGTACCTACATTTTCATCAAATATAATTAATTTGATCATAAATAACTGGTTTAGTAGCAATAATGAGATCAGAATGAAAAATTTTTCCGTGAAATAGCAAAATAATAGTTTGCGCTCATCTATGCAAGAAATAAAATTTAGACACGTCAATTCTTTAAATAAATTTTGAAAATTTAAAACATTTCCACCGCGTTTGTAAGTTCCGAGAGTGTTGGACACGGTGGAGGAGAGAAGGTTACTGAGAGAACTTCGAAGGAGCACGAAAAAAGGATTGAGGAACTTCTGAAAGACGATAGAATGCATAAGATTGAGATTGAAGGGAGAAAGCTGGGCAAGGGGAAGAAAGCAAGAAAACTAACAAAGATTCGTATGTGACAAGGTATAAAGAGTTAAAGAGGAGCATCATTTAGGGCAGTGGTAAAGTCTGGCGATTGGTATGGCTATTGAGCTAAGGAAGTCACGGGGTATAGCAGACACGAACTGTCCAATAGCCTGCCATTTTAGGTAGAAAAATGATGATGCAGTCCCAAAAGCTCATCGATTTGAATCCCGTTAAGAGTACAACAGTGGTTAGGCCCCCGTTACTATCACGATCAGAACGATCTAATGTCAGATCTGATCTCAGAGAATCACCGGTCATCACGACTGTATAAAGAACGAAAATGCATGCATTTGAAGCATCTAGAAGTGCACGGTTAGATCTTGGAACCATGGTAGATGGTTCGGTTGAACCATCTACCATGGTTCAACCGAATGTTGTAGGCAGGTTGGTAAGGCGCTGACCTGCCAACCTAAAGTTCGCGGGTTTGAATTCCGCCCAGGGGGTGAATTTTGTTTATCGTAGGATTAGGATCTTAGACTAGACTGCGCAATATAACCTCGGGCCTTGAAGCACCTTAAAACCCATGACTACTACTACTACCACTACTCAATTTCAAAGTATGTACATACCCCGCGAAAATGTTTGCCAAACTTTAAAATGGAGACTTGGAGGTTGAAGTTTCCACATCCATTAACGGCTTAATGGATATGACAAGCATAGAGTCGAAAGTTTTGGGGAAGTCGAAATTTTGTGGATAGTGACAGAATGCTGAAAGCATGATCATTTTGCGTAATTAGTTGACGAGCAATTTCCTCGGTACCATACATTAAAAATGAAAACCTCATCCCCTTCGGCATAGGGCTGTATGAATTTGACTACCTCACTGAACTTGACATCTACTCCATTTCACGCGTTTACTTCCGGAAAAAAGTAAAAGAAATGGTACCCTTGATATCCGCTCCCTGCCGTCCGTTTCAGGGAATGGTTTCGACGCGGAGTGACGGCGAAGATGCTCCCACTCCCAGATGAGGGCAATTCGTTTCCCATCTCTGCCGCAGTGCTCCAGAGCGGGTACGCTTTCCATGCGCTCTTCTCACTCACCACTCTTCGCCGAGTCTCTGCGTCAAGCCGCACTTCTGACATCACATCACGCACTCAATCAAGATGCAATTATAAACATCATGCTTCCATTCAACTTGAACTATTACTAATTCGCAAGTGATCGTTCGTCCACCTATATAGGGACTTACCGGTGAGTGAGAAATTTGAAACTTCAAAGGAACAATGATAGATATTGGGTCAAAACTGGACAGGAAAATATTTGGAGCCACGAATAACATTTTAAGATGTTCTTCAAATCTTATGATTGTTAACTTTAAGGTCTTCATGAATGACACTGAATATGATGCAGAGGTTTCATCGTTTTCCTATATTAATCACAATTTTCCTATATGAATGGGGTGCAAGGATTTGTTTTCATTTTCCACAATCAGATGGAAATAAAGGTTATGACATCCATGTGATTTTCAAAATAGTTTATTTTGTTGTTGATATATTCCATTCCCTGAAAACAAGCTTGTATCGCCATATTTAAGAATGGAAAATTCAGTTTCCTCTTCAACCTGTGGAATCACTCATTCTCCATGGAAAATCGCACATAATATTAAAGCTAAAATTTTATGAATTATTTCAGAATACTAGGAATATTTTATCAACACATGGGGTCCACCTCACTAAAATTCGCGTACGCAAGGTTATAAATCAGAAACGATACCTGGTAACCAAGAGGGCCCGGGTACGATTCCCGGCAGTGGCGGATTTTTCAGTGGAAAACCGGTCCCCGCTTGAGTGCCTAGTGGAGGGCATTTCAAGTTCAGTACTCCGTCCGTCGGATGGGACGTTAAGCCGTGGTCCCCTTGGCGCCTTTCGTTAAGAGTAGGCTAATGCCGACGCCGGGTTTCTCTCCACCCTTCCTCCGTTCCTTGAAAACTCCTACCATTACCCAATTACCCATCTGTCATATATGGCGCAAATGACCTCAGCTGTCGGTCGCCTCCCCTAAATAACCAACCAACTGGTAACCAAGTTAGCTAAATGCTTAATGAACGTAAGGAATCGAGACGAACATTGCACCATTAAAGCTTTGGCATTTTAGAAATAAGGCATCGAGAAATGTTCGAGGAAAAATTGGCGTCGGAATTAGTTTGCTATAAATGAAGTTTCAAGAAATCGAAAGAAAAGCATTTCAATTGAATGGCAGTGTTCAACTTACGGAGGTCTCCTCTAACGTACTACTACATGCAGGGGTCTGGATTCTGTTGAAATATTCCTCACTCGTACTCACTCAGTCATTTAACCCGAAGGATGGTTTTGATAGGTGAGAGTAGAGCTCACCGCGTATGGCGTGTGAAATTCACACATTCAGGGTAGGGGGGCCAGTTCCTTTCCCTGAGCCACCTGCGATTCCCTACGAAGTTCTGACACTCAGAAAATCGAATCGCGAGGATTCCAGATGGGGGTGTCCAGAACCCTGAATTTGAACCCGGGACCCTCCGGTTAGTAGCTCAGTGCTCTACCCACTAGGCCTCCACGGAAACAACATCACCATCGGATTTCGAACCAGATACCACGACATGGGAGGAAGATAGTATAGCACTCGCACCAACCCAATCCTCAACTTTGAAACGTTGCTGTTGCAGTGTACACTGAGGGCCATTAAATTCAGGACTCCCTCATACGATTCCCTTATTCGCAAGTACGGGACTAAGTTCCGTTCCTTTAAAACTGTAAATTACATTCATCCATCTATCTGCATCTGCATTTAACCCTTCGATCCACCAGAAGGGCGTGTGGCAGTAGGGCGTGGTGGTAGGTTACCAGAAGAAGGCGATCAACGAAAAAAATTCTGTCAGTTAATTTTGAGGTAGGGTGAGTAATGAGTTTGCAAAAAATTACACTTTGTGAGCGTTGTAGTCGTGTATTGTGCGTGCAAAAAATAATTCAATGCACGACCGACATCTCTGGGTCCGACAGTTGGTCTCTTTTAATTTATGGCTTCTGCCTGCTAATATGCTTGGGGGTGTAAATCGATATTACTTTTTTTATGTTTTTTTTAATTAATAGTTTTTCCAATTTCATAGGATATAATTTTCGGTGAGATCAATCTCGGCTTTTTTTCCAAAGCTGATTCCATATTAATGTAAATAATAATGGTATCCTGTGGCCCGAGTCTTGAACCTTTACTCACTCGTTGATAACAAAATATGACGTTTTCGTTGGTAACGAAATTGAATAACTTGAAACAAATAGTTGGTAATGAAAACGAATAACTTGAAACAAATGACGTTATCATAACTACAAATTTCATTCGCTATAGTGTAACGAAAGATTCAAGACTTGCGCCCCTGGTATCTTAATGGCATTCGCTATGGATACAGATTCGAGATTATGCCTCTATGAGGGCGAACATTCATATGTTTTACTCTCAATGTTCCATAATGTGTTGTTTATATATCCATTTGATACTGTGATGCCGTTTTTGTAGCTCATAATCAGCGGAATATTTCAGAGAATATTACATCGATAAGCAAATGTATGGGCAACTCAGTTGACGCCAGCAACCATTTTATAGCCCCGTCTCCCCTCCATTGAAATACCATGGCCACCCTTCGCGAATATATTGCTTTATAAAATTGTTAGGTGATAAAGGAAATGTTATTTCACTAGTCCTACATTTAGTGATGTGAACAAGTTTTATGAAAATTTTGTCGCCTGTAATACGGAAACCAGTACTTGACGCACCGTTTCTACGAATTATTTCTCCAAAAGTGAGCAGAGTGAGAATATATCTTGCAATTAGCATAATATGTAAATTAATGACAATACACGAATGTCTTCTATGATTAACAGGGACCTTAAATATTTAAAACAATATATTATCAATCATAAATATAGAATTTTCTTTTTTTATCGAAGGCCTATTTCTAAGTAACACTGACCTTAGGTTTCACTGGCTGAATACATTGAGTTTAAGTACTCATAAAATGCCTCCTCGGTGATATATAAGACTGATTGGATTGCCACTCGATTGCCTTAAAGAGAAATGATTCGAGTTATGATTGTCAGCACCTCACGGAACATTTTGCCTGAATCGAAGTGTTCAGACGATCTACGCGCACAGATAATGGGTTTCTTCTACGTTACGGTACCATAACACCAGCACGTTTTCAATTATCAATTGCCGATGCTCATGGATAATGATGAAGTAATTTCACCTTTATCGCAAGTTAGGCAAATGAAAACTTTACTGACTATTTATTTTTATAGCCCTTTAAATTTCAGACGATTTATAGTTGCCATGAAATAGTAGGTTTTTCAATGGTTTAGGGAAACGAAAAATAAGCAAAATGATGCCATTGCACTGTAAAAAGTAGATCTGATTTTAAGGTACAAAAGCGACCTGAATTTCAGATGCAACAATTTTAAGACAGGGTATGTTGAATTTCAGCAGTAATATCTTGTCTAAAAATAAGGCAGGTGAACGGCTGAAAATCAGATCATCCAGAATCCTGCTCCCTCTGCTTCCTGCTTAACTGCTCGTGTACCAACCATCCATGTTCCTGCCTCTTCCGCACCTTGCATCCGTGTTCCTGCCTTAAACCAGACAGCGCTTAAATTCAGATCGCACTGAAAATCAGATCAACTTTTTACAGTGTGATGAAGGTAGATATAATAGTGCCATAATGCACTACTTCACGATGTCTAACCCATAAAAACAATCGGATGAAGTCTTATGAGAAGCTATTACGAATATGGTAGCCGACTTGCCAAAGGGGTCAATCGATAAACGCTGGTACATCCACAAACCAAAAAATGGAATGTCATCGGAGCAACGCCTGTCTATAAATACAATACAACGCCTTTTCGGCCATGAAAGAATCGGAAATCATATTCAAATGGTGAAAATTAAGAATCCTAAAAATAATAATTTGAGATCCATTTCCCGTTGATTTATTAAATATATTGATGCATAATTAGGTAATATTTTCATTTTCAACCGGTAGGTTTTACACCAATTATCAAAACAATTAAAAATTTAAGCCATAAACATTGGTGCATCGAGCCACGGAACAACGCGCCAACTAATATCGACCGCGATCGATTTTGCGTGAATATTTCATTTCGGACGAGCCGCCATCCCGCGGTTTGCTGCTGGATCCAGGCATCGCCACCGCTCTTCGCAGATTTTCATCCGCCTAACGCTCAAGAACTTAAGGACCCTCGAGTGAAAGTTCGTTTGGGAATCGAATCTTTCCTATTAACTCCATAAACTTTTTTAAGTACCCGCCTAATAAAATTAGCTCGGTCAAGAAAGAGAAAAGTTCATAAGTTCATCCATCGCCAAATAAGTCGCTACGGAGCCTCTGTTCCGTGCCTTAACTCTAAGCAATGCACTCATAGTCCCTAAGTACAATGGAGATGGAATAAAGCTAATAAAATTTTACTCTGCACTCAAATTAAAATCCTTCCAATAGAAATTTGAGGCTGCAAAAAATGATGAATTTTCATTCTGCGGTCAGCTACTAAAAATAAAAGTCTACCATTAGAATAAGGAGGTTCCAACGTAAAATCATACACATGTGTAGAACTGTAGAATGAGGAGTGGTCTACTCGTTTATGATATTATGAAAATAAATAACTTAGTACTATTAAACGCAAGCATCTAATTATCCCGATTAGTTTCCACAATTTTGCTTCTTTATCAAAGGAACTCAAAAGCGTCGAAACCGGCTGGGGTTGTTACATTTCAGCGAATAATTATCCTAAGTCTGTTTCTTTTCATAATATCTAAGTTCCACATGGTGTTCTCGTTTTCCATTGAGTTTATTGTTTATGAAACTCATTAATAATTTAAAACAATAGCAGTCAAAAGCAGGAACTTCATGCAAGGAGAAATATCCAAAATGCAGTTCAAAAGGTGTTCCACGTGGCCCCAAACCTCCAGTTTCGATGCAATACTCATATAGATTCAAATTAGAAGTTTTAAATTCTGCAGAAAATATCTGAAGAAAGAAAACTGGCTATGATTATTGTTCAGGTCTAACTAAGCTGGTACAAAAATAGTAAATGAATACGTACAGCTCGGCAAATGAGTAAATGAACACATAAAGCTCAGCAAAAAGAGGTTTCTGTATTCATTTACATAATGGTCCTCTGTAGAGTTTATTGCAACGCCAAACGCTTTATGTCCACAACATACAAGGGGAAGGAGAATTCATAAGGCTTAATTTAGATTCCCATAATTACAGAACAAAACAATTTAGCTCCCGTCTCCCAGCTCAATCCCTGAGTTCTATTTTGAAATTCGTGTTTTTTTTTGTCATTCGCCTACTCAAACAAATTCTTTTTACAAGCAATTTTATCCTGATATGTTAATTAACCAGCGAAATACAAAGTAGATATAATGACCATACAAGCCGGCATACTAAATAAAAGATAGAAATAGCAAAGGACGTGAGTCGTTATATAAAAGTAATGCTAATTAGAGGAGAGACATTCCATTAAAACCTACTCTAAACGGTTAAAAAAACTCAACCAACGCGAATAGTAAACTCAATGCTAGCAGCAAAGACTAATTTACTCATATCCATTGAATGACAGGACATGGTACTTAACAACAGGTTCATTGAATCCAATCGATTGGCTTCTCGCTTCAGTTCATCAATTTCCAAAAGGTCACCCAAGGCAATACATGCCACTTGCACAACGTTACACCTGACGAGATTAACTATGTTCACTCATGTAGAAACTTTAACTCTGACTGAACTGACGATCAGTTCTTTAATTTTATTAGTTACAATAATTCCACAATTTCTATGCGAATTACAAACTCATAGACTTCAATTCCAAAGCAGAGAACATTTGAGGGTACTTAATGTTTCAGTTTCATAGAGCATATATATCAAAAAGCGAAAACCTCAGGCTCACTGCAGTAAGCAGAAAAACAACAACGAAGAAAAACTTTTGACAAAAATCTTTAGTTACCTATTTGTTATTTCCTATTACAATCAACACATCTATACAACTTGGTCCCTAATACAAATGCCACATTCAGGCATTTACGATAAAAGGTTTGGTTTGCGTTAAAACCAATTAATCCACATACCTGATGTGTGTAAGGCAGAAAACATTGTTTAAGTGGGAAGCCTTCGTACTCGTACATGGAACTGAACTTTTTCCTCGTTAAAAACAAAAACAATGAATATATGAAAGGAATTTTTTTTTAAACTTATTGGGAAGACGACAGCACTAAAATATTTTTTAGCTGATATATCAGAAGCAAAACCAGGAACATTCTCGGCCCGATCATCCGCAGAAATGTATGTACCTATCAAAACGGCGAAACATTCTAAGAAGAAACAAATTCTGACCGGACTCCTTGTATCGATTGGCTGAACCATTATGACAGCCATGGGGAGAAGAGAAGTTAAAATCGGAAAGCGGTAAAAGACAAAGAGACACAAGGACACAGGGGATCATACCCTCGGGGAGGGGAGGGGGACAGGATCCCAAAGAAAGAGAATTCACTCCAAACATCCGGCGGAGTGTAGGGTAAAGTGTGCTTACATGAAATCACCGGCATAAAAATCGAAATCCCATAAAGATTGCGGAATGCCCAGGGGGGGTGGGGGAGTGGGATTGACAATCGTGAGAGGCCGGGACGGCGAAAGAAGTTCGGATATACCGGGGAGCGGAAGGTTGCTCGCTGAGGATTCGAATTTATTACCGGCGCCTTTTGAGAGCACCGGCCAACTGAGCCTTGTTCTCTTCCCCTGCTCTCCTCCCTTGAGTAAACCAAGCGCTTGTGAATCACGTGTGGTACAAATGGAATCGACGGTCAAGGGCCACGTAGCCTGAGGCGGCGAAGATAGAGACTGGAAGAACAGAAGGTAGGTACCTTTTACGAAGGCTGCTGAGAGAAGGTACCTATCTGGTGAGGGAGAAAAGATATTAAAAAAAGATAAGAAAAAAGTGCATGTGGCCGGTCACGATCATGAAAGAAATGAACTGACGTAGGTGCATTCGTTGACGTACTGCGGTGGTGATATTCAGCCGTAAGGATCCACCCATTAAAGTTCTGACTCAAACATTTCCACAAGTTCAACTGCATGGAGCAGAAAAATGCGCCGCCTGCATGTAGGGTGAGTTCCTTCCAAATTATATAGCACCGAGAGCATTGAATGCGTAATAAAACGTGTATACAAAAATGGGATATTTCATTTCAAATAACCGTACGCGTTTGAACAGCAATAAATCCCTGGATCGTATTAATTCAGAACGATTGGGGAACGCCATCAAGCCGATTTTAAGGCGATTGCATAAAAAATATCCAAATTCGATATTAAATCTCTAAATGAAATCGGCGTCAAGCATAGAAGGTTTATGCTGTAGCTCTGTCAGCGCAGTCGTCATTATCAAAACAACTTTCGTGCTCAGGTTCAACGTCAACGAAACAATGAAACGAGAATACGATGGGTTCCCTCACCAAATTGCCATCATTTAAATTTATTTCATGCCCAAGCTCACATATGGAACATACTTTAACTCATCGTTCCGACATATAAATCAATATAATGTCACCAATGGCTATTCACACTTTGTACCGGCTCGCTGTTTTTTTTGCCACGAACGAAAAAGAAAGGTCGTTAAAAAGCAACTCTTTCCCTAAGTAGAATATGGGGATGTACCATTAGCGCCCATTATCAACGTCATATTTCAGACCTCACATCATCACAAAGGAAAACAATCCTTGAGCTCAAGTTACGCGAATTGGAACTCGACAATTTCAGGAATTTTTCTCCCAAAATCAATCCTTGGACCAGTGCCGGTTCGAAGGCGGGAGGGATGGAGGGGAATGGAGCATGCGCCCCGGGCACCAACGCGTTGTTTCGAATGATCGTGATTAGACTGGATGGTGGAGTGACATTGACCGTCAGTTAAATGAAAAAAAAATAAATACCTTCATAATATGAACCACGTCCACGAAATTCCGTCCAGAAAGCACCATGAAACGATTTTTCATTAGTTTATAACTTCCGGTGGGTGGTTTCCACACCTCTTGAGGTTCCAACGGCAATGTATATAACAGTCACTGACGCCCAGTTTAGTGGCAAATGATTGCTCTTCCCGACCCCGCCAAGAAGGTTATTAATACTTGTTCGCTACGTAAAAATTTCTGGCGGTTAATTTTTTTTAAGCCGGTGCCAACAAAAATATTACCAAATTTACGGTTGCCTAATGATGAGTAAATTGCAGCAGTTTTCAGCTGAGATACATTTATCAGATATATTATGCCAATTTCCAAAAATTATCGCACAAATCCGGCAAATAAAGCAAGTATATACTATAAAATATATTGACTTGGAAGTTCAATGGTGTTGAGATTGTGCATGCGACAAATAACCTACACATATTAAAGGATAAGTATTCGAAATTAAAGTTGAAATGTTTAATATCGGGTATTATCCTATCACCCTGTGACGCTCCCTGGGGCAATTCCGCCACTGTGTGAAAAAATAATAATCTGCCCTTCATAAAGAAATTCATTTGCCCAGTAATTTTCAGGGGAGAATTAATAAGGTACGGAAGGAATAACCTGATGGCTTCCGTAATAATGCTTTAAAAGAGAAAACAACAACACTTAAAATTGTAAAAGTCGTGTAAATCACGCAAAAAATACAACAGCAACATTCGATTTAGCGTTTTATTATCACATATGTATGTTTCCCATTAACTCTTAGCTTTGGTCAAAGCGATGAATAAGCTATTTAATATTGGTTTTCTGCCGCGATCTAATAGTAAAGAGAGAGACGTAGACAATATTAATTTAAAAAATTGCGCAAAGGAATCAAGGCTAAACAAAAATCTAGTATGTAGCAGAGGATTCCTGTTGATATTCAACAGAAATGAGTTTTATTATGAAGAAAATAACTACTTTCTTTTGTTGTAAAACCTGTGCGAATACCTAGCAATATTTTATAAAGTGCAATTTTAATATGTTTTATAAAAACGACGCTAGAACAGCAAATGGCAATATACGTCACACCTTCTAATTGAGAAAATTTAAAATGTTCAGATTCGTGTACACAATTCATCGCGTTTGGCATAAGATTGGAAGCCTCCACGTTTTTGTGCAAATGCAAGACTAATCAATACATGAAAACTAAGATTATACACAATTATAACAAAATTATAAACATATCAAAGAAACTACTTATATGTCATGAGGAATAAAACTTTTCAGCACTCAATGCTTGATAGGAATAAACGTGTGGAAATAGTGGGTGATAGAATTTTGTGGATTAACTCAAGAAATATAAAATGTAGAATTATTTCGGCAAAAATCCAGTTGTTACTACTGGCACAAATGGCATTAGGCGGAAAGTAGACTTTTCCCTTTCATTACGAAATGTAGATTGCTCTGGTAATACTCTTCGTCAGCATGTATCGTACTATACGTACTCCAAAATCGGGGATCAAGAGCGCTGGCTCCCAATACGAGAGCGTTTGAGTTTGAAACGTGGGATTGTCGGGGATTTTCCAGCGGGTGTGGCGATAAACCGTGCGCCTCTGGGAGCCTTACATTTTGAGAGGGCTGATACTCACGCTAAGTTTTCCCTTACCCTGCCTCTTTTTTCATAAAAAATTCTACATTCCGTCGCACTTTCTAATAATATTTCTACAATTATTTGTGCCAGTGCTCTAAATTTGTTGTATGTGTTCTTGTAAGGATTCGAGGAATTTTATACAATAACAGCAATGCATCTTAACGGTGGAAAGCAGCCTCCTCACAGGTCTGTGACCTTTGAGGCTGCCTAAAGCTCCATATAAATTGTAAAACTGGATGTTCAAAAAATAAGGGTGGAGTGATAAATATATATTACTACTATTATTATTATAAAACTCATAAATTAACAATAAAAGTTGGCAAGTTCGAGGATTGTTCCCATCTTCGATTTCTCTCCATCGTAGGTAATCTTTTTATATTCATCTGCCATATTCTTTCCTAAATAATTCAAGTTTCCAATATTAAATCTGTTTATCTTACCCTTGCCTTCAAGCCATTCGAAATTTCTACTCTTTGCCTCCCTATTCCCCGCTCTCCTAATACTCTCATCTCCATCGTCTTCTTCAAAATTGCGTTCCCATTCCATGGACCCATCATCATTTTTGTCGTCGAATAATAATTTATGTTGCAAGCTTACTTTCTTTTCTTTTACATTGAAATACTTCTCAGCCTTCAAAGGGTCTTATAACCCCTCACTATTTATCTTTTAACCCACATCTCCATTGTCATAAATCCACACCCAACGTCATTCCGCAACGACCAGGTGTGGAATCACGGATGCATCTTTCGCGTTATCGCAATCTTTATCCTTAACGATTACCCCCTAGAGTAGCGCAGGGTTAACAACAACCGTCTATAAAATTCGCTCCACTGATTGTAATAAGCGATTTAAAGTTATGTGCGAAAAATGAATAACGGAGATTCTCTCTGACATAAGTTAAATCAAAAAATAACGATAACCTTAGCGCACGCCTTATGAATATCCATGATCAAGGACTCATAAATAAACATCACTAAGCTCCGTATTCGAGTTAATACTGATAATCACGTCTCTCTTTGAAGATCCACTCATTACCTACCATTCCGCGAATGCTCCATTGGTCAGCGGAAGTACTCGGCTAATTTCCTTGCTGATGAATCTATGTCCGTACAAGGTACTATCAAAAGCAGTGAACTGTCCTCAAAGAATTCCTAATTTACGTTTGATAAATAACATATCCAAACAGGAAGAGTACCAAATCAATATTTTGCTTGTGAATGATACGTTCTGAGTGAAAATGACTCATTATAACGCAAAAATCGTCACATCAGTCTTCATTCAATCTTAAAACCCATACGTTACAGAATACACACATTGATATTCAGCGAAGCGACTGATGGTGAACTGGAAATAAAACTGAAAATCAGTTTTTTAGTAGAAGTGTAATTGTAGGTTTGGTAAGTAACCTTACATAGAGCAAATGATAAAAGTCCCCCCCCCCCCAAAAAAAATATAATTATCGATCAAAAATGGATAACTTAAACATATATTCCTCTGAAATAAATATAAAATCCTGAATTATGAAGAATTCTGAAGAAATACTATTAAATTATGATGAATAAAAACTCGAGTTAAACTTACATAAACAATCAATTCTATCGAGAAAATGAACACGGCTCACTATAGGATTTAATACGACTTTTTACTTAGTTGTCTACTGACCGTCATTACCAGTCATTACCCCAATAGTTTCCAATTTTTTTGCCTCAGATGGTTAGAAAGTGTACAAGGAAGACAGACAAAGCGAAATGGAAAACAGAAAATTTGAAAAAAGCAAAACAAGCTGTTGCTGAAGGTTTATCGATGAGAAAGGCTGCTGAAAATTTAAAATACCTTTTGGCATACTGCAAATCAGATAAAAGAGTGGAGCTGATTCTGATCGGCGCTTAGGAAGGAAATGTGACTTTCCTCTTGCACACGAAATCGCTGCAGCTGACGATGATAGAGCATTTTCAAAGATTTTCTATGGTATTACAGTAACAAATTTAAGAAAAATTGCTTTTGAATATGCAGAAAAAACCATTTTGTCCATAGTTTTAGTAAAGAAACTAAAATGGCTGGTTTAGACTGAATGTATGGGTTCAAGGCAAGGAAGAAGATAAGTATTAGGAAACCTGAAGCTACAAGTGCAGGAAGAGCTGAAGGCTTTAACAAAGAAGAATTTAATCTTTCTTCATGAACTTAGAAGAAGCAATTCACAAATATAAGCTTAAAGATACGAACTTCTGGAATGTTGATGAGACGGGAATAACAACTGAGCAAGACCCTGGTCTTATATTAGCAGAAAGGGGACAAAAACGTGTTGGGTCCATAACAAGTTCGGAAAGAACCGTACAATTCTCGTACAGGACATTAATCCTATACCTGGATGCAGTACTTGGATTAATGCATCAACAAAAGTAGCAAGAGCTAAGCAGCATTCCGAGATCTTGGCTTCGACACAAATGAAAATCAAGCTTGAAGAAAAAAGAAAGAAGAAAAAGAAGGAAAGTGTAAACATAAGAGAAATAAAAGGAGAGCGGAATGGAATGAAGAAAATAATATAGAAAGAATTGACGGTATAAAAGAAGAAAAACTGCTGTGGCTAAAAAAAAAACTCACAAAAATATAAGCCGAAGGAACCCAAACAGAAAATGAAAAAGACCCTTTTTGAATCTGACACATATACCTCTATGAACGAAGATGACAGATATATCAGATGATATATGCCTAACAGAAGTGGGA
The DNA here is from genome assembly GCA_933228895.1 of Platycnemis pennipes. Taxonomy (NCBI): domain Eukaryota; kingdom Metazoa; phylum Arthropoda; class Insecta; order Odonata; family Platycnemididae; genus Platycnemis; species Platycnemis pennipes. Next base: position 59,297,162 of record OW121848.1, read on the forward strand.
AAAGACACTTATTTTTATTGCGAGCAAGCTGAAAAAGATAATGAACTGTGGTATCGCTGCACGTCTTGTGGTTTATGGGCACATTCAGACTGCTCTGGTTGGAATACTCCCGAGGGATATTTGTGTGACATTTTCTCTAGGGCGTAAATAAATAGCGTGTAAACAGGCTACATACTTTGTATAATTTGTTTTTTTTTTTGCTCTGTTAATGCCTTTTACGTCTTGACTGTGCTCTTATGACTATAGGCTACTTGCCTATTTTGTAAAATTTTCATAAAACTTAAACTATGCATCATAACATAAAATATACATCGGTTTTTCAGTTATATATGGTAAGATCATTAAAAGGTCCCCATATTCCTTGCTGTATAGTCAGTAAATAATCACTGACACCACCGACTGCCATTACCCCAGGGTCAGGGTAATACCGGTCAAAAATGATATTTTACTTTTTTGTCATTAAAAAAATGTTTTATATTTTAACTCAATATTAAGTGATTAGAGCTAAGGAAAGAGTATAAGTATTCTATTAGGGGTAGTAGTGTTTCAAAAAAATAAAAATCATAATTTTTATTATCATTTCCCCTTATGTGACTGCCATTACCCCAGTCTCCCCTAGTGTGGATGGATTTATCTTGAATAATCTACAATAAAATATTTGATTCAGTGTCAGAATTGCACACTTTAATCCAGCTTGTGACAACAATCTAATTTAACACATCAATAAACTTCTCTCATATAAACAAACAGTAGGTTGCTAGTCAAACTCTTAAACATGAAACAATGCGTTCCCTAACAAATCTCTTAATAATGCTAAAGGTAAGAGAATGCTATCAACCTCATCAAGTTGAATAAAAATTATAGACACAGGATGCTCCACTAAGCTCGCACTTACAGAAAATTGTCAATTAAATACAAGTCATCCAGCCATTATTTCATATGCGCTTTAGCAATACCCTTTTCGTTAATTCGTTTCTCAGCCTCACCTCCGGCTATTTATGACCTCGTGTCATTATTAGAATGAAACCTTTTTCATGATTGCTTTGCGCCGCATCACACAAATTTCGTCTGAGTATAGTAAATATAATAAGTTTTGCGGGCAGATATTTGTCTGCGTAGCAATTTATTGTGTGGTAGTTATGGCTAGATATGTCAAGAATGAGGTTGTCATTCAATTCAACACAATTATTAATATTTTTATTTTCTTTCCTAAGGTTATTACAATTATTAAGATTTTTATTTTCTTTCCTAAGGTTACTGCAGCGCAATACGCAGAAAATCATTCAGTCCGATGACGCATTCCTCCGTATTCCGCTGTTCAAAGGCGATGACCGATCCACTCAGTATAGAGGCAGACATGATATCGTTATACAAGTGATACAGAGGAAAAAGGGAAAGGCAGAAATATTCGTAGAGAACACAGCACTGGATAAAGAAAATCATTCAATCGATACATGCATGCATATATAAGTTAAATACTCTTATAAAGTTCCCGATTTTGTTCTTCTAAAGGCACAAGTGATAACGATGACGTTTTTGGAATAACTGAAAAAGTTTTCCACTCACTGAAATAATTTCTTACATAACTACTAACCCAGAGTCACATTTCTCCGTGCAACTAAAAGAAACGACACACACATTATCTTCTTTTCTGCCTTCACATTAAAGTGGATAGGGAGGGCAATCGGAGGAGAGTCAATACCTATGTTCCTAAACCCCGGGCTGCGAAATGTTTGGTTGGATTCCATCGCGAGCTGTATGTTCATTAGATTACACCATGGCAACACGATAGAGGGTAAGAATTATTTCAATACTTTCCTCAAGCAAAGTAAATCGGTCGACTACTACCCCAATGAAATATTTTTTCTTTAAGAATAGTTTCCTTTGATCACAATTTGTTTAACTGCTAAAGGAGGTAGGTTAGGCCTCAAATCAAAAAATATAGTCATTAAAACCAGCTCGATACTTATTCATCCCTCTTCCGTTCTTTAAGTCCCTTTTTTACGCGATCGTCAAAGTAAATCCCCATTCTCAATCGTTGACTACCCAGCGTTCTCCATCCTAACACAAATTCATGTCCCCCAATTTTAATACTCATCCCACCACTGCTCCCTCACGATAATGTCATCTCTTTTCTCCCCTGTACTCTCTTCATCCAACATTTTCATTACCGAGCCTGGCACTTACGCTAAAATGGTTCAAGCTCCTTCCACGCATTCCTCGCCACTTTCAAGACGTGCAAGTTATCTAATACTTGCGATACCGAGCAACCCACACTGACTCCTCGATCATTACGCAGTCTCATATTGGATGCCCTACCCTAACGATGGGAACCGTATATGCTATGAATAAATTTACCATGAGGCGCCTCTCCATTATTTCGCAATACACACGTACTTACTTTGTCACGTTAATGTTAGCTTTTTTAAGAATATTTAGTCAAAAACTTTCTCGAAACCCACAATACAACCCCCAAAAGCGACTCGATAACATTCACTGTTTACTTAATTATAGTTCTCGCTACAACCATCACAGCTAACATTACATTTTCTTTCCAACCCAATCTTAGCTACCCTTAACCCGTCTGCCCCTCTAATGATAATACTGAAGATACACACAAAAGCAACTTTATTATCCGATAATCTCAGTGTACTCTGTGTGCTTCCCTGATTTAGGATTGAATTAATGTGGTCTTTTAGAAGTCAGGTTGTTCTACATCCGCCTCATAACTTCCACAAAAAAAAGTTAAAAATACAACTTACCATAGAAAGGTTAGTTCGATCCAATCCCATCGAACTTTATCAACAGAAGAAATGACGACTATTTCTGGTGATTATCCAAACCGAACAGGTTCAAGGAAAAGAGCCAAATGAAAGACTATCTGCATCTATCCGCATCTGCAATAAAACATTATTTTATACAGAGACAATTCCAAAGAGAAGTGCCTTGAAAAGTATGCAATGCATGGATAAATAAAAGGCTATGGAAATGCTTTCTAACAAATTTGAAATAAACATGTGATCATTAAATATCAGTCACATTACAAATTGTCGGCAGAATTTTATCTTTTTTTAATATCGTACGTGAAAAGAAATTTGATAAGAATTTGTTCGTCATATTACCAAATAGATTATCCAGAGTAGGGTTGATTTATTAAATACCGAGTTGATCTTCAGTTCTTATCTTTAAGATTTCATTTGGTGTTCGTACACACAGTTTAAATAG